>OY755246.1:47345998-48545998 GCA_963576725.1 Azorinus chamasolen | reverse complement strand
TACTGAAAGCAGGAGTACCGCCTTGGAACGGTAGGTAACTAAAATACATCTAATATCAATTCAGCCAGGTGAGTTGTAAAGTTAAAAGTTTTCTCCATTACTTAGTCTTGGTTCGGCAGCTTAAAATGTACATTTTAACCAGTTTCAATAGTCATTCGAATAATACTTGTATGGTTGTTTTATTACGCTTGTGCTTAATATTTTACTGTGTAAATATCTACCTGTTTACATGTACATGTTTTGTCTTTTTGCTTGATACACATGTACTGTTGAGAGTTGAGTTGAGTTGAGTTGCATATTTAGATGTCGCTCACTCGATTCATTGTCATGATGTACCTGTATCCTATGGATGAAAAAAGATTATCCATTTCTTTCTAAAAACGCAGATATAGGTGTAAATCAGTTTTGGTTCTGGATTGATAATGAGATATTGGACGTCTGTTCTGGATCTAAACTGTTGTAAATGTCATGGCAGCCGAATTCTGGGAGTGAAGGGGCATACGAATTAAATTAATCAATGTTATTAAAGAAGCGTACATGTTCGTGATTTATCTTAACCTCAAACCACGGACCTCGTACACCCACATTATTCGTTAAACGGATATGTTTAAACCCAAGTGTCGCCTGCTTAAATTCCATGACCAATTCCTTATTTGGAAACTCTAATGTTTGCAAACAGTTTGGATCCTTATCAGACGCCGCGTCTGATAAGGATCCAAACCATTTGACACTTATATTAAAGTTTCTTCAAACCCATTCCTCCATACATGTAGGCTCTATTTGGATCTAACCTTTGAATAAATCTACCGAAAAGGAGTATTAAGTAGATGAAATTATTGTTTTCAGAATTTTGTAATTTGAAACTATTGTGATAAATAGGAGCAAATGCTCTTTTTATCACATTAGTTTCAACAGGTGACTTTTACAGAGGCGTAGAAAGGAGTATTTATGGAGGAAAGGGTTAAGTAAAATCTATCATAAAGTTCCAAGATTTGGCAGTGACTATGTTAGACGGATTATTACGCCATAATGACAGTGAAGGGTTTATAGCATACAATACAACATCTCCACAAGGCCCTTTGCACAGCAAACACCTCCTTTCAACAACAAATTAAATGAATCCCCAAAACTTACAGTGGAACCTCTCCACATCGATACAAATAAAAATGTCTGTTTTAAGGCAGGTGGCAGATTAATGCAGGATAAAAGTACTTTTGTCCTGCATTAAGCAGCCACCTGTATTCAAAAGATCCCAGGTATTCCTTACTGGGTTGTCTCTTGAGAGAGATTTGCCATGAAACTCCGATGAGCAACAACCTCTTTACAACGACAATACAGAAGTGCATATCCCCCAGAGTGTTGCTTTGCACAGGTTATACTGTAGTTATCATTTATTAATAAATAAATACAGCAAAATATGTCCCTCATGCGCCAACTTTCTTTCTTTTTAAAAGGACATTTCGTAATTTACGTGCCAATTGCTAGTTTTTAAGTAATCCGGTGGTCTAATGTTTGATGCGTTAAAAATGTAACTGTCCCTGATAATAACAAAATTACTGCAAAACCTTATAAAAACGAACCCTGTGAACATACCGAGAAAATGACTTGACTAGAGAAGTTCTCAGTCCGGTATAGCGAAGTAAAATAACAATTCAAAACAGTTGAACCGGCTGTCATTTAAAAAGGTGGCAACTAAACACAGCATACATGTAACTCCAATATCGGTTTAGAAATATTATCGGTTAAGGGGCGATTGTTAACAACCGGACCTTAACAACCATCCTTAAAAATGTTGTTTTGACGGTCGTTTAAAACAGATGGCAGCTAATTGCAGAATTGAAGTAATTTAGAAAGGTCCTTACTCTTTCTGCATTACCGTTTTCCTGTGTAATCAACCATCTGTTTTTAGAGCAATGTAGATATTTTCTTTTTATCGTTTGCGAGCATGTAGAGCAGGTAAAATAAAATAAAAATTGAAGGGGACAAATTTCAGCCCTGTCAAAAATACCGGGGACAAATATCCGCCCAAGTCAAAACAGTAGGTGGCAAATGACCCATGCCGGAGGAAAAATGTCCTAGAGGGAAATTGTCCGTATACAAAAAGAAGCTTGAATGTATCGGCCTTCGGGAACGCCCTATAAATTTCCAGCTGAACTTTGGAAAAAAAGATCCCATGTTCTGGCTTTTTTTTTTAAAATGGGAGACATTCTTATTTATTTGTTGGACATGTCTGATATGTCGAATAGGGGTACACCCAAAAGCCTTCACTACAAAAGCTCCTCATACAAAAGCCCCTCACTACAAAAAAAAAAACCCTGGTCAAAGGCCCTCACTAATGGCCAAGGCTTACAAAAGCCCCTCACTATTTTTGTTAATTAATCATTATACGGTACTCCAAATATTTGGACAAAGTAGACCAAAATCAAAATTACAGCTATCTGATCTGGATCTACCCTGTTTGCTGAATGACAAGTTATAAAGATTGATTAAGTAAGTTAATTAGCACACTCTATACTTATAAAAGTAAAAATAGTAGATCACAAGGAGGAGATTCCTTATATTTATTTTAAACAGGGTAGACCCAAATCAAATCTAAAGCTTATGATCTATTTCAACCATGTTTGCTTTGTGACAGTTAATATAGATTCAGTAGTCGAATAATTTAGATCAACAGTATTTAGAATTTTACATCTCATTTTGTTTTAATAAGATCTAGATATTAAGATATACAATAGTCTCACGGCATTCATTTATGTGTTGTAAAAATTCCGGTTTAGAGAGGTTTTACTGTATAGTATGTATAGCATGTATCGACAAACGATAATAAATATTTCAAGTTCTACTTTTGTGCTAAATCCTGGTACAGTAAATCCCCGCTAATGCGACCACCTAAACAGGTTTAATTCTGGGTGCTAGATGCAGGAGGAAGCTTAATGTCCTGCTTATACAGACACTCATGTTTATTCATTAAGTGGTCGCATTAGAGGGGTTCTACTGTATATTATTCTTACGCGTACAGGGATGCTTAGAACTGCAAACAGAGATGACCCAGACCATAAGTCCCCTGTTTGTCATTTAGAGCTAAGAGATAGAAATGGATTTGTATACAAACGAAAAACCCTTTTGATTTCCCCGACCCTGATTCGCGTATCATAGTTTGTTCTTTACCATTCATTTGAATGTTGAATTTTCAAAATGAAACGGTCCATTATTGTGTAATGAGAGACAGTAAAGTCCCTCTAAGTCCCTCTTAGAGACAGATTACAGCTTAAGGCAGGATGAAAGTAAATGCAGAAAGATCCTCTAGGAGTTTTCTACATGACTTTCACTCTGCAAGTCTACAAATATCTAAATTCTTCTCTACTAGATATTAATATGTGGTGTACAATATATACAGTAAACCCCCTCTTAACGGGGCGTTAAATTTACTACAAATATAGGTCTTTGAAACACGTGGCAGTTGAATGCAGGGCTTTAGAAGCTTTCTTATACATTTACTCTGCATTAAGCATCCACCTGCCTAAAAGCATCAAAGATTTTCTCAACTAGGCATAAACTGTACACTACCGGTATATACAGTAAAACTTCTCTAAACAGGATGTTATTGTTAAGTACAAATATCGGTCTTTGTCTTTACAAATATCAGTATTGGGGACAGGTGGCAGCTTAATGCAGAGTGAAAGACATCTGATTAAAGCTCCTAGAGGAGCTTTCTGCATGATATTCATCCAGCATAAGTATCCACTTGTCAAAATTATACGGTTTAGAGGGAGTTTAATGCACATATAGCCCATTCAGTATGAAAGGGTAGAATTCGAGAGAGTTTTTTGATTGACAGACAGTACGGATCCTCTCGGATCACTCTGATCTGGGTTTACACTGTTTGCAAATGCCAGTAGACTCATGTAACACATTCAAAGGTGTGATTTGCAGAATGTGGTGCATTATTAAATTTTATACGGTATTTAGCAAGATAATTTTTATTATTGTTGTTTTTCATACATATTGTTTATCTTTCCACGAGGTTATATCGAATCAGTTAATATGGTGATATGACCGAAGGAAATAAAGGCTCATTTCAGGTACATTTCTGAATAAACACGTGATGTTACTTTGCAAATATGCGGTACAGCGTATATTGTGGAATGAAATATAGAATATGATGTATATTCTTTTAACCATTTGCTCTAATAATATCCATGTAAGAAACATGAGACACTGTAGAATCGCATCTATATCATAAACAAACAGCAGACCCTGGTCAGATCGCACATACAGGGGACGGCTGAACCGGGTCTACTTTGTTCGCAAAGGTGTAGAAATGCGTATTTATGCAGTAAAGGCTGATGATATGGTACATACATGCACGCGCTAGAGAGAGAATAGAGGAAGAGAGAGAGAGAATAGAGGAAGAGAGAAAAGAGAGAGAGAGAGAGATAGATAGATAGAGAGAGAGAGAGAGGGAGAGAGACAGAGACAGAGACAGAGACAGAGACAGAGACAGAGAGACACAAAGAGAGAGAGAGAGAGAGAGAGACAGAGAGAGACAGAGAGAGAGAGACAGAGAGAGAGAGACAGAGACAGAGACAGAGAGAGAGAGAGAGAGAGAGAGAGAGAGACAGAGACAGACATAGAGAGACAGACAGAGAGAGAGACAGAGAGACAGAGAGACAGAGACAGAGAGACAGAGGGACAGAGACAGAGACAGAGAGAGAGACAGAGACAGAGAGAGACAGAGAGAGAGACAGAGAGACAGAGAGAGACAGAGAGAGACAGAGACAGACAGACAGACAGACAGAGACAAAGAGACAGAGACAGAGAGGCAGACAGACAGAGAGACAGACAGACAGACAGACAGACAGACAGACAGACAGACAAACAGACAGACAGAGACAGAGACAGCGAGTGAGACAGAGAGACAGAGAGACAGAGAGACAGAGATAGAGAGAGACAGATAGACATTCAGAGAGGAGAGACAGAGAGACAGAGAGAGACAGAGAGTCACAGAGAGCGGAGAGCGAGAGCCACGGATTTTGCTTGTTTGCTTGTATCGGTTTAACATCGCTTTACAGTATTTCAGTCATATTGCGACGTCCAGGTATTTACATCACCATGGTAATTACCATTACTTATGAACATTAATCATTTACTTTATAGTATTACACGAAACAAGTGATTCAATAACTTTGCCAAATAGCATAGATATTCTATAAGCTTTTAGAGCAGACTCGGACCTGACGGATCCTATATCAGTCATCCGATCTGGGTCCTATCGGTTTGAAAATGTGTCAAAAGCTATATCTTTGGAGTACAGGGTTAATGATAGTACTGTATCATTTCATTCATTCATTCGTTTCATTATCATCACAATTATTTCACATCTTTAACATGGACACTTACATGGACTGTGAATTGATTTTGGTTTTATTATTGTACCATGCATCTCAACAGACGGATCCTATAGGAGCCATCTGAGCTTGGTCTTATCTGTTTGAAAATGTGTAAAAAATTGAAAATGTGTAAAAATCCATGGTCCATGCTTATAAATTATTTATTTGAGTCTTGAGTTCGTTCTCAAAGGCTCAAATCTGACCAATCAAAAGCTTGAGAACTCAAATCTGACCAATCAAAAGCTTGAGAACGAACTCAGACTCAACTAAAAAGCTTTATAAGCATGGACCCTTATTTATGGAGTAAATGGTCAATGATAGTACTGTATCATTTCATTCATTCATCGTTTCATTATCATCACAATTATATGGACATTACATTGACTTTGGTTTGATTTTTTTAAAAGAAAACTAATCTGATACACTCTTTTGGTGATTTGGTGTAAGTCTGAGAAGCCTTCAGTTATGCTGAGCAAATGCCAGGGCATTGGTTTCCTGCATTTAAATGATTATTATTATATACAGTAGAACCCCCTCTAATGCGTCCACTTAAAGAATAATCATAGCTGTCTTTATAAGCAGGTGGTTGCTTAATACAGGACGAGCGTTAAGCAGAAAGCTCCTATAGGAGCCTTTGTATTAACATTCTCCCTGCATTAAGCTACCACCTGCACATACCACCCAGAGGTGTGTCGATTTTGGTGATTACAGAGGGGTTTTACTGTATCACTGATTTCATTCAACCCAATTTATTTCTTATTTACCCTTTACTTGATGAACAGCAATGTAGCTATGGATATTTTATCATGGCATAATTTCTAATTACATGTATTCAGATAGACAAACGTGGGCAAGTGATGGAGACCCAGAACAAACTGGTCCGGGATACCTTTTATCAAAGTTCACATTATTTGATAGTACAACAGCACACCTTTAAACGGGACGTTCAATTTAGTATTAATATCTGTATTGAATATTCAGTATACCCCTCTAAACCGGACGCTCAATTTAGTATAAATATCGGTCTTGGTGACAGGTGGCAGCTTAATGCAGGATGAGTCATGCAGAAAGTTCCCCTAGGAGCTTTCTGCATGACTTTCACCCTGCATTAAGCAGCCACCTACCTAAAAGTATCTAAATTATTTTCTTTCAGAATTCCGGTTTAGAGAGGTTTTACAGAATATGAATATATGGATAGTGACTATGGCAGAAACTGTAGAATGACTAAGTCTATTTATTCCACAAGCAATCAGAGCAGAACCTGATCAGACACCTCATACAGAAGCTATATTATCTAGATAGACTCCGCCTGTTTGCAGTTGTTTTACAACTCGTGTAAGAGAATGGTTGGTGTGGCACTTAATATGACTAAAGACAAATTGTTGTTAAACATACAGCAAAACTCTCGATTATTCGAACACTAAAATACATACTATTATCGATCTTTAAGACAAGTGACAGCTTAATGCATAGTGAAAGTCATGCAGAAAGCTACTCTAGGAGCTTTCTGAATGACTTTCAACATGCATTAAGCCGCCACCTGCCTAAGAGGGTCTAAATTCGTCTATACAGAAAATTCGAATAATCGAGATTTTACTGTACTTGCTTTAGTTTGAAGGCTGAAAATAGAGGACAAACGTGTTATATTTGCTGAATCTATTGTTCTTTATTTATCTTAATACAAATATGTTAACAACATCAAATTAAAATATATTTAAACACACCCACATGAGTGAATACCTATGCAAACAGTTTGGATCCACATGAGACTCCGAGATACTAACGAGGATCCAAACTGTTTGACACCCTGGCTGCATTTTGGCAGACAAATTGATTATAGCATGAATTTTGAAAATCTGGGTGAAAAATTCTGTAAAAATGATTTAATTTTCTCAGCAGGCTAAAGGTTAAAGAAATCATAAATCTCTGTAAATGAGTATAACATGTATCTTGACACTAGTCTTCTTTATACTAGATGAGTCGATACAAATTTGACTTTAACTGAACTCATCCTCATAGGAATCACTCAAAGGAGTGAGGTTGATATATGAACTCATTATAGATCTGATTGTAGTTTCTACAAATACAAACTGTACTGTGTGTATATGCCGTTATATAGCGTCATTATTTTTTACATGAATATTCAAATCAGAAAGGTTTAAACATAACGCCCATATGCTTTCATGGTATCTATAACTATTACAGTGGTTAAACTGAATATAATAAAAAATCATAATTATAATAATTCATCAATGCTTAGCAGTATACAGTGAATCCCTCTGATACGACCATTTAACCCTTCTCTGGCTGAATTTTAAAATTCATTTCTCCTTCTTTACGCATGCCCTCTTGTATAATTACATATATCTTCACTGTGTACAAGTATTTCGCAGTGCAACCACTGCTGTGGAGTGCACTGGTTGCACAATCAATTTGTAAATAGTGCAGACCCTGATGAGACAGCTCCTGCAGGAGCTGTCTCATCTGGGTCTTCACTATTTACAGGTAGGTATATTGACGAGAATAGCAAACGAAGGGTTAAAATGATATATTAATGAGGGCGAAAACAGAAAGTTCCATCAATTTGTTATTCCTGCACGCATTAAGCAACGACCTGCTTTTAAAGACTGAGTAAATACAGTAGAACATGTCTTAAACGGCCAACATATAGGTATAATTATGGGTCTGTGGTTGTTTAATGCAAGTCTAAAGCAATGCAGAAAGTTTTCTGCAATACTTTTGCCTGTATTTAGCAACTACTTGCTTTTTATGTTCAATAAATGAATGACCAGTTAAGATAGGTTATACTGTAATTCATCCAAAAAGCAGGTTCTGCTTCGAAGTTTGATATCACGATTTACCATTTTCCTGATAAACAAACCTTTTATCATAACAGATTAGACCCCGATAAAACGGGTCCTGTATAGAAGTCGTCTGATAAGGGCCTTTTCTGCTTATTGGATTATATAGATTTGAATACAGTTTCTGCCTTGGACAAATATACTATGTTCATATGCCACTATAAAAATACTAACCAATATTCATGATGTCATTATTTCTAACATGAGTATTCATCAGATAATGACAATGATAACAATGATATCTACACATTTCTTGGAAACCTATTCCGGAAGTTATTTTCGTTCTAAATTAACCCATTTGCGCCCTGTGGATTCTTCAGTGTTTATATACATGTTTTGGATTAGTTCATTTTTTTTATCTAAGGGATACCTTGCCTAAATTTTCCATTTCGTTTTTTATATTGAAATTCCTGTCAGCAAACAGTGCAGACTGATCAGACGCCGAATTATGCGGCGTGTGATCCGAGTCTGCACTGTTTGCCTATGTCCCATATATGGGATCGTAGGCACAAGTGGGTTAAGCTACCACATATCAGGAATTAACTATTTACTCCATACAATTATACGCCTCTGTAAGCAGAAAAAACCTAAATCTGACATCTATTGTAGGAGCTGTTGATCAGGGTATGCCTCATTTCCTTATGGAATAAGGTATATCAATCCAATTCTATTTTGTCAGGGCCAAAACATTTAACACAATAATCATTCCCACTCAGTTAATATTAAGAAATTATTTCTTAAATGAATACTCGTCAAATTAAGATTGAATGGTCATTCAAGACAGTGTTATCTGTACTATCCCTTCACTTGTCGAACATCCATGTATCGACCCATATGTCAATTGACCATTTCCCTGCAGAATATTCATGTATGGAGTGAGTGAGTGAGTTGGTATGGAATAATCACACCATTGGTGTTTATTAGCTGAGTTTTTATGGGTGGCATATGCACACAGGATGTTTTGGTATTGGAAGAAACTGTAGTGTCAGATCTAAAATAAATTCACAAACAGACAGAGCAGATGTTGATCAGACGGCTTCTGTATACAGAAACCGTCAGACATAGGTCTACTCTGTTTGCAAATGCTTGAAGTGTTATATGGAGGAAATGGTAAAACAAAATCTTTATCAATTTAACCCTTTCACTGATGACTATTTATGTAACAAATAATACCTGTATGAAACTTCATTCATAGTAAAATTATTAGAGAGTGTTGTTATAAGAGATTACGTATGCACAATGGTTTGGCATAACATGAATTTGATTCAACTCGAAAATTCTGCTTTCAAATGTAAACGCATTTGTTGAACCTGCCAATATACCTTCCTTTAGTTCTTGCCAAAGGGAATACTTCTTGCTGAATAAACAAAAATATCCCCAATTGCAATTAAGCCCCATAACCGCGTCAAGGTAGGAGGTAAATATGGGGTGACCACTTTTCCTTTTTCTAAAAAAAGAACACAAACAGAAAATTTACAGAAAAAAGAGTTGCCCGAAGGGAAAAGATATAAAGAACCCATTAAATGGGTGACTTGTCAAAACGCTTGATCCTCTCTGAAACTACATGTACATGTCTAAATGCCAAAACGTCTATCTGCAGCTGAGAGATCAAGCAATAGCCTTATGCATCTGTCCATTAAAGAAGTTTTAAATACAGTCAAATAAAAATGCAAGCGCCCTGTGAGCTTGCCAGATCAGTCAATTGCCCTTAATATAAGCTCTCTGAGCATTTGACGGTTCAGAAAAGTATCCCCTGGCAGAGATCAAATAATGAAGTTTGCTATCTACTAAAAGAGGACTCAGTTCCAGGACAGACTGTGGTGGTTGAAATTCCGGGTTGCAGTTTGCTTCTTGCTCACAGACGGTTAAATCATGACGGACTAAGGTGTTTATAGTTCAGTTTGCTACTCAAGTAATGTAAGAGAAGTAAAATGAGGCAAAACGTACACCAGCAATATCGAGGTAAAAGAAAATTGATTCCTAGTAGTCCCTAATGTCTTATATGAAATCCTAACGCTGAGCAAGCAACCTCAAAAGTGCTGGTACACGACTGCCTAGAAAACAGATAAGCTGTATTTATGTCAAAGATGCAGTTTCATTTGTACTGTAGACCCACCAAGACACCTGAAGAAATCTACCAAAATACTAAACTATCAAGACTACAAAACGATATATGAAAGTCCGAACCAAAAATGTAACATCACTGACTTATCTATGATGTCACATTGGACCGAGAAACGACCAAAGCACCTATAAGGTGCTTGGTGGGATATAAATATATACATGTATATATGAAAACAACGTTAAACTTTAAACCAGAACAAAACTACTGCACTATAATAACTATAGACTGCTAAAATTAAAACCACCTATAAGCAAAAAGTAGACTGCATCCCAGGACATCAAACACTTTAGTATGTCCGGAAATCGAACCCTCTGCCAGTAGATGTAAAAGACGGACGGTAGGCTAAGAAATACTCATTGAGCTTTAACCTTTACCAAATATAAACGTGTGTGCAAGTAGGACGATATTAGAAACAGACATTTTTATGATATCGGTCCCACATTAGACCATGACACACACTGTACCAATAAAACATAAATCCCATTGACTGATCGTGATGAGAATAAATATGGACGGATGCTTTCAATATCTCAAACCTTAGGGCAACAAAACTAGCGAAGTAGTTATTAACGTAAAATTGTTCGAAGAAAAAGGAAAACTGGCCATTAGAATGAACGTATCGTGCATTTCTAACTATTTGGTGACAGGATAGACCCAGAACAAATTCCTCACTGTTCTAAGTGAGGCATTTGGATTGGATCGCCACTGCCTGAACAAAACGTCACAGCATCCTCGAGTCATTGCAGCTTTCTCGTCCCATTATCTTCCTTTTCGCCCCTTCGTCGCCAATGTTATTCCGCTAAGTCGCGGTTGGTTCCTCCGTCGTCTTGTGGTTGCTGGCCTCTTCATTCGTCCTTGATGTTCCAATGCAGCTACCCTACTTCTTCGGACCCGCCCACTCGGCCCAATGGGAACTATCCGTGAAGATAGTCGTCGTGGAAGACTCTATAACGCCTTGCAGCCAGTCAGGGGTTGGGGACTTCGACGTCATAGAGCTGAATAGTCTGCCTTGGTCCACCGTCGTCTCGTCATCTGGTCTCTCTGGTGTCATCGTGGTCCTGTCATCTTGGGTTCCATCTGTTCTGCAAAAAACTAAATACAAAAGAAGGTTAAGGCTGAAAAGAATTTATGGATTAGAACATATATAACAACACTAACAACAATACATATACAAGAACACTCAAAATACAATTGCAAAACAAAACTAGCTATACAAATACTAATAACTACCATACATGTAATCAGAAAAAACCCCGAGTAGACGATCAAATTCTAAACGCACGCGATGTGGTACCACAAACAAAAAATAAACATATCAAACACTCTAAACCCATATATATATATAAGTAAACTAAATACAAAAGAAGGTCAAGGCTGAAAAGAATTTATGGATTAGAACACATATAACAACAATACATATACAAGAACACTCAAAATACGAATATTAATAATATCACAACAAAACTAAACTAGCAATACAAATATTAACAATCACGACGAGAAAAAAACCCCGAGCTGTTCGATCAGCTTCTAAACGCGCGCGATTCGGTATCACATACAAACATATCAAACAATCTTAATCTATCAACAGCTGAAAATGATTGGGGTTAGAACAAATATAACAACATCAACATTATTACAAATACAAGAATACTCAAAATACAATGAAAACAACGATAACAATATTAATAATATCACAACAAAACTAAACTAGCAATACAAATATTAACAATCACGACGAGAAAAAAACCCGAGCTGGTCGATCAGCGTCAAAACGCGCGCGATTCGGTATAACATACAAACATATCAACAATCTTAATCTATCACCAAGTAAACTATAAACAAACCTAATTAACCTGAACCCTGTGTGCACACTTCAAACCTAAACCCTGTTGTTCTCCTGTGTAGTTGTGGCCTCATGTCGTCGCAGCTCCCGGTGTTGGTCCTTGTCGTAGTTCCTCTTCGTCACCCGCCATGGCGACCCATAAGGGTCCCATACAACACTAGTACCACGCCGTAGATGCTAAATTTGAATAAAAACAATAACATGAAAATATATCTCTATACCAATGTATGTTGAGCGAAAACCAAAGAAAAAAATTCAGTGAAGAAACATAGTTCGTCTGGCTAATTTATGCCAAGTGCTTAGATACAGATTACAGGCATCTTTTCCCTTTATTGGATCGTTGTTAGCTTTAAATTAACCGAACGTGTTTTATCCTGATAACCGGGAAATGGAATTAACAAACAGTTTGATCTAGATCAGATGCTCGTTTGTAGTCAATGTCCAAGTTGTTTGTCACAAGGTCAATGAAGTAAGTCCTCGCTATAGCGACACCATAATATTATGAATAAATATAAGAATCTATAAGACTGTTTAATGCGGAGCGAAAGTAGTGAAGACAGTGGCTGAGGGAGATTTCTGCATGTCTTTCATCCTGCGCTAAACTAAATCCAGATTTAAATATATTTTGAACCATTTTGAAGAGGTTTTGCTGTTGTTTAACCCATTACATCATAGGTTTTTTAAGATATAGCATCTTTAAATAAATCTACCGAAAAGGAGAATTAAGTAGAATAAATGAAAATTTTAGAAGTTTGAAACCATTGTGATAAATAGAACATTTGCTCCTATAGGAGCAAATGCTATATTTATCACAATGGTTTCACAAAGTGACTTTTACAGAGTCGCCCAAATCGTCAATATGAGGGAATGGGTTAAATGCATTGGGTATTTGATTAAAAAAATAGCGGAACAGCAATTTTTCACAATATAATGATGCTAGCATTTAAAACATGGTGGCTTACCCAGAAGTCCAATACATACTGCCATGGACTCCAATCTCCAGCATTCTGTCATTCAACCCGGAGGAGTCAGACTGTTCATACCTAAAACAAAGAAAAAGATGGATATTACAACTGGAATCCAACTCTGCAATATGTAATATACATCACAAAATTTGGGTCTTAAAATTGGCGACCAATTGTTTAAAACTGTAACGATTAGGCTACTGTTAACCTTTTCACTGTTCTACGTTTATTCCAAATTGTGATACCTACTGATTATTCATGGCCAAAATAGTTAAAATAAAATATGGGAGGTGGAAGGTTGTGATAATTTTAGTAAGTAAATGGCATTTCAAATTCCATTAGTAAACGGAGCAGACGCTGATCAGACGGCTCCTCTAGGATCCGTCTGATCTGGGTCTACTTTGCTTGCATATGCGTGAAAACACGTTTATATGAAGGAAAGGGTTAGCTGAACAGTTTGAGTGCTAAACGGTATGAATCCTGACCAGTCGCCAAATAATTCGGTCTCCCATCGGAATTTGCATATGTATATACATGTACATCACTTGATATCAAACTTTATTTTGTTACATGTAAACGCTACTTTATGCTATCAATTTTGTTTTCTTTTCACTCTCATACTTTAACCCTTCTCTTGCTGAATTTTAAAATACATTTCCCCTTCTTTACCCATGCACTGTTGTATAATTACATATATATATTCACTGTGTACATGTATTTCGCTGTGCAATTACTGCTGTGGAGTGCACTGGTTTGCACAATCAATTTGTAAATAGTGCAGACCCCTGATGGGACAGCTCCTGCAGGAGCTGTCTCATCTGGGTCTTCACAATTTACAGGTAGGTATATTGACGTGAATAGCAAGGGAAGGGTTAATAACTTATCAAGTCACGACTAAGCACTGACTTGCCGAGGACTTTACACACGACG
Source organism: Azorinus chamasolen (assembly GCA_963576725.1). NCBI lineage: Eukaryota > Metazoa > Mollusca > Bivalvia > Cardiida > Solecurtidae > Azorinus > Azorinus chamasolen. Next base: position 48,531,881 of record OY755246.1, on the reverse strand, counting down.
ATGTATGAACAATTTGTCTTTGACTCCTGTTCTACCATACGCTTATCACGTACGACACATTTTTCATTCAAAAGCGAGACCATTATTTCACGTATTTATAATACATAATTATGCATTTTCAATCTATCGATTAAAAGTTTCCATAGGTAGCGACATCGAACCGGTTGTGTGATACACATGTGTATACAAATGCTGAAAAGCACGCAGGACCCAGCCGAGTTGAAAACATTAGTATTGAGCACTTTATAAAATAAATCTACAGCATTTCATATTCGGAAATAAATATTCATGTGCCTGATATGATAACGGTAAAACCATTTAAATAAGTGAAAACTAAACACATCAGATATTCCCCTTAAACAATTTTTCAAAACTTTTTTGTTTCAGTTCAGCAGATTCCACGTGTATATACAGTGAAACCTCTCTAAACCGGACGTTAAATTTTAAATTTTGTCTTGGTGGTAGCTTTATGCAGGGTGAAAGCAATGCAGAAAGCTTCTGTTGGAGCTTTCTGCATGACTTTCACACTGCATTAAGCAGCCACCTGCTTAAAAGTATCTAAATTCTGCTTTTCTAGAATTCCGGTTTAGAGGGGGTTTACTGTACTTCGCAAAGTAAGTTCGATACCGCTACCTGTGTATTAATAGTTCGATACCGATTCCTGTGTATTTATCTGCAAAGTTTTACGTCCATCACAATGAAGCTCTGTATTTCAAGGACTATGTTATCACGTTTTAACCCTTTCCTTCATGAATATGCATGTAAGATGTAAGAAATAATGGTACTATGGATATGAATCCGGAGAATTTCTATACGTGTATGGTGGCATACGAACGCAGGACAATTTGGTCATGACAGAAACTGTAGCATGTGAGATCTATATAATTCCATAAGTAAACGGAACAGACACTGGTCAGACGGTCCCTAGAGCTTGACTTCTTGTACAATGTATCATCTACCTTTGACCGGAGGTCTATAATTTTTACTCGTGTATACACACGTAAATTGTAAAGGTTCAACCTAGTTACAGAAATCATGGGTAAGCCGAATAACAGAGGACGTATTTATCCTTTACTTAATAAAGACGCGTGTTTACGTATATTCCACCAGCAAGCTGTATATCAGGGTCTGTTCAAGTTGCTAATGGAATATGAATTAGAAGAATGTCTATACCTCAAACGGCATACAATTGCAGGCAATTTTGATCATGACAGAAACTAGTAATTCCATAAGCAAACAGAGCAGACCCTGATAAGAAAGCTCCTACAGGGACCGTCTGATCCGTGTATACTTTGTTTCCAAAGATGCCAAATGCATGATCTCTATGATGAAAAGGTTGACACGAATCATCTAACATCTAACGCGTATTCAAATCTTAACCCTTCGCTTGCTATTCACGTCAATATACCTACCTATAAATAGTGAAGACCTAGATGAGACAGCTCCTGCAGGAGCTGTCTCATCAGGGTTTGCACTATTTACAAATTGATTGTGCAACCAGTGCACTCCACAGCAGTGATTGCACAGCGGAATATGTGTACACAGTGAAGATATATGGAATTATACAACAGGGCATGGGTAAAGAAGGAGAAATGTATTTTTAAAATTCAGCAAGAGAAGGGTTCATATTAAATATGCATTCCTTGAATATTTATGTAAGAAGTAATGGCATCAATAATATTAATTAAGATACATTTGCAGCCAGGTGTTCTTATACAGAAACATACACGCTCAGACCCGGGATCGAACCCAGGTCGCCAGGTTCTTAGTCATACACTCTACCCCGTCGCCATAAAAACGTACTTGTACAGCAAGGCCGTGCAAGTTATGATAAACCTACACACCGTGACACATTTTTATACCGGCATGTGCACACAGAAAGTTTTGGCCAATGCAGAAACTGTAGAATCAGATCAATATTACATAATCAAACAGAGTAGATTCTGATAACTCCTACTGGAACCATCTGGTCACGGTCTACTGTTTACAAAGGCGTTAAAGACGTAACTAATGGATTGAAGCCATAATACTCAAATTGGACACATGCAAACAAATTATAAATCTGAAGTGATTGACACGAAGCCTATGGAGCAAATGCTCTAATTATCAAAAGGGTTTCTATATGCGACTTTTACAGAGACGCCAAAATGCGTCACTAGGTGTAATGTCCTATCTGGATGAAGATTAATCCTTTACCTCAAAGAGACAAACATTCGACACCTTCATACACAGGGTAGACACTCCAGCAGGAGCCGCCTGTTCGTGTTAGCTTATCCAGTAATATAGTGTTTACAGTTTTTTAAAAACAATGTGATGACAATATCCTGGAATACCCTCCCCCCCCCCACCCACACACGCGCGCGCGCGCGCCTCCTCTGTTATTTCAATATTCCGGAATTAATATATATATAAATACAAAATTTTATGGAGGAAGAAGCAAAGGTAATCCGATTCATTACATAAAAGATGGATGGAGAGAGTGGGTCACTATTCCTTGATATTGCCGTCTTGAGTTCATATGCCATAATATTTAGGACGGCATTATTTCTTAACCCTTTACTCCATAAATACACCTTTTAACGCCTTGGCAAGAAGAGTAGACCTCATTCAGACGGTTCTTATAGAAACCGTCTGATTAGGGTCTGCTCCGTTTGCTTGTGATATAAATAAAATATTCTACAGTTTCTGTCATGGCCACATTTTCACGTACTATTACAGTGCTCCCTCCATACAACGGCCCTCTCAATAACGATTCCCTCCTTACAACAACGCATGTCACTGTTTCCGAAACAACAATGCTCCAGAAACAACCCTTTTCCATCGTATTTTCTTTATGCCTCCATCAAATCCTATGTTCTGACTACTCTTTAGAATCGTAACTTTGTGACGATTCTAAAGAGTGGTCACAGCATAGGGTTTGTTTGAGGCATAACGGTTTTAGTTCTCGAAATACACCTTATCTGGGGATCTGCAAACAAGCTAATTATGTTTGATTTTCCCTCCCTATAACAACTCTCTCTGAACAACACATTCAATATTCGTATCCCAAAGGGTGTCGTTGTAGAGAGGGAGCACTGTTTAACAATTAATATAATGAATATGCATGCTGTCAACTTATTACATGAATAGGCATGGGTAAATCACAAAAACCAAAACCTAAAAACACTGCAAACTCCACCATGGAGCAAACTCCTAGACCACAGTTGGTTGTCAAACAATGTGAAAAGAAACAGGTAACAAATGATAATACTCACTGGCCTGTGTACTCTAGCCAGACTCCTCAATTTCACAGACATAGCCAGACTCCAAAATTTCACAAACACAGAAACACTTGCAGCAGTCATCTACGAAGTTTGGTGAACGAATGATTTCGTTGTAGTTTTCTTTTGTCATTATCCACACCTGTGAGATGTTTGCTGGAAAGCGTGCAAATACGAGTTGAATAGCCAACAACTCGCGATATTTCCGATTCAGTCAATGATTGAAGTTCAATTGGACCATGTATAAATCTAATCTTAGAAAATTGCTCCCCATATGATAGATCTCAAATAAGATGATCACTGAAACGTTTGTATCCAGATCATAAGTGTACTTCAAATTCAGTATTTTAAACATTGAGTTTAACAAATCTACTTGAATATGTAGATCGGTGCAACTATTTAAATAAATAATTTGATTATGATAAATCAGGTGTTTGATTAGGATCAAAACCGTTTTTACTCCGGATCAAAACCGCTTTGTACTCTATTTGAGTTTAGCTCCAGTTTAACAGCATAGCATGTGTGTTTCAATCCTTATACCCTGGCGAAGAAATGCTAAGAGTGTTTGGATCCAGATAGGATCATCAGGATCCAAGGCATGTTAACTGAAGAGAAGAAAAGTTAATCTTGAGAATTGTAGGAGACGATAATTCTCAGACAACACAATTAATTATCGTAAGCGAGTTAATAGTAATATTTATATATTTCAAGAAACCATTGTCTATTCCAGCTTGCAAATACATGTGCTATTTACTACTTTCGAGGAAAATGAAAGCGCATTATCTGAATCCAAAATAGTTTCTCTCTCTTTCTCTCTCTCTCTCTCTCTCTCTCTCTCTCTCTCTCTCTCTCTCTCTCTCTCTCTCACTGTCTCTCACCGTGTATGTCTGTTTGTATCTCTCCCCCCTCTCTCTCTCTCTTTACATCTCTGTGTACATTGATCTGTGTGTGTGTGTGTGTGTGTGTTCTGTTGTTCGCTATTTACATGTGATTTGTAACCTTCAAATATGGAGGAAATGAAGATATATATGTTAATACGCGCGTGGGGTCGAAACAAATATGACCGAGTGCTCCTGACATCTATAATCTCTGCGCTACGCTTTTTCTGAAAATTAGATTGTGAAAACAATTGCTGCTGATATTTTGTATCTATTTCTTTTTCTCGAGCATTTACAGTCTGATAATGCGAGAGTAACATGCCTAATTAAATCACGTGACACAAGTTAAAGTCCCATTATATTTTTCATGCTAATTTATTTCTGCGCTCATAGATTTAATTCAAAATTGGCTACACTCTAGAAATTTTATATAGAAAATAGCACTAAAAAACACGACACAGGAAAATAAAGTGGAACAAGCAGAAACATATAATTTAGCGCGTGTACGATGTCAGTGTCCGAGTAGCCAGGCCTGTACGCTTCCATTTATTGTAATTTGTATACAATTTCTGTTCATCTACATTAAAGACATGTTAATTCATCGCATGTTTTCCCAAATATTGCGTAGCAAAATGACTTCTTCACGTCGCTTTATTTTTCCCATCGGTCGTATGAAGCATTTAGCTAACTGACTACATGGCAATCTCTTAATATAAATCGTATATTACATTACATGTATTATTAGGTCTCTGCGCTTTTTATGTACTTTGAAAGTCACATAAATTTATAACTATTATGGATAGAATCGAACAAACAAGTATGCAAGAAAGCGTTGATATTTACGAACGGTATAACAGTTACCCTTTCAACGCCTATTTTTCTAACAGTAGAACTAGTACTAAGCGACCATCAAACAGAGGTGGACTTATGGGTATGTAAGACAGGTGGTAGTTTAATGCAGGGCAAATGTAATGCAAACATCTCCTATTTGAGCTTTTTACATTACTTTGTCCAGCATTAAGCAACCACCTGCGTTAAGACTCTTATGTTCAATAAATGAATGACCACTTAAGACAGGTTCTAATGTAACTTTAACCTGTTACCTCATAGACTATTTTTAGATACAACATCTTTGAATAAGTCTACCGAAAAGAAGCATTGACTAGAGGAAGGGAAAATTTTAGAATTTTGTAGTTTGAAACCATTGTGAGCAAATGCTCTGTTTATCACAATGGTTTCACAAAGTGACTTTTACAGAGTCGTCAAAAGTCGTCACTATGAGGGAAAGGGTTAAACAGACCAAGCTTACTGTGGATATCCAGTTTTATAGTGTAACATGAAAAACAATGCAGCCACTGACGAGAGGGTTACCATCTGGGTCTACATTGCATTGTTTCCTAAGCATATCAATAATTCATTTCCCGCACTGAAATGGTTAGTGCAAAGAAGAAGAACTCCTGCAAACAAAAGTATCGAAGTAACTGCTGATTATGCCGCTTGATTTGTCCAAATTTCAAATTGACAATTGTGATTATCAAAACTAGCCGGACGCGCCACAACATTCACTGTTGACCAACACTCATTAAGTACAAAAGCAATTTATTATCAAGGCTGGCAGAGAAAATCCTTACGTGGCAATGGGTTTTCATTGTTTTCACCGGACTTAAACCCTACTCCCGCTAATCTCGAACTGAGATGCATTTGCAAACAGCTTGGCTCCAGATGAGACACCGAGTAACTTTGCGTCTCATTAGGATCCAAGCTGTATGACATTTGATCAATCGTTTCTCGAAAGCTTGTGTCATGATACTTGATCAATAGTTTATCAATAACTTTATCAATTTGGAAGTACAGAATAACCTGTCCTAAGCAACCATCAAAACTAGGTCTAATTATGGGTCTGTAAGGCAGGTTGTAGCTTAATGCAGGTTAAAAGTAATACATAAACTCCTGTAGGAGCTTGCTGCATTACATTTGCCCCTCATTAAACAACCGCCTGCCTTTTAACATAAATGGTCGCTTAAGACAAGTTCAACTGTAATCAATATTACACCAGATCCAAATACGAGCAAGCTTCTTTACAACCGGGTAAAAGCCAATCATTTCAACCCGGACACGCATGCATTGTAAAAAAAAGGTAAAGTACATAGTTATAGTCATTTCAGTCCGAATGACTGCTGAACCGACTGTACATTTACTTCTCTTGTCTTAACCCTTTGTTTGCTGAATTTTAAAATACATTTCTCCTTCTTTACCTATGCCCTGTTGTATAATTACATATATCTTCACTGTGTACAAGTATTTCGCTGTACAATCACTGCTGAGGAGTGCATTGTTTACGCAATCAATTTATAAATAGTGCAGACCCTGATGAGACAGCTCCTGCAGGAGCTGTCTCATCTGGGTCTTCACTATTTAAAGGTAGGTATATTGACGTGAATAGCAAGCGAAGGGTTCTTGAGCCATTCGCCTACAACATTGAGCACTGCTAACATATGGCGCGATTACGCAACTGCAGTACCGGATAGTGACCCTCACATTCACAGATACCCATTTTAACCCCTGGTCGGAGGGGACACATCCTTGTGCGGATGAGAGATGCTGAAAAGCGTTTCGAGCTGGTCCAGTCGGGATTCGATCCCCGGATCACTGGGTTATCAACTCAACACTCGACCACTTGGCCAAGTCACCGCCACTGTCATTTGCATACAGTGTATACCCTGATCATGGTCTGCATTGTTTGTCATTCAAATTCCTGTAGCACACCTTTCATACCGAATATACTCTGTAGTTAAACACTGATGGGCTGTTCCACTGAAATTTCAGGGTTGAAAAAAAGGGTTAAGTACAAAGCCTAGAGAACTGTTTGTCTCAATCTAAATGATTGCGCACGTATATTTCTAGATGGTAAAATTATGTTTACAAAACCGTCCATTTGAACACTAGTGTGTTTTAAGAAAAGTTACACCGCGTTTGCTTACATCGCGGACACATATACCACATGTTTAACCATTTACTTCCCCATAGATATTCATAAAAGAAATAATGACATCATGAATATTAATAAGATTAAAAATTGCACATGGACACGGGATTTTTCGAATTTTCTGTAGAATTAAATCTATATTATTTCATGAGCAAACAGAGCAGACCCTGATAAGATGACTCCTACAGGAGCCGTCTGACCTGGGTCTACTCTGTTTGCAAATGCACAGAAAGGTTTATGTATGGAGTAAAGGGTAAAGCATTGACTCCAATAGTATTATCTGTAAACTCGTCCATTATGAATTTCAGAGGAACACATATATTTTCAATAATGAGAGAGGCACCCCAAACAAAATATACTCAGCGTCACTGAGAAGTTACGACCCTTTACACCCCGTATCTTTGACATGGTAGTTATCTATGTAAAAAAGCTGAGTATCTGATCATACTTGACCCAAATGTCTAGTCACAGGCGCTCATAATGTCCCGATTCGGTCTCATTCTTGACCACGAACTGCACGTGCAAATCGACGTTTTACTGCAAAGTCGACATATTCACAAACTTTATCAAAAATCATTTGTGGCAAGTGTAGTTTGTGGACAGGCTACCAAAGGGACTTTCAAAATCGGAAAAAAATGTTTGTTCAAAATGGAACGTTTAGCAGACAGAAGTTTGACGGCCCAGCGATACATTCGCAACCTCTTGAGACGATTTGTTGTTCCCTTTTCACACTATGACACAGGGAGACGTCAACGTATTCCAACAAGACAATGCTCGGCCTCACTCTGCAAGGTTGATAGTGGGTTTCCTGCAAGACAATAAATAATGTGAACATTCTCCCCAGGCCCACTTTCTCGCCCGATTTCAGACCAATAGAGCACTAGTGTGGCCAATTAGGACGTTCAGTGTAAGACGGTGGACGTCACATCGGGAACCACCAGCAGCTCATCCAGGCGCCCATGGACGAATGGAAGGTCACCCCACATTGCGACTGATACATAGTATGCGGCACAGAATCCTCACAGTCCTTCATGCACCAGGTGAACGTACCCGTTATCAAGGTCTGTGACTTTTGTTGTTTTGGGTGATCCTTTTAAATGAAATATTTCAAATGTGTTTTCGATAGCATTGCGAATAAAATCATGTCGTTCATTTTCACAACACTTTATATAATAGTGGTTTTACAATACAAAAAGAAATATACAGTAAAACCACTATAAAATGGAATTCTAGAAGAGAATAATTTATATACTAGTACTTTAGGCAGGTGGTTGCTTAATCCTGTGTGGAAGTCATGCAGAAAGCTCCTAGATGGGCTTTATGCATGACTTTCACCCTGCATTAAGCTGCCGGCTGTCTAAAAGGCCGGTATTTATACTTAATTGAACGCCCAGCTTAGAGAGGTTTTACTGTATTACTTTGCATTAAATGGTCGCTTAAGATAGGTTTTCCTGTAGTCAAAATTTCACCGGATCAAGAGCTAGGATTTAGCCTTACAACACTGACGATTCAAATGGACTGTTCCAAAATTCAAATAGGTCAAGCTTAAGGTGAATATTTTGGGATTTTTCTGATAAAATGTGTAACATGACACACAGTGCAGGCCCTACTAAGAGGGCTCCTCTTGGATCCCTCTCATCTGGGTCTACACTGGTGCAAAGGACACTAGGGACTCGTGTCCCACACAGTATGGGTAAATCCATTGCCAGTGCTTGCAGGTATGAACAAAGGAGTCAAAACCAGACTTGCTACCGACTAATAGCAGACCATACCGGAAGGAAGTACAAAATGTATGTCATTTCCCTGCGTGTATGGCTAATATCTGAAAATGATAGATACAATATGTCACTGACACATGCCAATCATTCCTTCCTCACTCTGAAAAACGTCGACCGATTTTTTAAAGACTTATGTGTCTATGGCATTGTTTCTAACCACACATATACTTTTCAAATAAATAACAACCAGGGCAAGACATTCATTTTTTTCAAGTATGGCTTTACCGTAACTGTTCGTGAAATCTATTTTCAGCGATCATACATGTGCTGTGTATATTCATGTAAGAAATAATAACGTAATGCATATCTATTAGATTACTTATTGTAATAGCACATGGACACAGGAAGTTTTCAGCATGAAATGAACTACAGAATCATATCTATATTATAGGTCGTAAGCAAACTGAACAGACCCTGATCAGACGGCTCTTTCAGGTGCCGTCTGATCTGGGTCTACTCTGGTTGCAAATGTATAGAAAGGTGCATTTATGGAGTAAAGGGTGGACTTTGTTTGCTTATACAGTAAAACCTCTCTATAACGACCACTATATTGCGTTAACTAGTTGGTATTTAGAGCAGGTGGTTGCTTAATTAAAGCAAGGTGAAAGTAAAACAGAACGCTCTCATAGGAGCGATCTGTTTTACTTTCACCTTGCTTTAATCAGCCACCTGCCTTTAACACAGAATAATTGATGTAATATAGTGGTCATTATAGAGAGGTTTAACTGTATCAGGGCTTTACGTCGACTCGCTTCACCATTTCCTCCATAAACACGCCTTTCTACGCCTCTTTAAAAATCACCTATTGAAACCATTGTGATAAATAGAGCACTTGCTCCTATAGGAGCAAATGCTGTATTTATCAGAATGGTTTCAAACTACAAACTTCTAAAATTTTCCTTTTCTCTAGTTAATGCTCCTTTTCGGTAGATCTATTCAAAGTGGTTGGATCTAAGAATAGCCTATGAGGGAATGGGATAATAGTATTTCAGTCATATTGCTACAGGTGGAGGAATACCCCAGTGGTTCCCTTGTGCAAGGAACAAATTGCATTGTTTCGTGCACAGACGAACATCCGGGTAGAACCACAGGCCTATTGGAAGTCAGCTGGAATCGAGATGCACTTTGTATCAATGTTAGGAATATAATCAATATATTAATCCTTTACTCATTGATACAGACGTAATGTGGCACATTTGTAAATAGAGAGACCCAGATTAGATGGCTCCGTCTGATCTATTAACAAGTTTCTGCCAAAAATACTTAGTCTCTTCCAGACGATTCTAAATGGTGGTTACATTATAGGGTTTTAGTATTTGGGTACACACTTTTATCTTTTGTACGAATACCGAGCTCATGATTTTGCATTTTTAACCCTTTCTCTTTTTATTAGCTGGTTTTTATGTAATCTTTTCAAGGTAACGTTTTGCTTTAACAAATGCACTAGAATCAGATCTATATAAAGTCAAAAGCAAACCGAGCAGACCCTGATCGGACATCTTCTATAGGGATCGTTTGATCTGGATCTATTCTGTTTGCAAATGCGTGAAAAGGCGTTTATATAAGGAAAGGGTTAAGTGTGAGTTGAATGCAACACTGAATGTCGATTTCACAGGTCTACCTGTGTGTATCCATACTATGGTCGTTGACGGTATATATGTTACAGTCAATCTGTGTAATTAGTCATTTCATGAAATGCCTAAAATTTTCAGGGTTTTCATGAAATGACTGAAATTGAGAGGCCATTATTACACAGATTGACTAGAGACCATTAACGGGATTCAGGCAATGTGTGAAATTACTTTTAATTAATTCAACAGTAATTGTTCATTCACATCAATATTTATGCATATTTTTGTTTAATACTTAATAACTAACAATTATTTCAGAAACACTGCACATATTTGAAATGCTTGTTTTGAGGGCCTCAAGGTAGATTAATCATTATGACTAATTGAGCTACCCTCGTTAAATAAAGTCTTTCATTCATTCATTTCATTCATTAATTCACCAAACTAAGTGAATGTCTGTCAGTTACGTATAAAATCTGACCATACGATTGGTTGAAATGCTAATGTTTCTAGGCCATCTGTCAAAATCGAATACGTATGGAAAATGACGCATGTATGTATGCACATGACTTGGAAATTGGAATTGAAGAGAGATGAATGACGATCGCACAGCTGTGCAATGGCATGTGTTCCCTTTCTGTCAAATGCAGAGCTGAATGTTGTTTGCAAATGTCTGACTGTCTGAATACTGCAAAACAGACATCAGGCAATACTTTGGTACCTCTATATTCATGAAACTCTATATAGTTCTGGGGGTTCAATCATTGGCCTGCTGTTCATGTACTTGTATATAGTGAAGACCTGATGTAACAGCTCCTGCAGGAGCTGTCTCATCAGGGTATGTATACACTATTTACAAGTTGATTGTGCAACCAGTGCACTCCGCGACAGTGATTGCAAAGATAACTATTTGTAAACAGTGACGATATATGTATTTATACAATAGGACATGGGTAAAGGAGAAATGTATTTTAAAATTCTTGAAGGGGTATTGTTTATTTGAAGAAGAAGAAGAAGAAGAATTCAGCAAGAGAAGGATTAAGACAGACCGAAGCTAAATATAGAACGAAAGTTATGCAAAAAGTTCGAGTAGGGGCTTTTTGCATTACGTTCATCCAACATTATCTCCTTTCAAAATTTATACTACTATCGTTATTCACCAACCCTTTCCCTGTTCTGTGTTCATTCCAAATTTAAATACCTACTGAATATTCATGGACAAAATAGCTGTAGGCCAATAAAATATGGAAGGTGGAACACTGTAGCCATTTTAGAAAGAAAAGAAACAAGTGTCCCGAATTCCATTAGCAAACAGAGCAGACTCTGATCAGACGGCTCCTAGGAGCCGTCTGATCTGGATCTGCTCTGTTTGCAAATGCGTGACAAAGCGTTTATAGTTTATATGAAGGAATGGGTTATGCTGTCGCTATAGACAGGCTTTACTGTGACCATTTGGAAAGATTCAGCTCAAAACGTGAGCATTCTTTCAGTGCAGGTACAATATAATTAATCAAATCCTTACGATAATATACATCAGCAATCAGCATAGTTGGCTAGTAAGTCTATAGCTTCAAAATAGGCCATACCTAGGCATTGGCGAAATATTAATGAAAAATATATACATTTCGTATCATTCGATGCGGAAAACATTCTTCTATCACACTTATAGAACCCCTTTCATTGCATCCAATTTTCATAAGAAAATATCACATTTGTTTCAACACCGGGTGTGAATTTATAATGGCGGGGGGGGGGGGGGTTAACATACAATGTATTTCAAAACAATTGTATTTATCTATGGTTACAGATTCCAGAGATTGACTTTTTATAAAATTGTTTTTATAAAGCTCCCCTCTCTCTTGGGTTTCTAATTAGTCCATAGTTGGCAGGAACGGTCTTTAATCAACACAAATCATACCAAATCTGTAATGCCTTAGTTTGAAGTTTAAATGCATTGATGACATTTGTAATGTTTGATAAAACGAATCCCTCTGTACACCCGCAGGCTTTACGCCCAACCTCAGATGCCTGAAATAATCACAGCTTTAAAGTCTATTATTAATAGGCTTCTATTATTAAACTCCCTATGAGAAAATGGATTAATAAGCAAATATACGCCATTAAGTTTGAGTAGGAAATGAGAAGCAGTAGGTTGGATATGACCATCAAAGCGCCTGTTCTACAGAACGTACTTGAACGTGTGGTTACAAAATAGGTCACATGTCCCCGTTCTGAACCTTTTCGCTTTGTCACGCATTTGCAAACAGACTAGACACCGATCAGACGGCTCTGTCTGTTAATGTAGTTTGACATATATTTTCTTTAGTTTCTAAAATGGCTACAATGTTCAATCTTCCGTATTTCATTGTAACCAGTTCGACCATGAATATTCAGTAAGTATTGGAATTTGGACTAAATATAGAATAGGGTAAGGGTTAACCAAAATCTGAAATTGCTGCCGTTCCTCAGCAATACAGTTCATTGATATTCATAAGTATTGAAATATAAGCAGGAGTTCCATAATTCCCTTCAAGACTGACATCTAAATATGTATCTCCCAGAAATACCCCGTAATAATGGCGCAAAGCATCTTTTTACCCCAAATCCAGATTCGGAACGCAGGGGTTCTTTGAGACTATTTATTGTAAAACTGGAACCAGTGGTAGACTCACAAAACTCATTAATATCTAACGACATTAAGTTGAGTGGCTTATAGCAACCCATTTGAAACCTGACATAACCCAGATGTTGCAGATGTTTATTGTTTTTCTTCTGTAACGTTCTGTTAAGGCACATTCAGGGTGTCAATCACTTTTGATCCTGATGAGACATGAATATTCATGTAAGAAATAATGACATCATGAATATTTATGAACTGATATTTTATAATGGCATATGTATACAGAATAATTTGGTATTGGTAGAAACTAGAGAGTTATATCATATAATTCCATAAGCAAACAAAGCAGACCCTGATCATGCAGTTCCTATGGGAGCCGTCTGATCTGGGTCTCCTCTGTTTGCAAAGGTGTAGAACGGTGTATTTATGGAGCACATGGTTATTGTTTAAATATATACAGTAAAATCTCGATTATTCGATTATCATCTTTAAAATCGGTGGCAGCTTAATGCATTGCGAAGGTCATGCAGAAAGCTCCTCTAGGAGCTATCTGCATGACTCACCATGCATTAAGCAGCCACCTGCATAAAAGGGTTTATATCGTCTATACAGAAAATTCGAATAATGAAGATTTTACTGTATAATATATATAAATCAAGTAAAAGCAGCACACTATTACTTAAAATTCACCAAAGTAAAAAAAACCCAAAACAGTACCACGCATCATGCAGCAAGACATTATAACATTTAGTTTCCTGCAGGAAAATGAGTGATAACCTATGCAAACAGTCTGGATCCAGATCAGACGCCGGGTGATTCGAGGTCTCACCAGGATGCAAGCTGTTTGAGGCTCTGTCTGTGTTGTTGAAAAAAGCAAGACAAATCAAATGTGGTAACTATGGCAACTGAAGTCGATGATTTTCTCTAATTAGATTAAACCTTAATCTGCGGAATGATTAAACTATCCGCTCACGTTTCGAATATTAATTAAATATTGTATCAAATGTTATAACTGAAAAAAAGAAGATTTTTATGACAAAGAGTGCAGACTAGTAATCAAAGGGATCCCTTAGGAGCGCTTTGATAAAAGTCTTATATATTTGGTTCCCAGACTTTAAAGGTTAATAATTTTGTAGCAGGCGACAGTATTTTGCTAATTAAAACGCCTCTTTTTTAATATTAATTAAATATTTTTTCAGGTTTATCACTGTAAAAAAGAGTTTTGGACAAACAGTGTAGACTCTGATTAACCCTTTCGCTGCCAATGCCGGATCCGTGATTACCTATGCAAACAGTTTGGATCCAGATGAGACGCCGAGTAACTCGGCGTCTCATCAGGATCCAAACTGTTTGTTACTGTTTCTATGTTTTTGAAACAAAAATGAAGAAAATGAAAATTTGTAGCAGACGAGAAAGTTAGCAGACGACAGAGTTTGGCAGCGAAAGGGTTAGGAACTCTTTGATCTGGGTATACACTGTTTGCAACTGTCTTATATATTGGATTCCCGCATATTAAAGGTTGATAATTGTAGCAGACGATATTTTTCTGCAGAATAATAATTGATCTGCTAAATAATTAAAATTTGCTCCTCTCTTTTTGAATGTTACATGTCATTTAATATCGTATCGAATTTTATCACCGAAGAAAATGATGTTTATGACAAAAAGTGCAGACCCTGATCAAAGTGTTCTCTCAAGAGATCTGGGTGTAAGCTGTTTGCAAATATCTTTTATACTCAGTACCCACACATTATTATAATGTTAATAATTGTAGCAGACGACAGTTATCTGTAGATTATAATTAATCAGCATACAAAAAGGTTCAAGTTTAATCTCAGTTACTAATGAAGTATCAGGTTATTCATTTTGACCGCAACAATACGGGTACAGACTGGTAGGCGTTCGTAGTTTCGTTCATCAATATCAAATTCTGGGTCCATGCTTATAAAGCTTTTAGTTGAGTCTGAGTTTCGTTCTCAGGCTTTTGATTGGTCAGATTTGAGTTCTCAAGCTTTTGATTGGTCAGATTTTAGCCAAAGGCTCAAATCTGACCAATCAAAAGCTTGAGAACGATCTCAGACTCAACTAAAAGCTTTATAAGCATGGACCCTGATTTGTAATGAATGGGTGAAGTCAGGATGTCATTCAAAAGAAAGAAAAATCTTATTTATAGAACATGTGACAATTACTGAATCAAAAATGTTCAATAAAAAGGAATTAATAAAACCTTTAAATATATAGCGCTCCGACAGGGTCGATTACGCACGTGCATAACATCAATATGAAAGTGAAAACATATAATATGGCTAAAATGGAACTAACGTAGAAGGCTAAGCGGGATAGACTTTGATAGACGTTCCATCTTGACATGTAAGCTTTTACCAATTTATAGTGACGCCTTATTGAAACCACTGTGATAAGTAGAGCATTTGCTTCTACAGGAGCAAATGCTCTACATGTATTTATCACAACGGTTTCAAAACTACACAATTCCAAATTTTCACGGGGAAGCATGCCCCGGACCACTATAGCTAAGGTGCGTACATTACGTTAGTACTGTCTTAAACTATTGGGTGTATAGACTCAACTTAACTTCTTGTCAAAGCATATAATGGACAGCAGGGTATACACCGAATCTTTACGCACATCTCAACTGAAATATTGACTTGTCAGCGAAAGTGATGGTCTCCACAATAAGTGCCTATTTTTAATCATATCAGAAAACATTGTGTTGGTTATGTTCAGCTATTCTTATGAAGATGATCAGTTATATAACTTTCATCGAAAAATGTCACTGCCACACAAAATAACCCGATTTTGTCTAAAGTATTTGGCTGTATAACACAATATCATCGGCATATTGACTACAATACAACCCGAATACAGTCAAACCTCTATATAACGACCACTAAATGGCACCAAGTATTTTGTGTTAAAGGCAGGTGGCTGCTGAAAGCCAGGTGAAAGTAAAACAGAACGCTCCTATAGGACATGCCCTAAATACCAACTAATTAACACAATTTAGTGGTCGTTATAGAGAGGTTTTACTGTACACAACATCGGCGATCGAAGTCTTCGATATCAAGCATATGAAGGTTTTCTCTTCTTCACCATTCATTCGATTGGTTTTCTTACGATTATACTTTTTTCAGCATATAAACAAGTACAGGCTATCGCTTTAAGATGTCCAAGATTTTTCATGTGTAAACAATTGGAATATTCTCGTCTATTGTATTCTTTTAGACATAATAGGGTCGAAAAGTCACATTCAAAGTGTATCATCTTTACGAGTACAAATAAACCTTGATTGCTAAATGAACCTGACATGTACATGAACCTGACATTTATAAATGAGACTAAAATATATAACAGTACAAAATAGAACTATTTTAGGATGATGTACCTAGCATTCCATTAGGCGCTCATTTTGTAAAGTTGGTTTTGCCTTTGAGATCATTGGGACATATATTTATTGTAATTTGGTGTCGGAAACAAATTGGTGAATGATACTGTAATTGCCAGTAACCATCTCGTTCACATAAACACTTTTTTCACGCATTTGCAAACAGAGTAGACCCATATCAGAAGGCCCCTTCAGGAGCCGTCTGATCAGGGTCTGCTCTGTTTGCTTATGACATTATAATAGATCTGGCTTCTAACCAAACCGAAATTCTGTGTACATATGCCATGATAAAGAATCAGCCAATAAGTATTCATGATATTATTTCTTACATAGAAAATAAACAAGGAAATGGTTAAATAATTCGAAAAGAGTCGTACTATATATAGTGCCACCTTGTAAGCGATCATTTAACACTTTCCCTCATATAAACGTGTTTTCACGCATTTTCAAACAGAGTAGACCCAGATCAGTCGGCTCCTAGAGGAGCCGTCTGATCAGGGTCTGCTCTGTTTGCTAGTGGAATTTGAATAGTTCTGTTGCTTTGCTTTCTAAAATGGCTACAATGTTCCACCTTCCAGGTTTCATTGTAACTATTTTGTTCATGAATATTCAGAGGGTATTGAAATTTGAAATAAACATAAAACAGGGAAAGGGTTAACCCTTTACACCACCATAGATCTATACGCCTTTCAACACCTTTGCAAACAGAGGAGACCCAGATCAAAAGTCCCTGTAGGAGCTGTTTTTAAGGGTCTGCTCTATTTGCTTGTGCAATAATATTGATCAAACCTGCAATTGATATTCATTATTTCATTATTTTGTACATGAATATTAAAAAAGCGTAAATAAATAAACATGACCGTCCATAGAAGCAAGTGCCTGCTTGATGCTGAATGATACTTATACTGAAAGCTCTCTTTGAGAACCTGTCCGTCATTAAGCTATCGTATATTTGGACACGTATTGAATGGTCGTTATAGAGAGACTTAACGCTGAACGACATAGTTATTATAAAGCTTTCTATGAAAACCAGCACTGCATTAAGGTCTCTTAATAAGGCAACTTATGAATGGTCGGTATAGAGAGGTTTTAATTATATACCTGGTAAAAGTGCCTGCTGCCTGTAGGAGCTTTCAGCATTACTTTCGGCCTGCAATAAGCTGTCACTTGTGTTTCTAGATATGCATTGTGATACCTTTTAGAAAATAATCTATATTTTATTTTTTTGAAGGACCGTACTTTAACTCGAGTTTATTCGAAGTTCGAGTTATCCGAGTTCGATATATCGAAGTTCTGATGTATCGTATATTGATACCACCAAAACGATGCCTAAATCGGTGTATCCTGCATTAAGCGACCACCTGCCTTTATAACCAAAATTATACCTCATTTTGGTGGTCGTATTACAGGGAACTTTACTGTAAAACTCATACATTTAAACTAACATTCTAGATTTCATTTGTACTCATAACAACGTTAACAAATGGATTCCTTGAAAATAACTGGCAGAATATAATAGAATGCGAATGGCTTGCAGTCTTGTAGTCTTGTATCTTCCTATCAATCTTGATTGGCAATAAATGGACGTAATTGGAGCGTCTTTCCAGAGAAAGAAGACTCTTATTACGACAGAGTAAGGTACTTTTTATGAATGGTTGCAAATACTAATTGCCAGATGAACTTGACATTTGCAAACGGAACTGCAATGAGTCTTGAAGATCATGATCTTATAAGACATTAGCATGGGATACAGGACATCAATTTGTCATTTGTTTCACTTAAGGAAGTATTTCAGTTTGAAATCAAGGCCTTTAGTGATGTTTGTTATTTTACATCTTTTGTGTATTTGTGAGCCACAGTAGAACATTCCAAGCGGACATTAATATATTGAACAGAGGAGATGGTTGCTTAATACAGGGTAAAGGTAATGCAGAGCTTTCTGGAGCTTTCTGCATTACTTTTGACCTGGATTAAGCTACCACCTCTGCCTTACAGACATATAATTAGACCTCTTTTTTTAGATCGGTTCTACTGTATTCTGTAGCAAACAAGGCTGTTGTTGGAGCCGTCTGAACTAACCTTGCCCTGTTTACAAAGGCGTCACAAGACGTACTTATGAGATAAAGGGTTATTAAAATAGGCGATAGTATTAACCCATTCCCTCATGTTGACGCCTTTTGACGACTCTGTAAAGGTCACTTTTTGAAACCATTGTGATAAATAGAGCATTTGCTCCACAGGAGCAAATGCTGTATTTATCACAATGGTTTCAATACTACACAATTCTAAATGTTTCATTTTCTCTAGTAAATGTTCCGTTTTTGTAGATTTAATCAAAGAGGTAAGATCTATACATAGCCTATGAGGGAAAGGGTTAAAACAGAACGAAAGCACACAGAAAGTTTCCATACGACTCTTTGTACAAATCTACTTTTGACTTGCATTAAACTACTGATTTTATGTACAGTAGTAGAACTTGTCTTAAGCAGTCATGAATCACTTATTGATCATGGTGGTATTAAAAAGCAGATGGTTACTAAATGAAGGGCAGAAGTAATAGGAGCTTTCTGTATTACTATTTACTTGCATTAAGCTACCAGCAGCCTTGAATACCCACTATTAGATCTCTTTCTTGTGGTCGCTTAAGGCAGGTTCTACACCCATTTTCATTCCTTAAGTTGAAGAGGAAATCCTATATATTCTCTTAGTGAAATAATAAAATAACTATTGTATATTTACCTGATAGAAGCGGCTTTTAGCGTGTTTAATTTATTCCTCCACTGAAGAAAATAGTTCAATTTTATATAGTCATGAACAAATACCATAGGAAATATTTTCTATATCCTAGCAGTTGGTAGCTTAAAGCAGGCTGACAGTAAAGCAGAATGCGCCTTAAGGCGCATTCTGCTTTACTTTCAACCTGCTTTAAGTGGCCACCTGTCTCCATAACTAGAAACAGTCTATTGGGTAAAGGGTTAAGCCTTTTTCCATGAATATTCTTGTAGACTTTAGTGTGGCATTTCCAAATTTCCTGCCTGACTTCTTCTGTTATATTACTGTCTTGAGTGGATCATGCCTGAAGGAAACTTGGGATATAAGGCACGATCAATAATTCAATAAACATATCAATTTGCACGGCCACGTACATAAATGTAAAACGTAATTGAATAACGAAATCCATCCATTACTCATTGTGCTCACCCAACTCGACTTGTAGATCTACTTGCAAACAGCTTGGATCCAGATGAGACGCCGAGTAACTCAGAATCTAAGCTGTTTGACACCCGATCAAATATTTGATCAAAGCTTTAACGAATCGGAAGTACACATATACTGCGATAAATCAGAAATCTAGCTAACATTATTTTTACAGCAGGTTACTTGTTGGAGGAAAACCCAGAGTATATCAGGTGTTTCAAATAAAATATATTTTATGTAAAGTTAATGGAAGAATGTAGCCTTGAACAAAATATCATGTAAAATTGTTGGGAGAATTTGGCCTTGAATAAAACATTATGTAAATTCTATGGTGTAGACAAAGAAACACAAAATGGCAGCAGTAATCACTTTAAAGGCAGACATGATGTTGCGAGACTACTAAATAAAATTACATTCACAAACCCCATAAACACACTTTACTTCATTAATACTCGTATAATAAATAATGAAATCATCAGCGTTAATTTGCTAATTTGTTTTATAATAGCAAATGAAAACAGGATTGCTTAGCTTCAGGAATGTATAACCGGCCGCGTGGCTCAATGGTAGAGCGTCCGCCTGCGGTACGGAAGTTCGTGGGTTCGATCCCCGACCGCGACAGACCAAAAGTCGTTAAAAATTGGCACTAGTAGCTCCCTTGTGTACGTTCGACATTTAAAGGGTAGTTCTAGGACTTGTCGGCCTGGTGTCAGGATAATGTGACTAGGTGGGGTGCCCTTGCCATGTGCCCGCGGCAGGGGCATTCCAGTGAGGCGGAACTATAACTTGTTTCAAGCGGGTGCCGTCTGCAAATAACTGAAATACTGTTGGTCGGACGTAAAACCCAACTCACTCTCTCACTCAGGAATGTATGTATCTCAAGGGTATGTACTTAGACCGCTTCTGTTTATTGAAGATCTAGTATAAGTCATGGTTTAACTATGATATCACATTTGGCTGAAACTTGACCGGAAACTTGTAATCCAAACAAAACAGAAACTTTATCTAGCAACCTCAGACCTAACGATATTTACCATTACTCTTCTTTAATAATACAAATTCAAAAGTCGGCAATGACTTTAAGCATATAGATGTTCTTTAAGTAGCAATGGGCAATGAAAAACTCATAAAAATAGTGTATTGGTCTCGGCGTCAAAAGTAATTGGAATTATAAGAATTTATGTTTCATTTGCTCGTCCTATGTTCGAATATGCATCAATCCAAGACTGCTTTTTATTAGAAAGACTTGAAAACGAGGCTGCTATGATAGTGACAGGGCTTTCACGTTCAGTATCTATAAAAAAGATACAAAGAATGTGGATGAGAAAGGCTTAGTTATAAAAGATAAATAAGTTGTATGTATAAAGTCAATACAGACACGGTTCCTCCTTGTATCGCTGATATAATTTCACCTATAGTGAATAAAAGAAATAGCCACCAATTACGATTTCAGAATGGCCATACTAATATAAATTGTAGAACTGATACTATGTGGACATCTTGCATTCCATACTACTGAATTGTGAAATAAATTATGCCCAACATTAAAACAGCTGAGTCTCTTGGATCTTTTAAAACCATTTTGTAACAAACTTGATAGAATATCTGATTATTAAGTCAGTGGGAAGAGATGCGGTGCTGTGTTCTTCATGCAAGACTCAAACCAAATGCTGCTATATCATTGTGTGGCCTTTGCAATAACCATTTGACTAAAACTCCAACATGTTCATATTGTAATACATTAGAGGATTCTGGATATTTTCTTTTTTAATTCTAATTTATATAATGAACATGTACAATTATCATAGAAGCAAGAACATTTCATTCATTAAATATTACTATTGTTTGGTAGTATCCATCTTTTTGAAATGTTCAAACAATTAAAGGAAATTTAAAATGAGTAACTCGGTGTCTCATCAGGATTCACACAGTTTGACACTGTTTATTGTTTTATAAAGAAATTGAATAAGCACCGTCTCTAAAACGTGAAGCAGACGAAACTGTTTCCAGCAGATGACAATACAGGCACTGAAAGGGTTAACCATATATTCTTCTTTTCAGTGGACCATTGTGATGCAGAATTGAAGTTACCTTTCTGTTCCTCTGGCCATTTATAGCAATAATATCCAAGCACTCCAGCACGGGAGTCTCATATACAATTCTGAAAGGGGGTGATCCCCGAGAGCAAAAATTGCAACACAAAAAGAGAAAATTGCAGACTCGGTTTTATTGAGTCTGTTCATGAACAGTAATTGAAAGTGCAACACTGCTCACGCCCCCTATACCGGCTTAAGCGGTATTCAATTTTCAGAACAAGAAGTACTGAAATTCATGATCTCGAAGGATCAGAAGGTATAACAACACTGAAAATGAAGTACGGGACGACGTTTTACGGCCGCCACACAAGCACTTAACACCTGCTGTTGTGAAGATTATAAATTCTGAAAGGGGTGATCCCCCGAGAGCAAAAATTGCAACACAAAAAGAGAAAATTGCAGACTCGGTTTTATTGAGTCTGTTCATGAACATTAATTGAAAGTGCAACACTGCTCACGTCCCCTAGCACCGGCTTAAGCGGTATTCAATTTTCAGAACAAGAAGTACTGAAATTCATGATCTCGAAGGATCAGAAGGTATAACAACACGAAGAATGAAGTACGGGGCGACGTTTTACGATCGCCACACAAGCACTTAACATCTGCTGTTGTGAAGATTATAAATTCTATACATTATACATGTAAATTATAAAGTCGACACATTGATTTATTTGCTTGTTTCATTTCATTTATCATGTAAGTATTAGTTTTGTATTAGTTTATCGTCATGCCCCACCCATACCCTCACCCACCACACACATACACATCCATTTAACACTCACCCATCCACCTATCCCACCTTCTGTAAGATTCTCTTAGAAGATTGAGCTCGGGAATTTTGTTTTAACGCTTTCACCGCCAATGTCGCAAAAATACACCACGACAAATAGTGCAGTCCCAGATCAGATGCCGTCTTGAAAAACTTCACTTTTTGTATCAAACTCTATTTCTATATCTGTGCTGTACGCCTTTGAAATTTGCATTTGTTTATCTTATTGCCTTATTTTACCAAATGATTTAACAAAATTGGATTGCAGACGACAATTAGAAATTTGGCGCCGAGAGGGTTAATCTGTCTGTACGACTGTCTGACACCTTAAGTACGGTCATTATACAGTTTTATACAGTAAAACCCCTCTAACGCGACCACCTAAAGCGGTATAATTTTAAGTGCTAGATTCAGGTGGTAGCTTAATGCAGGACAAAAGTAATGCAGAAAGCTCCCAGAGGAGCTGACTGCATTACTTTTGCCCTGCATTAAGCAACCACCTGCTGATAAAGACACCCATGTTTATTCATTAAGTGGTCGCATTAGAGGGGTTCTACTGTATACGCCTTCAAATGATACCAAAATCTAATAACACAATTCTTTTTGTAGTAAAGACTGCTGGTAAGTACACTTACATTTCACAAATCCGAGGGCGAAATCTATATTAGTGCAATTTCAGTATCTACCTTTGGTCTTAACAGAATTCCGGAACAGAATTCCATAACAAAAACTAGGTGTGCTAGAGCGTCTTCCTCGTTTGATCAATCACAAAGGTTTCCTGTTGACAGAAACATTCGCATCACGCAAACGTAATTATTATGCGCTTTCACATCTATTAGTTATTGTCATCTTCATTTAAAACCCCGTTGTAAGACGGGATGTGATAATTTTAAACCCTTCTTATCTAGATTTAGAGCTGTTTAGTATGAACACTGTGGAATAACTACAGTTATTTGTAGGCTCAAATTAAACACGATGTCTTCCTTAATACTACGGCAAAACATTATGTTCAAGGAGACTTAATGAAAGACAGTTACAGTATGTTCCATATGACCATGGACCGGCTAAGTATCGACATCTGAAAAACATGGGAGGGTGTAATGCGGTACAAAAGTCCTGCATTAAGCTACCACAAGCAATACAGACTTAGCATAAGATGCATTTCAGTTTCGTTTTTCGCCTAACCCTTCGCTTGCTATTCACGTCAATATACCTACCTGTAAATAGTGAAGACCCAGATGAGACAGCTCCTACAGGAGCTGTCTCATCAGGGTCTGCACTATTTACAAGTTGATTGTGCAACCAATGCACTCCACAGCAGTGATTGCACAGCGAAATACTTGTACACAGTGAAGATATATGTAATTATACAACAGGACATGGGTAAAGAAGGAGAAATGTATTTTAAAATTCAGCAATCGAAGGGTTAAGACAGGTTTTACTGCACTAATATAAAGTACCAATAGCCACCAGTAAATAAATAAACATGAATGCCTTTTAAAAGGTAGCTGCTTTATGTGGAATGAAGGTAATACTGAAAGCTCTTATATGACTTTTCTGCGTGCTTTTAATCCTCTGGTAAACTACCATCTGCTCTATTAAGATTTTATTTAATCTTTTACCTCGTAGATATACATTTTAACGAATTTGCATACAGAGTAGACTCAGATCAGACGATTCCTTGAAGGAGTAGTCTGATGAGAGTCTGCTCTGTTTGCTTATGGGTCTGATATAGATCTACAGTTTGTGTGAAGACCAAGTGACCATGTGTACATCTGCCATTATAATACTGATCTAATTGATATTCATACAATCATTATTTCTTACGTAAACATTGATCAAGTAAAGGGTTAACCCAGAATTAGATTTGTTGTATGTCGTTGTTTTACCGTAAACGATAATTGAATAAGTGAACAGTATACATAACTGCCAGACGTGAAAGACAGAACTCACTCATCAAACTTGACATGTGACTGGAATAATGACCACAGGCATGGTTACATATGGCGCGGTGGAATTCTCCAGATTGCTCTAATTACAAACTTTGCTTATTCCATCCATGCATTGATGAATTATTAACGTTTATACAAAATGACACATAGAAAAAAGTATCAATAACACAGGATGTGGGCAGAATAGTTTGCACTGTTTTGTTACCGGTTATATGAATTATTTAGTAGGGAGCTCAAATTCAATGTCGAATAGCACGAGATGCAAGGAAAAATATTTCTACGTAGAATGACGACATCAAGCCGTCTTTGTTACATTAATTCTACGTGAAATGATGAACTCACAAGCCGGCTTTGTTAAATTAATTCTACGTACAATGACGACCCCACGAACCGGCTTTGTTACATTAATTCTACGTAGGATGGCGATCCCACATGTCGGCTTTGTTACATTAGTTCTACGTAGAATGACGACCTAACCATCCGGCTTTGTTACAGTAATTCTACGTAGAATGACGACACGCAATCTGTCGTTGTTACATTAATTCTACGTGGAATAACGACCCAAACAGCCGGCTTGGATACATTAATTCTACGTACAATGACGACCCCACAAGTCAGCTTTGTTGCGTTAATTCTACATAGAATGACAACTCCACAAGCCAGTTTTGCTATATAAAATTTACGTAGAATGACGACCCCGAAAACCGGCTTTGTTACATTAAATCTGCGTAGAATGTTGACCACATGAGCCGGCGTTTTACATTAATTTTACGTGTAATGACGATCACACAAGCCGGCTTTCTTGTACTATGTTGCTCTGGCCCAGAAGTTATACAACTTTCTGCTTGATTCTGGTTTCATTCTCAAGCATATATAGTATAAGAAATCATCCTACGTAGAATTAATGTAACAAAGCCGGTTAGCGGGGTCGTCATTCTATGTAGAATTAATATAACAAAGCCGGCTTATGAGTTCATCATTTCACATATAATTAATGTAACAAAGACGGCTTGGTGTCGTCTTTCTCTGTAGAAATAGTGTGTGTATTTCTGTAAAGAAATCGCAGATGTAAACTAATTATTGGCTCATTATTTTAGTATAATTAGATACTCTATGTTCCTTTAATTAGCAATCAGTCGCCATTAGTGCGAGTCTTTCCTGATACCCTATCTTGAAAGACATGGCATATACCTATTCAATTAGTGGGTCTGGGTCTACTCTATTTGCAAAAGCGTGAAAATGCGTTTATATGAGGGAAGGGGAAGAAATAACATTTCCCGTAAAAGTTCCCACCGTTACGTTGAGCCGAATATCTGAGAGCAAATTTAGACATTGACCTTGAATTAAATGTCGGGTTCAGTGATAAATAAACCACCATGAGCATTTTGCTGTCATATTAACTGGACTAGTGGAGAAATGGACCCCCCTCTCTATCTTTCTTTCTCTCTCTCTTTACTTCATGAGTATTCATGTAAGAAAATAATAACATCCTGACTATTACTATGCGCATCTTTACAATGGCACATGTCATTACATCACATGCACACAGGAAGTTTTTGCCATGGAAGAGTCTGTAAAATTAAATCTATATTATATCGTAAGTAAACAGCAAACCCTGATCAGGCTGCTCCTACTTGAGCCATCTTTCTGCACTGTTTGCAAAGCCGTTCAAACGCGTATCTAGGGATAATGGTTAATGGATCAAGTTATTCCTGGGTAGGTGTGATAGACGAACATAGGAAAGAATTAACCAGTGCAAACATTAAACAATATATATGTATACTGATATGCAAAAGTCAGCTTCAGACACAATTTGATTTCAGTTTCCATTATAGTCCCCATTATTTGTGCTTCTTTACTAGCTCTTGCAAGAGAGAATAATGAAACAATTGAATAGAAGGTTAATTGAACAATTGGATGGTGGAATTTTGTTTCTCCTCAATACGAATACAGTGTGTCAAAAGATTGCAACTTTTTATGATAAGAAGGTGTGAACAGGACAAATCAAATGTAATAAACCCCCTCTAAACAGAATTTAGATATTGTTCTGCAGGTCGCTGCTTAATGCAGTTTGAAAGTCATGCAGAAAGCTAATATAGGACCTTTCTGCATGACTTTCAACCTGCATTAAGCTGCCAGCTGCCTTACAGACATGCATTAATACTAAAAACATACTGAAAAGTAAACCACCAGACAATTCAGGAACGAATATCTTATATTTAGTTTCATTATGCTTTGCATTACGGTGGCACCTACACTCAGTGTATTCAACTTCTGTGATACTGCATTTCAATAGGAACGATTTACTTTAAGTCATTTTATCAGGATTGTATAACGAATTCATAATTGTTTTATACTGTATATGTGTAATATAACACGTGCATGAAATAAACAATTCGAAATATGTATTACATGTAATAGGAAAAAGCGCAGATTTTCAGTTTTGCTTTTTGTATCATGTGATGAAAAGAATACTACAATCATATTAATTTTACTGTTGGATTTTACTGAATTCGTTGACTAAAATAAATATTACTCTCGACAAACCTTCTGTTTTATTTTAAGTCAGTTGGTTTATAAAAATAGTAAATTTACATATGTAATAACTTCTCTATATGGCAATAATTATCCTCTCTTGCAAGAAATAAACGGAAGGCAAGACAGTGGGTTTGACCATATGTGTTGTGGTTGTAGTGTGTCGGATAGTAGAAATCAGGCCCCGATGTTATTAAACTGTATATTTGAGTCTGAGATCATTCTCAAGCTCAGATTGATCAGATTCTGAGCTTGCTTGAGAATGATCTCAGACTCAGACTCAGAAGCTTTATAACCTTGGACCAATCTTCCTGATATATTTCAGTCGGGGGTCCCCTCGGGAATTTCTAAGTAGCTCATCCCTAAAACATTACGGAGGCATACTGACTGGCTATTTTCAGCATGACATATGTACGAATGTTGATTTATATGTATTATATATAATATATATTTAATGTTGATAAACTATTGAACCATTTTGAGACAGAGTTTGAAAAGTCAGGTATTATATCAGATTCGATCCCATTGATTTCTTTATATCTGACTGGATGGATGCGTGTAATTGTTGTGATTGTTTGCACAACAGATAATACCAATTTGACCGGAACAAACCACACAGGTCAAGTTACTGTATCTGTAACTTGTCGGAAAGTAGTCGAGTAGTTACGATAAGATATGATCCGTATCTTCATCCGTCATCATCTTATCATTCTTTGAGCGCAACATGTCCTACAGTAAAACCTGTCTTAAACAGACATAAAAAAGAGGTCTAATTATGGGTCTGTAAGGCAGGTGATACCTTCATGCAGGTAAAAGTAATGTAGAAGCTTTCTGCATTATGTTTGCCCTGTATTAAGCAACCAACCACTTCTTTAAGACTCCTCTATTCAATAAATGAATGACCGCTTAGGATAGTCTCGATATGCTGTAATATCAACCCTCACACTCTGCATGGTGTTCTAAACCAAGAAAAGGGTAAATATAAAATCTGACAATCGGAGACCATAATTATATTAACTGGTAAAATTATGCTTGCACAGTGTACTTCCTTACCCCATTACCCCATAGGCTATTTTTAGATACAACCTCTTTGAATTAATCTACCGAAAAGGAGCATTACTTAGAGAAAAGGAAAATTTTAGAATTTCGTAGTTTGAAACTATTGTTATAAATAGAGCATTTGCTCCTATAGGAGCAAATGCTCTATTTATCACAATGGTTTCACAAAGTGACTTTTACAGAGTCGTCAAAAGTCGTCAATATCAGGGAAAGGGTTAACCGTTTACTTGATCAATATTCATGTCAGGAATAATGTCCCCATGGATTTTTATTAGCTGAAGTTTTGTAATGGCACATGTACACATAAGATTTTGGTATTGGTAGAAACGAAACTTTAGATTTAGACCTAATATAATTTCATAAGTAAACAGAGCCGACGACCCTGATCAGATAACTCTTACAGGATCTGATCGGGGTCTACTCTGTTTGCAAAGGTCGTGAAAAAACATTTATATGAAGGAAATCGTTAAGGGCATCCGTAATCAATGTACCGAATTTCAATATGTGACTTATACGAAATTAACCCTTTCCCAAAAGGCTAGTTTTAGACCCAATCTCTTTGAGTGAATCTATCGAAAAGAGCATTTACTAGAAAAAAGGAAAATGTTATGATTGTGTAGTATAGAAACTCTTGTGATAAATAGAGCATTTGTTCCTATGGAGCAAATGCTCTATTTATCACAATCGTTTCAAGAAGTGACTATTACAGAAGCGTAGACAGGCGTATTTATGAAGGAAAGGGTTAAATCCTAACAAAAATCGAATAGTGAACATGCTTATACACGGACAAAGCGGCTGTTGTTTGCCCTACATTGAGCATGGGACTTGGTTTGACACGTGATTCCATGTACAAATGTAACTTAATACATTCGAGGCTTTTAACGAATCTATAAAATCTGTCAAAATAATATTTTCTTTCGTGACTTCCATTAATCAAGTCTGTATTTAAATATGATATATGACAGTGAACAATAAGTGACAATCTGAGGGACAGCTGGATTTCTCATCAAGTTTGTAAATACTGCCTAAATTATAAGACAGGAATAACCAGGAAATATTCGAAATACACATGCAAAGCTGTTTGTCAGAATGTTTTATTCAATGCAGTACAATACAAAGTTTTCTTGATATCGATTGCATGTTTATAATGTACCCTTTTTATATACGTTTCACACGAAACGTACTTCAATTAACAAAAGAAAAACAATATTTGTATAAATTTGGTCTCTCTAATCCTTTAGTACATTCCCTCATAGGCTATATTTGGACACAACCTCTTTGAATAAGTCTACCGAAAAGGATCATTTACTAAAAAGGAAAAGTTTTAGAAGTGTGTATTTTTGAAGCCATTGTGATAATTTTAGAATAGTTGCTCCACAAATGCTCTATTGATCACAATGCTTTCAAATTGTGAATTTTACAGAGGCCTCAAAAGGCGTCAACATGAGGGAATGTGTTAAATGCGGGAATCGAGTGTACCGACAATCGCAAACAGTGTAGATCGACACCAGATGACACCTAGAGGAGGGTCATGATCTACGCTGTTTGTCAATCAGAATCCTGTTGTAAGTTATACTCTTTCAATGGAATCTGTCGTTGAACAACCAGGAGCGTAGCTGAGTTCAAATGTATGCACCGTGGCTATAGGGTCCGGGGGCATGCTTCCTGGGAAAACTAAGAATTGTTCAATGTCAAAAGGTGACTTTTACAGGCGTCAAAAGGCGTCACTATGAAGGAATGTTAAAGCTCACATGACTAGACAGAACGTTGATCAAAGTCTACTCCCTTTTCCTTTGATGCTTGTCCCATTTTGGCCATAATAATAATGTAATAATGTTTTCACCTTTCAGATTGATGTTACGCACGTGCGTAAGTGCGTATCGCTAGATGCGCCCCTGACAATAATGGGTCATTCCACTTTGAACATTCAGCATGCAATGCACCCGATGTACAATACTCGTATGCCTGTCCGAAAATTGAAATCGGATTGTTGTGAGCCGAGCAGGTTTTTGGTGTATTTGTAGGAATGATAAACGAGACATTGTAATAATGTTGTTTTTACTGGAATGAGCATAAGCCATTAACCATTTCCCTGTTGCATTTTCATGTAAGAAATAATAACATCATGGATATTTATAAGTTGAAATTGTATAATAGCATATACACACATGGTATTTTGGTATTGGAAGAAACTGTATAACCAGATTTATTATAATGTCATAAGCAAACAGAGCAGACCCTGATCAGATGGCTCATACAGGAGCTGTTTGATCTGGATGTACTATGTATGCAAAGGCATGAAAATGAAAACAATATGTTAAAAACATCGAACAGGAAATAACGAATGCAGTAAAAGCAAGAAATAAGGCATTTCACGCATTTGCAAACAGAGTAGACCCAGATCAGACGGCTCCTAGAGGAGCCGTCTGATCAGGGTCTGCTCTGTTTGCTAATAGAATTTGATAGATCTGTTTCTTTACTTTCTAAAATGTCTACAATGCTCCACCCTCCAGATTTCTTTATACCTATTATATTAATGTTAGCTGCATTGTGACATATTTTACCAAGACAGCTGTGGAATTAGATCTTTTTTATTCCATAAGCAAACAGAGCAGACACTGATCAAACAGTTCCTACTGGATCAGTCTGATTTGGGATGACTCTGTCTGTAAAGGCATTATGAGCGTTTATGGAGTAAATGGTCAACATGCTTCTGATACGCAAACCCACGTTTTAATTTAACAGATTTATCTTAACCCTTTCACGGCTGTAAGAAAATAATGTTTGCTAAAATTTGAATCTGGTGCAATGTTTACTTTCTCCGATTTGATCAAACCATTCACCACGAGTGTCAAACAGCTTGGATACCGATGCGACACAAAGTATTTCGGCACTTGGTCTGGATCCAATCTGTTTACAAGCGCGAGTTAGCTTGCGTGTACGTAGCAAGATGAGGAGTTAAGAAATATGCAATTCAAATGTTTATTGAACTGCCCCCATACAACTCATTTCATTTTTAAGAGGCTGTTGTTTTAAACGGTTCTTAATTCGTACATTACATGCATTTAATATTTCATATTCTGATGATGCATGCTTTCTAGGAATTGTTGTTGGATAATTTGACAGAAGTGGTTGATGAGGGAGAGAACAACACGTTATTACGTTATCAAATTTTGTTCACTCGTCATTTATTATGCTTTACGTTTAGCCTGATGAGAAAAGTATTGTTAGTAGAAAGTGTCGTTTCTTCATTTTTTAAAATTGAATTAAAGTTAAAACACTCTAAACCAGACGTTAATTTTAGTATAAATATCTTGGATACAGGTGGCAGCTTAATGCAGGGTGAAAATTATGCAGAAAGCTCTACTGGGACTTTCACCCTGCATTAAGCAGCATGAAGCAGAAACCTGCCTAAACGTATCTAAATTCTACTCTACTAGAATTCCGGTTTAGAGGGGGTTTACTATATCTTGCATTTCGTTTCAAAGAATGTGAAACAGTTTGAGACGCCGAGTCACTCGTTGTTTAACCTGGATCCAAACTATTACAGAAGTAAAACACGGATCCTCCCTCAGCGGGATAAAGGTTTATTCCGTACTCAATATGTTAAATGGTGAACGGCAAAACACGGCCAAACAGATAATCATAACATTGCATGTTTTGATATTGTTATGCTAAAATCGCCGATATTTCAAGTTGCAGTTGCAGCTATAATTCATGAATCATGTAGCGAACACATCCGTATGATTTCTGGTACCTTTTACATTCTGTGGTTGGGATTCTTGACGGCATTTTCAGACCAATTGAATCCTGATTAGCCGCCGAAAAACTCACAGCGTTTTCTGCAAGTAGCGAATCTGTGATTATCTTCTCAAACAGTTTGGATCTAGATGAGACGCTATATTAGATCTATATTACTGTTTCTCCTGAAGGGACCGTCTGATCTGAGTCTGCTCTGTTTGCTTATGAAATGATAAAGGCTTAATTCTAGTTTTTGTCATGACCACAATTCCCCTATTCATGCGCCATTATAAAACGTAATAAAATAGTCTTAATATGATATAAAAATATAAATATTTATGTAAACTTGCATCATCGGCAATTCCTGGTGGTCACCCATCCAGCCAGCAGCCGCACAGTCTGTAACTTTACCTTGTTACATTTCCAAACACTTAAACCATGTCGCCAAAGAGCTAGCTCCCTGGCAAGGAAAGTTTATAGTGCTTATATACTTAATATCCTCGCGGTTACATTACTTTCCCTTCCGAGAAATCTCGACCCGAGATGAAGCCTAGGAAATAACCGTGGGTAAGGCAATCCAGTCCGGCAGTTGTCTTTATCCCACCGTTGTCACCAGTTGGAACGTGCACCATCGGCAATCCCTGGTGGTCACCCATCTAGCCAGCAGACGCACAGTCAGAAGCTTAACTACATTTCCAAACACTTAAACCACGTCGCCAAAGAGCTTGCTCCCTGGAAAGGAGAGGTTAAAACGCTCATATACCTAACAGCCTCGCTGTTATAGTTCTTATAAGAACATCCATGGAGTAAAGAGTTAAACTATCCGAAAATAAAGCACTGATGCACGATGAGACTTTAACCGTTCCATTCAAGCACATTCCTGTAAGAAATAATGGCTCATCTCACCAGGATCCAAGCTGTTTGACACTCTATCAATAGTTTCTTAAAAGCTTAATCGAATCGGAAGTAGTCAACAATTGATCCAAAGTTTGGCAGACATTTACGCTTTACAGCAAGGGTTAAAATATAACTCACGAGTCACATGCATATTGAATATACTTCAAATGTCACCGTAATATGATATAATATAATATGATATAATATAATATAATATAATATAAACCATATTCATACTGAATATGTTTCAAATGTCACTGAAATATGATATAATATGATATAAACTAATATGATATAATATAATATGAACCATGTTTATATTGAATATACTTCAAATGTCACTGAAATATACTGTACTATATAATGTAATGCTTATAATATACTATAACATATAATACTGTTTTCGAACATTATAAGTGTGTTTATTATGGTACCTATTTCACACTTCATCGAATAAAAACACAGAACATATGTAATTTCATCCGCTTGTCTTCTCTGTAATAATTGGTTATTCATTAACATCCATGTTTCAGGTTTCTAAAACCATTGTTACCACAGGTAGATCTAGGTCAAAGTCACTTACTGGACCATGTAGCAGTAAGTGCTGCGATAATAGTTGTTAAAATTGTCATCTATGTACATTAACAAATAGAGCAAAACTTACCACAGAGAGGTCTGTTAGATCACATTCGTAACGAATCACATTCGTAACATGTGTCACATTTTTTGACGAATGTGATCGATGCCGATTTTTGATGTGACATACATTTATAACACATCAAATTTCATACAGGAAGCTAAAAAGTGCATTTGTAGAACTGAAAGACATTTGTCACAAGTTATGAGCAATTACATGATGTCTTATTTCCAATCAGCTCATTAATAGTATCGGAATGAAACCATGACCACCCAGTCATCATCATCATCATCATCATCATCATCATCATCATCATCATCATCATCATCATCATCATCATTCATTCATTCATTCATTGCAAAAATGACACATTGTTAAAATTTTAACAACAAATTAAAACTATTAACAAAAGAAATGACTACTGGTTTATTTCCTAAAAGTATATCATTAGATTTATAGTAGATAAAATATTTGGCATAGTGTATTACTCAATTTAAAGCAAATAATGGAACTAAGAAATAATATTTATTTAATCATACACACGCATTAACATAATTGCATGGGTAGGTGCATGTATATGACAAGTTCTATGAAAAATGAAAGGTATCCTAAACATGTTACAAGCAATATACATTATATCTTTAAAATGTGCTACAAAGGTTGTAAAAAGTTGATACATGGTCCTCAAGGAAATATAATTATGCAAACATATAATGATAATCCTATTACTATTAACTGATTGAACAATGCCAGCCAGGAACTCAACCTGTTATATGTGTGATTCTAATGTCAATCCCCATGTCGGACACTCACACATTTGGAACACATTTTACCTGTTACGACATATCTGTTACAAATGTAATCCGTTACGAATGTGGTCTAACAGAAGTCTGTGTTTAGGGTTTCAATATTCATGAACGAAATAAAGATATCGTACGTATTAACTAGCTGAAAGTTTGTAATGACATATCAAACATAGGAATTTTGGCCATGGCTTAAAATGCAAAATCAGATCTATTGTAATTCCATACGCAAGCAGAGCAGACCACGGTCAGACGACTCTTAAAAGAGCCGTCTGATCAGGGTCTACTCTGTTTGCATAAACATTAAATATGCATCTATGGAGTTCAGTGGTTTAGCACAGGCCGTAGCCTACTGCAGAACAAAAGTAATGCAAAAGGCTCATAAAGGAGTGTTTTGCATTACTTTTACTCTTGCACCAAATACTCACGTACTTTTATAGCTGGACATGTTTATTCATTTAGTAATTACTATAAAATATTGTAATGCTGAGTTCCTGACCTGATGACTAGTAAGAGCCGACAAAATAATCAGGTAGTTTTGTGTCTAGTATTATAAAAATGCATTGGAAAAATAATTCTCAACCCCGCTGTGAAGAAAAAGAACAACAATGTCTGACCAACTTTGGGCCTTCCAGCCGGCTTGCGGTAGGTCGGTGGTTCTTCTTGGATGTTCTTCTGTGCACGAATGAATGCAATTTGTTTCGTGCACAGAAGAACCTCTGGGGTCTCCCTCGACCTGTAATTAGCTGGACGTCGTTATATGACTGAAATACAGTAAGACTACTCTATAATGGCCACTAAATTGTGTTAATTAGTTGGTATTTAGGGCAGGTGGCTACTTAAAGCAAGGTGAAAGTAAAACAGAACGCTCCTACAGGAGCGTTCTGTTTTACTTTCACCTTGCTTTAAGCAACCACATGCCTTTAACACAAAATACTTGATGTAATTTAGTGGCCGTTATAGAGAGGTTTTACTGTACTGTTGAACCCTGATAAAAAGGTAAAACCTGATAAAAACCAAATCAAACCAAACTGGCCACATTTGGAGTTGCATTTTAACTACTTCTGATTCGACCAAGCTCTTCAGAAGCTATTGACGGATTGAGAAACAGTTTGGATCCAGTGGAGACGTCGAGTTACCCGCAGTCTTCTCTGGATCCAAGTTGTTTCAAATGCGAATCAGGCCATGAATAACAGGATAAAGACTAAATAAGTTTCAGACATCCAGATAAGATGCATAAATTAAAACATTTTCCTTGTTTTCTTTTTATCGTCCCGAATCGTCTCTAAAGATTGGTCAAAGCATATGGTTTGGTGGAGAAATGACGAGATTAGTATATGAGTACGCATCTTTATCTGTTGCTCTGTAAGTTGGGCTGAAATAAGTCAAATAAGGTTTCCCGTGTTTTAGTAGAGTACAAGCGCTTTTGAACGTACATATCCAGTGTGAAAAGAGCGCTATATAAATGTGGTATAATAATAACAATAGGCTGAAAAAACGAGGGCAGTAAAATGTAAGTTTCGTTCAAAATATCATATCATATACATGATGCAGAAAATGTTACGTGCTGCAGAATATGTCTTAACCTTTTAGCCCTCATATACAAATTCTAACATTTTTGCAAATAGAGTAGACCCAGATCAGGATTGCTCTGTTTGCTTATTGAATAATATACAGTTGAACTTCGATATCTCGAACTTCAAAGGACTATATAAATTAGTTCGAGATAACAGAAGTTCGAGTTATCCGAATTGTAATCTGGACAATTTCTCAACTTCATAGCTTAATGCAGGTCTACAGTAATGCTAAAAGCTCCTGCAGGAGCTTTCAGCATTACTGCAGAACTGCATTAAGCTGTGAAATGTGTTTCTAGATATGCGTAGTGATACATTTTAGAGCAATTATGTATTGTAAGAATTTGGAAGGACTGAACTTTTAGTTCGAGTTATCCTGAAGTTCGAGTTATCCGAGTTCGAGATATCGAAGTTCAACTGTAGATCTGATTGTACAATTTCTGCCATTCCTGTGTTCATATACCATTATAAAGCTGTATCTAACTAAAATGATGTCATTATTTCTTACATGGATATTCATGAAGTAAAGGATTAACCCTTTCCCTTATATAAGCATATTCTGACGCATCTGCAAACAGAGTAGAACCAGATCAGACGGTTCCTATAGGAGCCGTCTGATCAGGGTCTGCTCTGTTTGCTTGTGGTGTAATATATATATATATATGATTCTACAGCTTCTGTCTGAGCCAAAATGTCCTGTGTTCATATGCCATTATAAAACATATCTTATTGATATTCATGACGTCATTATTTATTAAATGAATATTCACCAGGGAAAGGGTTAAGCAATCATTTATTGGTTGAACATATGAGTCTCAAAAGCAATTGGTAGCTTAATGCGGACCGACCGAAAGCTCCTATAGGGACTCTCTGCATCACTTTCGATCTGAAATACACTAAAACCTGCCTTTACTCATTGCTTACATAATATTGACGCATTTTGACACTTCTCAATTATTTTAAAACCATTGCGATAAATAGAGCATTTGCTGATATGGAGCAACTGCTCTATTTATTACAATGGTTTCAAAACTATACAAGTCTAAAATGTTCCTTTTTTGTAGTTAATGCTCTTTTGCAGTAGATGTTTTCAAATAGGTTGGGCTCTAAAATAGCCTTAAAGACTCCAAAATATACGTTTTTAATGGTCGATTAACATGATAGTTTCTACTTGCAACCCGTTTTAAAAATGACAGAAAATGACACCAGTCAGTTACTTACATGGTGGAAAGAAGTATATCGCAAGAAAACCGCTTGAATAAACAATGAAGAACACAAAACGTTCAAGTCCTTGATATCGAATACCCAAATGTTATTAATCGCCGAATATTAGTATTTATTCGGTTGCGTTTTGCTCTCGTGGCAGTTCGAAATAGGTCACTGATACTTCTTGTACTTCAGAAAATATCAGTATCGTCTTTTTTGTATAACAAGGACATTTTAATATCATTTCAAACTGACAATGAATTGAACATGTCCAAAGCCACGTTTTTTATTAGACAATATAAGGACCTCATATTGCATAGGCTATCAAATTATGGCATTGTTAGTCTTTTGGTACCAACTATTTTCTGTCTGTAAATATTGTCGCCTGCTTTAATTTTCAGAGTGGACTTTCCCGCAATATTTCTTTTAACTCATTCCTTCATAAGCTATTTTAGACCCTACCTCTTTGAATAAATCTACCGAAAAGGAGCATTTACTACAGAATAGGAAACGTTTTAGAATTGTGTAGTTTTGAAACCATTGTGACAAATAGAGCATTTGCTCCATAGGAGAAAATGCTTTATTATTTACAATGGTTTCAGAAATTATTTTTTTACAGTGTATTCAAAAGGCGTCAATATGAGGGGATGGGTTAAAAGTCTCCAGTAGAGTGTCAAACAGTAGTACTTCCGATTCGAACAAGTTTTTGAGAAAAACAAACTATTGAGCGACTATCAAACAGCTTTGATCTTAATGGGTGTCTCATCTGAATCCTACTGTTTGCTAATGTAAGTCAAGAATCGGATAGCGAGATAAAGGTTATTCCTGTATTCAATTTTTGAAAATATACTGTAGATAATAATTAAGGTTTGAAATAGTATCCATTATGGACCAAAACACCTGTTGGAATCAGCACATCATCCGAAAATACACTTTAATTAAAATTATTTATTTAATGTATACAGGTGTGTTACATGTAGCATTAAAGTGCTACCTTACCAGACCATGTACAGAGATGTTCTGGTATAAACAATTAAAATAATACAAATACATGTATTAATTAAAATTAAACAAATACGTTCCGCCCAGATGTATGATGTGTTGCGTTCAGAATAGGATAATACTCACACTTATTTTCAGCATAAATAATACAAATATATTGCGCCTTTAAATAGGCAGAAATAGTTCTGAACGCGCTAAAAATAGAATGAACCGCTGTCATAAGGGTGAGATAAAACATTTGAATAAATAAAACCTGTTTTAAGCAGTCGTCAAACATAGGTCTAATTGTGACTATCTAAGGCAGGTTTTAGCTTAATGCATGTCAAAAGTAATGCAGAAATAGGAACTTTCTGTATTACTGCATTAAGCAACCGTTTTTTAAAATTCCTGTGTTCAATAGGTGAACAAAGGTTCTTCTGTATACAAGTACATATCTGAATTCTTCCAAAACATCAATAATCGTGCAACAGCAACATCGCTGATCCTGTTATTAACTATTGACTTAACCTGGTAATGTTTACAAAATAAATCATGATCATTGGCTGCGGCGATAGCCGCATCCTTTCTTTGATCGGAGTTGAAAGTTCCCATGATTGACTGCGCGATTAGTTTTTGTTCAAATTGAAAACAGTATTTAATTGTATTTCATTTATTTACTGCATTGTAATATATTTTTCTCCAGCGTTGGCACATATTTTGTACGGAAATTCAAAATGGTTATGATTTAATGCAGAAAACACTCCAGATTTACACTCCAGAAAAGTGCAGCTGCAATATATTTTCACTGTGGTCACTTAGCCTCACTAATGCCAAAAAACTGTTCGATATTTGATGTTTTGTTAACATTATGCAGGTCATATGCAGGTCAATTGCTGTCCAGCATTATGTACTCACAAATACCTTCTGCACTCTGAGCAATTAATGTCTGCAAATAGTGTCGTCTGTTGCATTTTTTCCTCCCATATATATTAAAAAATAAATGTCTGAGTGAAAAATAGTTTGGACCCTGGTGAGGTGCCAAGTTACTCGGCGTCTCATCTGGATCCAGACTGTTTGCAAAGGTTGTTATAAATGCTAAAAACCCAAAGCAAAAGCAGCTGGAACAAACCTAATACATTTGTACCTGTTTAGACGAAAAGTTGCTTATATTTCAGAAGTCAGTTGTTTGGGCTGCGAAAGCAGCCCAATCTCATACGGCTTTGAATTTTGACCATGCGTTTCTGCGTTCCTGTGCTTCTATAAAAAACAATCTTTTTAATAACGATGGTTTATTGTGAGACAAGTTTTTATTCATATATATTTATTTATTTTGATTCATATATTTTTCTCAGCGGGGGTACATGTACAAGTAAACCAAGCTATATTGAGACGTGTTGTTATTTTGTTGTTTACATAACAGAATACAAATATAGGACCAGATAACATAACGTAGTAAGTTGCAACAAATAATGTACTGGACTTTGGTCTAATGGATATGTACGAGGGGTGTTCCAAAAATAATGTCACTTGCATCGGTGCTCATATAGCGGAAGTGCTTTTGTTCATTTTAATTTGCTCTGCCCTTCAAAATACTCTCCGCCAGCCAGAATACACCTTTTTAGCCGGTCAATCCATTTTTGGAAGCATTTTTCATACTCTTCAATGGGGACACCCATCAGACACTGATAAACAGCAGATCCAAGGGCATTTCTCGAATTGTATCTCCTTCCAGATAAATGATATTTAAGTTTTGGAAAGAGAAAATAGTCGCAGGGGGCCAAGCCTGGCGAATACGGAGGGTGCGGAAGGACGGTAACCTTCTCTGACTCCAAAAAGTCAGTCACAATACGTGCCTTGTGAGCGGGTGCATTATCATGCAAAAGTCGGACATACTTAAGTCCTGTTTTGGGGCGGCTACTTTTGTAGTAGTTCTTCAATTTTCTCAGAACAACGTTTTTATAGAACTTGCCTGTGACCATTCTGCCTTTTGGCACCGGGATTTGAATAGCTGGACCCTTATTAGTGAAAAAAATAGCATACAAAACCTTCTTTACCGTTCGTATTCGTTTGGCAATACTTGGGCGTCTGGCATTTTTAGTGGCCCATATTCGGTTGGAAACCTTCCGCTTTGGTTCAAAATAATACACCCAGGTCTCATCACCAGTGACTATATTATCAAAAGCCGTTTTACTATATTTTGGGTACATTTTGAGAAGTTTTTTTGCCATTGTTACACGCGTCTTCTTTTGCTCATCCGTTAACAAATGGGGTATCCATCTTGCATTTATCTTTCTAACTTTTAGGTGTTTCTTCAAAATTGCATGAACTCTTGCTAACGACAAGTTTGTCATTCGAGCCAATTGTCTTACGGTGAATCGAGCATCAGTTTTGAGGATATTTCGGATTTTTTCTATGTTACCTTTGGTCGTAGTTGTTGCAGGACGACCTGGGCGAGCAGCATCTTTCAGTTGCTGCTGCCCAGCACTAAATTTAGCTACCCACCTACAAACAGTCCTGTGGGACATTTGGCCCTCCCCATAAATGTCACACACCTCGCGGTGAATATCTACAGCCTTTATGCCGAGTAATGACCTACCTTTTATATAGGCCCTAATTTCAAGAACATTTTCAGCTCGTTTTCCTGTCATTTTGTGTATAGTCTAACGAATAGGCTATGAAACGATGTACACTGTACCGAGCCAAGTGAACGTGTGGACGAGATATTTACCTGTGTCACGAGCCAGTGATCACTCAATCGACACGAGGTGGTTTTGTGCATGAATTGCACGATTTCCGCGAAATAAAGCACAGATGACATTATTTATGGAACACCCCTCGTATCTGGTCTTGCAAACAGGGGGTCGTAGGTTCGAATCCCAGGCTATGCAGTTTCCTTTTTTTTTTTAAAAAATAAATAAATAAAATGGTTTACTAGTTGTAGGCATCTTATTAATTTTTTGTTGTGTTCAATTATTTGTTAATATTTAGTTATTAATTAGTCTATGTTATATTTATTGTTGTTTTGTATGGACAATTAATTAATAAAAACATATTGGCCACTGGTCAGAATCGAACTGGAGACCCGCCGCATGTAAGCCCAGAAACATATCCATTGCACCACGACAATTATTTTGAAGGATTATGGCTTGCGAAGTCCTTCAAAAATTAGGAAACGCCATAGTCGCTTCATTTTGTTTACATTAGAGTATGTCATGTTTTGTTCCAAAATAAGTTGGTCTATCTGTACATATTTTTGTCAGTTATTTCATTCGTTTCTGCCATGACCCAGTTTCAGTGAAAATGCTAGTGAATTAGGTATAACTGCTTAAAATCACATTCCCAATCATTGCGGTCAGCGTGGTCTAAGGGTTATAACGACGGCTTAGGAAAATGTGGGGTCGTGGGTTCGATCCTCGGTGGAAGCTTAATATCTTTTTCTCTCATGTTTTCTTAGCACCCTTAGTTTACGTGCTTTTGGTTTAAAACCATTTTGTACATAAAAAATAAAATATAAAATATATAAGTCCTGTGTTTGCAATTTGGCTTTGTTAAAGTTATTTAGCTGAGACCTTTTACTCGTGGTATTATTGACCGTTTTGCATATTTCACCAATGTAGCTCTATCTGTTAATTAAAAAGTACTAAACAATATTGCTCCCTCTTTTTCTTCTATCCTGCTTAAAGACATGTTACACAGCCATTTTACGCTTGCGTAAAACCTTGCTTGTCGTCTTTTGTCAGAACTTTGTATGTCCTTGCATAATCAAAATTACTAAATTATAATGTTGCTCTCTGTTTTTATCTCCTACCATGCTTAAACATGTTTTACGCAGCCATTTTACGCTTGTGTAAAACTTCGCTTGTTGTCATATTATAGAGATAATTATGTAAAAAAACCCACTAGCCGTGCGCTCACTGTAAGGATAATCCCCGCACTTATATTCAGATACAAAAATACAGAGAACGTGTCTAGAGGGGTGTATAGACACAACAGTCAACCGTCATCCAGTAAAGGATAACGACCACACTTATTAAGTTATTATCAGGTATAAATGATAGAAATATGTTGTGCTGAGAGAGAATGTGTCTTGTGTAGTCGTGCGACCAGTAAATTATAACGACCACACTTATTATCAGATATAATTAAACACTTTCCTCCATGAATATTCATCAATGTTAAATAGATTAATTAGTTATATAGCACATTGACATTGGACATTTTGTAAATAGCGGAAGCTGTAGAATCATATCTGTATTGTATCATAAGCAAACAGAGTAGACCCTGGGTCTACTTTGTTTGCCAAGGCATAGAAATGCGTTTTTATGGAGTAAAGGGTTAAATAATGGAGATACATTGTGCCAAGAGAGGACGTGGCTTATAGTTTGTGTACACACATACCAATCTAGCGTTTAGTGAATGATAACGGCCACACTTAGTTTCAGATATAAATAATACAAATACGTTGTGTCGAGAGAGAAAACAAAATTGTAGAAGTTGTGTCACTATTGAAAGCATACCAGGTAATGCATTAGTGGCGCGCGCCGAATGTAAAACGGATATTGTAATGTTGGAATAAATGAATATCAAACAGTGTGTACGCTGACCAGTAGCCGTGTAGGAAATGCATTGTCAATTTTTGGTA
Source organism: Azorinus chamasolen (assembly GCA_963576725.1). Taxonomy (NCBI): domain Eukaryota; kingdom Metazoa; phylum Mollusca; class Bivalvia; order Cardiida; family Solecurtidae; genus Azorinus; species Azorinus chamasolen. Next base: position 48,489,295 of record OY755246.1, on the reverse strand, counting down.
ATTTTTTTATCAACACATTTAAAACGTAATTTCTTCATGAGTGTAGACTATCAAGTCCAAGTGGTATTAACCATATAATGCATACATACTACTTTTATGGATTTTGCAAACAGTAGGCTTAGATCAAACGGCTCCCTTAGGAATCATTTGATCAGGGTCTGTTCTGTTTGCTTTTGGGTTTACGTACATCTTATCAAGATCTCATTATATAGTTCCAGCCATGGCCAAATGCCACTATAATAATTATCTATCTATATAATATTCATGATTATGACCATTTCTTTCCTGAATATTCATGAAGTTCAATGTGAATTATGCTAAGCTTTCTAATTCACTTAATGAACCTTGAACTAGTTCAGTTCGAACCTGACCTTTTGGGATTTTAAATGTTTATCCGCATTTATTAAATATAGTAAGACTTTTTTTCGATAATTATCAATCTTGTTTAAGTTAATGTGAACACCCACGTTCCTTCTGGCTGTCCCAATTTGATCGGCTGTCATATGGTATGTTTAAACATTAAAAACAATTATTGGAAGGCACGACAGACAATCATATATTGACATGCTTTATTGCTACGTTAAAAGCCCACGAAGTTTTAACTTACGATGTTGCATGAACTAATGTGTCATAAACCAGCACGTTTATTATAGTTTTTAGGATTCAAATTTCCTTAAAATTCAACAAATAGAAAATGTGTGCCAATTTTGTCAAACCAAATCTGGCGCCCGGAATAATCGTTTCAAATTACGTATTCTGAATGGCTCTCGTGATTTGGTTTTTATTCAAAGTTATTATTCCGCAGCCGGAAACTCTTGGTGAGGTCCGTGTTTTTTGCCAATGCCATAGGTCCTTACAAAACACGGACATGGACCTCAACCTCAGAAATATATGCGGCCAAAATTTCGGCAACCCCGAGAGAAGGTCCGTAGCAGCAAACTCTGGATGAAGTCCATGTTTTTCACAATGCCATAGGTCCTTACAAAAACACGGACTTCAACTTCAGAAAAGTATGCGGCCAAAAATTCGGCAGCCCCGAGGAAATGTCCGCAGCCAGAAACTCTTGGTGAGGTCCGTGTTTTTGCCAATGCCATAGGTCCTTACAAAAACACGGACCTCAACTTCAGAAATATATACGGCAAAAAATTCGGCAGCCCCGAGAAATGTCTGCAGCCGCAAACTTTGGATGAAGTCCGTGTTTTTCACAATGCGATAGGTCCTTACAAAAACACGGACTTCAACTTCAGAAAAATATGCGGCCAAAAATTCGGCAGCCCCGAGGAAAAGTCCGCAGCAGGAATCTCTTGTTGAGGTCCGTGTTTTTGCCAATTCCATAGTTCCTTACAAAAACTGCCAATACCATAGGTCCTTACAAAAACACGGACTTCAACTTAAGATCTATATGCGGCCAAAAATTCGGCAGCCCCGAGAAAAAGTCCGCAGCCGCAAACTCTGGATGAAGTCCGTGTTTTTCACAATACCATAGGTCCTTACAAAAATACGGACTTCAACTTCAGATAAATATGCGGCGAAAAATTCGGCAGCTCCGAGAAAAAGTGCGCAGCCGCAAACTCTTGGTGTGGTCCGTTTTTTTGCCAATGCCATAGTTCCTTACAAAAACACGGACCTCAACCTCAAAAATATATGCGGCCAAAATTTCGGTAGCCCCGAGAAAAAGTCCGCAGCAGCAAACTCTTGGTGTGGTCCGTGTTTTTGCCAATGCCATAGGTCCTTACAAAAACACGGACCTCAACTTCAGAAATATATACGGCAAAAAATTCGGCAGCCCCGAGAAAAAGTCCGCAGCCGCAAACTCTGGATGAAGTCCGTGTTTTTCACAATGCCATAGGTCCTTACATAAACACGGACTTCAACTTCAGGTAATTATGCGGCGAAAAATTCGGCAGCCCCGAGAAAAGTCCGCAGCCGGAAACTCTAGGTGAGGTCCGTGTTTTTGGCAATGCCATAGTTCCTTATAAAAACACGGACCTCAACCTCAGAAATATATGCGGCCAAAATTTCGGCAGCCCCGAGAGAAGGTCCGCAGCCGCAAACTCTGGATGAAGTCCATGTTTTTCACAATGCCATAGGTCCTTACAAAAACACGGACTTCAACTTCAGAAAAGTATGCGGCCAAAAATTCGGCAGCCCCGAGGAAATGTCCGCAGCCGGAAACTCTTGGTGAGGTCCGTGTTTTTGCCAATGCCATAGGTCCTTACAAAAGCACGGACCTCAACTTCAGAAATATATACGGCCAAAAATTCGGCAGCCCCGAGAAAAAGTCCGCAGCCGCAAACTCTGGATGAAGTCCGTGTTTTTCACAATGCCATAGGTCCTTACAAAAACACGGACTTCAACTTCAGATAAATATGCGGCGAAAAATTCGGCAGCTCCGAGAAAAAGTGCGCAGCCGCAAACTCTTGGTGTGGTCCGTTTTTTTGCCAATGCCATAGTTCCTTACAAAAACACGGACCTCAACCTCAAAAATATATGCGGCCAAAATTTCGGTAGCCCCGAGAAAAAGTCCGCAGCAGCAAACTCTTGGTGTGGTCCGTGTTTTTGCCAATGCCATAGGACCTTACAAAAACACGGACCTCAACTTCAGAAATATATACGGCAAAAAATTCGGCAGCCCCGAGAAAAAGTCCGCAGCCGCAAACTCTGGATGAAGTCCGTGTTTTTCACAATGCCATAGGTCCTTACATAAACACGGACTTCAACTTCAGGTAATTATGCGGCGAAAAATTCGGCAGCCCCGAGAAAAGTCCGCAGCCGGAAACTCTAGGTGAGGTCCGTGTTTTTGGCAATGCCATAGTTCCTTATAAAAACACGGACCTCAACCTCAGAAATATATGCGGCCAAAATTTCGGCAGCCCCGAGAGAAGGTCCGCAGCCGCAAACTCTGGATGAAGTCCATGTTTTTCACAATGCCATAGGTCCTTACAAAAACACGGACTTCAACTTCAGAAAAGTATGCGGCCAAAAATTCGGCAGCCCCGAGGAAAAGTCCGCAGCCGGAAACTCTTGGTGAGGTCCGTGTTTTTGCCAATGCCATAGGTCCTTACAAAAGCACGGACCTCAACTTCAGAAATATATACGGCCAAAAATTCGGCAGCCCCGAGAAAAAGTCCGCAGCCGCAAACTCTGGATGAAGTCCGTGTTTTTCACAATGCCATAGGTCCTTACAAAAACACGGACTTCAACTTCAGATAAATATGCGGCGAAAAATTCGGCAGCCCCGAGAAAAAGTCCGCAGCCGGAAACTCTTGGTGTGGTCCGTGTTTTTGCCAATGCCATAGGACATTACAAAAACACGGACCTCAACTTCAGAAATATATACGGCCAAAAATTCGGCAGCCCCGAGAAAAAGTCCGCAGCCGCAAACTCTGGATGAAGTCCGTGTTTTTCACAATGCCATAGGTCCTTACAAAAACACGGACTTCAACTTCAGGTAAATATGCGGCGAAAAATTCGGCAGCTCTTGGCGAGGTCCGTGTTTTTGCCAATGCCGTAGTTCCTTACAAAAACACGGACCTCAACCTCAGAAATATATGCGGCCAAAATTTCGGCAGCCCCGAGAAAAAGTCCGCAGCCGCAAACTCTGGATGAAGTCCGTGTTTTTCACAATGACATAGGTCCTTACAAAAACACGGACTTCAACTTCAGATAAATATGCGGCTAAAAATTCGGCAGCCCCGAGGAAAAGTCCGCAGCCGGAAACTCTTGGTGTGGTCCGTGTTTTTGCCAATGCCATAGGACATTACAAAAACACGGACCTCAACTTCAGAAATATATACGGCCAAAAATTTGGCAGCCCCGAGAAAAAGTCCGCAGCCGCAAACTCTGGATGAAGTCCGTGTTTTTGGCAATGCCATAGGTCCTTACAAAAACACGGACCTCAACCTCAGATATATATGCGGCCAAAATTTCGGCAGCCCCGAGAGAAGGTCCGCAGCCGCAAACTCTGGATGAAGTCCATGTTTTTCACAATGCCTTAGGTCCTTACAAAAACACGGATTTCAACTTCAGAAAAGTATGCGGCCAAAACTTCGGCAGCCCCGAGGAAAAGTCCGCAGCCGGAAACTCTTGGTGAGGTCCGTGTTTTTGCCAATGCCATAGGTCCTTACAAAAACACGGACCTCAACTTCAGAAATATATACGGCCAAAAATTCGGCAGCCCCGAGAAAAAGTTCGCCACGTACTTTTTTCAAATTGATTACTAAAATAAAAGAATAAATAAATGAAGAATTGGTGAGATAAGTGAACTATTCTATAAAACTAGCATGATAATAGACCGATTATAAAGGAGAGTTAGCGACTGACGGCGGTTTCTTGTTTCTCGTGTATACTTCAAGTGAAGACTATTCGATTACGTGATTTATAATATTTCTCCAAGTAGGTATGTTATTGCAGATAATTTCAGGTTGTAAATGTGGACAGACAGACGGACATTCAGGCAGCTAATTTCTATATCCGCCTTTTCGGACAATTACAATGTGCTAGACAGAAACAGTTTTCCTTTTAACCTTTTTCTTGTTCTATGTTTATTCAAACTTTGAATACCAACTGAATATTCATGGACAAAATGGTTATAATGAAACATAGACGGTGAAACGTGGTAGCTATTTTAGAAACTAAAGAAACAGACTGTGAGACAAACGTGCTTCGAGTGTCATTATTTTAGTGTGTCGAACACACCTGTCTCATTTCTGATTAATCGCAAATATGAATGTTTACGAGCACATCGGTCACACCTCGTGAGACAAATGTGCTCCGAGACAAATGTGCTCCTACAGAGCTTTCTGCATGAATTTCACCATGCATTAAACAGTCACTTGCCTAAAAGGGTCTAAATTCTTTTATATTGAAAATTCGAATAATCGAGATTTTACTGTACATTCCATATATATATTTATATATTATTGTTGTATTGCAACAGCCATCTACTATTTCAAGACAGTTTTGTTTGACTTATAAAGAGATTTATAACGTTCTGTTATGTCATGTTTTACTGTAATATTCAGCTAGGATTTTTTCTAAATTGTACCAATACATCAATTCCTAGGATGTAATTGGAAGATTGTTCCAATTATCGAAGCATCATATTTCTGTAAACCAGTCAGAACAGGCAAAATTCGATTGATCCAATTGTGTCTAGTGTCAATTGATATGGACATAGGCAAGCAGTAAAATATGTCTGAAGCAAGTCTCTGATTAGTCTCTGCACTGTTTTCTTTACAAACTTATTTTCCAAATGTCACATCACCCAAGTATATTGCGGAAACACCCCTCAAAACAAACAACACAGATTTAATCAAATTAATTTTTTAGATGAGCTTACTCATAAACCAAGTTAACCCTTATCTCACCTTTCGCGACTTGGTTCGCATTTGCAAACATCTTGGATCCGGATCAAACGCCGAGTTACTCGGCGTGTCATCAGGATCCAAGCTGTTTGACACTCGGTCAGTAGTATCTCAAAAGCTTGTTTGAATCGAAAGTAGTCAAATTATACCAGATTTGAAAATTTGAACAGTGTATGTTTTCACAGCTTGATAAGGCTTAAAATGAAACCATGCTATCTCAAAGACCCTTTACATTGGCGAGATGACAGCAATAATTGCGTTTAACCCTTTACTCCATGATTATTTATTAAGAAATAATGAATATATGAATATCAATTAACCGTATTTATATAATGGCATTGACATCAAAGGCAAACACTGTAGAATCATATCTATATTATATCATTAGCAAACAAAGCAGACCCTGATTAGACGGCTCTTGCAGGAATCGCCTGATCTGGGTCTACTCTTTTTGCAAAGGCGTAGAAAGGCGTATATATATAGAGTAAAGGGTTAATCCTTTACGTCATGGATATTCATGTAAGAAATGATGACATAATGCATATTAAATATATTATTTATTAAAAAATGGCATGTTAAAGCATGAACGTTTTGCCAAAGCAAAAACTGTAGAATCAAATCTATATCTATTCCATAAGCAAACAGAGCAGACCCTGATCAGACGGCTCCTATGGTTACGAAACAATGTTAAAGCTACGTAAACCTTCGATACAAACCAACCATTGGTACGCGTCTTAACTAATGCTTTGCAAACAGAATCAATACGAATCAGATGGACCCTGTAGGAGTCGCCTGGTCAGTATCTGCTCTGTTTGCTTACGAAATACAAAATGTAATATCGATATGATTTTTCAGTTTCTGAAATGATGAAACATTTCTTTGTTCATAGTGCCATTATAAAAATCAGTTAAGTAATAATCATAATGTCATTATTTCTTACATGAATATTCATGGAGTGAAGGATTAAAATTGTTTTGAAGAACTGTTGTGTAAATGAAGACTCAAAGTCGACTGATATGGAAGCTCGCATTAACCTTTAGCCTGCTGAGCAAATTATTCTTACATATTTTTTCACCTACAACATTTTCAAAATTCAACATATAATCAGTTTGTCTACCAAAATGCAAACAGGGTGTCAAACAGCTTGGATCCTGATGAGACACCGAGTTACTCGGCGTCTCATCTGGATACAAACTGTTTGCATAGGTATCCGCCCATAGCAGGCTAAAGGTTAATTAGTTTACTATTAAATCTTAAAACATTGACCGTAAAACTACACCAAATTAAATCGGCTATCTGAAACGTTTGTTTATCTGAAATATTATTTAGACTAATTTATACTATTGAATTTGTGAAGAAAACTAGTAATTTATTCAAAACAGATTTACACACATTTCCATAGAGCCTGGTCGTTTTATGAATAATATTTACATAGAAGATTTAATATAATTACGCACCAGGGTCAGGGGCACACAGCATTGCAACATGCATTTGGTTACTTTTTTATGCACTAAACTGATGTATCTTGTCTAACCCTATTTAATATTCATGAAAGAAATAATGGTTTCATGACAATTTATCAGAGGAATGTTATGAACACAAGCAATCTTGGCCTTGGATGAAACTATGCAATACGATCTATGTAATTCCATAAGCAAATAGAACAGATCCTGATCAGACGGCTGTTACAGGAGCCTTCTGATCTTGGTCTAATCTGTTTGTAAAGGCATACAAAGGCGTATTTATAGAGTAAATGGTTAAACCAAGTTTCAGGCAGAGCAGACTAAGAACAGACGGTCCCTACATGAGCCGTATGCTCATGGTCTGCTCGGTTTGTTATGACATACTATAGATATACACGTCATTCTAAATTTACTGCCATGACTAAAAATTCATATGTTGATACACCATTACAGAAAATCAAATCCTCTAAGTAATATTCACGATAACATGAATCATGATAACATGAAAATCAAATCCCCTAAGTAATATTTATGACAACATTCTTTTTATGTGAATATTCATGAATTAAAGGATCGAGAAACATCTTTTGAGATGCTATGACAAGAATGTTATCATGTCAAACAAGCACTCTTGTGCTACCAACTTCACTGTACGATATTGAGATATTTGGAATGACCGGCTTTGTCTCACAAACAGGTCAACTCATTCTGCACTATGCAGAGATCCAGCTAAGATGCGTTTACAAGTTAAAGCATTTTCAAGAGCATCTGATTTATTTCTCCACCAAACCCTATACTGTGACCACCCGAAGAGACGATTCTAAAAAGTGGTTACGGTACAGGGTTGGGCGGAGAAATGACTATTTTAGTGTTTGGGTACGCACGTGTATCTGTAGCTCTTAGATCTACTATGGATGGGTACGTGGTAACCTTTGCAAACAGTGCGTTTCCCCCGTATGAGACTCAATGTGAGTTCCTGGAGACTCAGTGTGACTCGCAGTCCCATCAAATTCCAAACTGTTTGACATTTTGCCACTGGTACATAAAGGAATATGAATAGAAAATGTACTCTGAATATCAGTAAGAATTTGTTAATGATGTAAAGGTTATCCCCATTAGTGCCATGGAAACGGGTTTGTGATTTCATATGCAAACAATTTGGATCCAGATGAGACGCCGAGTTACTCAGCGTCTCATCACGATCCAAACTATTTGACACTGGGTTTTTTGATTAAAAAACAATGAACATGTGCTCACTCTTAACCTTGAAGCAGACGAAAATGTGTCTAGCAGACGAGAATGTTGGCACGAAAGGGTCAAGGTTAATAACTAGATGCTAAATGGAGTTTCCATTAACAACAGCCTTTTTATTGGTCGTCAGTTAATTGCATGTCAAAGTCAACAGCAGCACTATTGGATATCAGTGCATTTATTTCAAGGTTAGCGTTCCACTTGAGCTTTGAACATTGCACGATGAAGTACTGCAGACACTAATTATTGAAAAAAATGGACAACCCGTAGCCAGCTTTTGGTCGGAGTCTACACTATTGTAAACTCCGAATCTACTTTAGGTAGATGGTGAAAATTCTTCAGGTAGATATTAAAAATACTTTAGGTAGATTATGAAGGTATTTTAGGTAGATGATGAAAATAGTTTAGGTATAATATGAAAATACTTTATGTAGATGGTGGAAATACTTCAGTTAGATGAAGAAAACACCTAACGTAGATAGTAAAAAATACTTGTAGATACTGACAATACATTATGTAGATAGTGAAATAGTTTTGTTAGATGATGAAAATACGTTAAGTAGATGATGACATGATGAAAATACCTTACGTAGATGATAAATATATTTAAGTAGATGGTGCAAATAGGTAGGTGGTGAAATATCTCACGTAGATGGTGATAATAATTTAGGTAGCCGGTGAAATAACTTAATGCAAATGATGAAAATACTTCAGGTAGATGGTGAAAATACCTTGTGTAGATGGTGAAAATGCCTTACGTAGATGGTGAACATATTTTAGGTTGATAGCGGAAATACCTTAGAGTTTAGATACTTTAGTTAGACGAAAGGTCTCTAATGAAAATACCTTAGAATAATTAGGTTAATGGTGAAATACTTCAGATGGTTAAATACCTTAAGTAGGTGATGAAAATACTTTAAGTAGATGCAATAATATCTTAGGAAAATGGTGAAATGCCTTACGTAGTTGGTGAAAATACCGTGCGTTGATGATAAAATACCTTAGGTAGATGGTGAAAATACCTTACATAGATGATATAAATACCTTAGGGAGATGATGAAAGTGCTTTAGGTAAATGGTGAGAGTACCTTATATAGACGGTGAAATACCTTCCGTATATGGTGAAAATCCTTTGGGTAGATGTTGAAAAACTCTAGATAGATGGTGAAAAAACCTTAGGTAGTTAGTGAAAATGCGTTAGGTTGATGTTTAACATAAGCGAGTAGCACATGTGTATTGATGTTCAGCATGGCCACGTAGCACAAGTGCACTGACGTTCAACATGACTGAATAGTACAAACGCATTTATGTTCAACATGGACGAGTTAAACATGTGCATTTATGTTCAACATGATTAAGTCGATATGCCTTTATGCTCAACATGACCGAGTCACACTTGTGCATTGATGTTTAACATGACGGATTGGCACATGTGCATTATTGTTCAACATGTGTGAGTAGCACATGTTCACTGATGTTCAACATCACCGAGTCGCACATCTGCATTGATTGATGTTCAACATGTATGAGTAGCACATGTGCACTGGTGTTCAACATGAGCGAGTAGTAGTACATGTACACTGATGCCTTAACATGAATGAATACTCGTGCATTGATTTCAACACGACAAAGTACCACATGTGCATTGATGTTCAACATAAGCGAGTAGCACATTTGCGTTGTTGTTCAACATGGGCGAGTAGCACATAAAATTATGCACTGATGTTTTAACATAACTGAATACCACATGTACATTGATTTCAACATGACGGAATACCACATGCGTTCACCGATGTTCAACATGAGCGAGTTGCACATGTGTGTTGATGTTCAAAACGTAGAATGCACGATTTTAAAAACTCAATGAGTTTTATTCACAAAGCGTACAACATAATAAACTATAATTTTTACCACAAGACGTTTCATTTGTATGTTAAGGTTTTTATAAAATTATTCATTTCAATGATTGAATATTTCATTTGTGTCTCGGCCATAACTTCAAGCGCAGTAAAATACCACAGCTGAATACATTGGAAATTGAGCTAGTTTCGTACCAGATTTATTTGGCCGAGAAAAGAAAAAGTGTCAGATTTTGATATATATATATATATATATATATATATATATATATATATATATATATATATATATATATATACATACACCGGGTCGGTGACGGGGTCAAAATATGTAACCTCGATATGGGGCCCCTTTTTTTCCCGGAAACTGTATATAATCCACCCTATATATATATACCCCTGCATTGGACAAATCTGTGTTGTATATATTTAGAATGCCCCATACTACAAAAATAGTTAGATATACCCCGTTATGACACAGTTCTATGTAGTGTATATTAGTGTATAATATCGTATAACACGCTCTTGTGGCATACATAAATATGACAAAAGTAAATGTACATATTTAAATCCACCACACATTACAAACACTATGGACTTAGTAAATGTTAACCGTTTCCCTGTTACAAACGACTAACGCCATTACATGATGCTATTCAATCAATTTGCATACTAGTTTTGTGGAAGATATGTATAGGAGAATAAAAGTATGTCCATGAAAACACAACGGAACAGTTATTTCCTAGCAAAGCTACGTGTCTGCTTAATAGAGCAATATGAAGATAAAGCACAAAGCTCTTCAAAAAACCTTTCTGCGTTCATTCTACCTGCTTTAAACGTTCAAAGGGTCACTTGTGTTTAACAGTATCAGTGTATTTTCTGTTAAGTAGCTAATGAAACGGAACCTGATGACTAGTAATAAAGGCATTCTAGCAAGGGGTCATAATTTTACAAAGAAACAATACATGAACAAGCTGTTTAGAACCTGATCAGATTTCAGAGTACATCTTAATTGTTTGCAGTTGTTATTCAAGATGGAAAATATGGCCATAGTGGCTACGTCCTTTAAAATGACTTGTCCAATTAAAACAGGCCAAGGTTTTTCTTAACAACCTACATCTTTGGGTGTGTTATCATTATCAATTCATAAGTGACTGCATCAAATGTGTCAACCTGTTATGTGGGAATAGCCCCAGCAGACGTTAGTTATGTTAGGTTTTTTGTAGTGCAAGTATGGTTACAGACTGAATCCCACTGCTTAACCCTTTCCCTCATATAAACGTGTTTTCACGCATTTGCAAACAGAGTAGACCAAGATCAGACGGCTCCTAGAGGAGCCGTTTGATCAGGGTCTGCTCTGTTTGCTTATGGAATTCGGTAGACCTATTTCTTTAGTTTCTGAATGACTACAATGTTCCACCTTATGTTTTTAATTATAACTATTTTGTCCATGAATATTCAGTAGATATCAACATTTAGAATAAACATAGAACAAGGAAATGGTTAAGAAGCCACTGGTTCCTTTAACATGGAAATAGGTCAAATGCAATGAAGGTTAGAAATTCAATAGAAATGGTCATTAAAATGAAATAAGTCAATTTTTTAAAGTCAAAGTTCACAATCAAAGTCATTAATGTCATTATAAATCTCAATATAATCTATTAAATTGCTTTATAAGGTAATAAAATTACTTTTTTTCATTGGGTACATCTTGGGTACATCTTGACTTTAGAGTTGGGTACATCTTGACTTTAGAGTGGGTACATCTTGACCGAAAAATAGTGGAAACCAACTAATTAAGTTAAAGTATTCCTCTGAGCTTCTATTTCAAAACGAAACTCCTTTTATTTTGGATAGAGAATATTAACATGTACACGTATATTATGTACATACTGATTTGACCAATGGGGCGTATATGTTTGCGAGGTCTATAAATCGTTGTGTTGAGTCGTTTTGCCGATTTCAGATAGGGAACGTTCGTCAGTTACTGTATATAATATTTAATCTGCATGCGGGGTTTATATGTTTGTGAGGTATAAAAATAATTGCTTTGATTGCAAAACTTCATAAAACCCACTTTTACGTAGGTGACATTGTCTAGTTATATACTGAACAAAAAAAAGCTAAGGAAATTTCAGAAAGCAATGGAACAAAAGAACCCCAAAACAAACAACCATTCGATTTGTATTTATTTTTTTTAGAGTGTTTGGGGTGAAACTATACAGTGACACTCTTTACGCAATCAAACCAATATTTTAATTTTGCGAAAAATGACGGAAAAGACCAGTTAACTTTGACATTGATTTTTTAAGACGCTATAGGTGTTGAAAGTTCAAATAAAGCATCCTTCTGAGGAAAAATGGACACTTTATGATACGAAATTCAAAATGTTTCAAATATTTTAGATCTTGTGTCATAGCCCCTCAAACACAAATTCCTTAACGTTTTTGTTGAGTGCTTTCATATTGTAGGCGGCACATATTTTCAGGCAAAAAACTAATCACAACGCAAACAGGTAACTGTTTTTTTTTATCTGCATTACTCAGTGTGAAACAATATTTAATGGTTTCTCAAACAGAGTCGATGTTATGGAAGACAACTTACATATTGGAAAGTAACAAAATAGTTTAAAGTCATTCCTCCGAGCTTTTATTAAAAAAAGAATCTTGTTTTATTTTGGATACAGAATATTAACATGTAAGAGTATATTAACTTACTGATTCCGCCAATGGGGCGTATACGTTTACAAGGTCTATAAATCGTAGCCTTGAGTCATTTTGTTGGGTTTAGATAGAGCCGGTTCAGCAGTTACTGTATATAATATCTAAGTCTACATGCGAGGTGTATATGTGTTTGAGTAAATAGAGAACGTCTATAGCCATATGTAGGGTGTATGATTATATTTGCGAGGTCTACAAATAACTGCTTTGATTTAACCCTTTCCCTCATATAGCGTGTTTCCGGCATTGAAAAAGAGAGTAGACCCATATCAGAGAGCTCCTGTTGGAGCTGTCTTATCAGGGTAAGCTCTGGTTGTCACCACACAATCCTAATGTATTCTAACTGTTTCCCAGTCCGTTAAATGTCTTCATTTTTTTCTTATATGGAAAATTGAACATGGGTTTTTAATTTACATTTATAATGTACATCGTAAAGAAAGGCTAAAGTATAATTTTAAATATATGTAGACTATATGTATTGAGAGGTATATAAAATGCTTGTAAATTAATAATGTATATCATTATCTGAATTAGCCGCAATGTATAGTATGTTTGCTTAATAAACTGTGTCCTTCCGCAATCCGTCTTTGGTTCTTCTGAGCACAGAATAATGCAATTCAATCTAAAGCCGGGGCTTTTCTCCACCTATATTTAGCTATGTATTTGACTATAACGTAAAACCCGATACAAACAAAACAGAAATAAAATGTGTACTTGACTGTTACAATGTGTAAGGCATCACTATCTATTGAACAGACTCGGTTTGTCTGTGTCTGGTCTAATCATTACTATATAACCCTAAATGAAATTAATATAGCTCTGCTTATATTTCTGGGGTCTATAAGTAGGGTTAGGGTTAGGGTTATGTTAGGTTAGGGTTAGGGCTAGCCGTGAGTTTGGCCGTTTCTTAAGCTCTACGGACGAACGAATGCCCCAAATTCTATGTAATCTGTGTCATTTTGTTTATATCTTTGTTACCTACATACATATGTAAAGAAAAATAGTAGATACTTATAAATGATGTAGAAATAACCATCAAAATAGACCAAAATGGCCCGATTTTCACAAAAATTAGCACTGTGGGCCTAGAGAATGGCGCGTACGGACGGACGAACATCCGTATGCATTATATTAGAATACTAGCTTATAAAGAATAACATGTTTAATACATAGAAGTAGGTTTAAAATAAAAGATAAAGTATATAGAGCCCAGGGCTCCATTAAATAAGGCACAGAAGGTGCATTTTGGACTCTTTAGCGGGCCTCCAGGATCGAGCCTAGAATCAACTATATCGAGGGTTCTCGGTAATGTACCTATAACCAGTTGACTGCGCATAATTAAGTCTTCATATGCATGATAAATTAATTGCGTAGACATTGCGAGATCGATTCGGAAATGCCCGTCAAATTTCGTAAATTTCGAAAAAAGAAAAGGTAATTTTCGCGATTCTTAGCTAATTCAAGACCTCGTACAGACATACACAAAAGCGGACAGACCAATATATTTATGCCTAAGTTCTGTCCAATATTAGTTCTTTATATTGGTATATAGATATAAATAATATATGCAGAGATTATGTAATAATGGGACCCAAAAAAAACGGCGGAAATCGCTATGGAACAAGGAACTGTTTTGTCATGTGAATTTAGTGCGTTTGTACAACCTAGTAAACAGCTAAAAGTCGGCGCAAAAATATTGAAAAAATATTGAAAAATGGCTGAGATATCAGGTTCCAAACATTTAAAATGAGCAAATCCGGAGCGGTTTGGTTGTACATGTATCTGTTTCATAACTGGCAACCTTATTAAAACTTTGTGTTGACACATGCTATGACCTTACTTTTTACATCTTGAATAGATCTACACGTATATGAAAAAATACAGAAATATTAAGTTCTTAGCGCGTTATGAACGTTTAATATAACTCGTCCATTTAAGGAAGTGTCTATATTTAACTTGTTTGTTTTTACTAAAAGTAAACTAAAGGAGAACGCATAAGGTTAGACTATCAAACGATATGTCATTTTGTAGATCTTAACATGCCCAACACGTCGATACCTTTTTGAATTGAAATCGGTCAAACGATAAGTGTTTATTGAACAAATACGGACAGGGACACTTCAACCACCAAACCCTATCAAAATTCAACCCACGGAAATTGAAATAAGTTCCTTATATGGAAGTTTTCGGAAATGATACTTACAGGCTCTAAAGACCTTTTGATGCTGCATCTTTTGACACCAACATCGCCATATTCGGAAGATGAATAAAAGTGTCATAAACGGATCACGAAAGTTGCGGACTTTTGTTAGGTTAAATTGTATACCTGACACAGCATCATAATCTCAACGCCTGGAGATAGATTTTTTGTGCTGGGTATGTGGTTGGGTCAAGGTCATCGACACCCGACATTGAAAGGTCACGATTGGTGTTGCGTAATCGCTGGGGGTTAAAAATCAAGGGTTGGAGTGTCCCTCAAAGTTGACCAGAAATGCGACAAAAGTAATTTACCCTACCCCGAATTCGTAGGGGACATTAGTAGATATACTCGAAATGTACATATATACCAAGTTTCAGTACTAACCCAAGATTAATAAGGTGGACCCTGATCATTTTGTGTACTCAGGGACACTCGGCACAACACAGTATAATTAGGGATAGGTTAGGGTTAGCAATGACTACGTTGTATAAGGTGTCTCGCTGTAACCTCGTACCGGCCATATTTTGAACTGGTATAACTTAGTTCGGATTTTCGATCGAGTGCACGATTGTGAGGTTCCAGGTTCGAGACATTGATATCAATCGATTTACTGGATAAAACTGAACAACTTTTGTTCTTACATATATATTCGAAATCTCCCCGGTAGCTTGTTATAAGAGAACATTTAATTTATTAGGCTGAGACACAAACAAGGGCAGACAACCCGCTTGTATTCAGCCGAGTTGTCCATTTAACCATAGTCTCATACTCACTGCATTGAAACATTTCCAACGATATGTTACAAGCCTGTGTTTGATTGCATTTGGATCAGGACAACACGACCGACAACCACCGGCCTCTCGGCACGAATGTGGGTGGGGTAACAAAATTGAAACATTAGAACAGTCATAACCTTTGAACAGAGAAAGATAGAAAACCAAAGTAAATTGCAAAGTTGCTTGTCCTGTCGAGATCTATCGACTGATGCTATGTTAAATGGGTTCTCTATGCGACTGGCCGAGAACGGGACCGAAAACCGTTTCCGTCCAAAGTTTGATCCGGCATAACTCAGTATCCATAGGAGATAGACAGAGAGTGTAAATAGTAATTTTGCTTCATTAGACAAGCTCTGTCGATTGCTGTTGAGTTTTTTCACCTAGCACTTTTGGTTCAGATTTTCGCTCTAGTGCACGATTGTCAGGTTACAGGTTCGAAACGTTGATATCAATCGATTTACTGGATAAAACTGAACAACTTTTGTTCTTACATATATATTCGAAATCTCCCCGGTAGCTTGTTATAAGAGAACATTTAATTTATTAGGCTGAGATACAAACAAGGGCAGACAACCCGCTTGTATTCAGCCGAGTTGTCCATTTAACCATAGTCTCATACTCACTGCATTGAAACCTTTCCAACGATATGTTACAAGCCTGTGTTTGATTGCATTTGGATAAGGACAACACGACTGACAACCACCGGCTTCTCGGCACGAATGTGGGTTGGGTATCACAATTGAAATATTAACACCGTCATAACTTTTGAACAGACAAAGATAGAAAACCATAGTAAATTGCAAAGTTGCTTGTCCTGTCGAGATCTATCGATTGATGTCATGTTAACTGGGTTCTCTATGCGACTGACCGAGAACGGGACCGAAAACCATTTCCGTCCAAAGTTCGATCCGGCATAACTCAGGATCCATAGGAGATAGAAAGATAGTGTAAACAGTAATTTTGCTTCATTGGACAAGCTCTGTCGATTGCTGTTGAGTTTTTGCACCTAGCACTTTTGGTTCAGATTTTCGCTCTAGTGCACGATTGTGAGGTCCCAGGTTCGAAACCTTGATATCAATCGATTTACTGGATAAAACTGAACAACTTTTGTTCTTACATATATATTCGAAATCTCCCCGGTAGCTTGTTATAAGAGAAGATTTAATTTATTAGGCTGAGACACAAACAAGGGCAGACAACCCGCTTGTATTCAGCCGAGTTGTCCATTTAACCATAGTATCATACTCACTGCATTGAAACCTTTCCAACGATATGTTACAAGCCTGTGTTTGATTGCATTTGGATAAGGACAACACGACTGACAACCACCGGCCTCTCGGCACGAATGTGGGTGGGGTAACAAAATTGAAATATTAACACCGTCATAACTTTTGAACAGAGAAAGATAGAAAACCAAAGTAAATTGCAAAGTTGCTTGTCCTGTCGAGATCTATCGATTGATGTCATGTTAACTGGGTTCTCTATGCGACTGACCGAGAACGGGACCGAAAACCATTTCCGTCCAAAGTTCGATCCGGCATAACTCAGTATCCATAGGAGATAGAAAGATAGTGTAAACAGTAATTTTGCTTCATTGGACAAACTCTGTCGATTACTGTTGAGTTTTTGCACCTAGCACTTTTGGTTCAGATTTTCGCTCTAGTGCACGATTGTGAGGTCCCAGGTTCGAAACGTTGATATCAATCGATTTACTGGATAAAACTGAATAACTTTTGTTCTTACATATATATTCGAAATCTCCCCGGTAGCTTGTTATAAGAGACAATTTATTTTTTTAGGCTGAGGCACAAACAAGGGCAGACAACCCGCTTGTATTCAGCCGAGTTGTCCATTTAACCATAGTCTCATACTTACTGCATTGAAACCTTTCCAACGATATGTTACAAGCCTGTGTTTCATTGCATTTGGATCAGGACAACACGACCGACAACCACCGGCCTCTCGGCACGAATGTGGGTGGGGTAACAAAATTGAAATATTAACACCGTCATAACTTTTGAACAGAGAAAGATAGAAAACCAAAGTAAATTGCAAAGTTGCTTGTCCTGTCGAGATATATCGATTGATGCTATGTTAACTGGGTTCTCTATGCGACTGACCGAGAACGGGACCGAAAACCATTTCCGTCCAAAGTTCGATCCGGCATAACTCAGGATCCATAGGAGATAGAAAGATAGTGTAAATAGTAATTTTGCTTCATTAGACAAGCTCTGTCGATTGCTGTTGAGTTTTTGCACCTAGCACTTTTGGTTCAGATTTTCGCTCTAGTGCACGATTGTGAGGTCCCAGGTTCGAAACCTTGATATCAATCGATTTACCGGCTAAAACTGAACAACTTTTGTTCTTACATATATATTCGAAATCTCCCCGGTAGCTTGTTATAAGAGAAAATTTAATTCATTATGCTGAGACACAAACAAGGGCAGACAACCCGCTTGTATTCAGCCGAGTTGTCCATTTAACCATAGTCTCATACTCACTGCATTGAAACCTTTCCAACGATATGTTACAAACCTGTGTTTGATTGCATTTGGATCAGGACAACACGACCGACAACCACCGGCCTCTCGGCACGAATGTGGGTGGGGTAACAAAATTGAAACATTAGAACCAACAGTCATAACTTTTGAACAGAGAAAGATAGAAAACCAAAGTAAATTGCAAAGTTGCTTGTCCTGTCGAGATCTATCGACTGATGCTATGTTAACTGGGTTCTCTATGCGACTGGCCGAGAACGGGACCGAAAACCGTTTCCGTCCAAAGTTTGATCCGGCATAACTCAGTATCCATAGGAGATAGACAGAGAGTGTAAATAGTAATTTTGCTTCATTAGACAAGCTCTGTCGATTGCTGTTGAGTTTTTTCACCTAGCACTTTTGGTTCAGATTTTCGCTCTAGTGCACGATTGTCAGGTTACAGGTTCGAAACGTTGATATCAATCGATTTACTGGATAAAACTGAACAACTTTTGTTCTTACATATATATTCGAAATCTCCCCGGTAGCTTGTTATAAGAGACAATTTACTTTTTTAGGCTGAGGCACAAACAAGGGTAGACAACCCGCTTGTATTCAGCCGAGTTGTCCATTTAACCATAGTCTCATACTCACTGCATTGAAACCTTTCCAACGATATGTTACAAGCCTGTGTTTCATTGCATTTGGATCAGGACAACACGACCGACAACCACCGGCCTCTCGGCACGAATGTGGGTGGGGTAACAGAATTGAAATATTAACACCGTCATAACTTTTGAACAGAGAAAGATAGAAAACCAAAGTAAATTGCAAAGTTGCTTGTCCTGTCGAGATCTATCGAATGATGCCATGTTAACTGGGTTCTCTATGAGACTGACCGAGAACGGGACCGAAAACCATTTCCGTCCAAAGTTCGATCCGGCATAACTCAGGATCCATAGGAGATAGAAAGATAGTGTAAACAGTAATTTTGCTTCATTGGACAAACTCTGTCGATTGCTGTTGAGTTTTTGCACCTAGCACTTTTGGTTCAGATTTTCGCTCTAGTGCACGATTGTGAGGTCACAGGTTCGAAACCTTGGTATCAATCGATTTACTGGCTAAAACTGAACAACTTTTGTTCTTACATATATATTCGAAATCTCCCCGGTAGCTTGTTATCAGAGAAAATTTAATTCATTAGGCTGAGAAACAAACAAGGGCAGACAACCCGCTTGTATTCAGCCGAATTGTCCATTTAACCATAGTCTCATACTCACTGCATTGAAACCTTTCCAACGATATGTTACAAGCCTGCGTTTGATTGCATTTGGATCAGGACAACACGACCGACAAGCACCGGCCTCTCGGCACGAATGTGGGTGGGGTAACAAAATTGAAATTTTAGAACCGTCATAATTTTTGAACAGAGAAAGCTTAATAGCTCAATTGGTAAGATAAAGGCCCTGGGTTCGAGTCCTGTTTTCACCACTTTATGATTGGTGCCTAACCTAAATAATCCGCAGTGTGATTTGAATGATATTGGCCTACATTATTAGCACATCCAAACGTATGATATTGGTCTACATTATTAGTACATCCAGTTTTATGATCAGGGTCTACATTATTAGCACATCCAGTTTAACGATCTGGGTCTACGTTATTGGCACATCAAGTATTATGATCTGGGTCTACATAAATGAAAGGATAAGTGGTTATTTATTTCATTTAAAGCGCTACTAACTCCGATCAAAGTTGTCTGTTTAAAGTTACTTGAATGACTATAATTAAGTTTTAGCAAAATACATGAAAACATTAATCGACAATTAAATCAATTATAATGTGGTACATGTATGTTGCTGAAAGATTTGCAGAGTTTGATAATACATAAGCGGTTTGAGGATAGTTTAGGGTTATCACAGTCTGCTTTAATACCTGTATTAACAATTAAATAGGTGAAAAGTCTAACAATATCCTGAGACTCAGTGGAAAATCAGTAAACGGGTCTGAGCTGGTATGTTTTATATTGAATTGAATTGGACGTCATACACATATCCTTTGCATGGTATACCCCGGAACCGTACGGACACAAATGTCTACTTTATCGTATAAATTAGCTGCCCAAGAGTACAAAACTCATTTTCATCATATAGATTTGATGCTTAACTACAATTCTAAACCAGTTTGGCAAGTCCTGTGCACTCGTGAATAAACGTCCAAATTATGTCAGTTATGGATGTTCGAACACTGTCAGACTGTTAACGCATCAAGGAACTCGGTTCTGTAGTTTATTCTTTTACAGTTCTATTTATCGCGTAAAAGAAATCAATTCTAACTCATCGAGTTCTTTTTTCCGATTTTCAAAACTCTTTATTTGCGGGGTATATATAAATTTATCTCATATAATTCTTAATATCGTAAAATTAGCTGCCCAAGAGTACGAAACTTATTTTCATCGTATAGATCTTATGTTTGAGTACAGGTTCAATGCAATTTGGCAAGTACTGTTCATTCATGCATAAAATGTACAACGTCCAAAATAGGTCAGTTTTGGAGGTTCGAACCCTGCCAGACTGTTAACAGATCAAGGAACTCGGCTCGAACTTGCTCTGAAGTTTCTCAATTTTAACTCATCAAATTCTTTTTTCGATTTTGAAAAAAATCTTTATTTGAGGGGTATATATACATTTATCTCAGATAATTCTTAATATAATCAAACTGAATGCCCAAGAGTACGAAACTCATTTTCAACGTATAGATCTGATACGTAAAGAGAACTGGATGAATTAGAATTGATTTCTTGTACGCGATAGATAGAACTTTAAAAGAAGAAACTTCATAGCAGGTTCGAACCGAGTTATTTGATCCGTTAGCAGTCTGGCAGTGTTCGAACACCTAAAACTTACATAATTCGGATGTTGTACATTTTATGCATGAATGAATAGGAATTGCCAAATTGAATTATAACTGTAGTCAAGCATCATATTTATACGTTGAAAAGGAGCTTTGTACTATTGGTAATTCAGTTTGAGATATTAACAATTATATGAGTTAACTTTATATATACCCCGCAAATTAAGAGTGTTAAAAAAGGAAACAGAACTGGATGAGTTAGAATTGATTTCTTTTACGCGATAGATAGAATTTTAAACAAGAAAATTCAGAGCAAGTTCAAGCCGAGTTCCTTGATCCGTTAACAGTCTGACAGGGGTAGAACCAACCAAAAGCGAACTATTTTGGACGTTGTACATTTAGGCATGAATGAACAGGACTTGCCAAATTGCATGAAAACTGTAGACAAGCATCAGATATATATGTTGAAAATGAGCTTTGTACTCTTTGGACATTCAGTTTGACGATATTAAGAATTATCTGAGATAAATTTATATATACCCGGCAAAGAATTTTAAACAAGAAAATTCAGAGCAAGTTCAAGCCGAGTTCCTTGATCCGTTAACAGTCTGACAGAGGTAGAACCAACCAAAAGCGACCTATTTTGGACGTTGTACATTTTAGGCATGAATGAACAGGACTTGCCAAATTGCATTAAAACTGTAGACAAGCATCAGATATATATGTTGAAAATGAGCTTTGTACTCTTTGGACATTCAGTTTGACGACATTAAGAATTATCTGAGATAAATTTATATATACCCCGCAAATAAAGAGTTTTGATAATCGAAAAAAAGAACTGGATGAGTTAGAATTGATTTCTTGTATGCGATAGATATAACGTTAAAAGAAGAAACTTCAGAAGGTCGAACCGAGTTCCTTGATCTGTAAATTTTATTCACGAGTGCACAGGACTTGCCAAATTGCTTTAGAATTGTAGTCAAGCATCAAATCTATACGATGAAAAATGAGTTTCGTACTCTTGGGTAGATAATTTAACGATATTAAGAATTATTTGAGAGAAATTTATATATACCCCGCAAATAAAGAGTGTTAAAAATCGAGAAAAGAACTTGATGAATTAGAATTGATTTCTTGTATGCGATAGATAGAACTTTAAAAAAAGAAACTTCAGAGCAAGTTCAAGCCGAATTCCATGATCCGTTAGCCTTCGGGCAGTGTTCGAACCTCCAAAACCGACCTATTTTGGACGTTGTACATTTTAGGCATGAATGAACAGGACTTGCCAAATTGCATTGAAACTGTAGACAAACATCAGATATATATGTTGAAAATGAGCTTTGTACTCTTCGGGCATTCAGTTTGACGATATTAAGAATTATCTGAGATAAATTTATATATACCCCGCAAATAAAGAGTTTTGATAATCGCAAAAAAGAACTGGATGAGTTAGAATTGATTTCTTGTATGCGATAGATATAACGTTAAAAGAAGAAACTTCAGAACAAGGTCGAACCGAGTTCCTTGATCTGTAAATTTTATTCACGAGTGCACAGGACTTGCCAAATTGCTTTAGAATTGTAGTCAAGCATCAAATCTATACGATGAAAAATGAGTTTCGTACTCTTGGGTAGATAATTTAACGATATTAAGAATTATTTGAGAGAAATTTATATATACCCCGCAAATAAAGAGTGTTAAAAATCGAGAAAAGAACTTGATGAATTAGAATTGATTTCTTGTATGCGATAGATAGAACTTAAAAAAAAGAAACTTCAGAGCAAGTTCAAGCCGAGTTCCATGATCCGTTAGCAGTCGGGCAGTGTTCGAACCTCCAAAACCGACCTATTTTGGACGTTGTACATTTTATGCATGAATGAACAGGACTTGCCAAATTGCGTTAAAACTATAGTCAAGCATCAGATCTATACGTTGAAAATGAGTTTCGTACTCTTGGGCATTCACTTTGATTATATTAAGAATTATCTGAGATAAATGTATATATACCCCTCAAATAAAGATTTTTTTCAAAATCGAAAAAAGAATTTGATGAGTTAAAATTGAGAAACTTCAGAGCAAGTTCGAGCCGAGTTCCTTGATCTGTTAACAGTCTGGCAGGGTTCGAACCTCCAAAACTGACCTATTTTGGACGTTGTACATTTTATGCATGAATGAACAGTAATTGCCAAATTGCACTGAACCTGTACTCAAGCATAAGATCTATACGATGAAAATAAGTTTCATACTCTTGGGCAGCTAATTTTACGATATTAAGAATTATATGAGATAAACTTATAAATACCCCGCAAATAAAGAGTTTTGAAAATCGGAAAAAAGAACTCGATGAGTTAGAATTGATTTCTTTTACGCGATAAATAGAACTGTAAAAGAAGAAACTTCAGAACCGAGTTCCTTGATGCGTTAACAGTCTGACAGTGTTCGAACCTCCATAACTGACATAATTTGGACGTTTATTCACGAGTGCACAGGACTTGCCAAACTGGTTTAGAATTGTAGTTAAGCATCAAATCTATATGATGAAAATGAGTGTTGTACTCTTGGGCAGCTAATTTATACGATAAAGTAGACATTTGTGTCCGTACGGTTCCGGGGTATACCATGCAAAGAATATGTGTATGACGTCCAATTCAATTCAAAATAAAACATACCAGCTCAGACCCGGTTACTGATTTTCCACTGAGTCTCAGGATATTGTTAGACTTTTCACCTATTTAATTGTTAATACAGGTATTAAAGCAGACTGTGATAACCCTAAACTATCCTTGCAAACAGCTTATGTATTATCAAACTCTGCAAATCTTTCAGCAACATACATGTACCACATTATAATTGATTTAATTGTCGATTAATGTTTTCATGTATTTTGCTAAAACTTAATTATAGTCATTCAAGTAACTTTAAACAGACAACTTTGATCGGAGTTAGTAGCGCTTTAAATGAAATAAATAACCACTTATCCTTTCATTCATGTAGACCCAGATAATAATACTTGATGTGCCAATAACGTAGACCCAGATCGTCAAACTGGATGTGCTAATAATGTAGACCCTGATCATAAGACTGGATGTACTAATAATGTAGACCAATATCATACGTTTGGATGTGCTAATAATGCAGGCCCATATCATAAGACTGGATATGCTTACTATGTAGACCCAGAAATGAGGTAACCTTTCTGTAACATGGGAAACTCGAACCCAGGGCCTTTGGCTTAACATACCAATGCTCTACCGACTTAGCTATCAAGCTGCGCAGTCAAAGCCTATCAACAATTTCATAACACTCTCTACGTGGCTACACTCATCCCATCTATACAATAATTCTTACTCAACGAATAAGCCACGGGTTTTTCAATATAACATTTGTTTTTTCATTTAAATCACACTGCGGATTATTTAGGTTAGTCACCAATTATAAAGTGGTGAAAACGGGACTCGAACCCAGGGCCTTTATCTTACCAATTGAGCTATTAAGCCATGGTCTCACGATTTCAGAGAAGAAGATGTTTAAGCCACGCATACCTGACCTAATGTTTGCATCGCGCAATTCAAACATTCGTCATTGACGTTCATTATGTAAAAATTGTAATCATGAAGTTGTTGTGCATGAATTTGGTCGTCGTGCGTGCTTACGGGTTGTTTGCGCTCTAGAAATTTCGATAAAATGGCATGCAATGCCCGTGAGTTGTTTAGAAGTTTTGTCGTAGATTTCCCGTAGAGTAGTCGTCTGACCGGTTGTGACCGAAGCTTTTAACGAATCATAGTTGTGTGTGACGATCCTATTCTAAATCTGTTTCAATGTTAGATAAATGGCATGGAACCACGGTCTAGTAGCGCAAATTTTTAGTTGCGAATATGCATTTTTAAGTTGCTTCAAAGAAATGTTGAACGGACCCCAAAATTGAACTCATTCTTTTTTCACCTTCGTGCTACCATGTCTTTGTGATTTTTGTTAGGAACAAAATGAAAGAGTTGATTGCCATATTGCATGTAACTCTGGAAAAGTTTTGAAGTCCAGCGTACCAAAATCAAGATCGAGATTACTAAATATCATATTTTACATTTATCTATAGACAGGCTACGATGTAAAATACGATACGCGTATTAGCTTTAGATCAGTATTACCATGTTAATTATTTACAGACTATGATGTTAAGGGCGCAGGTGTCATAATAATTGTTTCGTGTGCCGTTACACAAATTGTTTGAGATACAATACTTAGGTAACCGTGTTGATCGGCCGTCGAGTTTTCCTTCAACCATTGATTTATTAATTAATCATATGTAGAGTTTAAAACTTTCTTGTCGCAGTGGTTAAGAACTTGATGTCGTTTTAATAGTATATCAGTCATAGCTTGATAGTGCCTGCTTGAGAAAAGTAAAAGTGCTGCTTCGTTGAAGTGGCATGTCTCTGAGATGTGAGACTTTTAAGATCGTTTGAACAAGGGAAACATTGTTTGAGCAGACTGTCTGGTCCCATTTCTGTATCCGACGAGATGAGATAAATATGAATCCAATCATAAGGGTTGGTGGGAGTATGTCATCTCAATATTTCACATATTGATACATGTTCAAAGAAGACAACATTATGTTACAAGATTCTCCAACTATTTCATTAATATACACTGCATAACACCTTTACACAGATGAAGCATTTACGTAACCTTTTATGTAAAGATATGAAGATACTTGAGAGGGGATGCTGTTCAGTTAAATAATTGTCACATGCACAGTCACATATAGTATTCTTTTTATAAAAAACAGTCTGAAAACGGAGTTTTCGTCGCACCAAACTATAATGTAGCGCAAAGATACGGGGCATATATGTTCAAAAAAATTGAACCAGTCCGATGACATCAGGTGCGGGGTATATATAGGCATTACGGGGTATATATAGGCACTAAGATATGAACCAGTCTACCGGAATAACCCGGAAAATGGCGGATATATACGGAAATGAGCCAAGAGCAAAGGGAGACAACTCAAACAAATTTTCTATATAAAACCGTGTTGTGGATATCAAGTTTATAAGCTTTAAAACACCATTTTCTACATGTAAAAACGTTCAATTCTGGCGGGGTTCTGTATAGGCCCCGTCTCCTATGTATGCCCCATAGAAAAGGTTTTATATCGAGAATATTCTCACAACCGGGCCAGTGTCTATTTATATATATATATATATATATATATATATATATATATATATATATATATATATATATATATATATATATATATATACTTACATTATATAATTATATTTAAAGTCGTAATAGCAATGTTTTAGTATGATGTACGGTTCGTGAATGTATTTATTGAGTAACCAAACTTCCATGTCTGCCTATGTGTATAGAAAGAATCTGCAACACCCATCTCGAATGTCTGCCTATGTGTATAGAAAGAATCTGCAACACCCATCTCGAATGTCTGCCTTTAAAATGTGTATAGACAGAATCTGCAACACCTAACTCGAATGTCGGCATTTAAAATGTGTATAGTAAGAATCGAGTCTGTTCCCCATTTGTTTCTTTTATATGATTAAACGAATTTTATTAATATTTCAAGAGCTAAAGTAAAACCTCGATAATAAGAAAGCTTAGTATTAGTAATGAAGAATTTAGGTAATTTTACACAGGTGGGGCTTAATGCAGGATGAAAGTCATGTAGAAAGTGCCCAGGGGAGTTTTCTGCATGACTCTGCATTAAGCCTCCACCTGCCCTACAAATTGAAAATGATACTTATTTGAGTGTTTGAATAAAATCGAGGTTTAGCTGTAATTCAATAAATTGATGTGAATTGACAACAATAAAGATAATGCAACCACCACACGAACATGACGCATTTTATTGCAATATCGTAGCCACTCCGTACCAACCTACATAAACATGTCCTAATAAACAGCGAGGTAAATTGCAGCCTATTGTATTTCTCCTGTTTTCAGTTTCAGGAGAAACAGAAATAAGTCATATACGCTGGTAAAATAATAGTAATTTTGTTATTATCACGGTAGACTGTAAAATTTATCTGTATTATCTCAATTTTTTACACAGACATGCGCCAAAATAAAATGGCGATGCATTAGAAATAGACACATTAATCACGACGACTGTGTTTAAGCAATCATTTAACCCTTCGCGTTATCGTCGACTTGACTCGCCAATGCAAACAGCTTGGATCCAGATGAGACGCCGAGTAAATCGGCGTCTCATCAGGATCCAAGCTGTTTGACGCCGAGTCAATTGTTAATCAAAACCTTGATCGAATCGGAAGTAGTCATTAGATCCAAATTTAAGTGGATGCTATTTTTTTGTGCAGGGGAGTAAAGGGATAAAACTGACATCTGTCTGGAACACGCATGTGTTGTCCTATTGCAATTTAAAATCTGACGTGAGACACACATAGTATATGGTTTAACCTTTCCTCCATAAATACGCCTTTATACGCCTCTGTCACAGTCACTTTATGAAACCATTGTGATAAATAGAGCATTTGCTCATATAGGAGCAAATGCTCTATTTATCACAATGGTTTCAAACTACAAAATTTTAAAGTTTTCCTTTTCTCTAGTTAATGCTCCTTTTCGGTAGATTTATTCACAGTGGATGGATCTAAAAATAGCATTTAGAGTAAATGGTTAATATATTATACAATAAAACCTTTCTAAGTCAACCAGCCAATGACGCCGTATTTTGGGTTGCAATTGCAAAGAAGTATCTTAACCTTTTCCTTCATATAAAAGCAATTTTACGCCTTTGTACGCAGAATACCCCCATATCAGATAGCTTCTATAGGCCGTGTGATCAGGGTTTGCTCTGTTTGCTAATGATTTAATATAGTTTATATCTAATTTTATAGTTTCTGTTCGCACCAAAATGCACCGTGTCATATGCCAGTATAGAAATAATCTAACAGAGGGTTGATATACCTTTTTCGGGCGATAATATCTTTAATGTCACCAGTCCGAAGGGCTAGGGCAATAACAGTCCAAATGGGACATTGTATATGTTATTTCCAGAAACAAACGTGTGTTATCGCTAGTCTTGTATAAAAACCATTTTATGCTTTCCTGTGTTCATTTAATTGTTCAAAATACAACTAAACTATACGTATTTTCTTCAGCAAATCAGAGTTAAGGCGCAATTTGTGAAAGTGGGGAATACACACGAGACGACGTGTAGATTTATCTGGATGTTAATATTTGAAGCCTACATGACATACATTTAGCTCTGTGAGTACAGACTACTTAATTGCATCTAACCTATCTAGTTTTTAGTTGATTAACACATTCCCGCATAGGCTATTCTTAAATCCAACCTCTTTGATAAAAAGGAGCATTTACTAGAGAAAAGGAAATTTTCAGATGTGTCCAGTTTTGAAACCATTGTGATAAATAGAGCATTTGCCCTATGAAGGAATGGGTTAAGGAGTCTCAATCAGGTTAAATACATACCAGTTACAAATATGTTTCCAATTGTGTAAACACAAGGACAGAAAAGGGAAACAGAAAGAAAGCATTTTATGTCATTGTAAGCGAACCTGCCTATATGACTACAGCTGCAAAGAACTCATTTTCGACTGGATTGCTTTATCATGGCAAATTTTCTACTTGAGCAATTCATGACCATAAAGCAATTCAGTCGCATAGCTTAGTGCTCGCATCCATTGTTTACGTTAGGCCCCGTTAAAAGGTAGAATTACAAAATAGTCAACAGCAGCGTGTGGGCACGAGAAATGCCTTGTACATGGGTAATCGGGATTACAACAGCATGTTTTATGCACGATATTGATGGTGACCCTATTTCGTATATGAATATCAAACAGGAAAGGGGTAAATGCAGTGCGAAAGAAATCTTTCTGCATTAATCAACCAAATGTTTTCCTGGACACCCATTTTTTATCCTTTATAGAAGCTTTAGCATTATTCTACTGTATGTGTATACACTACAGATATTAGAAGCACAGATCTCCAAATCCGTAAAAAACAAAATATCTTTTTGCATGAGTCAAATGTCCCAAAATAGCCAGTTAGCCATTTTGTAGATTGTCTGATGATTAAAAGGTAAAATCTCAGGCGGGGAAAATATACAGTCATTCCGGTTAACGTCGCATTTCTCCACCAAATTTTTACCGATCTTTATTATCTATATACCACAGTTGATAGAAATGATTGGCCTATAAGTATATATTCGTTTTATTAAATGAAGTTGTGAAACGTTAAAGTGTAAAAAAACAAACTCGGAAAAGTTCTTACTGCCAGTTTCTAGTGTAAAATCGGAGAC
The DNA here is from genome assembly GCA_963576725.1 of Azorinus chamasolen. Lineage (NCBI taxonomy): Eukaryota > Metazoa > Mollusca > Bivalvia > Cardiida > Solecurtidae > Azorinus > Azorinus chamasolen. Next base: position 48,460,031 of record OY755246.1, on the reverse strand, counting down.
AGACGACCTTACAACGCTATACAGTTATTATTTTTAGTATATATTATGAAAAACTGTGTGATGTAGTACGTTACCCGTTTGACATCTTTGATGTAGATATTTCTTTGTTTTTTTTATACACCCAATGGAGGCATATAGGAAATATGTTCTAATACATAATTTATATATAGTCGAAACGTTGACGCTCGTCCAAAATAACTTCATACAAAGGATTTGATCTACACGTCGAATACCTTAACGTGATAGATCCTACAATAAACACACAGAGTTGAACTTTGACATCTCGAACTCGGATAATCTTAAGTTCGGCATAACTCGAAGTAAACGTCCAAGCCATCCAAAATTTACAATACAGAATTGTTCCCAAATGTATCGCAGATTTTAACCCTTTCGGCGCTAAATATTGCAATCGTCGTCTGCAATCCAATGTTTGTTAAATTATTCTGTACAATAAGGAAGTGAGATAAATAAATGCAAATTTCAAAGGAATAAAACTCGTATATAGAAATAGAGATGGGGACAAAAAGTGAAGTGCTGATCAGACGCCGCCTTTTCAAGGCGGCGTCTGAACTGAGACTGCACTATTTGTCGTGGTGTATTTATGCGACATTGGCGGTGAAAGGGTTAATCAGTCGTGTAGTTGTGTATTGATTGTAGAAAAGTAAAGTACCTAGTTATAGTCTACTTTCAGCCCGAAGGACCGCTCAGCCGACTGTACATTTACTCCCCTGGTCACTGAGTCATCTGCCTACAATATTTAGCACTGCTTACATATGGCGCAATCATGCAGCCGCATTACCGGCTAGTGACACTCACAGGTAACCATTTTAACCCCTGGGTGGAGGGGATGTGCGGATGGGAGACACTGAAATGCGTCTCTGAAATTTCCGGGATGGACCGGGATTTGGACCCAACAGCTTGTGATAGGACACTTGGTCAATAGGTAAAATAAATTCCTAACAGCTTGTGATAGGACACTTGGTCAATAGGTTCAATAAATTCCCAACAGCTTGTGATAGGACACTTGGTCTATAGGTTCAATAGATTCCTAACAGCTTGTGTTATGACACTTGGTCAATAGGTTCAATAGATTCCCAACAGCTTGTGATATAACATTTGGTCAATAAATTCAATAGATTCCCAACAGCTTGTGATAGAATACTTGGTCAATAGGTTCAATAGATTCCCAACAGCTTGTGATATGACACTTGGTCAATAGGTTCAATAGATTCCCAACAGCTTGTGATAGGACACTTGGTCAATAGGTTCAATAGATTCCCAACAGCTTGTGATAGGACACTTGGTCAATAGGTTCAATAGATTCCCAACAGCATGTGATAGGATACTTGGTTAATAGGTTCAATCGATTCCCAACAGCTTGTGATAGGACACTTGGTCAATAGGTTCAATAGATTCCCAACAGCTTGTGATAGGATACTTGGTTAATAGGTTCAATCGATTCCCAACAGCTTGTGATAGGACAATTGGTCAATAGGTTCAATAGATTCCCAACAGCTTGTGATATGAAACTTGGTCAATAGGTTCAATAAATTCACAACAGCTTGTGATATGACACTTGGTCAATAGGTTCAATAGATTCCCAACAGCTTGTGATATGACACTTGGTCAATAGGTTCAATAGATTCCCAACAGCTTGTGATATGACACTTGGTCAATAGGTTCAATAGATTCTCAACAGCTTGTGATATGACACTTGGTCAATAGGTTCAATAAATTCCCAACAGCTTGTGATAGGATACTTGGTTGATAGGTTCAATAGATTCCCAACAGCTTGTGATAGGATACTTGGTCAATAGGTTCAATAGATCCCCAACAGCTTGTGATATGACACTTGGTCAATATGTTCCCGGAAACTTGATTGAACCGGAAGTTGTCAAAATATCACCAGATCCAAACTTGAACAGACATTATGTTTTTCACTGCGTGGGACCATGTATATTAGTTCGAGTTATCCGATTTCTAATTCGAACACGTTCTCAAGTTCACAGCTTAATGTAGGTATAAAGCAATCCCGAAAGCTCCTGTAGGAACTTTCAGCATTACTGTTGAACTGCATTAAGCTGTCACATGTGTTTCTAGATATGCACAGTGTTACAATTTTAGTACAATTCTGTGATGTAAATTTTGAAAACACCGAACTTTTAGATATCTCGAAGTTCGAGTTACCCGAGTTCGAGATATCGAAGTTTTACTGTAGTTTGAAGTTATGAATGACACGTTATAATAATCAGGATTCGAACTATATGGCACTCTGAAACTGTTGTAATAACAGTAAACTGAAGAAAAGATACACCTTAACCCTTTACTCCATGACTATTCATGTAAGAAACAATGACAACATAAATATCAAATAGATTGTTTTATACATGCACGCGGACACAGAACTTGGTCCAAGACAGAAACTAAAGAATCATATCTATATAACTCCATAAGTATACAGGACATACATTCCTTTATGTGGGTATTCTCTGTTTGTAAAGGCGTAGTAAAAATGCGTATTCATGGAGTAAAGGGTTTAGAATGGAAGCAGCAGTCAATCTTTAGAAGGTGAATTTATCAGTTAGTTTAAATCCAATGGTAACGTTTATTATTTCGGTCAGTTCATAGCACCACAGCAACCATTTTAAATCTCATTGATACTGATTTAAGTTTCGCGTCTAATTGTGTATCCAAAGCAGTTACTCAATACTGTCTAAAACACTTACATCAGTGTGTTGGTGACATACATGACAAAGAGTGTAACTGACAAGAGTGACTAACAAGACACAATTTCGTGATACGATTAACTTTGTTTAACCTTTTACTCCATCGAATAATGACCCCATTAATATAAATAAGATTAGTGATATAAGGGCCCAAGGACGGAGGGAAACTTTAGAATCATTTCTTCATTATTTCATAAGAATACAAAGCGGACCTTGATCATACGACTCCTACAGGAGCCGACTGTCTGGGTATACTCTCTGAGCAAAGGTGTGGAAAGGCGTATCGATAGAGTAAATGGTTAAGAATCGAACCAGGGGCTAATCTTTGGATGACAAAAGGTTGAAGCTGATGGCAAATGCTAGATCAACAACTTATTATCGGTCAGTCCATAGCCATCTTAAAATATCCATAGGTTAAAATGTATCAAAAGCATTGACCCAATACTGTCTAAAACACTAGAGCACCATTGTGTTTGGTGACAAAAATATTTAAGGGTTAGTGGTACTTTTCCCATAGGGTTTATGCAATGACCCTCCAACTTGGCATCCTGTAGTTTCCATATACATGAATGAATTTCGACAAAATTTACAGGAATTATTGTCAAAGTGGCAAACTACAGATTCGAATGAGATTGAGGTATGCCAAGGTCCTATTGGCATCTATGGAATGAAAAAAACGAAAATAGGGAATTTCTGAAATTCTCTATATATCAATTTCATTTTACTCTTATCTAGAATACCAATAAATATGTCTTTGGTATGTCAGACATTTTGCTATATCATTCCATGTTCCATTATTTCCAATATTGATTTGATTTTCGATTTCCAGAGCAAGGAAAACGAAAAGATATTTTTATATGCATTCGTTAATGGCACCTCTGACAATAGTTCCTGAAAATTTCATTGAGATCAAGCGACATTTGTTAAAGATACCATGTACCAAAGTTGTGTAGTGAATACATTGAGCCCTATGGGACACTCTTACATTCTTTTGTAGGGTATATGTTTAACCTATTCCCTTGTAGGTTAATTTTAGATCCAGGCTCTTTGAATGAATCTATATAAAAGCATGCTTTTGGTATGTCAGACATTTTGCTAAACCTTTTCATGTTTCATTATTTCCAATATTGATTTGATTTTCGATTTCCAGATCAAGGAAATCTCTTGTTGAAAATTATGCAGTTTTTGTAAAAAACATCATTTTACATTGATTTTACACAGAGACGCATGAAACTCTCGTAGGTATAATTTTTATCTGCATTCGATAATGGAACCTCTAACAACAATAAGTCCTGCAAATGTCGTTGAGATCAAGCGACATTTGTGAAAGATACGAATTATCAAAGATGTGTAGAGAATACATTGAGCCCTATGGGAAACGGACCAGTGGCCCTTAAATTCCTTTGATGAGTATATGGTTAACCGGTTAATTTAGACCCAATCTCTTTGAATGAATCTACCGAAAAGGAACATTTGTTTAGAAAAAATGCAGTTTTGAAACCGTTTTGTAAAATAGAGCATTTGTTCCTGTGGAGCAAATGCTCCATTTATCAAAATGGTTCCAAAAAGAGTGACTTTTACAGAGGAGTCAAAAGGGGCCATATAATGGAATGTTTTAAGGGTGTCTAACAATACATAATTCCGTGACTCGATTCCCTTTGTTTACTTTAAACGTCACATTTCTAGAACTCTGTGATGTGTTCTTTCTACATTTTCTGACAGTTTCCATCGTCATACAGCTAACATTTCCAAATTCGTCTAGGTCATTCTAATTCGAGTCAACTGCAGAAAGCTCAAACATTTAAAAAACCACCTCACTCTGCACCACCCCAACTCAGTTTACTTCTACAGACAATACCCGTGTGTTTCCAAAACAATTTAACCGCTTCCTTCATATAATCCCCCTTTCACTTATTTGCAAACAGAGTATACCCAGATCAGGGTCTGCTCTGTTTGCTTTTGACATGATAAAAATCTAATTCTACAGTTTTTATCAAAGCAAAACATTCCCTTTATAAGTTTACATTATCAAAATGTAGCTAATTAGTATTCGTGTTGTAATTATTTCTTACATTAACCCTTTCCCTCATATGCTATTTTTAGACCTAACCTCCTTGAATAAATCTACCAAAAAAAGGAGCATTAACCAGAGAAAAGTAAAATGTTAGAATTGTGTAGTATTGAAACCATTGTGAAAAATAGAGCATTTGCTCCTGAGGAGCAAATGCTCTATTTATCACAATGGTTTTAAGAAGTGACTATTACAGAGGCGTAGAAAGGCGTATTTATGGAGGAAAAGTTAATACTGAACAGGAAAGGGGTTAACACGGTCTGCAAAGCATACTTGTAAGAAGGCATGATCCATCCTCTGTAGAATACTTGTGTCTGTGTTTTGTAGCTAAATATGCACAGTAAACCCCTATAATTGGACAACCAAAACGAGGTACTATTATTGGTCATAGAAACAGGTTTTGAGCTTAAAGGAGCTTTATGCATCACTTTCGTTCTGTATCAAATAGCATTCTGCTTTTAAAAACACCCGTGTTTATTTATTGAATAATTCGCATTTGAAGGATTCAACTGTACACTGATGACGAATTATCCAAGCGGAGCAGTTAATTTTAGGTTTGCGTTACTGGTAGCCGAAATAGCCATTAGCGACTAAACTTCCTGGCTTGTTTTAAAAAGATTTAATTTTTTATACAAATTACAGAAACAAATATTTGAAAATAAAGTACAGTAGAACCCCTCTAATGTGACCATTTAATGAATATGCATGGATGTCTTTATCAGCAGATGGTTGCTTAACGCAGGACAAAAGTAATGCAGGAAGCTCCTCTAGTAGCTTCCTGTTTAAGCTACCATCTGCATCTAGCACCCAGAAATATACCTCTTTTAGGTGGTCGCACTACCGGGGTTTTACTGTACATGTATTTTCTAATGACTGGTTCTGTATTACCTTTTAAATTCTAGGGTCAACTTAGTGTAATTAACACTTTGTTATTCCTTTCCCTCATATAAACGTGTTTTCACGCATTAGCAAACAGAGTATACCCAGATCAGACGGCTCCTGGTCTGTTCTGTTTTCTAGTGCAATTTACAAGATATGTTTCTTTACATTCTAAAATGGCTACAACGTTCCACCTTCCATATTTCGTCATAACTATTTTGTCCATGAATGTTCAATAGGTATTGACATTTTGAATAAATATAGAACAAGGAAAGGGTTATAAACGTAAACACTGAAGAACAATATAGCATTATAATTTTTACAAACATGTTTTGCTATTACTAACTCTTAGCCTGCTATAAAAATGGTATCTGCTTGATCACCGTTCTGTTTAAATATTTCATTGACTTTCACTTCGTTTAAACTTTTGAAACAGATTAACCAAGTGCCAAACATCTTGGATCGCGATGAGACGCCGAGTTACTTTGCATATCATCTGGATCCAATCTGTTTGTAAATGCCAGTTACTTCGCGATTAGCGATAAAGGGTTATCAGGAAACATAGTTAATGTTTTCAATCTAAAAAGACAACAATATTAAAACACCGAGCCGTCTGATATGGAAAAGCACCCTGATTGGATTACCTTATAATTGACAATCTGAAAACATTGTGACATAAACCCGAAACATTTGCAATCCTTAGCGTTGTTTAGGCACAGCTGAATTATTACATTTGTGAGTGAAACGCTGAATTATTCATATTGAAATGTTTATAAATAATTGCATACATTTTGCATTTGGTTTTATGTTTAATACACTTGCAATTATTTGATAGCGCATGCATCATCAGTGTCAAGGGCAAACGGCACTGTGAAGTTAGTTCGTCGTTTAGTTCAGACACTGAAATTGCTGTTTGTCATAATGTTCGTTATACCAGGAATACTGCAATCAAGCCTCTCTTTATTTTTTGTTCATTGTTTGAAATTATGATACGGAACGACAAGGTTTGTTTCAGATTCGGATTACATATTTTCCGTTTTGGCCGAAATGGTGATGAGTTTTGAAGACGAGACGCTGAACAGGTCGTCTCTCTGATTCTGTTGGTGAAAATAGATTGAACAGAGTTACGTGGTAATTGGGGACATGTTATGGAGACCTTATTTAATATTAAAAGCCGAATGCCAAGGCGGTACTCTCTTTCTCACCCTTCCTTTTGTTTGCCTTGCGTCTTTGTGCTTGTGATTTTGTTCATGTGTGGAACGTTTGTCTCTGGTTCTTGTGTGTCTTTTGGTGTTTTCTGTGTTCATCTCGTGTGTGAGTGTGCGTTTGGGTGTGTGGTTGTGTGTGTTTGTATGTGTGTCACGCTGTCTATCGGTGTTTTGGTGGTGCTTGCGTCTTGTATGTGGCTTTGCCTGCTTGACTTTACTACTTTTCCATGCTAAATTAAGCTTAACATCTTAATACGAAACATTCTTTGTTGGTCACAATAGTTGTATTTTATTGTCGACAGCCGCTATCGTGGTTTTGTATTTTACCAATTTCCTCCTAGACTATTTTAGACCCAACCCCTTTGAAAATATCTACCGGATAGGAGCATGTACTAGAGAAAATTACATATATGAGTGTATATTTTTTAAACTCTTGTTTTAAATAGAGCATTTGCTCCTATCACAATGATTTCAAAACATGACTTTTACAAAGTCGTCAGTATGACAGAATGGGTTAAAGTGTAGATTTACATACTTTGACGATCATATAAGAAATGCTGCAAATATAGGTACGTGAGAGGCATTATTGAGCTGCTATTGTAATGTCAGTCTACTTGAAAATGTATTGCATATTGAAGCGACCCCTCTCCAACTATCCGTCCCTGACTCGCATTTACATATACATTGGATTGATGCAGTTTTACACATGGTCTATAGCTTCTCAAGATTCTGAGATCGTTCGAAAGCAAAAGTAATTTAATGCAAAACATAGAAAATAGCAGACTCGGTTTTATTGAGTCTGCTCAATTACACATGGAAATGATAAAGTTCATACCTATCTTGTATATATGCTTATATGCTAACCTATATCCTCAATTACTCATTTAATAATTAAATATTCAAACTAGATTTTGGTTCTGTGCCATTAGAGAAATAGTGAAACTTATAATCAGTCCATGTGTTTGAACGATTGCAATACAGTGTACTTCACTACAAAACTATAGATAAAGGTACGTATTTAAATACTAAATTTGTAACTTCTCCAACAAACCATATGTTGTGGCCAATCGTCAGATTCGTCTCGAAGAGACGATTTTAAAGAGTGGTTACGCCATAGGGCTTGGTAGAAAAACAAAGAAACTAGGTCTGAAAATGGTTTAATTTACGCAACTTATTTATGCATCACATTTCAACCTCATTATAAGATACATATTACATATGATGCTGTTCTGTAGTTTACTATACAGCGTATGTGAGCTGTTGGCTGCTTGGGAGATATGCACACATAAAACGAACCGAAGTGAGTGCTATACATCATAAAACCAAATTAATTCAGAAAATGTAAAACCTTACTGTTCCTGGTTTTGCCAGTATTATTATTATTGCATGTTAATGTAAGAGTGCTTCCGTGTCCAAATACGGAAATGTTTATATTAAAGCCTATCGTTTAGACTGCTGTTGAAAGTAGTGTTTTAAAAACGGAAATATTTGTTTTATTTGCCAGTGTGTATTCCAGAAAATATCGAAAGCCAATATTATTTTTAAAACTTTAAAAAAAATACGTGGAAATAATTTGACTACTGGTAACAATATATTTTATTCTTTACTCCATAAATATGCCTTTGTACGCCGTTGCAAACAGAGAAGACCCAGATCAGACGACTCCTAGTCTGCTGTGTTTGCTTATGATATGACATAGATATGATTTTACAATTTGTGCCATAGCCAAAACTTCCTTTGTCCATGTGTCATTATAAATTTAATGTAATTAATATTCATGACGTCACTATTTGTTACATAAATATTCATGGAGTAAAGGGTTATTGTCTTGTCTACACTTCTAACAAGGCGTAGAAAGGAGGAAGGTTACACTGACTTAACCCCAGTACTCTACTGACAACTGTGATGTCCTATGAAAATGGTTTGGATCCAGATGAGACGACGAGTGATTCGGCGTCTCATCAGGATCTAAACGGTTTGTCACTATGATACTTATTTTGAAAATAAATGAAAGAAACAAGTAATTTCAGAATTGAAGCAGACGACAATAATTGCAGACGAGCATTTATCAAGAGTTCAGAAAGCTAGAAGTTAACAGCCCGTTTATTCATATCGGAATAGTCTAGAATTACAGCAGAACCTATCTTAAGTGGTCATCAAAATATTCTAACTATGGGCCTATATGGCAAGCGGTAGCTTAATGCAGGTCAAAAGTAATGCAAATATCTCCTATTTGAACTTTCTGGATTATATTTTGGCCTGAATTAAGCAACCATTTGCTTTTAAAGACCCATATGAATGCCCTTTACCTGATAGAAGCGGCTTTTAGCGTGTTTGATTTATTCCTCCGCTGAAGAAAATAGTTCAAATTCATACAGTCATGAACATATTGCATAATAAATATTTTCTATATCCTAGTAGGTGGTAGCTTAAAGCAGGCTGAAAGTAAAGCAGAATGCGCCTTAAGGCGCATTCTGCTTTACTTTCAACCTGCTTTAAGTGGTCATATGTCTTCAAAACTAGAAACAGGCTATTGGGTAAAGGGTTAAATGAAATGTGGAAGGTGGAACACTATAGCCATTTTAGAAACTAAAGAAACAGATCTATCAAAAATTTATGTTAGCAAAGAGAGCAGACCGTGATCAAACGTTAAGACAGGTTCTACAGGTTGATTACTGTGCTTTAGTAGTAACAATTTGATACAATATGCATCGGTGCCTTGGAGAAATAGCACTGCGACATTTATAAACGGTGTGAAATTATTCAATCTCTATCCTGTTGTTGAAATTTGGATCTAGTACAATTGACTACTTCCGATACGGTTTAGAATTGGAGGAACTATTAACGAAGTGTCAAACAGCTTGGATCCCGAAAAGACATCGAGTTACACGATGTCTCATCTGCATCCAACCTGTTTGCAATGCGACTCAAGTCGCAGATAGCTGGATAAGGGTTACGGTCTAGGTTTTACAAGACTGTTAGTTGTCAGAGAAAGCAAAATGTATTTATTCTCAACTTCCGCTTTTTAAATTGATGCTGCGGAAATACATGTTGGTACTTTAGAAGGAAATTAAATCTTTAAGCATCGACGAAATAACGATGATTTCACAAGAGTTTAGGTGTAAACGAGACGCCGAGATGCAAACGGTTCGTCTCTTTGATTCTGTTCGTGAAAACAGCTTGCAGAGAGCTCCATGGTAATAGATACGACCAATACGTTATGCTGAAGATGCAAAAGGCTGATAACCCGGATGTATTGCAGGAATCTTAGAGGCCCAGATAAGATACGTAAATTAAATCATTCGAAGAATAACTTCTTTATTTCTCCACGAAACCCTGTGTTATGACCACTCTTTAGAATAATCTCTTCGACACAATTCTAAAGAGTGGTCACAGCATAGGGTTTGGTGTAGAAAAGACCATTTAAGTATGCACCTTTATCTGTTGCTATGAGGATGAAAACAAATTCAAGGAATCATCTGTAAAGTGTATTCCTAAATACAGTCAGTACAAAACCACCATAGTCTCCTATGATGACGTAAAAGGCAAAACCTTAATTCCAAGAACACGAGTTTAAATAACCATTGGGGCACAATTGAGAAACTACGCAACCTAATCTCTTCCGTAGCATTAGCACTTAACCAAGTCGTTAATATTATATGATAAATTTGCTCTACGTGATTGGTAGAAAATCCTGAACTCCTTTTAACTCTTTCCTTCATATAAACCCCGTTTCACGCATTTACAAACATAGCAGACCCATATCAGACGGCTCCAATAGGAGCCGTCTGATCAGGATATACTCTGTTTGCTTATGACATGATATAGATCTGGTTCTACAGTTTTTGTCAAAGTCCCCTTAGATATTTTACATTATAAACATTCAGCTCATAAATATTCATGATGGCATTATTTCTTACAGGAATACTGAACAGGGAAAGGGTTAAAGCGAGCACGACACACCTTCTGCCTAGGTTCTAGTCCATAATATTACCATCGTTACAAAGGCCGCTGATAAACCAAACTAGGTGTCTCATCAGGGTCCAAGCTGTTTGACACTCCAATAATATTTTTTCAAACACTTGATCGAATCGAAGTAGTCAAAATTGTACCAAATCCAGATTTGAGCATGCACTTTGTTCTAAAACTGGATAAAGGTTAACCCTGACATACTGCAACATAAAAGTTTATGTCTGTTACAGACACTACGGTTTGAGCTGAAATATTACACAAGCCTACGTGTAGTCGTCATGATTAATGAGTTTCTGCCTACTGCATCAGCATTTCTCCAGGGGCGCTTGTCCCAAGTAATACTTTCTGTCCATGACCCTTTCCTTATTATGCCTTTGTAAACAGAATATATCCTGATCATACGGCCTCTATAGGATCCCTCTGATTTGGGTATGTCCTGTTTTGTTTATGAAAATACTATAGATCTGCCTACAGTTTCAACCAATACCAAGACATCTTGTGTATACAGTAAAACCCCTCTAAACCGGAATTCTAGTAGAGAAGAATTTAGATACTTTTAGGCAGGTGGCTGCTTAATGCAGGGTGAAAGTCATGCAGAAAGCTCCTAGAGGAGCTTTCTGCATGACTTTCACCCTGCATTAAGCTGCCACCTGTCTCCAAAACCGCTATTTATACCAAAATTAACGTCCGGTTTAGAGGGGTGTCACTGTATATGCCAATATATAAAAAACTTTTCATGATGTCGATATTTCTTAGATGGATATTCAACAGGGAAATCATGTGAATAAGCCTTCCAGCTTGCTTGCGGTAGGTCTGTAGTTCTGTCCGGGTTTTCTTCCGTGCACGGAAGAGTGTAATTTGTTCTGTGCACAGAACAGCCCCTTGGGTCTTCCTTCACCTGTAATTCACTAGGCGCCGCGATATGAAACACCGCTAAAACGACGCGATTCCCGACACAAACAAATAACCCAAATAAGCATAACACACATTTGTCAATCCACAGTGACAATTATCAAAGGAGTATATATTATAAAGTTTAACTATCGTAGAATCAGTCTCTTTTTTCTCTGATAGAAGGATAAAGTAGAGAACCAGTGGTATTTACACCACTCTTTCTACAGGGCATATTCCTGTGTTTTGATACACGGAGCGTTTAATTATCCGTTCGTAAATTGAATGGAGTGAGCACACTGTAAACATAAAATCAAACACAATACAGTAAATCCCATCAAACCGGAATTTCAATATAGAACAAATTCAATCCTTTATCAGGATTTTAACCAGTTTGCTGCTAATGCAGCTTTATTGGGAACTTTCTGCATGACTTTCACCCTTCATTAATCTGCCACCTAAGAACATATCGGCATTTTACTGGTTTGATTGTCTGTTTTAGAGGGGTATTACTGTAATTAAGTTTTCAACCGATCCACAATTCTCTTCACTCAATATGATTTCATGTCGCCTCTCTTTCTTTGATGCAGATCGCCGCGAATCTGTAATTACCTTTACAAACATCATGGTTTTTTAAAGACTTTTTTCACTGCTATTTTTCTTCTTTTTCGACTGTTTTGTCTGATGTTGATCCAAACTGTTTGCAGAAGTAATTGGCAGCGGTAGGGTTAAACAAAACGGAAGAAAGTTCAAAAATAGAATCTTTGGAGATGACAATACGTGGCCTTGAAAGACTTAATTGAACAAATGTATTGCTACAGATGTCCAGATAGGATGCGTAAATTAAATCATTTTTTTAAAAGAATAACTCCTTTATCTCTCCACCAAACCCTATATTGTGACGACCACTCTTTAGAATTGTCTTTATGACAACATAGGGTTTGGTAGAGAAATGACGGTTTTAGTATCTGAATACGCACGTTTATCTGTTATTCTTTTAATATCTAGGTATTTGTTCCGTGCACAGAAGAACATCTGGGGTCTTCCCCCACCTGTGATTAGCTGGATTGAAATGCTGTTAAAGCGACGTAAAACTCAATAAAAACCTACCAAACTAATTCGTTTTCAAAAAGCAGATGCCCGTTAAATATATGCATGGACCAATCGTAAAATAATCGTACAATAGCAGTAATTAATTTACTCTATCTTCCCGAGGGTAGCAGCTATCTTTCTAGCGTTACCCTTGTCCCGTTATTTGCGACCTGATTCACATTTGCAAATAGTATAGATCTAGATGAGACACCGCGTAACTCGTGTCCGGTTCGTTTGGGCTCTTCTCGGAATAGTAGAGAAACACCAGAAGAGGATAGAAGAGATTACAAACAGAACGCTCTATACCGGAAGTTATATTTTCAAGATGGCGGCTTCCTTTCGCAACGTTCTGCTGTTTCTTGCCGAAATAGTTTCAAATGACGAAGACGAGAAAGAATGGCTTTTTCGAGAGTCAATAACAATTACTGTTAATAGCAGCGTTATATGCAGCTGTGTAAGTATTCGCTACGTAGTGAAATACCAAAAACACACGTACGTAGAAAGTAAATTCAGCTGATCAATTACACCGGTTGATCATATAACCCATATATTTTCTGCGTTTTATTTAAATAAATATGTCAATATAATATTATCTTTGAATTTTAGGGAACAGTATAGATCAAGATTGTCTTCAGAATTTAATTTATTACATAGAATAACTTTTTTGATATGGGTTTCAATGATAAAGTCAGGGGGAATAAAACATAACATTGATAAGTTTTAATTTTTATACGGAATAAACCTGCACGGTATAGGTCAAGTACAAAAATGGGTCATGCAGGAAACACCACATGAGTTGATATGAATGTCAGTATGCTCAAATAATTATTTGTTTTATTTCAGCTATAGAGAAGATGTACCGAAAGTCCAAGATTATGTGGAATTGAGAGTGCCTCAATATTTGCCAGATTGTTTAAAAACTTTCTTCAGAATGACTAGAGACACATTGGAAACTGTTTTTCAACGTATTTCAGCGGATGATTTACTTAAAAGTCACTACGTATTTGAAGGTCGACCACAATTGCCATTAGATTAATATATTCTGAAAATGGGTGTTCCTTTGAAAGCAAAATCAGAAATGCAAAAAGAGATAATTGCAGACTCGGTTTTATTGAGTCTGTTCATAAGTAGTAATTAAAAGTGCAACACTACGCTCGCCCCCTAGAATCGGCTTAAGCAGTATTCAATTTTCAAAACTAATACCATCAAAACTAATGATCCCGAAGGACCAGAAACTATAACAACACTGAGAATGAAGTATGGGGTGACTTACTTATGCCTCTCTGGTACGTATCTTGGTAGTTTAGAAACTGTAAGATCAATAGCAGATCGGCTTAGTGTTTCCAAATAATTTTTTTTGTATTAATAGAAGATTGCTGACTATTATATCTGCAAATTTGCTCAAAACAGTAATACAATTGCCAAAGAATGTAGAAAGACAGGCTGTAATTGATGGCTTTCAGAATAAGAGAAACTTTCCTGGAGTTCTATGGAACATATATAAGAATATCTAAACCACTTGACAGGGCACAATAGAGGGTTAATACACGTTTTTTCGGGCAATAACATCTGCAGTGTCCCGAGGGACTGTTGTTGGCCCGAGCCCGAAGGGCGAGGGCAACAGCATTCACGAGGGACACTGCAGATGTTATTGCCCGAAAACAAACATGTATTAACGCTATTCTTGCATAAAACCCATTTTCTGCTTTCCTGCATCAATTTTATTCTTGCAAATACAAACAAAACTATACACTTCTTTGACACACTTCGTTCGATTTATACTGTTTCCGGGCCACGGAATTTCATTCAATATGTTTATCACTACAGTATAGTCAAACAACTAGGTCTGACGGGTCACGGGTTCGCCGAGTCCATTTTTAAGGGAGATCAGCATTTCGGATATCCACGTGCCATTTATAAAAAAATGTTCAGTTATAGGTATAAAGAATAAGCGCATTAGTTATCGGAAATATAGCGTAGTGGATAAGTCGTAGGACCATAAAGAAGTATATGATCGGCGAACATTTTATTAGGTGCAGGTTCAAGTCTCGCATAAACCTAAAATATTTTTTTTGCTAAAAATATTAAGGAAAGTCCCCTTAAGAGCATTAGTTTTGTTGTGCAATAAGAATCCACTTGTACAAGACATTTGCTAAAACTTATATTGATATTCATATTTTAGCATCGATTTATTATTGAAAACATGGCTAATATAGGACTCGAACTCAAACAAAGGTACCCTTCCCTAACATAGACAAACATGTGCATAAATGGCCATTACAAGTATACAATATGACATAAAAAATACACTACTATTCATTCAAAATTAAAAAAGTTTAAGGTCGACACGGGATTCGAACCCACGCTCAATAAAAAACTACTCTCGCAATGTCATCAGCGTACCTAGACTTTACCCACTGCGCTAAACTGCTGACAACAATTCCGCCTTCAATTTTATCTTATAAACTAAACTCGTCTGTTTAAAAAATGGTCCGAGAACAGGCGGAATGCTGATCTCCCTAAAAAATGGACTCGGTTGACCTTTGACACGTCAGACCTAGTTGTTTGACTATAGTAAAACGATCAGATGGCGTTGTTTACAAAACAGTACGTAAGTAAACACAGACAATTAACGATAAATTAAACTGCGACATGTTGTATAGGTCTAACAGCATAACCACTACACCACTGCTTCCTATCCTAATATACATGCCACAGTTGTACTTATCGTTAATTTTCTGTGTTTACATATACACTGTTTTGGAAACAACGCCATCTGATCATTGTACTACTGTAAAACAGTTCATTGTCGGTGCCCCTGAAATACTCGCACCGTTCACCTAGCTTATGCCATAACGATATAGCATTCGCGTCCATTGTTTACCTTAGGCCCCGAATAGGTATAATTAAAACCGGTCAACAACAGCGCGTGAGCACGAGAATCGCCTTGTTAATTCATGGTCTAGCGGGACTACAACAGCACGTTTTGTGCAAGAATATTACTTCAACAGTAATACTACAAGCCGTCTGTCGTGAGGACAAGATACTCACAGATGTATATCGTGAATGGGCTGGTAAGGTTCACAATGCCCGTGTTCCAGCGTCTCCCAGAGTTAACTGGAATGAACCACATTCTTGGTGATGGTGCTGTCTCAATATCTGGATATATGTATTTAATAATCCCGTATCGCGATAATTGGCATCTGACAAGAGAGAAATTAAAACATGCAGGAAACACCACATACAGAACAAACAGTCGCCCGAACAGCAACACAAGAAAACACAGCAAATGTACAATAACTAGCAAAAACATAGTGACGCACAAAGACAAAACAAACAAACAATAGGGGGAAGATCGAAGAACCGCCTTGGAACGGTCAGTGACAACATTCACTGGGATGGGGGGGGGGGGTTAAACCGGTATAGGGTCGCCCAACCTCACACCTATTCCATCCCCACCCTAAAAGACAAACAGTGTAAATAAACGTACCCGCTCACCGACTAATCTACAACAATCGCGATGGCAAATACTGTGGTAAAGTGTATGTAGAACGAAAACATTTCTAGCAAACAAACTGTACCCACCTATCGCTGGTATACTCAATGATTGAGCTGCAAACAGAGTAACTGTAGAAAAGTAATAAAGGGTACGACAAAACGAAATAGTACAGATATCCAACGTCCTCTTTCCGTTTTAGGATTTAAGAGGTCGCTTTCATAGAGTACTAAACCTTTCTTGTCGGCGTATTTGCAAAGAGGCCAGCGTGATAGCCAACTGTAAAAGGGTTGACAACCAGACATGCAGTATGTTGTAGTACTATATGATAATATCCCCTTTTAATGATGTTTTTTAAACATATTTGATGAACAAAGTGAGAAAATGGGTATGTCCAATAATCTTACGAAGTCTGTAAATCACATTACCATAAAATTCAGAATGTGAAATACCGTATCGCAGGAGCGCTGGGAGAGAGCACAGGGGTAAGACACGTTTGAGTCAGTATATGTATATATAGAAAGAAGGGATCAGACTTCAAAAGATCCAAGTTACCCACTCCTCTACTTTAAACCCCTCGTTCTGCAAGAAATGCACCGATTTCTATCAGATAAATGGCTATTCCGCAAGCAAAGACATTGTTTTATTCGAATATGCAAAGATTTTACCGGTCAAATAAAGGATAAACCTAACACGGCACCAGAAACATGAGAAAATTGGCCAAAATTAGTTAGTCGGACACGACCTCGTCCCTAAGTGCGAACCGGTGACAGACTTGAAACTTTGGTCACGTGACTATACAACGGCTTCGTTATTTCATTGGACATTGTTTTCATAACTTCCAATTGATCAAGATTAGAGGGACAGAAATACAATGAACGTTTAATGGTCAAAAGTATCTCAAATGCTTCATGTAACGGTTAATGGTGAAGATGCATCACTTCAGATAATTCTTGGACTTCAGTGATAATTTAATCAATGCCGTAAAGTGGAAGTTACAAACGTCTTATCTTACGAAGTTTAGTCAAATGTGCACCAGCTCTTTATTACACGTATATATAACTATCCTTTCTTAATACTGACAAAAACTAATCTGGAACCCATATCACACTTCTACCTAAATTGTATCAACATAGTACAGTCAGTACCTCTCGGTTAATACCATACAGGTTCTATCCAATTTATGGCTATTCCTGGCTAGGTTGAAATTGGACAATATCACATATTCCTAACAACTGGGCTTTTACCAACAATGATGTCACAGACAAAGTAATGATGTAACAACAACCTGGCATCATTTCATGGAAAAGTAGTAAAGCCAAGCAGGCAAAGCCACATATAAGACGCAGCCACCACCAAAACACCGATAGATAGCATGGCACACACATACCCCAACACAACTATTGTTGAAAAAGTATTTATATATCACACTCAAGAATTTCCTTCTCATGAGATCACTGAGTAGTGTGATAAGCGGATACACAATCTGCTAACAATATAGACTGTCACAATTTATACTGTAGTATTGTTTTTTTTTGATAATGTTTAAAAATAATATTATGATTTTTGTTTTTAGGATTTACAAGTTTTTACTTGAAGTACAACTACATGTACATGTATATCTCATCTGCTGTAGATAGCACATGAGAAACAATGAACGGAACTTTTTAAAATATAGAGATGGAGCATTATTCTGAACTGTAAAGCTATTTTCCAAAGCTATCGTCGGGATGAATACTATTCCATGACTGCGAGCAATCGGTTCCTTGACAAAGAGGAGCCCAATCAACTTCAGCATCAGAAAAACAAACCGTCTCTTCACTAGGTGTTCTGCTAAGTGTTTCTGAAAACATAATGACATTTTTTTCACTCGAGACACCAGAGTAATCAAGAATATCACTATGATGATGGAATATTTGTGCAAGGGGATACCTTTATTTACAATATTTGTAAAGCTAGGGTGACTTTGAGAGAAGTGTGAGGTTGGGACGTCCGTAAACCGGTTTAAACCCCCAGTGGTGTTTTTGCTGCTGACCGTGCCAAGGCGGTACTCTCTTTGTCACCCTTCCTTTTGTTTGCCTTGCGTCTTTGTGCTTGTGGTTTGTTCATGTTGTGGAACGTTTGTCCCTGTTTCTTGTGTGTCTTTTGGTGTTTTCTGTGTTCATTTCGTGTGTGTGTGTGTGCGTTTGGGTGTGTGTGTGTGTGTGTGTGTGTGTGTGTGTGTGTGTCATGCTGTCTATCGGTGTTTTGGTGGTGGTTGCGTCTTGCATGTGGCTTTGCCTGCTTGACTTTACTTGTTCATGTTGTGGAACGTTTGTCCCTGGTTCTTGTGTGTCTTTTGGTGTTTTCTGTGTTCATTTCGTGTGTGTGTGTGCGCGTTTGGGTGTGTGGTTGTGTGTGTGTGTGTGTGTCATGCTGTCTATCGGTGTTTTGGTGGTGGTTGCGTCTTGCATGTGGCTTTGCCTGCTTGACTTTACTACTTTTCCATTTACTACTTTTCCATACAATTTAAATGAGTAATTCAACAACCAGGGCCCAAGATTATCAAAACTTATAAGTTGTGTATGAAATGAATATCAAGCATCTATCTGACTGGTCAAATGTTGAGCATGCTCAAAAGCTGACCAATCAGATGCTTGAGATTCATTTCAAACTCTACTCAGAAGTTTTATAACCTCCAGACCAAGTGTGTGGCCCTGTATTTGTTAGTAGAGGGACATACGTACTATAGACTCCAGGTCTATGATGCCAAGTTATTCCACAAATCACACGTTTAACTTGACAATCTAATCTTTATAAATGTTACAAAGTGCAAACCCAACGGATGAAATTATAATTTATCTAGTGCCAAAAGCACTAATGATTATTTTGTCTTACGTATATTAGCACTCCTGAAAACGTTACTAGAATTTAAACACATGTGTCATTTGCTCTGTGCCTCGGTGCATAAAAAGGAAAATAACTCTACAGTTATTGCGAATTATTAACCTTGTGCAATACACAGCATGTCATGAAGTTGATTTCATGATAATGAAACATCAAAACGAGGGACCAAAAAATCAATTACAGTTAAACCTCTCTATAACGACCTCTGAATTATATCAAGTAGTTTGTGTTTAAGGCAGGTGGCTGCTTAAAGGAGCCTATAGGATCGTTCTGTTTTACTTTCACATTGCTTAAGCAGCCACCTTCTACTACCAAACTAATTAATACAATTTAGTGGTCGTTATAGAGAGGTTTTAATGTACTATTCAAGGCAATGTTTTTCAAGCTTAGACATTGTTAATTATTCTTTCTTTTTCAATGCATCTAATAGAGATTTGACCATTGACATATTTTCGGAATGCATCTGCACTGCCTTTTCAATTCCCTCTTTTGCTCTCTTTTCTACCTGCTCTTCGTTATCCTTAAGGAAGTGAAGCACCTATGATTCTGACTCTTTTTTGCAGTCTTTTTTCATTCGTAAAAGGTGGTTCATTACTGGGATCATGCGAATCTGTAACGACCTCTTCATTTAAAGTCCCTGAACGCCTTTGCATTAAAATAATAAATACATACTCAATGTGCCATTCAGTATACCATTTAAACAGTCTTGCTTTTTATTTGATCGTTTTCTGTTGAGAAACAACCATAAAACTCTAAAATATATCGCACTGTACTTTTTGTTCCAGCGGTCAAAAAATTATGACAGATTCGCTATAAATATAGCAAACACTTCGCGCATGCGCCTCTCGATACCAAAACAATGCTTTTAGGCGTCTCTTGGAAGCCGAAGTGGGATGAGCACTGTCTCTAAAAAAATCGTCGTCGAAGAGGAAAGAAAATGTAGAAATAAACATACTCACAATCTCTATATTTAAACCTACTTTCGTTTTCTCTCTATATTTAAATCTACTTTGAAATTCGTTTTCATCGATTTAAAATAAAAAACCTTACGTTTGATACTGTTTTAGTACCAGTTCTTTCAAATGGATGGGCACTCTATCAAAACACCAAAGTGTCATTATTTCGATCTCAGGACGTCCAGGGACTTTAAAGTTGTTGACACAGGTGGGCATTTTGCTGTTGATGACATTGACCATTCCAAGGCGGTAGTCTCCTTGTCACCCTTATTTTTATGTTTGATTGGTGTCTTTGTACTTTTGCATTTGTTAATGTTTAAAATGTTAATCTCGTGTGTATGTGTGTGTGTCTGTATGTGTGTGTCGTTGTGTACTACTTGCTTTCTATCGGTTTTTTAGTGATGACTTCGTCCTGTGTGTGGCTCTTCCTGCTTGAATTTACTACTTTTCCATAGTATATGAAGGTGTATGAAACTTCACACGCTTGTTCATCATCAAAAGAGCTTCAAACTGATTAAGACAAGAGATTTAACTCTGTAAAGCTTTTTGACAAAATTATGCCCCTTTATGGACTTTATGGAAAATATATTAAAATATCTCATACCCACAGGGCTCTTATATGTCACTTGTAAAATGATATAACCCTTAAGGCAATGCCTTTCAATCAATGTTATATTTTTAACTTGTGACTTGAGGGGGTGTGAGTAGTGCAGGGCTTTTAATTACTACTCATGAACAGACTCAATAAAACCTAATCTGCAATTGTCTCTTTCTGCATTTCTACTTTTGCTTTCGAATGATCACCCATTTTCAGAATATAGGTACATCACAACAGCAGGTGTTAAGTGCTTTTGAGGCGGCCGTAAACAAGTCGCCCCGTGCCTCATTCTCAGTGTTGTTATATTTTCTGGTCCGTCGGGATCATTAGTTTTGATGGTATTAGCTTCGAAAATTGAATTCTGCTTAAGCCGGTGCTAGGTGCGTGTGTAGTGTTGCACTTTGAAAAACATATTTTTTTAACATTGGCTACTGTTATTACACCATGAATGCATATGTTTTGAAACTTTCACACACTTGTTCATCATCCAATTTGACCCGGGCCATACGTCTGTAAAAGTACTAGCATGAGTACCAGCAGGAAACACCACATACAAAACACACAGTCGCCCAAACAGCACCACGACAGGAAAACAGCGAATGTACACATTCATCAAAACACCAAGGGACACACAAAGACAAAATAAACAGGGGGAAGATGGAAATACCGCCTTTGAACGGTCATTGACAATAGTAAGCTTTTTTCATCAATAGAATTTCATGACGTTTCTACAAAATTCCACTTAACAGACGAACGTTGGCACCCGCATGCGACTACATGGGACTACACAGTAAACCAATCACTCATGAATCATTTTCAAAAACAATTGGGTTAAAGAGGAAGTCCCTGCTATGAACGCATATTTTCAATAGTATCAAAAATTTGGTATGTGTTATTATGAATATTGTCAATTTGAAAAATGCTCCTTTGATACAAAATAAACCGATACTTATAATTTTGTTCTACATACTTCTAATTTTGTTCTACATAAAAATAGTACAGCCGACTGAGGGCCTTATTGCATTATAGTGATCTACCAGTCAGCCTTCGGCTTCGGGCCTTTAACTATTTTCGGGCTGACTGGTAGGTCACTAAAATGCAATAAGGCCCTCAGGCGGCTGTACTATTTCCTTTGATAAGACTATTTCACTTTTTTCAGTGGTATTAATCTGCAAAGCAATTATTGCATTTGCTAAAATGTCTAAAACGTGTTTTTATCAATTCTAATCAAGCTGAATGATAATTATTATTTAACTCTGGGGAAAAATATAGAAAATACCCTTTTTAAATAAACTTCTTGGATGAAATGTGCAAAAGCCAGTATATACAGTAGAACATGTCTTAGGCGACAATTCAATGATTGAACATAGAAGTCTAAAAAGCAGTTTTTTTGTTTAATGAAAGACACAACATAACTGCATTATACATTAGTAAAGAAGGACCAAATGATAAGGTATACTATAACAAATTATTGTCGGCCTTTTACGTTCAAGTTTTACCGATGATCACCCGATCCCTCCATTGTTTACGTAACAATTTGTTTCGGAAGTGGTCCGGGAGACGCGAATAGAGCGAACAGATACGAAACTAAAATCCAACCCGAATAAAACTGAAAAAATCTCACCAAGAAAATGTTATTAAGCTCGCCAAAGCTCGCTTAATGACATTTTCTAAGGCTCGTTTAGGAACATGTGATCTTAAAAGACAAGTCGCAACAGGTCCTCTATGGCTTTTGATATAATGGAAACATTCACGTCTCTGGATATCTTCTGAGAAAAACAGAGTTCAGAGCTAGCAGACAGTCCATAGAGAAATGCATACACTAGAGCCTTACTACTGTGACCACAAAATGTATTAACATGGGAGCTTCCTGTGCTACATTTAACCTGCATTAAGCTACCAATTGATTGAATTGATAAATTAGACCTGGTTTGGTTGGTATTGTTAGCAATACCTTACTGTACCCTTATTCGCCCAAGTTTTTATTTCAAGTGATGGTAACCTCATTTGTGTTCCATGGATATCTCACTGACACAGTTGAACACTACTTGTGCTTGGTTAGAATGCAGACAGATGTATATATAATGCAGACTGTACAAACGCATTAGCATCCGTGCAACCCAAAACGGAGCCATCAGTTAAGACACACATTTCAACATCCACCATGCTCCTGCGATATTTTCAACTTGGATAACCTTGTTATTGTTACAGTCTTTTCACATGCTTTTCATCTTTGCTCCGTTAGTTGTGGACAGTCCATTTCAATGAATTGAAAAACAGACTCCTTGACAGTGGTTATGAATTTCTGGGTCCATGCTTATAAAGCTTTTAGTTGAGTCTGAGTTTCGTTCTCAAGCTTTTCATTGATCAGATTTGAGTTCTCAAGCTTTTGATTGGTCAGATTTGAGCCAAAGGCTCAAATCTGACCAATCAAAAACTTGAGAACGAACTCAGACTCAACTAAACGTTTTATAAGCATGGACCCTGATGACTTGAGTCGATGAGATTAGTTCCTCTATCAATTTCTTTGTTATTTTATTTACAAGCCTAACTACTTCTTGTGCATGTTTACCTTTTAGGCGCAGTTATATAGGGATAATATTAATATAGTATTGATCAGTTCGTAAATTTCTGTTATTGTTGAAATTAGAAAACATACATCCACTTTCAATCAACAATACTTTCCTATTTACCTTCCCAGTCCTTTTTTCTAAGGGTTAAATTCTAAGTAGACCGTCTACTAGGCGGAGGACAATCTTACACATTTGGGGTTGGTTGGTACTACATTTTGTGCATGTTTACCTTTTAGGTGCAGTTGTTTAGGGATAGTACAGTATTGTTCAGATCGTCAGTTTCTGTAACTGTTAAAAACATATATCTACTTGTAATCAACATTAATTTCCTCTTAACCTTCCTAGTTCTTTTTTTCTAAGGGTTAAATTTTATAGTAGTTAGACCGTCTACTAAGCGGGGGGAAATCTTACACATTTGGGGTCGGTCAGTAAGCGGCATGTACGGACCACTGCATTGTTCCATACATCTGCTGAATCAACACAAAAACCACGATCAAAATGATGAACAAATGAATATTAATGAATAGTCTAATATTGATATACGTAATGTAGAACAGGTTGTGCTATAATGGAGAAAACCGAGCTACATCTGCCTAAAGAGACATCAAGAGAAAAGTTGTTAAATCTATTTCGAAACCTTTAACTATACTTTTCAACAGGTCTTTAAAGGAAGGGGTTTTCCCAGACTCTTGGAAACTGGCTAATGTTGTGACACTTTTTAAAAAGGGAGACAAATCTCTACCGTCAAATTATCGACCTGTTTCTCTTATTAGTTGTTGTGGTAAATTATTAGAAAGAGTGGTCTTTAAACATATGTATAATTTTGTTCATGATAATAATTTACTTTATAAATACCAATCAGGATTTCTTCCAAAACACTCAACAGTGCTTCAACTTATTGATATATTTCACCACATTTGTCAGTCCTTTGACAATAAGCAATTCTCTTGTATGATTTTCTGTGATATATCAAAAGCATTTGATCGTGTATGGCATAAGGGGGTTATTTTCAAATTAAAACAAAATGGTATAAATGGAAGACTTATAAATTGGTTAACAAACTACTTAAGTCACAGAAAACAATATGTTATTTTGCGTTCGTCAGTCTCATCAGCCAAGTCTATATATGCAGGAGTACCCCAAGGCTCAGTTTTAGGACCTCTATTATTTTTAATCTATGTCAATGATATTTCAAATTCTTTGTTAAGTTTAACTAGATTATTTGCAGATGATAGCTCTCTGTACTACTCGGCATCATCATTAAATGATATAGAAGGTATTATCAATCATGATCTTAGTTTAATAACTGTATGGGCCAACACCTGGCTCGTTGATTTTAACCCTAACAAAACTGAAGCGATGTTGTTCACACTTAAAAGCTATGATAAACCACCAGATATAGTTTTTGAGAACACTCCTGTGAAATTTGTAGAAAATCATAAGCACCTTGGAGTTACTTTGAATGCAACTGGTAATTGGAATAGTCATATCGATAATATTTTGCAATCAGCATCCAAAACTATAGGTATTATGAAAAAATTGAAATTCACATTAAATAGAAAATCTTTAAATCAAATCTATATATCATATGTCAGACCTATACTTGAATATGCCTCTATTGTTTGGGATGGCTGCTCAGAGAATTGCTCTGATACCTTGGAAAAACTTCAGAACGAGGCAGCACGAATAGTAACAGGTCTCACTAGATCAGTCGCATTAGAAAACTTATATCGCGAATGTGGATGGGAATCTTTATCTAGTCGCCGCAAAACTCAAAAACTCTGTTTTATGTATAAAGTTTTTCATGATATAGTTCCACCATATATTAACAATTTAGTACCACCGACTGTAGGAGAAGAAACTCGTTATCCTTTGAGAAACAGAGCTGATTATATGTTGCCACCATTTCGAACGTCCATCTCAAAAAGATCTTGCATTCCGTCCTCAGTACTTCTCTGGAACAACTGTAACCGTGATTTAAGGAATTTAGATAGTTTCACTTCTTTCAAAAGTGCTTTACGTAAAGAATCAGGATATCAGATTATTCCTTCTTATTACTTTTATGGCAATAGGTATTTATCAGTTATACATGCTCGAATCAGAAATAATTGCAGTAACTTAAACAATGATCTTTTTATTAACCACATAAGTCAAACTCCAATTTGTGAATGTACTGATGATGTTGAAGATGCCGTTCATTATTTTTTCCACTGCAGATTTTTCCAGAATCAGAGAATAGCATTATTTTATAAAACACATAATTACCATCCACTAAATATAGACACGCTTTTATTTGGAAAAAGCGATTTTTCTGATGAGGATAATAAAACTGTATTTGCTGCTGTCCATTGCTTTATAAAGCAAACAGGAATATTTTCTTCTCTTAGTAACGTCGATAATATTTGACTACTAACAACATTTAAGATTTACCAGGATATTACATGTTAGCATATATGATTATTGGTTACCTCAAACTTTGCTTTCTCCGGCCTTTGATCACAATCCGCAATCTCTCTTCTTTATCTCTCTCTCTCTTTCTCTCTCACACACTCTCTCTCCTCTCTCTCTCTCTATATATAAGTGTTTGTTTATATTTGACATTATTTATACACTACCGCCATTGAATGTAAATTGGAAAAGATTTGTAGGGGGAGGGCCGTTTCTAATGTTGTCAGAACTTGTGGCCCGACCCCATTCCAAACATTATATGGAATAAAATATGTTTAAACTAGAAATGTTTAAATAAACCTGTAGTAGTAGATGCCAGACATGTCACCGTAGGTGGCGGTGTTTTGGTGGTAACGCGCTTGACTATCAGTCCGGAGGTCAGGGGTTCAAATCCCGGTCCCACCTGGAAATTTCAGAGACGCTTTTCCGTGTCTCCCACCTGCACATCCTCTCCACCCAGGGGTTAAAATGGGTAACTGTGAGAGTCACTTGCCGGTACTGCGGTTGCATGATTGTGCCATATGTTAGCAGTGCTCAATATTGTAGGCCAATGACTCAATGACCAGGGGAGTAAATGTACAGTCGGCTGAGCGGTCATTCGGACTTAAAGTAGACTATAACTAGGTACTTTACTTTTTAAAAATTACGAAAGTATTTTCAATTTACCTACAAAACATTGATATCCCTTGTTTTGGCAGGTTTCAAAGTGCAGCAGAACCTGTCTTAAGCGGTCATCAAAAGATGTCTGTAAGGCAGATGGTAGCGTAATGCAGGTCAAAAGTAATGCAGAAAGTTCCTATAGGAGCTTTCTGCATTGCATTTGTCCTGCATTAAGCAACCATCTGCTATTTAACACTCCTATGTTCAATAAATTAATGGTCGCTTAAGACAGGTTCTATTGTAAATCCAGTTCACCAGACTACACTCTGGAATATCATTTATTCACAACTTTAACCTTTAGCCTGCTGAGCAAATTATTTTTACGGAAATTTTCTTTTACTACATTTGCAAATTTCAAGCTATAATAATTTGTTCTACCAAAATGCAATCAGGGTGTCAAACAGTTTGGATCTTGATGAGACGCCGAGTTACTCGGCGTCTCATCTGGATCCAAACTGTTTGCATAGGTATTCACTCATCCGCCCATAGCAGGCTAAGCATCGGTCAAAAAGTGATGTATGGAGAGACAACTGATGACCAGAATGACAGATGGTGTCGAGAGGAAGCGCTGGTATGGATATCAACAAGTGCAAGATTTACACAGTCATTGTATTAACCCATCCCTTCCTACATTCCTGACACCATTTGATGCCTTTGTTAAAGTCATTTTTGAAACTATTGTGATAAATAGAGCATTTGCTTTTATGGAGTATTTATGGAGTATAAGTTTTCAAAACTATATAATTCTAACCTTTACCTTTCTCTTGTAAATGCTCCTTTTCGGTAGAATTATTCAAAGAGGTTGGTTCTGACATGGGAGGGATTGAGTTAACCGTTCTCATGCAGAAAAACAATACTATCTGTCCAATCCTTTGAGAATCTATTTACCGCTGAGAGTCAAACAGCTTGGGTTCTCAGCGTCTCATCTGGGTCCAAGCTGTTTGCAAATAGCGGGTAAGGTGCGCTTAGTAAAAGAAGAGTTAACTCTTCGCTTGCTGAATTTTAAAATACATTTCTCCTTCTTTACCCATGCCCTGTTGTATAATTACATATATCTTCGCTGTGTACACGTATTTCGCTGTGCAATTACTGCTGTGGAGTGCACTAGTTGCACAATCAACTTGTAAATAGTGCAGACCCTGATGAGACAGCTCCTGCAGGAGCTGTCTCATCTAGGTCTTCACTATTTACAGGTAGGTATATTGACGTGAATAGCAAGCCTATGGTTAATACAGTTAAACTGCGATATTTCGAACTCGAATAACTCGACCTTCGGGATAACTCGAACTAAACGTTCGGTCCTTTCAAAATTTACAAAACAGAATTGTTCTAAAAGGTATCACTAAAGATATCTAGAATATACATGGCAGCTGAATGAAGGTTAACAGTTGACAGTCTATTGTTTTCAGACATTGGAGATAGTGCCCACTATTCGCTAACATTTTGAGTCTAAATTTGGGACACATACTCAAGAACTGCAAATTTGAATATTGTTGTACATTCGTCATTTCTGAGAAAATATTTGTCTTGAATTTGCGCTACAAAAGTTGTCTGATTTGAAATGTTTGAAGATGATTAACTTAATAATTAAACTTTAAGTTTTTGAGCCAGTGTCTCAAATTTAGTCTAAAAATGGTGATGAATAATGACTCAGAAGTCTTTTACCTCAGAGCATTTTCTCTACGTCACATTACGTCATTTCCCCGCCGAGAATACGTACCCACCAGGAGAAGGCACAGAAAGGAGCACCGATCGGCATTGCGGGAGTACCGCTCAACAAACCGGAAGTACATTCCGGTCAACCGAGCCAGAGACGTGGTCTAGGAACATGACACTAAAGCCACCTACCTGGACCTGGTCAAGGTGGAGACTGGTGGTGATAACAGAGAGTAACCCTTTACACCATGGACATTTAGATAATAAATAATGGTGGCTTGAATGCATATCAAATCGCTGATTTTATAATTGCATCAAGCAGAATCTGTAGAAATGGATCAGTGTTATTTAATAAGCAAACAGAACAGAACCTCATCTAATGACTCCTATAGGAGTAGTCTAACAAGGGTGTACTCTCTTGGCAAAGGCAAATGCCATTTCTAGAGGGTTTAAGGATATTGTTTGATACTGGTGTAAATAAGTAACCTAATAAGAGAAGTGTAATTCCTCGACAATTATTGACATAATTTATACCATCTTTCTTGTGTAGTTGAATGACCTAACCATCTGACCAAGATTCAGGAAAATATCCAATTTAAAAAGACAATTGTTAAATAAATAAGTGTAATAAGTGAGGTACAATAATAATAGTGCCAGGTATGACAAAACTCATGTAACCCTTCGCTTGCTGAATTTTTAAAAATACATTTCTCCTTCTTTACCCATGCCCTGTTGTATAATTACATATATCTTCACTGTGTACAAGTATTTCACTGTGCAATCAGTGCTGTGGAGTGCACTGGTTGCACAATCAACTTGTAAATAGTGCAGACCCTGATGAGACAGCTCCTACAGGAGCTGTCTCATCTGGGTCTTCACTATTTACAGGTAGGTATATTGACGTGAATAGCAAGCGAAGGGTTTAATTAAATACATATCAGGTCCGTTTGAATTATTAGTATTCAGCTGTTCAACCGTTTTCACCCACTCATTCTGTGTGATTGACATCAATTAGACTTCGTTATCTCGAACGTCCAGGGACCATACAAAGGTTCGAGTCATCCGATTTATAATCTGACCAATATCTCAAGTTCACAGCTTATTGCAGGTCTAAAGTAATGTTATTAAAGCTCCTGTAGGACCTTAAAGCATTACTTTCGACCTGCATTACGCTGTCACATATGTTCTAGATATATGTAGTGATACCTTTAAGAGCAATTCTATGTTGTAAATTTTGGAGAAAAAACGGAACGTTTCGCGTTATCCCAAAGATCGAGTTATCCGAGTTCGAGATATCGAAGATCATCTGTATTTTGCTTTCCAACCATAATATTAAACTCATAGTTTTCATATCGTTCATTGAAATAATATACATGTATATATATTCATCTGGTGTAAAGAAACGATCTTAATAATTATTTACAGCTTTAAAGTATGTTTGAAACATATCAAGAGAAATACTGTCGTCTTTACATTCGATTATTTCAATCTCTTCGTATATAATTTTGCATTCTTTTCTTTAGCTGACAGTAAATTTTGTGTTTGTTGGAGTCATATCCCAAACTAGAGTTTCGCAAGTAAGTTTTATATTTACTCTAAGACTATATTTACTCTATTCGATTCTAATTTATCGTAAGCATTTGACGCCCCATGAAATAACAAGTGTTTACCATCACATTGAGCATTAAACCACATATGTTTAGTTTACCCTTTACTCCATTTGCAAACAGAGTAGACCCAGATCAGACTCTATTACAAGCGTCTGATCTGTTTACTTATGATATAATATAGATATGTACCTGTCATGATATAAAATAGCTTGCGTGTATCATCATATTCATCAGTAAACAACTATATTCGTTCGCTATAGTTTTACTCCACACCTCTATCACATTTAAACGGCACTCGGATAACTCGAACTCGGATAACTCGAACTTCGGCATAACTCGAACGTAAAGTTCGATCCTTTCAAAATCTTACAATATAGAATAAAATGATTAAAATATTGTATCACTGTGCATATGTAGAAATATATGTGTCAGCTTAATGCATGTGGGAAAGTAATACTGAAAATTCCTACATGATCTTTTAGCATTACTTTTGACATGCAATGAGCTGTGGACCCGAAAAAATTGTCAGACGTATTTGTATTCAATATGTACATATAAAACATCGTTAAGTGCATACACACACATACACTGGTCTGGCATGGTGTTAGAATTATGTACATCGAAAACATTCAACATGTATAAATAAATTCTTACTGATAATTACACAGTCTACTACACTAGAACCTTTGCTGCCCACGTGATAATAACGGCATATATCTTTATCAATACACACCGACCAATGCAAGATAAATATCTTTATCAATACACGCCGATCATTTATTATACGTATTTCGGATTGTTTGCAAAAATGTAATAAACGCATGCCTTTGCTATTCAGGCGTCTTTTTATCCTGCGAACATCGCTTAACTCTTTCTTTCATACAAGCACTTTTTCACGCATTTGCAAACAGAGAATGCCCAGATCAGGCGGCTCCTACATAAGCCGTCTGATCAGGGTCTACTCTGTTAACGAAACGAAAATAGATCTGACTCTACAGCTTCTACCATCACAAAACATTAAATCGTGCTTCTATGATAATATACCATTATAAAAAAGTTGGCTAATAAGTATGCATGATGTCATTTTTTCTTATATGAATATTCAACAGGGAAATGGTTATTGTAATGTAAATATCTACATAAAAGCCATTGGTCAAAAGATCACTACAGTAAAACCCCGCTAATGCGACCACCTAAAAGAGGTATAATTCTGGAAGCTAGATTCTTGGAGCTTTCTGCATTACTTTTGCCTGCATTAAGCAACCACCTGCTTATAAAGACACCTACATTGTATGTTTATTCATTTAGTGGTCGCATTAGAGGGATTCTACTGTATTTGCAAAACTATCGTCTAAACCGCAGCCGACTCTGACGTGTAAGAAGTAAGGTAACCCCAGAGAATAACATTATATCCATATTCATGCTTACTGTCAAGACTGGCGATAAAATCTAATAATCTGTCACATGTATGCGACTCTAAGATAACTTGCCTACTATTATCTTCAGAAATAACATAGCAAAGACACAACAATAAATCATTCTGCAGGCCCAATAATTTGCCAATTATCTTTACACAAATGATATTGTCTGATTCTAGGAAACAAACGTATCGTCAGTCTCAAATTCATTACATACATAGACAATTATGCGCTCAACGGTCGCGTACTTTCAGGTATAGGCAAATTAAAATGCAAAATTTACCGACCACGTAACTGGAATTGTCATCAGTTCAGGTTGCAGCTGCTCATTATAACAATATAATGTACATAAAACACATTCTTCAACTCAGGCGATAAACATGTTTTTTGATCGCTTTGCACGAGGGAAGCTGAATACAATTTACTCACTATAGGTATTCGGATGCATGCTCCTCATGGAAACTTTTGCATTGTGTAGTTTTAAAACCATTGTGATAAATAGAGCATTTGTTCCTACATGTGTAAGAGCAAACGCTCTATCACAATGGTTTCAGAAGGCGACTTTTACAGAGGCGTAAAAACGCGTCAATATGAGGGAATGGGTTCAAGCTTACATGACAAGACAAAACGTCTATCCGTAGCCTTCAATCTTTGTTCTAATTTGGCTACAACACTGTTTTCACCTTTCAGATTGATGTTATGCACGTGCGTAAGTGAGTATCGCTAGCTATTTTTTTTTAATACGCTACTACTTTGTGTACAAACCCTGAATGTTCTGAAATCACAACGAAGCGTGACCTTCTCATCGCGGACTTATTGTGCAACATTAAGAAATTCTCGCACGTGCGCGATTCGCGATTGTCACATGTGTCGATGGTCTATCAATAGAATCAAGTACAACCCATATGTCGTGCTTCACCGTACAGGGAATCCAAGAAACGCGTTCTTCAAAATGATCTCTTTTCGGACCTTGAGTTAGCGCGTGCAATGCGTGGACGCCCTTGTGCCGGAGAAGTTACACGTTTATGGCACAGTGATTTCAGTATCTGTCGAATATTTTGAATGTGTTGAGGGGGACTTTGTTTACACCTGATTCTCATTGGAATTATTTCTTTGCTTACCCGAGACGACCCACATATCAATGCAAATTTGTTCGTTCTGTTGATGGCATAAGTTAGAACCGATTCCTTACTTGAGGGTACCAGGATTATTTACATTAGGGGCCAATGGCTGTGTTGTATGCACTCTGTTGTACGTTCACACATTGGACCAACAAATGTTGTACATGTACTTTTTTTTTATTGAAGGTGGGTTCGCATACATAAACATTGGCATCATTGCACGGGACTGTTAGCACTTGATTGTACTGTGGAAGTGACACTATGCATCACATTGTCATGCTGATGTATGCTTACTAGATGGGTCATGTGACTTGGCTGCATACTGTATTGTGAACTAATTCGATGTGGGATTTCGGGCTGGATTCGCTTCGGACGTAGTTTGCGGCATCGGTAAGTCATTTTGGCTTTTTCCACTAGTTGAAGCACATTCAGCAGTATTTAACACCACGTCTATAGTATGTTGTACAGATAAGCCTTGTTCCAACAGTTGAAGCACTTTCAGCACTATTTAACACACCGTGTGTAGGCTGTTGTACAATTAAGCCTTTCCCAAAACCTGAAGCCATTTCAGCTGTATTTTATACCACCTTTTGGCATACAGTACAGATAAGCCCTTTTCCATCAGTTGAAGCAATTTTAGCAGTTTTAACACCCCGTTTGTAGGATGTTGCAAATATTCGTATTTTCCCAAAAGATGTATCACTTTCAGCAGTATTTAACACCATGTTTGTAGGATACTGTGCAGATAAGCTTTTTTTCCAACAGTTGAAGTACTTTCAGCAGTATGTAATACCACTTCAAAGGATGTTGCACAGAAAACCCTTTTTCGAACAGATGTAGCACGTTCAGCAGTAGTTAACACTATGTTTGTAGGATATTGTACAGATAAGTCTGAGTACTAACAGAGACATTTGCTGTGTACAGCCTCGGATCAAAGCTAATTGTATCCAGCTGCTCTAGTCTATTTACACTAGTATGTTTCGACAAGAATTTTACTGGGTATGCTATTTTCAACATTTTTTCTAGTGATACTTCTCGAAGTTGTTTTTATATTGACTGAAGACGAGAGTAGAAATCTTGAATTTCTGAGCACTGATAACAAATTCCATTATAAAATCCCATTAGCAAACAGGGCAGACCCTGATTATACAGCCCCTACAAGATTCGTCTGATCTGGGTCTACTCTGTTCGCAAATACTTTAATATGTGTTTATATTAATGAAAAAGTTAAACTTTAGAATAATATGTCGGTCCTGATATAGTTTATTGGAACCAGGCCAGCCAAATATATGCAGGAGTGCGGCTTGGGTCGAGATCCAGATGATTAGTGACGAAATCTCTGGAAAGTTGGAAAAAGTTTCCATCCCAAATTTTCTGAAACAACTCTGAATACATGACCTACGTGACTTCTGGGTCCATGCTTATAAAAACTTTTCGTTGAGTCTGAGTACGTTCTCAAGCTTTTGATTGGTCAGATTTGAGCCAGAGGCCAATCAAAAGCTTGAGAACGAAACTCAGACTCAACTAAAAGCTTTATAAGCATGGACCCAGATCTGTGGGTAGGAATTTTCATGAGACTTTACTGGGAATCTGCATTCTGTATGACCCTAGTCTTTCAGCCATGTACCCATGAGATATTGTTCAATCTGGCTAAACATCAGTATAAGTTTATTGTTAATGGAACATTAAATAATTTAAGTAGGCAAGTCAGTTGGGATTTCCCCATTTCCCGCTTCTTGAAAATTGAAACGAGTTCTGTGCTGGGATTAAGTTTGTATTTTTTTTTATTCCTTTCAAAGTGTTTTAAATCAAATTATAGTTTATACTTGTCCAAAACCACGCAACTGTTTGCGCCAACATTATAACTTATTCGTGGAATACCGGTATATCTACTTTTATACGCTATATTTAACCATTCGCTTGCTATTAACGTCAATATACCTACCTGTAAATAGTGAATACCCAGATGAGACAAATTGATTGTGCAACCAGTGCACCCCACAGCAGTGATTGCACAGCGAAATACTTGTACACAGTGAAGATATATGTAATTATATAACAGGGCATGGGTAAAGAAGGAGAAATGTATTTTAAAAATCAGCAAACGAAGGGTTAATAGCCATTATACAATCAAGCTTACTACTATTCATGCATACATTATTTCTTACATGAATATTCATGAGGTAAAGGGTTAAATCATACGATATTAAATTGTTTTAATGTCATACTATTCATTATACAGTGACCGTTAGTTGTTAACTGGGCTTGTAAAACTGAGTCTCGGATTTATATTTTATCTTAAATAAGATCAGATCCATCCAGGGTCTAATCTGTTTCAAAAGGGTAAAATTTCCTGTGTTCACATTTCGTTATTAAAACTCATTTAATTAAAATTCATGATATTAATTCTTAGATGAATATTCATAGATTAAATGGTTAAGGCAAGTGGTGGCTTAATGCAGTTCAAATTTACTGCAGGAAACAACCATCTGGTGTTTACAATTCAATAAATGCTCACTTAAAACGGTTCGTCTTGTCATCCTGCATTAAATGACAACCTATGTCGGAGGCCGCCAGATATTGGATTTATTTTGAGTGACAGTTCTAGTAGTTACAGTACAGGTAACAGTGCGTACCCAAATACAAAAATCGTCATTTCTCCACCAAACCCTAAACTGTGACCACTCTTTAGATTCGTCTCTCCGAGACGATTCTAAAGAAAGGTCACATTACAGGGTTTGTCGTAGAAACAAAGGAGCTATTCTTGAAAATGTTTCAATTAACGCATCTTACCTGGACCTCTGATTTACTCTAAAATGCATCGCAAGTTAGCTGAGACTGGTGTATTGCATTTACCCTTATCATAGTGCAGACCCTGATTTGCAAACAGAAGGTAACTTAACCTGTCACTCCATGAATATTCATGTAAGAAATAATGACAATATGAATATTAATTATATGAAAATATGAATACTGGAAGTTTTGGCCTTGGCATAAACTATAGGATCAGAGCTATGACAGTAAAACTTTTCTATAACGGTCACTAAAATGTGTTAATTATTTGGTATTTAGGGCAGGTGGCCGCTTAAAGCAAGGTGAAGGTAAAACAGAACGCTCCTATAGGAGCGTTCTGTTTTATTTTCACCTTGCTTTAAGCACCCACCTGCCTTTAACACAAAATACTTGATGTAATTTAGTGGCCGTTATAGACAGGTGTTACTGTATTTCATAAGCAAGCAAGGAAGACCCTGTATCAGACGGCTCCTATAAGAGCCGTCTGATCTAGGTCTACTCTGTTTGCATAGGTATAAAAAGGCGTATTTATGGAGTTAAAGGTGAACCATAAACCGCTGTAAAAGGAATGTCTGTTCGAAATTCGACCTGATTGGATCAAACGTTTGAAAAACCTTTTTTTCGATCCAATGTCAAACAGCTTGGTGTAACATGATGTATCATCTGGATCTAATCTGTTTGTAATTGTCATTCAGGCCCCTCTTAGCACAATAAGGAATCCTGCAAATTGATAGAAAACTTCTAAGCTTAATTTTGTTTGAGTTGTACATTGCGAATTATTTTCGGTTACAGTAAAACCTTGTTCCAGCCACTCAAATAAGTATACTTATCGGTCTTTACAACAGGTGCAGTGTAATTAGGGTGAAAATAATGCAGAAAGATCTCGTGTGCGCTTTCCGCTTGACTCTGAAGATGTATTAACCTTGCTGAAAACGATGTTTAAAACACTGAACCCTTTCCCTTGTACAAACATATTTTCTCGCATTTGGAAACAGAGTAAACCCAGATTAGACGGCTCTTATAGGAGCCGTCTGATCAGGGTCTTTTCTGTTTGCTCATATAATTTGATAGATCTGTTTCTTTAGTTTTTTAAATGGCTACAATGTTCCACCTTCCATGTTTCATTATAACTATTTTGTCCATGAATCTTCAGTAGGTATTGAAATTTATAATAAACATAGAACAGAGAAAGGGTAATCGAAGGCAATGTGAACATTTGGGAACCCAGAAATACATAGTTCTCATGTGATGTTTCAGGCACTGTTAAGACCTTTTGACAGTCAGTTTGAAAGGCATAATAGGTTAAAGTATGCTTTGAAACTTGTTTTAAAGTGAATAGCTGCGATTACATGATAGTTTCGTGTTTCTGATACAAACCCTTTCTGTTGATGTGCATTTTTATAAGACATGTTATGCAAGGAGTTACTAAGTTCTGACCAAAGGCGATCAACTGACTTCTGAAATAAGCAACTATACCTCTAAACAGATATGAGTTTCGTTCCAGCTGCTATTGCTTTGGTTGTTAGCATTTATAATAATCTTTGCAGTCTGGATCCAGATGAAACACCGAGTAACTTGGCACCTCATCAGGGTCCAAAGTCTGTCACTCTCACATTTATGCAAATATATGGAAGAAAAAACGTACTTTTTGGAATTGCAGCCGACGACAATATTTGCAGACATTAATTGCTCAGAGTGCAGAAGGTATTTGAAGTACATTATGCTGGACAGCAAATGACCTGCAAATGACCTGCATATTGTTAACAACACATCAAACATCACATAAATATTGGGCAGAAGTGAGGCTAAGTGAACACAGTGAAATATATTGAAGCTGTAATTGTTCTTGAGTGTAAAAATCTGAACAGTAGTCTCGCAGTAAATCATGGTCATTTTGAATTTCTGCCAAAGGGTGGCTGTGGCTTTCGCCGCAGCCATTGACGACATCAATATCTATTAGCTGAGTGTTTATAATTGCATATGAACACAGGACATTTTGGGATTGGTAGAAGCTGTAGATTCACATAAGCTTCTACAGGAGTCATCTGATCTGGATCTTCTCTGTTTGCAAAGGTGTGAAAAAGCGTTTATATATGGGAGAGGGTTGTACAGCCAACTGCCTAAAAGTTCACAGTTCTTAACTTAAAGTTCGCATTGTCGATGGTTTACTGTAATCTACATGCGTTCATTGTGTATATTCTCTGTTGATAAATAATACAAAAACACATTTCAACACGCTCTAGTTTCCATGCAAAGGATATTCAATTTAAATATAAATATTTCATGAAACAAGTATTCATCTAGGTATTTGTTATTGATATCTAAGTAACTTGAGAGCAGGGGTTGTGTTTCGCAGCTTCAGAAAATATGAATGATTAACCCTTTCCCTATTCTATGTTTATTCCGAATTTCAATATTTACTGAATATTGATTGTAAAATCGTTATAACAAAATACGGAAGGTGAAACATTGCAACCATTTTAGAAAGTAAAGAAGCATATCTTTCAAATTCTATTTGGTCCTATAGGAGCCGTCTGGTCTGGGTCTACTCTGTTTGCAAATGCGTGAAAACACGTTTATATTAAGGAAAGGGTTAATTATTTACGACACAAATACGTCCTTTAACGCCTTTGCAAACAGAGTAGAACCAAATCAGACGGCTCCTAACCAATGTCTGCATTGTTTGCTCATATAATATTGATCTGAATCTACAATTTCAGTCATGGTAAAATATTCTTGTATTCATTTGCCATTAGGTAAAGTCATCTAATAAATATCCATATTGTCAATATAACTTATATGATTTTTAATAAGGTAAAGGGTTAAATATCAGTTACTTTGTACGCATGTTGGATCCAGAAGAGACGATTCTAAAGAGTGGTCTGGGTTTGGTGGAAAATGAAGAAGTTATAATTGAAAATGTTTTAAGTTACGCATCTTATCTGGCCTCTCTGGTAGATTCCAAGTCTTTTCAGACAGAATGGAGTAGGTCGATTTTCATATTCGATTATGCTATTATTTATAGTAATTTGCAACCAGGAAATGCTATTACCGTTCTGAATATTTGATGCGAAAACGCAGATCATTCAAATAGCCTATGGAATTATCCTACAGTAGGACATAACACATTGACTTTTTCACATTCTGGAGAGATTTGTGATAGCCTTTGCAAACAGTATTGATCTAGATCAAAGGTCGGGTAACTCTGCATCTCATCAGGACCCCAAACTCTTTGACATTTTGGCAGTGCTTTAGAAAAGATAGTTAAGAAAACCCGTATTGTCAGAATGGAATCAGATTGCAATATTTGCATTCATAGGCTAACTTCTGTTGAAAGTATATGCTTGTGGACGAGCTACATGCCTACAGTTTTAACCTATTCCGTATTGAATATTCATGTAAGAAATAATGACATAATGAATATCGATCAGCTGATTGTTTATAATGGCGTATATGCGCAATCATTTGTTTGTTACATAATGATACATGTAGAAACTGTACGATCAGGGTCCATGCTTATAAAACTTTTAGTTGAGTCTGAGTTCGTTCTCAAGTTTTTGATTGGTCAGATTTGAGCCTTTGGCTCAAATCTGACCAATCAAAAGCTTGAGAACTCAAATCTGACCAATCAAAAGTTTGTGAACTCAAATCTGACCAATCAAAAGTTTGAGAACAAACTCAGACTCAACAAAAAAACTTTATAAGCATGGACCCATAACTATTCCAATTTCAACATGAGTCGTCTAATCTGAGCCTACTCTGTTTGCAAATGCATGAAAGGGCGTTTGTATGAATGAAATGGTTAACCCATTACCTCAACCACATTCAGTCCAAATACTGACATTATGAATATTAATAAGCATATGTTTGATGTGGCAGTATGATCAAAAACATATTTACCGTAGCCTTTGGCTCAAATCTGACCAATCAAAAGCTTGAGAGCAAGCTCAGACTCAATTAAAAAGCTTTATAAGCATGGACCTTGCTTTGTTTGAAAATGTATGAAAGGGCGTTTGTATGAGGTTATGGGTCACTTACGGTTATCAAATAAAATCCACATATACTGGCAGAATGTAATCACATACCTGGGCCCACGTGTATAAAACTTCTGAGTCTGAGATCATTCTCACGTATCTAACTGACAAATCGGATGCTTGAGAATGATCTCAGACTCTAGCAAAAACACAACAACCCCGGGGCCTGGTTTAAGATGATGTCTACATATATCCCGATATGTTGCGACCTTTGCTTCCGATCCGTTCAAGTTTATTTTAGAAATTATTCATAGAGTACATGTATTAAATTTGGATCCTGATAGAACACCGAGTTATCGTAGTCGAATAATCCCCACCAAAGGGCGCTTTGAACACTTGGAAGTCAAACAATCTACCTAAACTAAAACACACTGATATAACCTCGTGACCGGTTGACACCTTACCGTTATATAGTCACGTGTCAAACCGAGACCTCGTGACAAGCTTACGTGTTAATGCCGCTTAGTCACGTGTCTAATAGAACTTTGTATATGGGATCTACAATATTGACCCGCGCTTGTCTATTTAACATAAAACATTGAACAGTAAAACCCCGCTAATGCGATCACCTAAAATATGTATACTTTTGGGTGCTATAGCAGGTGGTAGCTTAATGCAGGACAAAAGTAATGCAGAAAGCTCCTTTCTGCATTACTTTTGCCCTGCATTACGCAACCACCTGCTTATAAAGACAGTCCTGTTTATTCATTAAGTGGTCGCAATAGAGGGGTTCTACTATACATGTAAATCCATATGGAGACAAATGTCTAGCTCTATATTAAAGCGAATGGCGATTGTCTAGCTTAGCGTTCCAGCAGTTAAACCTTCTTTGTCCTCATATAAAATCGAGTGTCATTATCGATATTCCAACTCAACATTCATTGTCCCCACATGAATGCAGCTCAACATTCCATTTCAAATGCACTTTTCTTATATTTAAAATCCCGTGCAATAAAACAGAAAAGGGTACTGAATCAGAATTAAGATCTTCGATATAAGAATGGGGAAATGTCGAATAAATATATATTGTGCACGCTATACAGTAAAACCTCGATTATTCGAATTTTCGTTATAGAAGAATTTAGACCCTTTTAGGCAGGTGGCTGCTTAATGCATGGTGGAAGTCACGCAGAAAGCTCCTAGAGGAGCTTTCTGCATGACTTTCACCATGCATTAAGCTGCCACCTGTCTTAAAGAGCGATAATAATAATACGTATTTTAGTGTTCGGATAATCGAAGTTTTACTGTATATGCTGTTACACAATGGCACTTCACAGCATTGACAGTGCTCACTTGGATATACGACTGTGGTGTTTTTGTGATACAGTAAAATCCCTCTAAACCGGAATTATAGTAGACAAAAATTTAGATACTTTTAAGCAGGTGGCTGCTTAATGCAGGGTGAAAGTCATGCAGAAAGCTCCTAGAGGAGCTTTCTGCATGACTTTCACTCTGCATTAAGCTGCCACCTGTCTCCAATACAGACATTTATGCTAATTTTAACGTCCGGTTTGGAGGGGTTTTACTGTAAATGTACAGTTAAACTCGGTAATACAAATGCGAAAATACGATCATTACCGATATATATTCAAGATATTCACGGAGAAAGCTCAATGCATGGTGAAAGTCATGCCTAAAGCTCCTCTGGGAGTTTTCTGCATGACTTTCACCATGCATTAAGCAGTAACCTCTTTACGAATTTCTCAATCCTTTACTAGGTATTTGGATAGGCAATGTTATACTGTCTGACGCTAATCTATTATAAGTGTTACCCGTGTGGATTGCGATTGGTATATAACACATCCATACAGAGATATTAAATAAAGCTCTGAGGACAGATAAGAAGCTGACGAAATAAGAATGTCTAAAAGCATTATACCAGTTCATTCGCTCATAAATGTGTGACTCCAGGAATATTCTGTACCAGTATTTGTATATCATCATACCAGTATAGTGACACTTACTGTACAAGCTTGATTATTCGAACACTAAAATACGTATCATTATCGATCTTTAAGACAGGTGCCAGCTTTATGCATGGTGAAAGTCATGCAGAAAGCACCTCTATGACTTTCATCATGCATTAAGCAGCCACCTGCCTTTCTTCTATACAGAACATTTCGAATAATTGAGATTTTACTGTAGATTATTTTGCCATTTCAGAAACTGTGGAATAATATATTTATTATTCCATGAGCAAACAGAGTAGGAGTCTTTTTTCACAACCATTGCAAACATAGTAGACTCAGATCAGACAGCCCTTATAGGGGTCGTCTGATCAGGGTCTGCTCTGTTTGCTTATAAGATTATAATACACAAGACTTTACAGTATCTGCAAATACAAAAACAATCCTATGGAGGACATAATATTATGCCATTATAAATTTTCAGCTAATAAATATTCATTATGTCATTGTATATTGCATGGTCTGCTCTGTTTGCATCTGACACTACAGATTCTACTAATACATGTACTACTTGTCTGAATTACGGTTTAATAAAGTCATGAACTGTCGTGTGCCAGAGTCATAATTTATAACGAACTTCGTACTACATGTATCAATATAGCGAATAGTGTTTATAGCCAAGTAAATCCTTGGAATTCGTTATAACCGAGTTTTACTGTATAGCAATCATATTGACTCATTCCATTATAAACTTTCAGCCAATAATTAATAATAATAATAATAATAATAATAATAATAATAATAATAATACCATTATTTCTTACGTGAATACTAAACAGGGAAATGGTTAATCATATGTTCAAAGCGTTCGCCTTTAATCCTTATCCAGTTGAGAAAAAATAATGTCTGCTCAAATTTGGATCTGGTTTTGACTACTTCCGATTCGATCAAATTTTTAGGTGAGACACCGAGTTACTCTGCGTCCGATCTGGTTCCAAGCTGTTTGCAAATACCAGACAGGTTTGATATTATTAGGTGTATTAGAGATGGGGTGTAGCCGAATTGTGCTAAAATTATCCGTGGTTGAGACATGACGACGGATTCGACAAGCGTTTGGCTGCTCAGTTTAGTTATTTAACCCATTTCCTGCTTGGCTATTTTAGACCCAACCGCTTTGAATTAAATTCTACCGAAAAGGAGCATTTACTAGAAAATAGGAAACTTTAGAATTGTGTAGTTTTGAAACCATTGTGATAAATAGAGCATTTGCTCTATTTACCACAGTGGTTTCAAAAAGTGACTTCTACAGAAGCGCAAAAAGTCGTCAGTAGGAGGGAATGAGTTAAGTGATCTAACAATTGGCTTGGCTGATGGTATTCTACAGCAATATACAGTAAAACCTCTCTATAACGGCCATTAAATTACATCATGTATTTTGTGTTAAATGCAAGGGACTACTTAAAGCCAGGTGAAAGTAAAACAGAACGCTCCAATAGGACCTGCTTTCATATTGTAAACATGTATATGCAGTTTGTATGAGCCCTTTCTTCCATGAATATTCATGTAAGAAATAATATCATGAATATTAATTGGATTAATCTGCTATAGTAGCACATGTACACGTGCATTTCTGGCCATGATAGACTCTTTAGAATCATATAATATGTATTATATCATAAGCAAACAGAGCAGATCCTGATCATACGGTTCCTATAGGAGCCATCTGATATGGGTCTACTATGTTTGCAACGGCGTAAAAGGCGTATTTATACAGTTTGTTTTAAAGAATTTTGTTCCATTTTATCAAAGAACAAATTTCCGCATCAACTTTAAAATTAGTTGGCCGGCAATGATTTTGTATTGAAGGAGCACTTACCATCCAAATGGAGTATACCATGATTGGTGTATCAAGCTATCTGTCTGCTATGAGTACGTAACAAGTCTTTAGATAAGCTGATAAGAATACAGTGCTCTCTCCCTACAACGGCCCTCTCAATAACGATTCCCTCCTTACAACATCGCATGGCACTGTTTCCGAAACAACAAGGCTCCAGAAACAACTTTTTCCAACCTAGTTTCTTTATGCCTCCATCAAACCCTATGTTGTGACCACTCTTTAGAATCGTCACTTTGTGACGATTCTAAAGAGTGGTCACAACATATGGTTTGATAGAGGCATAACGGTTTTAGTTCTCGAAATACACCTTATCTGGGAATCTGCAAACAAGTTAATGATGTTTGATTTTCCCTCCCAATAACAACTCCCTTTGAACAACACATACAATATTCGTATCCCAAAGGGTGTCGTTGTAGAGAGGGAGCACTGTACGCAACAGTTACTTCGATAACATGTTACGAATACATAACAGTTCTTAAGACAACCTGCTATGAATACATAAGTTCTTTAGATATTAACCTGTTACGAGTACATAGGAGTTATTTAGATAACCTGCAACGAAT
The DNA here is from genome assembly GCA_963576725.1 of Azorinus chamasolen. Lineage (NCBI taxonomy): Eukaryota > Metazoa > Mollusca > Bivalvia > Cardiida > Solecurtidae > Azorinus > Azorinus chamasolen. The sequence continues at coordinate 48,416,576 of OY755246.1, read as the reverse complement.
ATATAACAATTCTTTAGAAAAAACTTGCTATGAATTTGATAACCTGCTATGAATAAATAGCAACTCTTTAACCTTTCATGAATACATAACTGTTCTTTGTTAAATTCATACAACACACACGTTAAACCTTCTCATACTAATCACAGCCTGGTAATAATACAATGTTAACCATGTTAATGGAATTTTCACATCAATGGTTACTGTTTTTGGCATATGTTGAATAGTCTCCTTAAAAAGCAACACTGCAGTGGTCCCGATGCACCGAAACAAATGTGTTATATTAACAGTTAACCCCTTATTTCTTTATCCGCGATCTGACTCGCGTTGGTGAAGTTAATTCCGCAATATTATAGATCCTGGCCAACAATTCAGAAGTTCAAAACATTGATGCAAACTCAAAGTCCTAAAATTCTTAAAGATATTTCTGAATATATATTTTTAGCATTTGCTCAGAGAGAAAATATGGAAGAAGTATAGTCTGTCATATACCTCAGTCTCAATTCAATGGATAGATCCTGATCAAGGAGCTTCTCCGGCAGCCCTCGGATCGGGGTCTACACTGTTTGAAAAAGTCACAACATACTATATCTACGAGTACATGCTAAAAGGTTAAACTCCTCTCATATTCTTTTCGAGTAATTTGCCTGTATTTATTGTTACGGACCACACAGCATGCAATAGGTGCATACCAGAGGGCTGCACTTGGAGCCCCAAGATCGGGATCTACACTGTTTGCATAAGTAGCACATAGTTGGAAATTTTCATTTGTTATTTATATAATATTTAGTGTGACCTTTTCTCCCACTAAGCAATAGGGAGAATGCCCTCATATACCCTGTTCGAGAAGTTCATCTGAGCTTGTTACACTTTTCTCATGTACATTACTGATTTTTTTCTGTCATTTCTCATTATACTTTTGTTTATACTTTTGTTTATGGCAATGAACAATGTTTGTTTATGCCGAATAAACTTTTGTACTTGTACTTGTACTTGGTAAACAACTTGGATCCAGGTGATAATCCGAGTAACTCGGTGTTTAGTTTAATCATATTTTATTGTACATTGTCAACAATATACAAACATTCATGAACACAACATACAGTTAAATCATGTAGATAATACTTTATGTATGTAATACAGATGACAATACAAAATGGTTGGACCACAAGTTTTACCAACATTAGAAATCGGCCCGTAACTCGGTGTCCTATAAGGGTCCAAGCTGTTTGACACTCGGTCAGTAGTTTCTCAGACGCATGAACAAATCAGGAGCTAGTGCACACTTCTAAAGAATCAGAGTTTGGTTAGATAGTGATGACACTATTCTTTGCAGCCTTATAAGTGCCAATAACTATCGCACACAAATCAAAAACTAGGTTCAACAGTGGGGCATATAAAAAAATAAACAGGTCACAATAGACAGAGAAGACATATATACACAGGTAGTAGTACTTTTATCCCTTGTCATGCTGCACATATAATGACTGCTATAATACTGATCATTATTACTTCAATCCGAGTTCAAACTTTTAAGAACCTATTTACCAAGTGTCAAACTGCTCGGATCCTGATGAAATGCATAGTTACTCGGTGTCCCAGATGGATCCAAACTGTTTGTATATGTTAGTCAGGTCGCCCTGAACACATTAAGAAGTACTTTTAACCCTTTCCTTCATACATACGTGGTTTCATCCATTTGCAAACAGAGTAGACCCAGATCAGACGATTCCTATATGAGCCGTCTATTTAGGTTCTGCTCTGTTTGCTAGTGGATTTTGAAAGATATGTTTCTTTACGGTCGAAAATTGCTACAATGTTCAACATTACGTATCTCATTACATGTATCACTAGTTTGTCAATGAATGTTCAGTAGGTATTAATATGTGGAAACCAGGTTTAAGTCCCCCAGTAGCCCTTTTTTATTGTTTTTGGCTGCTGACCGTTCCGAGGCGGCACTCCTGCTTTCAGCCTACGGTCAATTTTGTTGTTTAATATGCTTAATGTTTAATGTGTTTCATCTTGATATGCGTCCTGTTATGTTTTGTCTTGTGGCTTTACCGTTTCTTGTTAGATGGTGTTTGGTGCGGTGTCATTTCGTGTGTGGCTCTCCCTGTTTTGACTATTTTTCCATATATAATAAATATAGAACAGGGCTAGGGCTAAGAAGTACTTTTAAGATGGGAGTTAGTGTAGAGTTTAAGAGGTGAAGACACGGACTATATATCTACCAACATTAATCATTTGTCTCTGTGAAGCGCCGCCTGAATTGCATTTGGAAACAGTTCGGATCCTGATGAGACTCCAAGTACACGGTTTGAAAATGGTGTCTCAAAGGAACCCAAAGTAGAATTTGTAGCAAGTCGGCGTTTGAGTAGATATACATGTAATTTGTTCAGCAGACTATGGGTTAATGCGAAAAGTACAAACAGAAAAAAATATAGGTGCATATTCAAATACCACTCAAGTATTTCGTTATTTCTCCACCAAACCCTACGTTGTGACCACTCTTTAGAATCGTCTATTCGAGGCGATTCTAAAGAGTGTTATTCACATCTTGGGTTTGTAGGACAAATAATGGAGTTATTATTGAAAATATTTTAATTTACGCACCCTATCTGGACCTGGTACAAAGAAACGATATAAAAAAAAATCGATATGACAATTTTACATCATACGTTTGCAAACAGAGCAGACCCAGATCAGACAACTCTCGGGGTTCTGATATAATCGTGTGTATATGGGACATATCAGAGTCAATGCTGTTCACGATTGCAATAGATCTCCTTCATCCTTTACTACATTAATATTCATGTCAATAATGCCATCATGTATATACAATTATTTACATATATACAGATATCATGTATATACAATTATTTACATATATACAGATACCTATTTATTAGCTGATTTTTTATAATGGTATATGCCCACATGATTGGTTTGGTATTGAAAGAAACTGTAGTGCCAGATGTAATACAAACTGATCTGGATCTACTCTGTTTGCAAAGGCGTAGAAATTCGTGTTAATGAAATAAAGTGTAAAATGTAACAAATAGATAAGTAATATTCATAATGCACGTAGCCTAGCATAAACATTCATCAAGTAAACAGTTACAAGAAAGAACACCATCAACGTTCAGTGAAACCTTTTTTGTTACTTATCAGAGTAAGCATTTAGCAGGTGTGTGTTATTCTCTTGTTACCATTAACCCATTACCTCATAGGCTATTTCTAGATACAACCTCTTTGAATAAATCTACCGAAAAGGACCATTAACTAGAGAAAAGGAAAATTTTAGAATTGTGTAGTTTGAAACCATTGTGATAAATAGAGCATTTGCTCCTATAGGAGCAAATGCTCTATTTATCACAATGGTTTCACAAAGTGACTTTTACAGAGTCGTCAAAAGTCGTCAATATGAGGGAAAGGGTTAAACAAAGCGTCATGTCTTCTAATGAGATTACGCTGGATAATATTACATGAACGGTTTGCTATGCTTGACGTACGGGTTGCAATGTTTTCTAATGCTATGCCCAGGTTGCTATGTTTCCTAATGGCTAATTTCTGTTGAACGGGTTGCTTTGTCTATGGCTCTGGCTAATTTTGAATGAACGGGTTGCTATCTCTGCTAATAAGATTGCACAGATTAATGGTCTATTGCAGTCTTACAGCATTCGACCCCTGCCCCTCTCGCCTATTTTGTTTTATAAATACACCCAGATACATGTATTAACTCAGTTTGGATTCTTATGAGATTCAGAGTTACATGTACATATTCCTATTTCAGACTTGAACATGACTTTCTGGTCATGGACGGATGGACAGACGGATATGCGGACTCTTTGAATTCCAGAAATTCAGCAAACTTTGCTGTGAGTCTGTGTATTCGAATCCAATTTGATCGAGCAATCCAAACTGGAATCAAACTACAGTTGAAATTCGATATCTCGAACTGGGATAACTCGAACTTTGAGATAATTCGAACTAAAAGTTAGGTCCTTCAAAAATTTACAATACATATATCACTACACACATCTAGAAACACATGTGACAGCTTAATGCAGGTCAAAAGTAATGCTGAAAGCTCATGCAGGAACTTTCATCATTACATTAGACCTGCATACGGCTGTGAACTTGAGATGTCGGTAATTTTATAAATCGGATGACTCGAACGTATGCTATTTCGAACTAATATGCACGGTCCCTTGAAGTCCGATTGTATTTGCAAAGGTGACCAGGGAACCGCGCATGACTGAGAAACAGCTTAATTTGTATGCTTTCCTGAAGAGTGTACATGTAGTTACGTTTTTACAAAATTATACGACTCAATAGTTTGGTCTGTAATTAGCTATCATGGTGCAGCAATTTGGGGTGCCGGTCATTTTCCTACATTAACGCCGTCCATAATAGGGCATTGAGATTTTTTCTCGGTGTTGGCAAATATACACCCAGTGCGGCGTTGGTCGGGGAGACGGCGTGGCAGCCCCCGATTGTTAGACAGTGGAAACATGTATTCCAACTTTGGGCACGTATTTGCAACACCCTTTCAACGCGTATCAATAAACGGATTACACTTTGGGCGTCTGTTGCTAGTGGACCGTATAGTAAACAATGGTTTTCTGTGGTCAAATCTAAGCTTATAGAATGTGGTATGGATAACTGTACCAGTCTTGATGTCCGTATATCCAATAAACTGGTTTGTAATGCTGTTGAAAGCAGTATGAGTCAATTTATGAACAATTGGAAGAATTTGATCAATAGTCCCACTGGTCCATCTTGTAGGGGTAGAAATAAATTACGGACATACCATACCGTACATTGAAATCAAACTTCTAGGTTGAAGCATATTGTAAAATCATATTGCCATTTAAACACCGTGCAGCCTTTTGTAAATTTAGATGTGGGGTTGCACCTATAAGATTGGAAACGAGTCGATATGAGAATCTGGCGGAAAGAGATAGAAGGTGTATTTTCTGTGACGAGGTGGAGTCAGAGTTACACGTTATCCTCCACTGCCCTTTATACTATGGTATTCGTGATGGTCTTTTTGAAAGGGCAACACAAGAATCAGGTACTTTCTCTTCATTTAGTGATGAAAACAAGTTGCAATTTGTATTTACTAAACCTCATATGATCAGAATCTGTGCCAAAACCTGCTTTAAGATTTTAAATCGTAGATATTCGTTTTTATGTAAATAATGCAAGTATTCTCTAAGCCCATTCCCCATGTGTTCTTTTATGTCCACCCTGTTACCGGTTGCTAATCAGTGCCTTTTTGGTCTGATCAAAGGGGTACGCTGTGTTTTCATGGTCAAATTTTACTTTGCTGTTTTAAGCAAATTTTTTGCATCTTTGCAGCGATTAGCGACCTGTAATTGGTTTTATTGACACTGTATATAGTGTGAGTAAACAAGGATTCTTTTGTGATATGTATAGTATCTTATAATTCTTTATAGAATGGCTGTATACATCGTTTGATAATTTATCTATACATGTTTGTTGTTACTGTATGTATACTGATGAGTCTAAAATAAATGAATAAATAAACATCACATAAACCCCTTTAACAGCCTGCTATGAAAACAAGGTCTGCTTAAGCTCCGATCTGTTGCCGTTGTCACTTACTGCTGGTTCGTTTGAGATACAATTGACAGAGTGTCAAACAGCCTGGATCTTGATGTGTCCCCGAGTTACTCGGCATCTCATCTGGAGCCAAGCTGTTTTAAATGTTAGTTAGGTCGCCCTTAGCATGCAAAGGGTTAACGCTGAATTTGCAATTGGACTGTTCCAAACTTCAAACAAGTCAAGCTTACAGTGAATATTAGGGGATCTTTTTTTATATAAAAAAGGCAAAACATGAAAAACAGTGCCGACGCAGATGAGGAGCCCTCTCATCTTGGTCTACACTGCTTGCAAAGAATGTTAGTGACTCCTTTCACACACTGAAAAAGTTAGAAAATTTGGTGTATATTGTATACACAGCTCATATATGCCTTTGTTTTAATGCGGTTTAAATTCAAATAGCCTAACCTAGACTTTCCGGTGAGGAAGAATGCACAACTTTCGTATTTATCAATAAACATGGATACCTGATCAACGCTCTGTTAGACTACATTCGTAACATATCACGGCATCTGATCTGGATCCATGCTGTTTGCAAATGTCAGTTAGGTCGTGCTTAGCAGGTAAAGGGTTGACACTGAATTTGCAATTGGACTGTTCCAAACTTCAAACAAGTCAAGCTTACAGTGAATATTAAGGGATCTTTTTTTTCAAAGGCAAAACCTGAAGGAGCCCTCTCATCTTGGTCTACACTACTTGCAAAGGATGTTAGTGACTCCTTTCACACACTGAAAAGGTTAGATAATTTGGTGTATATTGTATACACAGCTCATATATGCCTTTGTTTTAATGCGGTTTAAATTCAAGTAGCCTATCCTAGACTTTCCGGTGAGGAAGAATGCCCAATTTTATCAATAAACATGAATACCTTATCAACGCTCTGTTAGACCACATTCGTAACAAATCACATTCGTAACACGTGTTACGAATGTGATCACATTTGTAACACGTGTTACAAATGTGATCCGGAAATCGAGCACATAATTTATGTAACACATTTTGTGACGAATGTGATCGATGCCGATTTTTGATGTGACATACAATCACATTTTTAACATGTAAAATGTCATACAGAAAAGGAAGCTAAAACGTGCATGTGCATTATCTCTCATCGCAAAAATGAAACATTGTTCAAATTTTAACAACAAACTAAATATTAACAAAAGAAATGGCTATGGGTTTCTTTGCTAAAGGTATATCATTAGATTTATAGTTGCTAAAATATTTGGCATAGTAGTCTATTAATTACTCAATTAAAAGCAAATAACGGAACTAAGAAGTAATATTTATTTAATCATAGGCACACATTAACATCATTGCCTAGGTACGTGTACACGTATACATGTATGCCAAGTTCTATGAAACATGGAAACTCTTCAATATATTTCAGGCAGGTATCCTAGAACATACTATAAGCATGTACATTATATCTTTAAAATATGCTGTTAAGGTTGTGAAAAGTTGAATAAGGAAATATAGTAACATATACAATGATAATCCTATTACTATTAACTAATTGAACATTGTCATTCAGGAATTCAACCTGTTATATATGTGATTCTAATGTCAACCCCCATGTCAGACACTCACATTTGTTAAACATTTTACCTGTTACGAATGTGATCACATTCGTAAAATAGCTGTTACAAATGTGATTCGTTACGAATGTGGTCTAACAACGCTCTGTTGTTCAATATGGAAAAACTGATTTAGTTTTCAATTTATCATGCTATGCCAAACGTTTGCTAGAATATGGTCAGAGTTTAATGTTCGCATTAATGTATCTTTTTTTTTTATCATTTATTGACTCAACTATTCCCGTGGGCGGATTATGTTATAAACAAATGAACAAACGTACAATGCCCTGTAACAACGCAGTATGAAAGCATTACGAAATATGACAAAATATAAAAATACTGTAAAATCTCGCCTTTATTACCACTCAAAAGAAGTATAATTATTGATTTGTTAACAGGTTTTACATTAGTGCAGGACAAAATTATGCAGAAAGCTCCTGAAGTATTATTTTCGCCGTGCATTAAGCAACCACCTGTTTTTACAGACTTCTATGTTTATAAAGTGTATGGTCGCATTGACAAGACTTTACTGTAAGTCAAAGTCCGGACCAACGTATCACAAAGTGAAGAATGAATCATAATTACGTCATCAGCCATGACGTATTTTGGAAAAAAGAAGATTTGTTTTTTCTACATGAAACTTTAAATAAAAAACATCTATGACACATTTTGAAAAACAACAACAATTGTAACGTGATTTGGAATGTTTAATGCATATTGTTGAGATAAAGACAAAATATAAAAATACTGTAAAATCTCGCCTTTATTACCACTCAAAAGAAGTATAATTATTGATTTGTTAACAGGTTTTACATTAGTGCAGGACAAAATTATGCAGAAAGCTCCTGAAGTATTATTTTCGCCGTGCATTAAGCAACCACCTGTTTTTACAGACTCCCATGTTTATAAAGTGTATGGTCGCATTGACAAGACTTTACTGTAAGTCAAAGTCCGGACCAACGTATCACAAAGTGAAGAATGAATCATAATTACGTCATCAGCTATGACGTATTTTGGAAAAAAGAAGATTTGTTTTTTCTACATGAAACTTTAAATAAAAAACATCTATGACACATTTTGAAAAACAACAACAAATGTAACGTGATTTGGAATGTTTAATACATATTGTTGAGATAAAGATCTACTCATGATGTACATTATGCTGCAACAATAACTATATGAGTGGAAATAGTCTTGTGGAAGCTTATTTTGCATATTTGTTTTGGAATATATATTTGATTTGATTTTCTAAACAGCTTTGTTTCTGTAACGTTTAACCTTTTGCCTACTGTGGGCCGATGAGTGATTACATTTGCTAACAGTTTGGATCCAGATGAGACGCCGAGTAACTCGGCGTCTCATCAGGATCCAAACCGTTTTATACTCTGACCGTGCTGTTGGAAAGAAATGCAAGGTAGATGAAGTTACAACTGAAATCGATGACATTTTCTACAAACAAAATTCTGCTCATTAGGCTAAAGGTTAATAGATACAAAGTCCTACAAAGGTATCATAATGAGCAGACACACTTTCGTTCCATCATGTTTTATAGTAATACAAGTACAAAAGTTGCTGCAGAGGCAGCAACAGAGAGCGCGGGCAAACGAAATGCTAGGAAGATTGTGTAATAGAGTTATAAATTGTCAACTGTATGAATTTAATATGGATGCAACTGTCTTTTGTTGATATTTTCAAAATGCAGACGGTCTGTTTGAAGTAGGGAGTTTTGGACACATCTAATGGCATAATTGCGAAATTTTGACATCGTATATGGCTCACAAATGTAATTATTGCAGAGTGGAATGCTAGTAAACATTGAAATAAGATTTATAAATGCAAAGTAAGCTGAAATAAACTGACTGTATAGTTTGGTGTCAAGTATTTTGCTACTATGACATTGAAGGTACGGGGGAATAGTTAATATAGTAGAACATAAAGTCCGAGGTGGGTCTGAAACAAATGACACAATGTTGGTAAATAAGTACAATACAAAGCTGTAAAGGAGGATCTATATTGTAGCTATGTTTCATTTTCTGAAATAAATTAACAATCAAACAGTTACAAGTGTTCTAAAGGCAATTATGTTGAGGAAATGGTCATTTTTTGAAATATGTTTAACTGTAAGGAAAATGTGGATAATTGACTAGGTGTTTATAACAAGGAAAAACTAGCATTTTAATTGATGACTAGTGTATTACCATGATGTTGCATTGTGAGACGGAACTAAAAAGAGACGAGTTAATCTTTGGCAAACTATCATTATGCTCTCAGTAACGCTAGGTGCATAATGAGAGATATGACGTTTATGTACAATGAAACCTGTGTAAACGAAGCAGAAAATGGGCATTATTTTAGGAACAGAACAGAACATATCTTTATTCAACTTGTGCAAGCATGTACATTGTTGTTATAAATACATATACATAGCATATGTCACATAGGTCAAGTGATCTTTCAGATTGACAGTATATTACAATTACAATCGATTTAATTACGTTGTGCATAAGTGCTGTCTATTCAGATTTGAGATGACTTACATATAAGCGTAAACAAGTGCGTTTCTCCTGCAAAAGGAATACTTTATGTATTGAGCCAGTTTAACTAGTTCCTGACGGTTTTGACGTTGTAGTAGCTGACAAAACTTTACAAAACTTGGTCTAGCATAATAACACTTTTTATATACTTCTTACGCAGGTCTGTGTATGAACTACATAAAGAACAAAATGAAACTCGTCTTCAATAGCACGAGTTTCACAGTAACTAGAATATCTTTCATTTCTTGGTATGCTTATTTTGCCGCATCTCCCTGTTTCTATTTTTAATGAATGTGAAGGCAGACGCAGCCTAGCAAGATAAAATCTAAGTTTATATGCCAATGTATCTAAATATGCTTCAAATCCGAAATTGCTTTTAAAATGTCTGTATGTTGCTAGTGCATCGCTGCTATTGATATTCTCGTCTCAACCTTGTATAAAACCATCCACTAATCTTTGTTTAAATATTTTGTGAAATGATTTCGGGTTTACAATTATTTGATCAATCCAAACATCAGCAAAACCATGATTTACTAGTAATGCTTAAATACTTGTAACCAAAGTACAAAAATGAGTCATGCAGGAAACACCACATACAGAACAAACAGCTGCACGAACAGCAACACAAGGAAACAGTAAATGTACATAATAATTATAAAAACATCAAGAGACGCGCAAAGACCAAACAGACATACGATAGGGGGAGATGGAAGTACCGCCTACAATCGGCTAATAAATTATTGTATACAGTAGATAATATTACATTCTTTGTTGAAACTAGTTTCAGCCAATATTTAATAATTCTAACGATTTATATACAAGGGATATCGACCCATTTCACCATATATATTGTATGTCGATGTACACCTCTTCACGTGTAGTAACCTCTTACAAAATTTTGGGTGTACTCGTTCTATTTGTTTAGATTAAGTATAACCCCATACTTCACAGCTATAATTCAAAATAGAACTGCATCAAATAACTGACATGTAACACTACATTTCAGGTTTAAACAGTTAATATTGGCCATGAGTGCATTCAATGATCTCAGCCCTTTACCTACTATAAACTCTTGATTTAAAACAAAGCTCACAGTGTAGTTGAAAACCGTCCCAAGGTAGTTGAAGTCATTTACTGTTTCTAAAATCTAACCCCGTACAACCAATTTTCATTTTCATTAAATTTTTCTAAACTTTTCCTAAACACCATTACTAATTTGCTAGCAATTTACTGCTAATACCCAACTTTCGCAGTATTCATTTAATTTATCCAATTTATATTGCAAGTCATGTGGCGAGCTACCAAAGACAACAATGGCATCAGCATGAGGTAAAATTGCAAGTAGAATATCATCTATACTTATTCCTATAAGATCTGGATCTTGAAGATTTAACTCTAACTCCTCAAGAGAAAGAACAAACATTATGGGCGAGATTATATCCCCTTGCATGAGTCCATGTAATTATCGTAGATCTCAGAATAAGTATTTCCTTTTCTAATACATGTCTTGACTTTATCGTACATATCCTTTAAAACACGTAAAATATTACCGTTAGGACACAACTTATATAACTTGAACCACAAATAATTTCTATTTATACTATCGAATGCCCTCTTTAAATCGACGAAAGCGCAGTACAAACGTTTATTAGACGCTATCGTATTCAGTACAATAGCGTGAAGAATAAACACCGCGTCTACAGTTAACCGACACGATCTAAAGCCGAACTGTGCATCTGATATGATATTTTTTTAACTAGTTTGCTATTATGAATATGGCACTCGCTAAAGCTCGTGTCATATCATTATAGTAAACTCATTTCATAAAAACAATGTGTAATGGACACTCATGTAAGATCCTCTATATTTAACAGCCCTGCAAATATTTCAGCAAAGCAGCTAATCAATGTAATACTCCTGTATTTGGAAGAGTTTATACGATCACTTTTTTATATAATGGAATAACTATGCCCTGGGTCCATGAGTCAAAATGGCATTGAATGAATCGCACAAGTGTGCAGCTATAATATCAATGGATTCTATAAAGTATGAAGTTAGTAGAATATCAACCCCTACCGCTTTATCTGAATTGCGTTTTTTAACAACTGCTAAAATATCACAATTAATTTCATCAAAATTTAAAAAATTGCAATTAGGATTGTCAAAATCATGGTTATAGCAAAGCAACTCTGCATCCTCATGAACAGTTTGTTTAGAAGAGTCCATCATTGTTTAAAATAGTTGAAATAAACTTGTCTACGATTATTTCGTTAGTGGCATGTGGCTTCTTCCGGAAAATCGACTAAAATGGCGTAAACGTTCATGTTATTAAAATTATTACGCTTACGAGAAATTAATTTCTTGTATGCTGTTTTGCTTTCGCATAATACTATTCTATTTTCAGGCAATGGTTTACTGTTGTAACTGTGTAAAGCACGGAGGTACACTTTTCTAGCGTGTCTAGCGTTTCTAGCGTGTCTGCATTCAGCATCAAACAATTTACTATCTTTTTTTCAAATCATCGTCTTTAAAGCGTACATGTTTTGAAAAAAGAGGATCAGCAACCGAACACATAGCTGCAACAATAATTTTGATCATACTTGTGATGGAGTGACTGTGCAGTGCTGATTGCAGGATAACTGATTGAAGGAGTTCCTGCAGGGGTTGTATTTGGCATTAAGCAGTCGTCTGTTTTGAAAGTGTATCTTACTGTTAAATATCTGTCCGGGTTAGAGAGGGTGTATCTTAATGTCAGAAAACTTCATACGTTATGGCAATACTGGCTATTCCTAAAGTAAGGTGACACACTAATAAATCGTCTCAGTTTAAATCTGTCATACAATAACAAGAGATATTTACATGAGTACATGATGTAGACAGTGAAATAAAAGCTATACTGTAAAACTTTTATTGAGTGATCATACTTTAAGTAAAATTGACAGCTGGTAAGTAAGTGGAAGCTGGCATTAAAAGCAGATTGAAATGCAGAAAATATTGTGGAAGTTTTGGTATGTCTTTCAACATGTGTTTAACACCAACTAGTATGAAAGGCAAACGATGGTTACTGCTTAAAGTTGATCTCATTACCTAATTAGCTACTTTTAAAATTTAAATCTTTGCAATAAATAAACTGAAAAGGAGCAAATAACTTTAGAATTGGGAAAATAAGAGTATGTGGATTTGAAACCATTGTGATAAATGGAGCATTTGCTTCTTTGGGGCAAATGTTCTATTTATCACAATTGATTAGAAAAGTGACTCTTACATTGGTGCGAGGTGATATGTGAAGTAAAGTAACGTAGGTCACATAATGATCAGTTTAATTCTCGTTTAATTCTGTCATAAAATGACGTGGCACTTGTACGTAATGTAGACATAGTGAGATAAAAGCTAAACAATCAAAACTTATATCGGGTGATTATAACATTAGTAACAGCTGGTAAGTACTAAAAGTGGGCATTAAAGTGCCACAGTATGTTAGCAACAAAAAATAACCATTTTGTATATTTTTGCATTAATGAATATACACTAGTCTCTTTTATCCATTGCATTAACGAAATATCATAAAATATACCACAAAAGCCGTATAAACCCCTTTTACTTTATTACCATCGATCTTTTCTCTGACTTAGCCAGTCAGCCATATACGAGGAAGGCTTATCAGGGGCACCTAGGGGTGGGGGAGGGCTGATAATTAGGGCACATACGTGATAAAGCTATTTATCCGCATTTCCCTCTAGGTATTAGTAGCATCAAACTATGTAGGCCACATGACTAGATAAGCTTCTTGATGGGTGATTTGTGGGAAACCGGCAATTAATTCAGCTTTTTTAATTGATCGGATGGAAGAAAGGGAGATACAGTGGAAAATAGTGGAGCTTAGTGGAAAATATCACACATATTATAGGCTCTCCATTGGATATAAATTTGATTGAAAGCTGTAGATAATTATAAGATTACGCAACACAATGGGGGTCTTTCTATTCCTTTTCATGTTTTTGACAGATGCAAATTTAAAGCAGTCAGCCTTTTCAAACAATCATAACTTCTGTAATTTGTGTCCGAATTATACTTTGTTTCCGGCATATCAAAGAGCATTGCCTGAGCCAGGGATTAGTGTCACAGTTTTTTGATATCTTGCTTCGATCGTCTAAAATCAAAAGAAACGTAGCGGGAAGCAGAATTTTAAGGGTCTTAAAATCTAAAATATTGCATAACTCCCAAACGGAGAGTTGTATCAAACATCTGTGACACGGATCCCTGGACATGCTAATGATTCACATATTGGCTAAGTACAATAAGTTTAGTCCAAAAGATAACCTTGTAATCGCTGTTTGAAAAAATCAAACTGGCACATTTAAATAGATTTCAAATGTCGGTTTTGATAGGATTATCGATTTGTCTGATAAATAATCAAATAAATTAGTATAACTAACCAACTAGGCTCAGAGAAAATGGCTCTAGGTAGTTTGAGATATGATTTTTCGATATCTGGAGCTAAACTATCTCGCCACCTTAAATGCAGATTGAAATGTAGGAAATATTGTTGTTGTTTTGGTCTGACATTAAACATGCGTTTAACACCAACCAGTATGAAAGGCAAATGATTTGACTCCTTAAATTGTGTTTTAATCCATTACCCCATAGGTTAAATTTTGCATCAAAAAATTGAAAAGGAGCATTTACTAGAGGAATGGGAAAACTAAGAAGTGTGTAAATGAAAGCATTGTTATAAATGGAGCATTTGCCTCTTAAGAGCAAGTACCGTATTTAGCACAAGTATATCAAAACGTGCCTCCTATATAGGCAGAGGTGATTCGGAAAGTAAGATCACATAATAATAAGGTGTCTTGGTTTAATTCTGTCATACAATAACATAAGATATATTTACATGTGTACATTATATACATGGTAAAATGAAAGCTATACAGTAAAACCAGTATTGAGTGATCATAACTTAGACAAATTGGCAGCTGGGCATTAAGTGCAGTTTGAAATCAAGGAAAATATTGTGGATGTTTTTCTTTGACTTTCAACTTATGTTTATCAGAAACTGGTATGACAGTTTAACGAGTTTACTGTTTACACGGTGTTCATTGTTTAAACCGATTACCTCATAGGCTATTTTTTAAATCTACCTCTTTGCATCAATAATCTGGAAAGTAGTATTTAATAGAGAAATGCGAAAAATAAGAAATGTGAAGTTTTGAAACGATTGGTATAAATGTAGCATGGACAGGGGCGAGTTGGACAGGGGCGAATTGGTCCTGGGCCGAATGGAATTAGGCGATGTTGGAAGTCGGTAAAGTTGACCTCTGCTTCAGTCGCGATACACACTATTACGGTGGTGCACATGTCAAAATGCATCTTCCCAAATTGCAAGTTGTAAATAGTTGGTACGAATCAGAGGCATTGTTTCGTGTTGCTAAAAAATATTTTATATTGTGATACCGAACACGACAATCTTGTTCCGGATAGGAAAAATGTGGATGGTGGTGATGTTGCGATTTATATAACGGTAAAAACAAAAACATTCCGGCTCCAGTACCAAAGCAAATTTCCCCATCACTAATTGCGCCGGCCATGCATTTAGATTTTCAGGTCAACTTCTGTTACGTAATTATGCCCCCTGGCGAAGTTGCAGATGGGAGCACATTGTGTTTAATTCGTTTCTTCTTATTATTATTTTCCTTTCTTTCACTTCAAACGAACATTGCTGGTTATAAATAGATACATGTATGCATTCAATTTATGCTTTTTAAAATGTTGTTATGGTAACCGAATAGCGGGTTCTGACTGGTCAAATTTAAATATTGCTCGATTTTGCTGAACATTGGTAGGATTGGGTATTTTGGTACTCCTAACTCAGTCGTAGGTGTTTCTAAATAGTTGGTTACCATAGTAACGGAGTGGTGGCCTCTGATTGGTCGAAATTTAGATATTATTAAATTTTGCTGAAATGCCGCAATAACCCGGTGATGGCCTGTTATTGGTGCTAGTGTTTCATAATCGGCTGATTTTCATAATCGATTATCGGATATAATCGGACAGACCACTTCGATTAATCATTGATTATACAATCGAAATGAGAAATTTAAATTTTGAGTTTAAATTTAGTAAAGAAAACCTTAAAATTGACTGTAAAAAACATCAGATTTTTTATATTATTTTAACTGCACACCTGAAGATTAGTACATACATAATCAATGTAGTAAAGTGTTTTCATACATTTTATATCAGAACAATATAGCTATTTTACATAGAATTTAATAAAAAAAATATTTCGATTAATTGATTATTTGATTTTATAATCAATTATCTATCGAATGAACACTTTCGATCAATCATCGGAAATAATCAATATATGTTGACCTTTTCGTTTGGGGGCATTCTGTAACGAACCGAACAAACCGTTACAATTAGATTTTGTTTACAGATATTATGACACATGCTGGAATAAATTCAGAGGGTTTCAATATACTTACACAACCCAGTCAGTCGGACCAAAAATGCGGCATCAACATACACAATGTTTAAGACTTGACAATGCCAATGGCTCTTTAGATGAACCTTGCGTGACATCTGATTTCTTTTATGTTTTAGTTTTCATAATATTTCGCATTTACCAAATGTATAAACAATTCCACGTCTGGCTATGACAAGTTCGCAAAATAAACAATAATATCATAATGTATATTAATATATATTTTTGTTTTTACTCGTCATAGTCAGAAGTGTGTGATATCATAACCTTTTTTCAAATGCGTCAACAAGATACTTACTCTCTCTCTCTCCTCTCTCTCTCTCTCTCTCTCTCTCTCTCTCTCTCTCTCTCTCTCTCTCTCTCTCGCTCTATGTATATATATATATATGCGTGTGGTTGACCAGTTTCGATTTTTTGTAATGTGTTGTAACAACGCTTCAACCCACACTGTTTTTGTTGTAACAGGACAGGTAATATGTTCAAAATTTATTTTCTAAATGGATCCTTTACTTGTTGAATGTTCATGAAAGAAATGATCAGGGCTCCAAATAAGATATGTACATCAAATTATGTTCAAGTATAACTTCTTTATTTCTCAACCAAACCCCATATTGTGACCATGAAGTAATAACATAGACTTTGGTGGAACAATGACGATTTAAGTATTTGAGTACGCACCGTTATCACCGCTCTGAATAATGTATATAGGGATATTAATTATCCGAATTTCCTACTAGTATCATGTTCAATGGAATTGTTTACCACTGAAGTACCTGTAGAATAAGATCTACAGTAAAGACTCGATTGCTTGACGTTTCACTAATGAAGAATTTAGATTGTTTCAGGCAGGGGTGCATAATAGAGGAGTTTTCTGTATGCATGTCAGGGTTTTCTCTGTTTGCTTATGACATTATATGATGCTACAGTTTCTGCCATGACGAACATTTTTTTTGTACATGTATCCATGTGCAACTTTAAGACTTAGTCAATCAATATTCATTATGTATGCCTTTATGGCAGCACATGCTGCCATAGAACTCAGCCTTTGTACTAGTTACAGTAAAACCTCTCTAAACCGGAATTCTAGTAGAGAATAATTCAGATATATTTAGGTAAGTGACTGCTTAATGCAGTGTGAAAGTCATGAGGAAAGCTCATAGAGGAGCTTTTTGCATGACTTGCACTCTGCATTAAGCTGCCAATGTCTCCAAAGCCGATCTTTATAGTCAATTTAACATCCGGTGTAGAGGGGTTTTACTGTATATACAAAGAGAAAACATACATGCCTACGATGACCCAGAAAATACATATATCACATACACGCCTTTTCATGTCTTTGCCAACAGAGTAGACCCAGATCAGACGGGCCTGTAAGAGCCGTCTGATCAGAGTCTGTTCGGTTTGCTTTTTAAATACATGTAATCATAGATTAGACTACAGTTTCTAGCCATATCAAATACCCCAGTGTACATATGTCATTATAAAAATAGGTAATACACATGTACGATTGCACTAGTTCTTACATGAAAATCCAAGAGGAAAGGGTCAATCACTTCCTTCATATAAACGCATTATCACGCATTTGCAAGCAGAGTAGATCCAGAATAGACGGCTCCCAAAATATGTATTTGGATGTATTCATTAAGAACATAAGACTAAAATAGGCTTACCAACCTTTCAAACAATTTCCATTTCGGCAAGTTGGTTATGAATCTGGTCTAATTCTACACAATTTGTAAAACAACATGAAGTACGTTGCACAAGTTTACCTGACAAAGTTTCATATAAGAAACTTTAATACAATGAATATTGATTTTTTTGATTTTTATAATGAATACAGGAGGTTTTGGCAGGAGAAGAAACTGTAGAATATACATGTACATGTATATGTTATTCCATAAGCAAACAGAGTAGACCTTGATCAGACGTCTGATCTTTACTTGAGATTAATAAACAGATCGGTCGCACTTTTACCTTAATGTTTTAATCTTTATTTCGTTATCTTTCCCTCACTAGTTCAATTCTCCCTGTAATTGATCGTCCTAGGGAAAACATTTTCAATTTGTGATATGGACGAGGGGCAGTGGAAAGAAAGTTTCTCCTATTACTGTTGGTCAGTGCAGCAGCGAATAGTTTTATGAGATTCACGCTATTTGGATTCCAACAAGACGTGTTTGCAAATAACCTTTATTCTCTGCATCAAGACAGTGAAGGGGTTAATTATCACAATTAAGCATGAGGTTATGACAGCTTGGATTCTGATCAGACGAAGTTATGTAATGTTTGTACGATTAGGATGCAAACTGTTTGCAAATAACTTTAATATTCGGATTCAAGTCAATGAAGGTGTTAATTATCCCAATTTAAACACAGTGTAAATGAAAATTACAGGGGCCTACTACAATGCTTTGTTAGACAAAATGTCTGAGAAACTCCTTAGAAATGCCTGAGATTTGAACTTTTTTATATAGAATATATGAGGCTAGGCAGAAAACGACGAAAATGCATGAGATTTGATTTTGTACATAAAACATAGGTAATAAAAAGGGGCATTAGGATTAGACAATAACAAATTAAAGTGTTTCATTCAAATAAATTGTTATATCTAATTCAATTAGTTTATAAGTATTTGATGGTGGTATACTCAACGTACAGTAAAACCTCGATTATTCGAATTTTCGGTATAGAAGAATTTAGACCCTTTTAGGCAGGTGGCTGCTTAATGCATGGTGAAAGTCATGCAGGAAGCTCCTAGAGGAGCTTTCTGCATGACTTTCACCATGCATTAAGCTGCCACCTGTCTTAAAGATCGATAATAATACGTATTTTAGTGTTCGAATAATCGAAGTTTTACTGATACCTTCTCTGAGCCTCTGATTCCTAAGTGCCCCACACCCTGTTGTTATATTACTCATCCTTGTAATAAATGTTTTGGGGCGATCCAGATGCTTGCATAAATGTTTGTCTTGTTTTGTTTGTGGCTGGTTTTCCCCACCCACACTCAGTATTCCCATTCTTCACACAGATAATTGAGTTGGGTTAATTTACGAAAATTCATTTGAAACACGAGGTATAAGAATCTCACTGGGGTAGGGAAAAACTCCCTCTAATTTACCTTGCTCACGGATTGATTAATGTCATTGCCATAACTCCTTTGCTAGCTAAATCGTTGTCGTCTGCAATCATTGTCGTCTGCTATATGTCGCAAGATGAATTTTTTCTCCTATACCTAACTAAAACTATTGTCAGTGTATAAAACAGATTGGATCTAGCCAACACAATGAGTCACTCGGCGTCTGATCTGGATCAAACTGTTTACATAAGTTATCATGAATTTGCCACTCACGTTCACAGACTTAATCAATGTACTCTAGAATTCCCCCGTGTTTTACAGAATTGCTTAGCTCGTTTTCGCCGCCATAGGCGAATCCTTGATAACCTTTGCAAACAGTTTGGACCCAGAGGAGTCGCCGAGTAACTGGGCGTCTCCTCAGGACCCAAACTGCTTGACACTGATTATATTTTTGTAAAGAGATTAAAGAACCCGCAAATATGAAACCCGAAGCAGACGACACTATTAGCAGATGGAATGTTTTTGGCGCGGAAAAGGGTTGAAGATATTTACATCTCGTTTAGCATTACAATAATGGAAATTAATCTAACGTTCCATTGATTAACTCTTTCAATGCCGATGGCGAATATATGAAATCTATGCAACCAAGATTGGATCCAGATGAGACGTTGAGTGACTTGACGTCTCATTAGGACCCAAAGTATATTTTTGAACAATTTCCCTCTTATAAACGCATTTTCAGGCATTTGTAGGAGCCGTCTGATCAAGGTCTGCTCTGTTTGCCTATGGAATTATATAGATCTGATTCTACAGCTTCTGTTAGCGTATTCATTCATCGTTATAAAATTATAACCAATGCTATTATTTCTATCATAAATATTTATTAGGGAAAGGGCTATAGAAAATTGAAGCAAATTAATCAACGAAACATGTAGATCTAGCAGAAGACATTTGCAGACGAACATATATGGCAGCGAAATATTTCACATGTATAATCATGCGATCGTATTGGGTATTGGTTTTGACAGTTTTGATTCTAAGTTGATGCCCACTGGATCCAAACTGTTTGACGACCATTTCTATTCTGCTGAGAATTTTGAAATCGCGATAGAGCAACTATTCCGTCCGCATCCTAAAGGGTTGTGATGATTTTATGACCAAACACTGAAAGGCGACCCTGATAATAACAATAGGCCTGAATAATATCTGCCGAACTATTGATGAAAATATTGATAAAGTGTTGCATGTAACGATTACCCCGCTATTCCCGACCTGACTCACAATTGTGAAAATATCCTGGATCCAGATGTGACGAGTAACTCGGTGTGTCATCAGGATCCAAACTGTTTGACACTCGGTCAATAATCTCTTAAAAGTTTGATAGAATCGGAAGATGTCAGACTTGCACACAATCAAACTTGTAGCAGACATTGTTGTTTTACTCACATTGGGAGAACGGTGCAATGTCCTTTACTTCAGAATTGTACTCAATATGTGACAAAACCTGGTCCCAGGGTTATAGCATTTAACCCTTCGCTTGCTATTCACGTCAATATACCTACCTGTAAATAGTGAAGACCCAGATGAGACAGCTCCTGCAGGAGCTGTCTCATCAGGGTCTGCACTATTTACAAGTTGATTGTGCAACCAGTGCACTCCACAGCAGTGATTGCACAGCGAAATACGTGTACACAGTGAAGATATATGTAAATATACAACAGGACATGAGTAAAGAAGGAGAAATGTGTTTTAAAATTCAGCAAGCGAAGGTTTAAAACGAACATTTTGGAAAGATAAACACAAATATTGAGTCAATTGCACGGAGTACATTGTAACCATCTCACTGTCAACACTCGTGAAATGTATAATGGAATTATGAGTATGTATTAGTTGATTTTTATAATGTAAACTTTTCAAGATAATTGTTTTCTGATCTGGTCTACTCTGTTTGCAATGGCATGAAAAAGCGTTTATACGAAGGAAGGGCTAACCTTCTCAACGATACAAACTTTGTAATCGCCGTGAACGAGCCAAGTGTAGAATAGGACTCAAAGAGTAGTAACCGACTGTTTTACAATCAAAAAAGAACAACGGAGGTGATTTCAACTTGTCTACTATAGCCACATTTTCCTGTGTCCCTGTGCCATTATAAAAATATCTATTCATGATGTCATTGTTTCTTGCATGAATATCCATGGAGTAAAGGCTTAAACAGATCATTAAGATAAGACAGTAGAAACAATGACAGTTATAAAAATTTTGGCAAATTTTGTTAATAAGTTGAGGAGCTCAAGATAATATTTTGGTATTTTTATTTATTTGTATTATTGGTATAATGAACGAGAACAATGTGTATACAATGCATGATTGATCGATTGATTAATCTGATTTATCTACTAGTTCATGATTGTCGTAGTTCTGAGGTCGTGTGCTGCTTTTTCTCCGGTTATTGAAATACAGAAGGCGGGTTATTTATTTCCTTAGATTATTATTGATAAGGAACGGGTATATTACTATTACAGTTGACGATAAAAGACAAAAAAGCAAACCACAGCAATATAACCACGACGACAACAACACAACCACAACAACAAAGCAAATGCACCGACAACAAACTGTAACTATTACGGAAACATATGAAGTACATTTGTATCTTGCCATTAATTTGTAATAAATTGAAGTGTAAGCACTTGGGAGACCATTGTCGTTTGTAAGCACTTGTAATCAGTGAATATGTACGTTCGTTGTTGTGAGTCCTATGGAAGAAACTTACTCCAAACATTGACGATCAAGACAAACAAAATTAAAAAGGTGAGGTATCTTGCCATTTTAATTGTATTTGTCTATATAATTATTCTACTGTCCAGGGTAGAAACCACAGCGTAATAAAACCAAAGCATATACCATTATTCAGTTGTTCAGTAATAAACAAAGATACACGTTCGACATTTAATATTTATAGGAGAATCGTACTTGTTAATGCTAACATATAAGTCATCTCAATACCCAGTACTCAATACACAACTTGATTGTCATTTTGCCTACATGTACTTAATTTTGCTCACAATTAAAATTATAGTGACTGAAATTATTATTAATCTTTCTTAAGACTCAAATGACCTATGTAGCATGTATTATGTACATTTATCCGTGACAACAATATGCATGCGTGTACAGGATAAATGAAGATATGTTCCGTTCTGTTTAACCCATTACACCATAGGCTATTTTTAGATATAACCTCTTTGAATAAATCTAACACAAAGGAGCATTTACTAGAAGAATGGAAAACGTTAGAATTTTGTAGTTTAAAACCATTGTGATAAACAGAGCATTTGCTCCTATAGGAGCAAATGCTCTATTTATCACAATGGTTTCACAAAGTGACTTTTACAGAGTGGTCAAAAGTCGTCAACATGAGGGAACGGGTTAATATACAAGTCTCAAGAACCGCTAAAAGCACAGTACTCTTTACTCTTTCCTCTATGAATATTCATGTAAGAAATAATGACATCATGAAAATTTATGGAATTGTTTTGTATAATGATACATGGACACTTGAATATTTTGGCCATGGTAGAAACTGTTGAATCCTACCTGTATTATTTCATAAGCTAACAGAGCAGACCCTGATCAGACGGCCCCTATAGGAGTCTGGTATGGGTCTACTCTGTTCGCAAAGACGTAGAAAGGCGTAATTATGGAGTAAAGGGTTAACCCTTTAGTTGATACAGATGCCTTTTGATGCCATTGCAAACAGAGCAGAACCTATTAGATCCGTATGATCAGACAGGGTCTTCTCTATTTTATTAAATAGTTTACACACTCTCTGCTATGTGTCGTGACAATACAGTAAAACCTCTATATAACGGCCACTTAATTACATCAAATATTTTGTGTTAAAGGCAGGTGGCTGCTTAAAACAAGGTGAAAGTCCAATAGGAGCGTTCTGTTTTACTTTCACCTTGCGTTAAGCAGCCACCTGCCATGAATACCAACTAAGTAACACAATTTAGTGGCCGTTATAGAGAGGTTCTACCGTGACTTTCATTTTTTATTTAATACAAGACTTTTAATAATATTCATAATAATCAGAGTTATGCAAGAATTTTAACCAGGCCAGGGATTGAAGCTTAGGTTAACTCTTTTCCTGTTCTATATTTAGTCAAAACTTCAATACTGCTGAATAGTACTGGGCAAAACAGTTACATGTACATGCATAATGAAATATGGAAGGTAGAAACAGTACTATACAATTCCATTAGCAAACAGAGCCGTCTTATCTGGGTCTACTCTGTTTGCAGACTCGTGAAATGGCGTTTACACAAGGAAATGATTAAACAAATTATCAGGTTGTTCCAGTGCTGCTCAACACTTCTGATACTTCGAAAATGTCTTGGAAATATAATTATTTATCATCCTTCATACAGTAATACCTTTTTAACTCTTTCCTCCAGAAAGACGCCTTTCTACGTATTTGCGAACAGAGTAGACTCAGATCAGACGGTTTCTATAGGAGCCGTTTGATTAGGGTCTGCATGTTTTGTTGATGATGTAATATAGATAAATTTTTTTATGATTCTACAGTTTCTACCATGGCTAAATTTCCATTGTCAATGTGCTAATATAACAAATTTATCGAATTAAAAATCATGACATCATTATTTCTTACATGAATATTCATGGAGGAAAGGCTTATAACGATCACCCAAACGAGCTTTTTGCATTACTCTCGTCCTGCATTAAACAATTACATGCGTTTACGGGCGGCCATCTTTTTTTGAGTGGTGGTATTAGAGGGGTTTACTGTACTGCACTCACATTGTCTGCGAAATATGTTTAGTTGGTCTATCATTATAGGGTCCAATGTTATAAAACGTCAGTGTCTGAGTCTGAGATCATTCGCAAGTATTTGATTGGTCAGATTCTGAGCAGGCTCAGAATCTGTCCAATCAGAGGCTTGATAATGATCTCAGACTCAAGCAAAAATGTTGATCTGGGCCTGATCGTGATGCACCATATAAGGTTTCGTAAAATGACCATGTTTCCTTCTAAAAGCGATTTTACGAGAGCATTTGTATACAGTTGTTTCAAGATCAGAGACTGTGTCACTATGTGCTACTGCGGCTGTTGCGTAACTCTTAATGTTCTAGTGCCAGGCTTATATAAGACCATTGCCAACAGCGAAAACCAAGATCCCGAGGAAGCGATTTGACATGGTATTTGACATTGTACCGTTTGTCATAAAAATCATCTTCGTCAGTGATATAATTTGTTACAACAATGTTAATATCGAGTAATAGATAATTATTCAGCAGATTAAGGAAAGCAAAGAAACGTAAGCAAACTAACCCGTACACGCGACTGACCGAGGAATACCACTCCTGCCAGTCCTTCCAATGCTCGATAATTACGTAAAAGAACATGAACCAAAGGCCAAATAAGATGTCTAAAGTTTAAACATTTTCAAGGATAACTAACTCCTTTAATACTCCACGAAACCTTATACTGTGGTCACCTTTTTAAAGAGATGATTCTAAAGAGAGGTTATCGTTTAGGGTCATGTGGAGAAATGACAATTTTAGCATTTGGATACGCACCTTTATCTGTAGCCATGCACGGACTTTTTTCAGACTTGTACATAATAAATCGGTATTTCACAAATCAAATATACAGAGTAAGAAATAAATAAAACGGCTGAATTTGCAACATGTCAGTAGTACATGCCACTATCTACTGAACTATTGATGAGTAACTCGGCATCTCATCAGAATCCAAACTATTTGATACTCTGGGTCAACCTTTCTTCTTAAATGTTTTGATGCGTTTTATAAACAAATCATGAACATGGATATCATCTTCTCTGACCTTTGGTTCATGTTATTTTACTGCAATTAGCGAGCATTGGAAGGACTGGCAGGAGTGGTATTACTCGGTCAGTCGCGTGTACGGGTTGGTTTGCTTACGTTTCTTTGCTTTCCTTAATCTGCTGAATAATTAAATACTCTTCTCTCATAGTGAATATTCACTTAACATACTAGACATTGTTGTAACAAATCATATCACCGACGAAGATGATGTTTACGACAAACAGTGCAATACCATGTCAAATCGCTCCCTCGGGAGCTCGGCTTGCACTGTTGGCAATGGTCTTACGATATAAGCCTGGTACTAGAACATTAAGAGTTACACAACAGCACATAGTGACACAGTATCTGATCTTGAAACAACTGTATACAAATGCTCTCGTAAATCGCTTTTAGAAGGAATATGGTCATTTTACGAAACCTTAAATGGTACATCACGATCAGGCCCAGAGGTTATAAAACTGTTTTGCTTGAGTCTGAGATCATTAGCAAGCCTCTGACCAATCAAATACTTGCGAATGATCTCAGATTCAGACACTGTAGTTTTATAACATTGGACCCTTTAATGATAGGCAAATTAAGCATACCTCGCAGACAATGTGAGTGCAGTACAGTAAATCCCCTCTAATACCACCACTTAATAAATGAAGACAGTCGTCTGTAAACGCACGTTTGGTGATCGTTTTAACCATTTCATCCATGAATATCCATGTAAGAAATAATGATGTCATGCTTATTAATTAGATAAATTTGTTATAATAGTACATGGACAATGGAAGTTTCCACGGAAATCCGGTTATTGAAATGGTGATGTATGGCGGGCGGGCGGACGGTCGGACGGTCGGACGGGTGGCTGCCAATCTTGTAAGCGCAACTCCTCTGAAACTGCTTAACACATTTGTTTATAAAACTTGCATGTAGCAAGGACACAATATGTAGATGTGCATACTGTCGGTGAATTTTCCTTCTGCAATTTTCTGGGAGTTATGCCCCTTTGAACTTAGAAATCACTAGGTCTTTTGACCTCATCCTTGTAAGCGCAACTCCTCTGAAACTGCTCAACTGATTTTCATAAAACCTTGCATGTAGCAAGAACACACTATGTAGATGTGCATATTGTTGGGGATTTTTCCTTCTCCAAATTTTCTGGGAGTTATGCCCCTTTGAACTTAGAAATCACTAGGTCTTTTTACCCTATCCTTGTAAGCGCAACTCCTCTGAAACGGAATATTCGACAGAATTTCATAAGATCTTATATGTAGCAAGAACACGCTATGTAGATGTGCGTATAGTCGGTGATTTTTCCTTCTGTATTTTTTCTGGGAGGTATGCCCCTTTGAACTTAAAAGTCACTAGGTCATTTGACACCTTTAAGCGCAAATGCTCTGAAATTGCTCAACAGACTTTCATAAAACATTGCATGTAGCAAGGACACATTATGTAGATGTGCATATTGTCGGGGATTTTGTCTTCTATAATTTTCTGGGAGTTATGCCATTTTGAACTTAAACGCTAGTTGATAGTGAAGGAAAACCCGGTGTGATGTCGTGTCGACATTTCTTGTTACTAGTTTGAAAGCCGAATAACCGTTAGTCCGTGAATTATCTTGTAAGAAATAAGGACACCACAGAGGTCCAGATAAGATAACTTCTTCATTTCTTCTCCAAACCCTATATTGTGTCCACTCTTTAGAATCGTCTCCAAGAGACGATTCTAAAGTTGTCACAACATAGGATTTAGTGGAGAAATGTCGATTTAGTATTTGAGTACGCATTGTTATCTGTAGCTCTGAGTCATCATGAATATTAATTAGAATAATTGTTATAATAGAACATGGACTATAATATATTATAAGCAAACAGGACAGGTCTTAATAGAACTAATAAGACTTGATCTACTCTGTTTGCAAAGGCGTAGAAAGATGGCGTATATTAGGAACTATTGTCATAACTTTAAATACACGGAAAAGGTAGAAAATAATGTAGACTCTGAACAAGCTGCTTCGGGTTGATACGTTTGATCTGGGTTTGCATTATTGTTATAAGTTTGTTGGTTACGACTGCCTGCTTGTAATTTACGTACATGTACTTGCTTTACACGGAAAGCTGAACAAATGTTAATGAGTCACTATTGAAATGTACAAGAACGGAACAACTACACCTTTATCTGGTCGTCAAATCGCCAAAGAAACAATGGACTTTGCTCGTCAACCGTTATATATACTGAAAACGTCAGGGATTTTAATATTTACCGTGTAATAACAGGAACACAAAACACATATAGAGCATCTTCCATTCGTGTTAATTACAAATTGTTTTTATGAAACGAGTTGGAGCTTCTGCGACACGGTGTTTCACATCCTGAATTTTATGGTGATGTGATTTACAAACTTCGCAAAATTATTGGACATACCTATTTTCTCTATTTGTTCATCGACTATGTTAAAAATTCATTAAAAAGGGATATGACCCTGTAGTACTACAACATACTGCATGTTTGGTTGTCAACCCTTTTACAGTTGGCAATCACGCTGACCTCTTTGCATGTACGCCGACAAGAAAGGTTTAGTACTCTATGAAGGCGACCTCTTAAATCCAGAAATGGAAGGAGAACGTCGGATATCTGTACTATTTCGTTTTTGTCGTACCCTTTATTACTTTTCTACAGTCACTCTGTTTGCAGCTCAATCATTGAGTACACTAGCGATAGGTGGATACAGTTTGTTCACTTATTTGTTTTCGTTATACATGCACTTTACCACTGTATTTGCCGTCGCGGTTGTTGTAGATTAGTCGGAGAGGGGATACGTTTATTTACACTGTTTGTCTTTTAGGATGGGGATGGAATAAGTGTGAGGTTGGGCGCCCATAAACCGGCTTAACCCCCCCCCCCCCTAGTGACTTTTGTCACTGACCGTTCCAAGGCGGTGCTTCCATCTTCCCCCTATTGTGTGTTTGTTTTGTCTTTGTGCGTCTCTTGTTGTTTTTTATAGTACATTTGTATATACATTTGCTGTTTCCTTGTGTTGCTGTTCGGGCGACTGTTTTTTCTGTATGTGGTGTTTCCTGCATGACTCATTTTTGTACTTTTATTATAATACGAAAGCGAGTGTAATATTCATTATAGTAAACGACTTACATGAAAACAATTTGTAATGAACACGAATGTAAGATCAATGTGAACAGAACTACCGTATGTAAGATTCTGTGTGTTGATAAACAGATATGATTCTACAGTTTCTGCGATGGATAACACATTTATCTAATTGATATCCATGGCATCATTATTTCTTACATAAATATCCATGAAGGAAACGGTTAAAGCGATCACAAAAATAGTAGTTTTTGTATTGCTTTCGTCCTGCATTAAGCAATTACATGCATTTACAGATGACCATCTTTATTTATTAGGTGGTGGCAATAGGTGAATTTACTGTACTGCACTCACATTGTCTGCGACGTATGTTTAGTTCGCATCTCATTACAGGGCCTAAGGTTATAAAACTTCTGAGTCTGAGATCATTCGCAAGTATCAGCTTAATTAGTGTGCCAGAACTGTTCTGACAAGACCGCTGCCGACAGTTCAGACCCAGATCCAAAGGGGACCCTTTGACCTGGGTCTGCACCGTTTGTCATAAAATCATGTTCGTCAATGATATAATTTGTTACACAATGTCTTGTATTAAGTTAATATTCAATTTAATTATTCATCAGACTAAAGCTAGAAAACAAAACAAAAACAAGACGTAAGCAAACCAACCCGTACACGCGACTGACCGAGTAATACCACTCCTGCCCGTCCTTCCAATGCTCGCTAATTGCGATAAAATGACAGGAACCAAAGGTCAGTAAAGTTTAAATATTTTCAAGAATAACTCCTTTAATATACCACGAAGCTTTATACTGTGACCACTGTTTTAACCCTTTCCTTCATAGGCTATAATAGACCCAACCTCTGTGAATAAATATACCGAAAAGGAGCATTTATTAGAGAATAGGAAACGTTTAGATTTTTGTAGTTTTGAAACCATTGTGATAAATAGAGCATTTGCTCCTATAGGAGCAAATGCTCTATTTATCACAATGGTTTCATAAAGGGACTTTTACAGAGGCGTAGAAAGGAGTATTACTGGAGGAAAGGGTTAAAGAGATGATTCGAAAGACAAGTTACTTTATAGGATTTGGTGGAGGAATGACAATTTTAGTATTTGGGTATGCACCCTTTATCCGTAGCCCTGCACGGAATTTTTCTTTAGACTTGCACATAATGAATCGGTTTTCACAAATCAAATGCACAAACAGAGTAAAGCATAAATAAAACAGCTAAATTTGCAAAATGCCAGATGAGCAGGGCGTAATTTTCAACGGAGAGTTACACAACAATTGTACTTTAAAGATGGTGTATGCTAACCCTTTCCCAATTGAATATTCATGTAGGAAATAATGCCATTATGAATATCTATTGGCTCAATTTTATAATGACTCATGTATACATTAATGTTTGGTATTTGTAATAACTGATCAGTTACGCTATCATAAGCAAACGGAGCAGATCCTGAACAGATGGCTCCTGCAGGAGCCGACTGATCTGGGTCTACTCTGTTTGCAAAGGCCCCAAAAAGCCTTTGTATGAAGGAAAGGGTTAAACATTTATGTTTAGGTTATTGTTGCATTTGGTTCCTTTTGATTAACGGGTCTTTGATAAAGGCGGCATGCACTGTCCTTTGTTCCAGTCTGGTACTCATCTTACGAAAGAACTACTGCAAAAAGTATCGTACGTTCTACTTTTTGCAAGGTTTGTATTATCGCATTCCCTAGCGTGCAACAGTTATTATTGTAAGTTCTAGCATATGGGGTTTGCAACTGGAAGTGCAGTCCTTTTTAGCGCAAACAGTTATGTGTTTTTTTCGGAGTAAATACCCGTTTAGCGCATATGTAGATCAATATGTAGTGATCTAGGCGAACTGTAGCGCCAAAGCTTACCGCTTAGCACATTCCAATCTGCAATCCTTTCGGTGAAGGTCCCATAATTGGCGCCAAACATGTTTACGGGTTTCTGTCGGCGAAAATTAATCTTTTTAACCGGGTTTTCCACGGAAATCCGGTTATTGAAATGGTGATGTACGGCGGGCGGGCTGACGGTCGGACGTGTGGCTGCCAATCTTGTAAGCGCAACTCCTCTGAAACTGCTCAACAGATTTTTATAATATGGAAAAATAGTCAAACAGGGAGAGCCACACACGAAATGACACCGCACCAAACACCATCAAACAAGAAACGGTAAAGCCACAAGACAAAACATAACAGGACGCATATCAAGACGAAAACATTAAACATTAAGCATATTAAACAACAAAATTGACCATAGGCTGAAAGCAGGAGTACCGCCTTGGAACGGCCAGTAACCAAAATAAGCTACTGGGGGACTTAAACCTGGTTTACACCAACCTCGTCCTTATCCCACATTCACCAAAGTCAAAATGTAAATAAAATCCCCCCTCCAGACAACTCCACAACATGCATAACGATGTCTAAAATGAAATGATTTGAAAATAAACGTTAGAGGTAAACAAGCGACGTCATCATTTAAATGACGTCATAATTTAAAAGTACGGGAAAACTATATGAAACATTTCTACACCGACATTTTATAAAAAATAAATCGCAAGAAGATACAAATACTAGTGGATATTAAACATGCACAACTGATTTATTTAAAAAAGAATAAACTTGACATCGTAGACATGTACTAGATGACTATTCAGGTCGGAGCAGCTGTGGAGAAGTTATTTGGGGTACGACAGAACTGGTAAAATATATATATCTAATTTCCTCCCTCCGTAAACGGGTTTAAGAGGGAATCTTCATAGAGTATTAAGCCTTTTCCGTCGTCGCACAAGCAAAGAAGAAAGCATAATGACCAACTGTAAAGGGGTCGACCACCAAGCATGTAGTGTGCTGCAATATAGAGGGGTCATATCCCGTTTTAATGAATTGCTTTATACGTTTGACAAACAAAGTATCAAAATATGTGTGTCCAATAATTTTTCGAAGTTTGTAAATGACATCACCGTAAAACTCCGGGTGTGAAATACCTAACTTTAGAAAAGTACGTAAATTACAATTGTATTTGCTGATGAGTAGAACATTACGGTGGTAAAATTTTGAAAATGTTTTACGAAGTTTGTCATCTCTGTAGCCCTGTTTTAGTAGTTTTTCAGTAATAATAAGGTTACGATTGTTAAAATCATCAACATATAAAACTTGCATGTAGCAAGGACATAATATGTAGATGTGCATATTGTCGGTGAATTTTCCTTCTGCAATTTTCTGGGAGTTATGCCTCTTTGAACTTAGAAATCACTAGGTCTTTTGACCCTATCCTTGTAAGCGAAACTTCTCTGAAACTGCTAAACACAATATGTAGATGTGCATGTTGTTGGGGATTTTTCTTTTGACCCTATCCTTGTAAGCCCAACTCCTCTGAAACTGTTCAACAGAATTTCATAACACCTTGTATGTAGCAAGAAAACACTATGTAGATGTGCAAATTGTCGGGGATTTTTCCTTCTCCAACTTTTCGGGGACTTATGCCCCTTTGAACTTAGAAATCACTAGGTCTTTTGACCCTGTCCTTATAAGCGCAACTCCTTTAACACGAGCTTTAGCGAGTGTAATATTTATTATATATAGTAAACGACTTACATGAAAACAATTTGTAATGAACACGAATGTAAGATCAATGTGAACAGAATTACCGTATGTAAGATTCTGTTTGTTGATATATAGATATGATTGTACAGTTTCTGCGATGGATAACACATTTATCTAATTGATACATGTATCAATGGCATCATTATTTCTTACATAAATATCCATGAAAGAAAGGGTTAAAGGAAAGGGTTAAAGCGATCACAAAAACGAGTTTTTGCATTATTTTCGTCCTGCATTAAGCAATTACATGCATTTACAAATGACCATCTTTATTTATTAGGCGGTGGCAATAGGTGAATTTACTGTACTGCACTTACATTGTCTGCGACGTATGTTTAGTTCGCATCTCTTGACAGGGCCTATCATTCGCAAGTATCAGCTTAATTAGTGTGCCAGAACTGTTCTGACAAGACCGCTGCCAACAGTTCAGACCCAGATCCCAAGTGGGGGAGGGCTTTGACCTGGGTCTGCACCGTTTGTCATAAAATCATGTTCGTCAGTGATATAATTTGTTATACAATGTCTTGTATGTTAAGTTAATATTCAATTTAATTATTCATCAGCCTAAAGCTAGAAAACAAAACAAAAACAAGACGTAAGCAAACCAACCCGTACACGCGACTGACCGAGTAATACCACTCCTGCCCGTCCTTCCAATGCTCGCTAATTGCGCTATAATGATATGAACCAAAGGTCAGTAAACTTTAAATATGTTCAAGAATAACTCCTTTAATACACCACTAAGCTTTATATTGCGATCACTGTTTTAACCCTTTCCTCCATAGGCTAATTTAAACCCAACCTCGGTGAATAAATATACCGAAAAGGAGCATTTACTAGAGAATAGGAAACGTTTAGAATTTTGTAGTTTTGAAACCATTGTGATAAATAGAGCATTTGCACCTATAGGAGCAAATGCTCTATTTATCACAATGGTTTCATGAAGGGACTTTTACAGAGGCGTAGAAAGGAGTATTAATAGAGGAAAGGGTTAAAGAGATGATTCGAAAGACAGGTTACCTTATAGGATTTGATGGAGAAATGACAATTTTAGTATTTGGGTATGCGCCCTTTATCTGTAGCCCTGCACGGAATTTTTCCTTAGACTTGCACATAATGAATCGTTTTTCACAAATCAAATGCACAAACAGAGAACTCATTGAATAAAACAGCTGAATTTGCAACATACCAGTAGAGTAGGGTGTAATATTCAACTGAGAATAACAAAATAACTGTACTTTAACCCATTCCCTCCTAGACTATTTTAGACCCAACCTCTTTGAATTAATCTACCGAAAAGGAGCATCAACTATAGAAAAGTAGAATTTTATAATGTTAAACTATACAATACATATATGAAATTAAAGAATAAACAAATAGTTTATACAACAAATATGTAAAATATACAATACATATATAAGATCATATAATTTTATTTATAGAACAAATATATGCATTTTCAACAGATATATGTTTTATTGAATATTGCAACGCATAGCACGCCTGAGTTTCAAACTACACATCTATCTTGTCGACAAATTGTCTAAGAAACAATCGACTATGCTTGTCAACCGTTATATATACTCAGCAAAAAAATCAGGGATGTTAATATTTACCGTGGAATAACATGAAAACAAAACACATTATAGAATATGAAACTCATAATTTTATCTACATAATTAAATTTATTAACAAATGAGTCTAAAAAGCATGTGGTTGCTTATGCAGGGTAAAAGTAATGCAAAAAACTCCTACAAGAGCAGTTTGCATAACTTTTTCCCTACATTAAGCTACCATCTGTTTTAAACATTTCCTTCATTTGCAAACAGAGTGGACCCAGATCTGATGGCTCATATAGGAGCCATCTGATCTGGGTCTGCTCTGTTTGCTCATGGAATTTGATAGTCCTGTTTCTTTACTTTCTTAAATGGCTACAATGCTCCACCGTCCAGAGTTCATTATAACTATTTTGTCCATGAATATTCAGTAGGTATTGGAATTTGGAATAAACATAGAATCGGGAAAGAGCTAAAGTGAAAGTCCTTACAATAAAATGCATATGTTCAATAAGACCATAACATTTCGTACTTGTTATGTTCAAGCATACTTTGTTATGAAGATTGTCAATTCGAATTTGCATCGAAACATGCCCTTATGATACAAAATAAACCATTTCAATTGATATTTAATAATAATATTTGTTCTACAACAAAACATTATCAGCTTTTGAACAGTAAGTGAAATTAAAACGCGAGCCAAATGAATACTAATACATTGCCGAATAACATCGGGTCTTCGATAGCAAGCACATGGAACTTTTGTCTTCCTCGGCGTTTATTCGATTGGCTTTCTTGCGGTATACTTCTTTACGACATGTAAACAAATGATTTATGTAACTGTTATGTATTTTAAAGCACGATGCAAGCAGATACTATCACTTTAGAATACGGAATTAGGCTTTTTCGAGAGAACGTATTGGTGAGGAGACATTAA
Source organism: Azorinus chamasolen (assembly GCA_963576725.1). Lineage (NCBI taxonomy): Eukaryota > Metazoa > Mollusca > Bivalvia > Cardiida > Solecurtidae > Azorinus > Azorinus chamasolen. Next base: position 48,382,210 of record OY755246.1, on the reverse strand, counting down.
TGTAATATAAATCATTTGAATTTACGTTGAAAAATAATTCCCATGAACATGTAACACTCTATCTGAGTAAGAAATTCTGTATGGAGAGTTATCGGAATTGCTATTGAATTGTTACACATTTTCAGTCAATATCGCTTGCGAAAGTAAAAAAAAGGTGTCAGCGTTACGGAAACATTTGTTATTTGAACATACTATTAACATTTTCCATCATATATACGCTTTTTACGCATTTTTCAAACAGAGAAGACCCAGATCAGAAGGCTCCTATAGGAGCCGTCTGATCAGGGCCTGCCTGCTGTGTTTGCTTATGGAATTTTGAAGCTCCGTGTCTTTACTTTCTAAAATGACTACAATGTTCCACCTTCCCTATTTCATTATATCTATATTCTCCATGTATATTCAGTAGGTATTGACATTCTCAATAAAATTAGAACAGGGAAAGGGTTAACACAGAAAATGTCGACCCATTGTGTCGACCGACCGGCGTACGTAGTAGAGTGGTTAACGCGCTCGACTGAAATATCAGGCGTTCCGGGTTCGATCCCCGACGGACCAAGTCCTTTGGATGAGACTTTATAAATGGAGGTCATCTAAAAGAACCAAAGAACCAGGGAAACTTCATCGATAATAAGATCAGGTATCGCGCCAGGGTTTATCTGTATCCACCCTCTCTCTCTCTCTCTCTCTCTCTCTCTCTCTCTCTCTCTCTCTTTCTCTCTCTCTCTCTCTCTCTCTCTCTCTCTCTCTCTCTCTCTCTCTGGGTATTGGATTGTGCAGGCATTAACGCGATCACGTGTATAACAAAATCCACACCTGACTCGCCAGTGACCCTTTTAACACTGGGCTATCGATTTCGATTCAAGCACATCAGTCCGTAAAGGAAGCGTCTGTATTTGGTTTCAGATAAAGTAAATCAAGGTGAACAGAAATAAACTGTTATCATGATAGACATTTAGTGTTTGACCTTGTGTGTCATTGTCCGCGAATGGGCTTTATACTGTTCTCGAGAACAGATGCTGCATTTTATTGGCGCATAAATAACTTACGACACATGGGCAGTAAAATGTCACGTGTGTAAGAAACGGATGTTTTGTTTGTTTGTATCGGAATTTAACGTTGCTTTAACCCATTCCCTCATATTGTCGCCTTTTGACGTCTCTGTAAACGTCACTTTCTGAAACCATTGTGATAAATAGAGCATTTGCTCATATGGGAGCAAATGCCTTATTTATCACAGTGGTTTAAACACTACACAATTCTAAATATTTCCTTTTCTATAATAACTGCTCATTTTCGATAGATTAATTCAAAGAGGTTGGGTCTAAATATAGCATATGAGGTAATGGGTGAACAGTACTTCAGTCATATCGCAATGTCTAGCTGATTACAAATTGAAGAAGTATGTGCATGGAGCAAATGGCATGGTTCCATGCGCAGAACACCATTGACCTACCGAAAGGCCAGCTGAAAGTCTTCATCACATGAACAATTCAAATACCCAGGCTGGGGGTGTGAACTATATCTATGGGGGTTAACTAAAGGATTGAATACGTTTTAGGTAATAATACCTATTTGAGTGTTTGACACGGTTTTAATGTACGAGCATGTAATATGAGAACTATTTTCAAAGGATTGATTAACCATTTCCCTCATGAATTTTCATGTGGAAAATAACGAATATTTGAATAACAATTAACCGAATTGTATAATGGTATCATAGAACAAGAGCAATGTTGACGATGGAAAAACATTTTATATCTTAACCTTTTCGGAGCCAAATTTCTAAGAAAATTGTCGTGTGCAAACCTCTTTTGTTGCATCATTTGGTAAAATGAGGAAATGAGATAAATAAATGCAAAGTTCAAAGTAATAAAACACAGATATAGAAACGTAGTTGAGAAAAAAAGTGAAGTCCCCGATCAGACGTCGCCTTTTCAAAGCGACGTCTGATCTAGGACTGCACTATTTGTCGGGGTGCATTTTTGCGACATTGGCGGTGATAGGGTTAAGCAAACCGAGCAGTCCCTGATAAGACGTCTCCTAAAGGAACCATCTGATCTGGGTTTACTCTGTTTGCAAAGGCGTGAAACTGCGTTTCTATGAGGTAATGGCGGAAAGGGTATATCTATGCCAAGGGTCTGGTTATGACATTACTGTGCTAGAGTTATCCTTCAGAATGCACCTCTTTTACTTTTTTACGGTTTTGGAAGTAGAGTTAAGTAAAATGCTGCGGCATAGTATGCTCTTGGTATGATCTTAACCATTTCTTTCTTACAAATGCTTTTTCATGTCTTTGAAAACAGGTTAGGCCCAGATCAGACCTGATCCATGTATTGTCTGTTTGTCTATGAAATTATGACAGATCTGACTACAGTTTCTAACCATAACAAAAAAACTTGTGGGTACATATGCCATTAAAAAGGTGACGCTAATAACAGTGCATTGTGTAATTATTTCTTGAATGAATATTATAGATGTATCCTGCGCAAATGTCCGCATATTTTGCCTTTCAAACTGACTTTAGAATCGGAATATATGTACCTAACACTTATTTAAAATTACACAGTACGGTTAGTAAATGGTTGTTTGTGTCGAAAAAATAAAAACATGTCTTGCTACGGAAATCAACGAAACAGCGTTCGCCATTGACCGGAACCTGTCGTAAGAGTCAAATCATTCGATGTATACGTGGTCAACAACCAATGTCAGCCATTGTACATGTGATAGGAACCTTATTAATTTCAAAGCGTTGTTCCGAAATAGAACCGGGGTCGTTCAGAACTTGGCCGAAAATGTCCGATTATTTCCGTACAAAATCCCGTTTCTAAAAAGGAGGCTCCTATTTAATAATTTAGCAGTGTTCGGGTAGCGATAATATTTAGCTGAACAAATATATCCTGTCGGAAAATGGGTCGTAAACATTATTTTCATTGTAAATATACGTGTACAGCTTCTGGTATTGATTGATTAATACGAAAACGAAAAATGCGCATAATACATCTTAAAATAAGGACATGATAAACTTGCTGAAAAAAACTACATTTGAGTACTGTTATCGTTTTGTTCAATCAGGGGAATAAGCAGCACGAATACGTAAGTATATACTTTGCTTCATTGCATTGTTTCAGTCATGCATTTAGTAAGTCCATCATTAACCCATTCCCTCCAAGACTATTTGAAAACCCTACATCGTTGAATAGATCTACCGAAAAGGAGCATTTATTAGAGAAATGGGAAAAAATTGTAATTTTGAAACCATTGTGATAAATAGAGCATTTGCTCCTATGGAGCAAATGATCTATTGATCACACTGGTTTCAAAAAGTGACCATTACAGAGGCGTCAAATGCATCAGTAGGAGGGAATGGGTTTATCTACCATTTGACATTTTGATTTTTAAAAGACATAAACTGAACATAAACTCAGGAAACCGAAGCATAACATTAGAACTAACGTTAAATATATCAACTGATATGTCCCTAATATGAGACAATATAACTTATCAGCAGCTTTTCCAACGAGTTCTTTGTTAAATGAATGGTCGTTCAGCGAAGCTGTTGCTGACAGAAATCATATAATGTCCTAGTATAAACAACCCAGAGATAAGATTGAAACTTACATTACATATTGAGAAACACAATTATTCAGCGTTTTTATTGTTTGTCGAATTGCATTTTGATGAAGCTGTTGTTTCCAATGTCTACACCATATTGTAGTATCGCCATTTGACTGATGAATATTCACATATTATCAAAACGTCTTAGTTCATTATCAAGTATCTGATATTGAACCATCTCGAAATCTGACACATAGATGCTTGAGAATCACCGTATAACCCATTTATTCCGATATTTTGCAAGGAAACCCTGTCCTGATCTTATTTTGGAACCCGTACATTTTCCCCGTTGAGGGACCACAACAAACAGTTGCTAGTATAAGCGATAAACCCATTTGCGCCCACGATCTGGGACGTAGGCAAACAGTGTAGACTCTGATCAGACGCCGCATAATGCGGCGTCTGATCAGAGTCTACACTGTTTGCTGATATGAATTTCAATATAAAACAAAACAACATTGACAATTTAGGCCAGACATCCCTTAGATAAAAATGGACTAATCCAATATATAAACATTGAAGAATCCACTGGGCGCAAATGGGTTAAAATAAATGGGTTCAGCAAACAGTACAGACTGCTTCAGGAACCAACTGATCTGGGTCTACACAGTTTGCCTGTGTCCTTTTAAAGGGACACTGGGCACATATGAGTTAACTGCTCTAGGTGCGTTGAACCTTTTGAGAAACTACTGGAAATGTATGGATGCAAACGCTGTCTTACTTGACTTGATCTCAAGCTGTTTGTAATACTACGCTTACCAAAATAATGTTATCATTATTTCTACAAATATTTATGACCAAAACAAAACATTTAAATACAGGTTTTATTCTGCCGTTTTTCAGGCTCTTGTCTGTTATCATTTATCATAAATACATTGTAACCATGTAACGTTTGGCGAGACTAATAAAAGTCATAAATATCATAGTTGTCACATCTATTCTGAATCAATCCCTTTCCTCCATGAACATTCATGTCAGAAACTGTAGAATCATATCTATATTATATCATTAGCATACAGAGCAGACCCTGATCAGACGGCTCCTATAGGAACCGTCTGATCTGGGTCTACTCTGTTTGCAAAGGCGTAGAAAGGCATATTTATGAAGTAAAGGGTTGAATCAGATTGTCCATAATGGTATGGCAGATACTTATCAACAACTAACCTATAAACAGTTTGGACGTAATAAAAGGGGTGTTCGAAAAGTATTGGCAAAAGTGTCACACTGCCTTTAACCCTTACCCTGTTTTGAAAACAAAAACACGTAGTGGTATGGAATTGGTAAGTGAACATTTGCAAAGTTGTCGATAAGGAATTACTGTTAAAACTTGTAGTTGTAATTTGTTTGGTAATTGGAGATGAACATCGTTAAATATTGCTCATTAAGGAAATTTATTTAAACCCCACATTTACAGGCGGTTTTCCTCCACTAAATGTGCCAGTTTTCTTACTATCTTCTGCAACAATAACCACTGTTTGCTGGAGTATATTTTGTCAACAACGGATATACGAAAACGTAAACATACCCAGGGACCATCATTTTGATTTTTAAAACTGTATTCGTGTTAACCCGCTACTCCATAAATGCGCATTTTTATGCCTTTGCAAACATAGTATACCCAGATCAGACGACTTCATTGTAGGAGCCGCCTGATCAATGTTTGCTCTGTTTACTTATGGAACAGTATAGATATGATTCTACAGTTTCTGACATGGCAAAATATCACGTGTTCATGTGCTAGTATAAACTTATTTTAATAAATATTCATGATTTCATTATTTCTTATATGAACCGTAAAGTGTTATAGCTATTGGAGGTATCAGATGGTACGGGGTGAAATAGTGATTCTATTACCACCATGAAGGTCAGAAAAACTACCAATCACTATAATAGAAGACAAATTAACATATGTGTACAGTAAACCCCCTCTAAACCAGACGTTAAAATTAGTATATGTGACGCTATTTCAGATGGCAGCTTAATGCAGGTTTAAAGTCATGCAAAAAGAAAGCAGCCACCTACTTAAAAAGACTCATTAAATTGTTCTTTTTGTAAAATTCCGATTTAGGGGGATTTTAATGTACATGTATATATGACATCCTTGTTTATTATTCAATTAATCCCAGATGATGATTTTTCATTCGTCAAAAGTCTTGGCAAAAGAAACATGTTCATCTGTCCACATTCTGACGACGTCCATAAATTGATAAAGATACAGCAACGACCGACATATCTAAACATTTGTACCTTTAGAACGTTGAAAAAATATCGTCAGCTTATAGTATTACCTGCTTCCTCGTTAAAATACACGTTGCATTCCCCTTTCAGATGGTACAGATGTATGCACAAATGAAGTACAGATAGAAGTACCTGTAACATGTTTAGATGCTATGATCTCATCCGGATCCAAACAGTTTGGAACAGTAACCGTGACATCCTACAAATGGTGCGTACGGCAAAACATGTTCGTGATAAGCTCGAAAGATAAATTTGACAGAAAACACAATAATGGTAATACCCGTACATTATCGTCTGCCAGCTGCTGTTGTTTACATTGTAGTAACATTGGTTATCAGACAGGCTTCAACAACGTTAGTCATTGTCATGCTGTGGAAAAACACAATATCTGCTCAAATGTAGATCTGGTGCAATTTTGACTATTTCCGATTTGATCAAGCTTTTCCGAAACTATTGATCGGATGTCAAACAGCATGGATCCTGATCAGATGCCGAATTACTCGGCGTCTCATCAGGATCCAAGCTGTTTGCAAATGAGAGACAAGTCAGGGATAGCGGGATAATGGTTGATATGAACTTCAATCAATGACAACTCAACTGTGAAAACAAGTATACTAAAACATATCTTATATATTTGGACGAAGTTAAGTTCAGAAATTTACATGATGTTTGTATTTGAAGTTCAAAAATATATACATATTGCATGTATTAATATCAGTCAACAACTTAACAACTCTTCTGTTCTTAATGTTAAAATCCCAACAATAATCTCAACTTTTCAATAACATTATAGAACTTGGTATGTTTTATGTTCATTCAATATTATGAAGATTGTCAATTTGAAAAGTGTCACTGTGAGTAAATATAAATCGTTTTCATCGATACTTTTAATTTTTGTTCTACAACCAAATATTAACGGCCTATATCGAACAGTTAACGAAACTAAAATACAACTCGAATAATTTCTAAAACATTGCCGAATAACATCGAGTCTTCGATATCAAACACGAAAATGTTGTCTTCATCAGCGTTTAGTCGACATACAGTAAAACCTCTCCATAACGACCACTAAACTACATCAAGTATTTTGTGTTAAAGGCAGGTGGATGCTTAAAGCAAGGTGGAAGTAAAACAAAACGCTTCTATAGGAGCGTTCTGTTTTACTTACACCTTGCTTTATGCAACCACCTGCCCAAAATACCAATTAATTAACACAAATTAGTGGCCGTTATAGAGAGGTTTTACTGTACTTCTAATATATACTTCTTATCGCCATGTAAGCAAATGATTATGTAATATTTAGGCATTTTAGACTGGCGGAAGCCGGTCTTTAGGACTGCAAATCGGATTCAGCTATCGTACCAGTGCCACGTCCGATTTAACATTTTTTGTGTATTAATGCACCATAGGCAGATCCATATGTCTAATCGCATATTTTTCAATACAGCAAACTACCACTTGACTACGGTTTGAATAAGAGTTGCAGATCCGCTATTGACATGCGATGTGACTGCGATTCTAGGTCAAATGCTGATGAGAAGTTAAGCGGTTAAAAAATAGGGCCGCTTGAAATCTCACTCTCACTGTTATCCTTATGAAAGTGATCCGATTTTGGGCAGGTGAAGTAAACTAAAATATTTGAAAACGGTTACCAAACGGTAAGAAAAATGGAGCAAATTATAGTATTGAAGCGGTCCAGGGAATGACATGATGAAAACATTTTCAGAACGTTTCACGCACGATAGAATTGACCTTTCATCCAACACGAGGAAGTGTTTTGTCATATTGATATATTTTTTAAATCTTTAAGTGACGTCTTTAAGTGTCGTCTTATTATTTCTAGGTTTTCAAATAATATCATTAGCAGAATTGTCGTGTTTCTAGAGTATGATTCTTTACAACTGTGGTGTGGAATACAGTACAAGGCTGACCCACTTTTCAGTATTGCTCTGTTGCATTTACAGACGTGTTTTGTCTGTGTACCTCTGAAATCAGTTTTCATGTAAAGCGATACTGTTTTTTAAATCTTTTTTTCGGTTGCAGATATTTCCAGATAAATATAAGTACAGTACATGTACATGTAAGGGTCAGTGACTTTTACATTACATACTTCTTTTTCTGTGCAATTATATGGCAAATTGTGGCATGAAATGCGTTGCAGTTGTCATGCTGATGTTGTAATTTAAAGATGAATAAATTTATTGATTTATTATCATCTCAATTATCACCCATGTTTCCGAGGGGGTCAGTCCGTTAATCACTCTGTCTGTCCACCCGTTCGTCTGCAATTGCTTTAAACGACATCTCATCTGAAACCGCATGGTAGAATGTAACCAAACTTCAGACCAAAGTGTGAGGTTGGGCGCCCAAAAACCGGTTTAACCCCCAGTGACTTTTGTCACTGACCGTTCCAAGGCGGTACTTCCATCTTCCCCCTATTGTATGTTTGTTTTGTCTTTGTGCGGCTCTTGATGTTTTTATAGTTATGTACATTTGCCGTTTCCTTGTGTTGCTGTTCGGGCGGCTGTTTGTTCTGTATGTGGTGTTTCCTGCATGACTCATTTTTGTACTTTCAGATAAATGATCTTAGTATTAAGCACCATCAGAATTGCTAAAAGGATCCGGATCCATGAAGAAGTCTGGTTGTTATAGCAACAAAAATAAAAATCTTAAGAAATCTTCTCCAAACCAAGGGGTGATTTGAATGATACCTGGCAGAAATAGTCCCCTGATAACTCTCTACCAAAAAATCTAAAAATAATGACTGCCAGGGGCGGGACTACTTTCCGACAGTCTTTCAACGATATCACCGCTTTAGTTTCTTTAACTATGGAAGTAGAATATCCAAGAAATATAAATATTTTCGACACGAATGAATTACCGTCGCCATTGCGCTAGAGCATAGCATTAGTCTACATCACAAATTCCAAGAAACGATCTTTCAAACTATTTAACCCTTTCACTGTTCAGTATTCTTGTAAGAAATAATGCCAACATGAATATTTATTGATGATAATACGTAGTTGGTCCCCTGTGCTATAGGAGCCGTCTGATCTGGGTCTACTCTGTTTGCACATACGTGAAAAGGCGTTTATATAAGGGAAAGGGATTAGCTCCGTTGTACACATTCGTACATACTGGATTCATCTTGAGCTATCGTGTAAAATGTAAAAATGTATTTAGATGGTAAGACTCTAACCATTACTCTTATATAGACAACTTTTACAAACAGAGTAGATCCAGACCAGATGTCTCCTGCTGGTGCCGTCTTAACGGAATTTGCTCTGTGTGCTTATGCAATGATATATATCTAATTGTATAGTTTCTGACATTGCCCAAACTGACCTGGATTAAACAACAACCGTATTGTGTAATAATAGTAATCACTATTTTTTCCGAATTTTCGGTCACTTGACCTTTATCAAGAAACAATTCTGTATGAAATCAACTAAGTGGCCTCCATTATGATCATAATGGAGGCTACTTTGTTGTTTTCCTGTAGGAGCTGTCTGATCAGGGTCTGCTCTGTTATATATTGACTTATATAGATCCGATTCTATAGTTTCTTACATTACAAAAATCGCATGTGTCCATAATATTATACCGTTATGAACAATATTCTAATTAATATCCATGGTTTAATTGTTTCTTACATGAATATGGGAAAAGGAACGGGATAAGAGTTTTCTTTACATCGTCACATGTTTCGTTGTTTTCGATACGAGATAATGCCATTTGATAATGTCAATGAGCGACGGTTTACAAAACCTTTCATGTTGTTTGTTTTCAAAAATGTAGAACCAGATTAGTAATCACGTTTAATCCATTACCTTATAGACTGTTTTTAGCTCCAAACTCTTTGAATAAATCCACTGAAAAGGATAATTTATTAGAAAGAAGTAATAGTTTTAAATTGTGTAGTTTTGTGACATTGTGATGCTCTATTTATATGCTCTAAATGCTCTATTTATCACAATGGTTTAGAAAAGTGACTATCAGAGAGGAGTCAAATGGGGCCAATATGAAGAAATGGTTACAGCGCAACGTCTAGTAAGTCTCTTGACGGTGTGTTACGCAAGTCAACAAAAAGAGAATCAGCTCTATGGGTGACGAACATTACTGAGTCTGAACCGACAAAATGTCTTTCAACCACGATAGTTGTTCTTGTTCTACAATGGTCATGATTTATGTTCACTCAAGAGCTGACCAATCAAAGATTTTACAATGGCAAAAGCTGGAGTTTAGTAAGACACTGCAATTGCACTATCATGTGCTGATGAGTGTTCACCCAAACTGATTTTGCAAACAAGTTTTATTGTGTAACCATTTACTCCATATATACGCCTTACTGTGCATTTGCAAACGAATAAGAGCCGTCTGATAAGGGTCCGCTCTTTTTGCTTATGATATAATAAAGACACGACTCTATGGTTTCTGCCTGAGCTAAAACTTCCCGTGTCCAAGTGCTATTATAACAAATTAATCTAATTAATATTCATGACATAATTATTTCTTACATGAAAATTCATGAAGTAAAGGGTTAGCCCCTTTTTATCCTGTTGCCAAGTGATGTCTACTCAAAATCTGAGCTGACTACAACTGTTACTACATACTTGTTAACGCCTTTTATAACTATTGACAGAGTTTCTAATATATTAGATCCTGATAAAACACTGAATTAATTGGCCTCTCACCTAGATCCACGGTGTTTACAAAGTACAAAGGCCTTTCAGGTCGCATATAGTAGGGTATGGATGAACTTTTCTTAAGGGTCAATTCATTTATTAAACATAGGAGTCTTAAAAAGCAGGTGGTTGCTTAATGCAGGGGAAAAGTAATGCAAAAAGCTCATATAGGAGCTTTTTGCATTACTTTTGACCTGCATTAAGCTACCAACTGCCTTAAAGACCAATAATTAGACCTCTTTCTGATTGTCGCTTAAGACAGGTTCTACTGTATAGAATATTTCTCTCCGCTAATAAATAGAAAACAATTATTCATATTGATTTGACTTTGTTATGACTAATTAAAACGGTAACATAAAACCATTAATTGGAATGTGAGAAAGTGTTCCATTACATATTAAATGCATTGTAGGCACTATAACTGAATCCAAGCATTAGAAAGAACTATCCAGAAAAACACCAATAAATGCCCTATATTGAACCAGGAAGAACCTGTCACATACAAATGACGAGTTATTAACCCTTTTCTTTACGGCTACCAGACTTACGTTCGCAAATAACTTTGACCCAGATGAGACGCTGAGTAACTCGACGTTATATCAGGATTAAGGCTGCTTGACATGCAGTCAACAGTTTCCCAAAAGCATGGTCGAATCGGAAGTAGTCAAAATTGCACCAAATCCAGTTTTAAGCAGACAATATGTTTTTCACAGCGGGGTAATGAATAATCACTTTTTTTCAACGCCTCTCGTGTATTTAAGGTATAGTGATCGGTGTTTGTCCAATGATTGCTTTTATTTTCTATTCTCTAATTTGTCGACTTCTCCTTTAAGTGCGAAACTAAAGCATTCAACGTGTCACCAGGATCACATGCTATATCATATAGCGGCATATATTTAATTAACCCTTTCGCTGCTAAACTCTGTCGTCTGCTAACTTTGTCGTCTGCCAAACTCTGTCGTCTGCTAACTTTGTTTTCTGCTACAAATTTTCATTCTTTTGATTTTCTTCATTTTTGTTTCAAAAACATAGTAACAGTAACAAATAGTTTGGATCCTGATGAGACGCCGAGTTACTCGGCGTCTCATCTGGATCCAAACGGTTTGCATAGGTAATCACAGATCCGGCATAGGCAGCGAAAGGGTTAAGATGTTTTTTTTCTGTAGAAGGGCGGCTGCTACCATTGTGTGAACAGTAAATTGTCACAGTTATATCAGGTATTTCCTGTATGTGTTCGCGTTTAACCCTTTCACCGCCAATGTCGCAAAAGTGTACCACGATAAATAGTGCAGTCCCAGATCAGACGCCAACTTTCCAAGGCGGCGTCTGATCAGGGACTACACTTTTTGTCTCAAACTTTATGTTTATATCTGTGCTTTATTCCTTTGAAATTTGCATGGATTTATTCCATTTTCTAATTTTACCGAATGATTTACCAACATTGGTTTGCAGACGACAATTAGAAACTTGGCGCCGAAAGAGTTAATGTACGCCATCGTAAACTTTCAATTGCGGTCCCTCTCTTGAAGATATATTGTCTTATTACTAAACTGCTGTATTGCAGCTTAAATCCTTTTCTGTATAATTATATTATACATGTATGGATTAAAATTAGTTACCAATTATATAAGACATATTAGTAAGCAGGTATCGATATCATAAGTCATTTCATTGAGTCTGAGTTCATTATCAAGCATCTGATTGGTCAGTGTTGTAGTAAACTCAGAATAACCTTAGAAACGTGCCATTTCCAGTATTCATTATTTGCGCACATAATCCCGAACGACTATTCTTGTTAACCGTGTAAATGATAAATATTGTACATGCAATGTAGTAAAGAATAGAAACTATATTTGAATCAAAGATCGTGCCACTATGCGCAAGAGGTATAACGACATTACTGCAATATAGAGGTACACAGAATACTGTTTAACTGTTTAAATGCATTTGTTAGAAGTTATACCTTTGGGTTTAACCCTTTCACTGTTGTATGTCTATTCCAAATTTCAATACCTACTGAAGATTTGTGGACAAAATAGTTATGATGAAATATGGCAGGTGGAACACTGTCCATAGCCGTTTTATAAAGTAAAGAAACAGAACTATCAAAATTTATGCCATTGGCAAACAGAGCAGACTCTGATCAGACGGCTCCTATAGGAGCCGTCTGATTTGGGTTTACTCCGTAAACACATGCGTAAACAAATGTTTATATGAAGGAAAGGGATACATGTAGCAGTTCTTATGCCAGTGATTAGCAAATATACACAAAACAAACTGCCTATAAACGTTACCTTCTTATAGTTACTTATACAAATGTAGTTGCATTTTAGTGATGTCGTTGGAATTTGCACGGGCTTAACGCTTAACTTGCGGAAATAATATGTCTGATCAATATCCGTTCACTTAAGTCTGATGCAATTCATCATTTTGAGAAAATGTTGACCTAGTGTCAAACAGCTTGGATCGTGATGAGACGACAGGTTAGTTACTCTCATCTGGATCCAAGCTGTTTACAAATGGCAGTCAAATCTCGCTCAGCAGGCTAAGGATTAATATGCAACAAGACAAATTGTCGTTACGTTATGAACTTGTATGTGCTTCCATCTTCCCCCTATTGTGTGTTTGTTTTGTCTTTGTGCGTCTCTTGTTTTTTTTTTATAGTTATGTACATTTGCTGTTTCCTTGTGTTGCTGTTCGGGCGACTGTTTGTTCTGTATGTGGTGTTTCCTGCATGACTCATTTTTGTACTTTGGGTATACAGACCATGCCCCGAGGTTATAAAGTTCTTTGCTTGAGTCTGAAATCATTATCAAGCATCTGATTGGCCAGATTTGGCGATTGCTGTGAATCTGACCAATCAGATAATTGAGAACGATCTCAGACGCAGGCTCAGAAGTTTTATAACCTTGGTTTCAGGTGTTTTTGAGCTCAGTCATTTATTTTATTTTTAGTGTAAACACGTTTGTTCTTCCTCAATAATCGTTTAACCCTTCAACCGATAGAGATGCATTTGTTGCCATTGAAGCATAGCAGACCCAGGTCAGTCTGATTAGGGTCTACTATGTTTTGTAATTGAAACAGAACTGATTCTAAAGAATAGTTTGTTTGTTTGTTTGTGTTGATTAACGTCCGTATCTGCTCACTATGGAATAATTGGACACCCTAGAGAGAGGGGAGAGGATACAGAGAAACCCGGGCGCGATGCCCTACTCTTATTATCGACTGAGTTTCTCTGGTTCTTTTAGATGCCCAGTGTAAATCACTGATACATCGGACCTCGGTTTAAAGTCTCGTCCGAAGGACTTGGTCCGGCGGGGGATCGAACCCGTGACCCCTTGTACTGCAGTCATGGGTTCGATCCCCCGCCAAAAGCTCCATTGGTCATGCACCAATATCATAAAGCAGCCACAAATGATTCTGGAAGTGCTATGTTCGCGGAAAATCATTCATGAGGTATAGGTTTATACTACTCAGTTGAATAGAACGGACAGGGGATTGGGAATTAACATACTAAAGTACACAGCAATATCAGAAGCACAAATGAACAGCGCGCTCTCTCGCATATATACTTGACTTTCACAAAAGTATTCACTGCCTGTTCAACACAGACAGCATTTACCAATTCCTGCATATTGACGCCTTTTGACCCCTCTGGAAAAATCATTCTCTTAAAGAATTATGATCAATCGGAGCAAATGCTTTATTTATCACAATGGTTTCATTACTACAAAATTCTAAAAAAGTCCTTTCCTCTAGAAAATGCTCCTTATCGGTAGATTTAGTCAAAGAGGTTGGGCCTAAAAATAGCCTATGAGGAACAAACACCGTAAAACCAAAACCACAGACACGTGCCTCTGCAGTATATTTATCTAGCAATTACATGTTACGTCAGACGACAGGCTTTACATTCTGCCAATGCGGCATTATTATTTTTTTGTATTATAATTCTCTATTTGCTGCAGTAACAAAAGCTGTCAGACAATACGTCAACAATCTAGACAAGTTGTTATTTTACTGTCTCGATGTAATAATGCATCACATCGAACATGCCCATGCATCATTGGGACAAATGAGGATTTTTCTGAAGATGGCATATAGTCTTGGAGGAATAGTTTGAGCTGTGTCTCTGGGACTATTTATCAAGGTTACCTTGTCGTACGTGCTGCATCAAAACCGGTGTCCACATTATTTGAGACTCGTCAGTATTGGATAAGTTTATTTCATCTGATATTAATTTGCTCTTAACCAATTCGTTCATACAGGCGCCTTTTCACGCATCTGTAAATGCCACTTTTTTTTTAAAACCATTGTGATAAATAGAGCATTTGCTCCATAGGAGCAAATGCTCTATTTATCACAATGGTTTCAATAATACACAATTCTAAAGGTTTCCTATTTACTAGATAAACTATTTGAAGGAACTAGACTCCTCAGATATTCCCAAGTCTCTCACAATTTCGGTTGGATCCATACGTGGTGTATTTTTATGTATTCTTTGAGCCATTCCATCGTCTGTTCCCTGCAAAATTCAGATATTACGTTTAGTAAAATCTTTTAAAAAAGAAGGTAAATGATTAAGTTATTTTACCGGAAATATAAATTATCATTAATAATAAGATAAAAGCATTATTATCGGATATATTTATTTATCACATAATTTGCCGTGTGGGAGTGCCGTACCAGAGTGCCGTAAATTGCGGAAATGCACTAATGCATTTATAATGCAAATGAGCAATTTGAACTGGCTGTACTAGGATGTAAAAATGGCCGAAACGGCCGTAAGATACAGTGTTTCGCTTTCTGTGGCACTTTTAACGGTTATGTGCTAAAAATAAATTTACATTCGTGTTCATTACAAATTGTTTTCATGAAAATCTTTTACTAAAATGAGTAGTACACTCGCTAAAGCTCGTGTCATATTATTATAGTTAAATTGTTTCATAAAAACAATTTGTAATGAACACTCATGCAATATCCTCTATTAATTATTTATGTGCTGGAGCCGTCTGATCTGGACCTGCTCTGTTTGCTAATGAATATACAAATGATTCTACAGAACTTTGCTACCATGACCACATATTCCTATGTTCATCTGCCATTATGAAAAGTAATCTAGTTTATATTCACGAAGTCATTATATCTTACATGAATATGTATTAACTAAAACATTAAGGTCATGTGCACTCAAAATGTTGGGTAATTAGAGAACAAGAGTTAGTGTTAAGAGAGCCTAAAATGTTGTTCGATATTTTATTGTCTCGCTTTAAATTGACATCTGTCAGAGTCTTAAAAGCTGTATTAACCACGAGGCATAATTATAAAATCCTGATTGTAGTGTTTAACTCTATTGCTGCCAATTTCGCATCTATGATAACCTACACAAACAGCGTGTATCCAGATGAGATGTCGTGGAACTCAGCGTCTCATTGGGACTCAAACTGTTTGGTGCTTTAATTATGGGTTTTTTTTAAACAAAAAAGAACATTCCAAAATATAATACTGAGTAGAGGACTAACTTTGCAGACGACACTATTTGGCAGTGGAAGAGCGATAGAGGTCAACTTCTATTTTGATTTCCGCTACAAATTCACAAGTCATACAGCTGAACTTAGATATTTCAAACTCGGATAACTCGAACTTCGGGATCATTCGAACGAAAAATTCAGTCCTTCCAAAATGTACGATACAGAATTGTTCTAAAATGTATCGCTGCGCATAATAGCTAGAAACAACTTCGTGTTCCTGTAGGATCTTTCAGCTTTACTTTAGACCTGCATTTAACTAATCTGTATGGTCCATTGACGTTCGAGAGATATCAAGATTTAGCTGTATTTCGAAACAGTTAACCTGATACCGCTAACTATTACATAAGTCGCATTTGCAAACCGCTTGGATCCAGATGAGACGCCTAGTAAGCAACAGTTTCTTAAAAGCTTTAATGACACTTGACAAATATATTGCTTAATAGCTTGATCGAATCGGAAGTTGCCACACTTGAACATATCCAAATTTGAGTTGACGTTACGCTTTCACAGCGGACTAGGATGGACGACGAGATACACAGCGCATCAATGGAACTTTAACCAGAGAACCAGATAAGATGTGTACATTAAAGCATTTTCAAGAATAACTTATTTATTTCTCTATCAAACCCTATGTTATATGGGTTTAGGGGAGAAAGGACGATTTCAGTATTTGGATATGCACCTTTATTTTTTGCTCTGTTAACAATTTCCCTGTTCTATATTTATTCCAAATTTCAATATCTACTGAATATTCATGGACAAAATAATTATAATGAAATATGGAAGTTGGAGCATTGTGGCCATTTTAGAAACCAAAGAAAACAGATCTATCAATTTCTATTAGCAAACAGAGTAGACCCTAAGCAGATGGCTCCTATAGGAACCATCTGATCTGGTTCTTCTCTGTTTGCAAATGCGTGAAAACGCGTTTATATGAAGGAAACGGTAAATTGCTTGCAAAGGTCATGAATAAGTCATCTATAAAATGCTTTCTGTCTTGTTATTGTTATATTTTATTGGTATTGTGTTGTTTTTCTTAATTTACTTGATCTTTCTAAATGGTAGGAACGCCGTGTTTTTCTCACACTATTTACTGAACTTGTAACAAATAATTTAAATGTAATCAATGGATGTACATATTCTGAGTCAGTTCCTGAACCTCTTCGCGATCGATAGATGTATGAAACGGTTAGCCATTTCTCCACCAAACCTACGTTGTGAGCTAATCTCTAAGAGACGAATCGAAACAGTGGTCACAACATAATTATGTTTGGTACATAAATAAAGTAGTTATTGTTTTAAAACGTTTCATTTACGCATCTTTATTATGTTTCCTGTAACGACAACGTCTGAGCAGGGCCTACGCTATACAGGTTTGATGTCATAATTCCACAGATGACTATGATTTCGAAATGTGTAGACACCAATGTTTCTTTTCTAGTTATGCAACAACAGTGTCTGTTGGAAATATAGTGCAGCTCGAGTCCGTCTATGTGTCGAACTCCTCCGACATCTGTCATCTGAGTTGTTTCACATTTTACACGTGGCCTTTCTTGATGTATCAATAGAGGACAGATTCGCACAGAGGAGGGAATTACAGCTGCGATAAGTTTGACAGAATGACGTCCCTTTGAGTTTCCATTGTTAGATTATGAGATGCTATGTTGACCTAAGTTTGACAGTATGACGTCCCTTTGAGTTTCCATTGTTAGATTATGAGATGCTATGTTGACCTAAGTTTGACAGTATGACGTCCCTTTGAGTTTCCATTGTTAGATTATGAGATGCTATGTTGGCCTCCTTAATGCATCGCCATTGGGCATCCATGTTCTATCGGTATAATTCTAGTTTTATTTAGATTTGACCGAGGGTGTATTTTGCCTGTGATTATACAGTAAAATCCCTTTAACCCTTTCGCCCATAAATACGCCTTTCTACGCCTCTGTAAAAGTCACGTTCTGAAACCATTATGATAAATAGAGCATTTGCTCAATAGGAGCATATAGGAGGATGGATCTAAAAAAAGCATGTGAGAGAGTGGGTTAAAGCGACCATCAAACATAGATCTAGTTCTGAGTCTTAAAGGCAGGTAACAGCTTAATGCAGGATGAAAGTCATGCAGAAAATCACTTGCTTTTAAAGACATATATTATAAAGTGATCGCATCAAAGGAGTTTTACAATATTGGCCTGGGTGTGTTTTATTTTCGTTTTTTTTATCGAATCACGAATCTCTAATCAGACTAATCAAGATCTGACCTCGATTAAAATCTAATCATAATCAAAATGGCGGAACTTACACTAACAGCAGAGGAGACACACTTTCAAATCATTCTAGAAATGGTTATCGGAGGTAACAGTTGATGTAACAGTTACATTTCTATTTGCTCTCGAGGTAACATATATTTATTTTATTATATATATTTATTATTATTATTTTATTTTTTAATTTTATGTTTTATATTTTTAGTTTTAGTTTTTGTTATTGTCGCTTGTCTAATTATTCGACAAAAATATTAGCTGATCGACTCTGGAACTCGAAGAATTGCCAGCCACACCCAATGAGTATTTTCTTTTGTGAGATGAACAATTTAGCGGCCATGTTTAATACAACATGTCATATCAAATTGTTTTAATGCCATAGCAATCGTGATTAAGATTGTGTGTGTAATCAAAATCATGATTTAGAAAATAAAACACCCCCGGATATTTGTTTCCACTCACTAATTCGGTATCATGAGGATTGAATTGCTTCATTTCAATTGAAACATTATTGCCTTGAACGGCGTACTAATGAAATCCATACGACGGAAATAACATGTTACAAAGCACAATAGCCGCTCTATTGATAATGGGTTTGCAACAAAACAGTGTAAATAGAAGCCATTTGCATTCAGTTAACTATTCATTACCATGTCCCGTTACTGACCTTGTGTGTTGGCGGGTTTCTTTGTCCGAATTTGCATTGCAACAAATACGGCATCAGCTGTGAATACGAAGCCTTTAATAATTTAAATTCCTAATGTACCGACTTCTCAAAAGTGCAAGACCTTGGCATTCAATGTGTGCTCTAGATCACATTATTATTCATGCATTTCGTTCTATCTGCTTTAGGAACACTCACTTAATCAGACTTTCTGTATAAGGTGCCGCTGTCACTGTATGTTAATTGTAAGTAGTCACGGCTACAGCGCGTATGTTTCATGTTGCATGAAAAGTACGTGGTCATTAATCTTAATCATTTACTTCATAGATAACGCCTTTCTACCTCTTTGCAAACATAGAAGACTAAGATCAGGCGGCTCCTATAGGAACCATCTGATCAGTGTCTGCTCTGTTTGCTTATAGACTAATAATAGATATGATTCTACAGTCTCTGCCAAGGCCAAAAATGCATGTCCTCAAGTGGCATCATAAAACACTTATTTAATTAGCATTCATGATGTCATTATTTCTTGCATAAAATGCATGAAGTATAGGGTTAAGTAACTTGTCATCTTCTAATAGTTGTTCAATTCTTAGCATTTATCTCATGCATACAGATTGGTTCCAAAATGATTATTAATTAGCCGAAATTTAATAATGGCATTTGAACACAAATGCAGAATCAGATCTATAAAATTCCATAAGCAAACATCGGACAACTTCCATAGGACCCGTATGGCCTGTGTCCATTCTGTTTGTCAAGGTGTGTAAGCGCGCTTGTAGGAAGTAGGGGGTTATCTCTGATACTAATACTGTACAACCTTAGAAACATACAAACTGGACCAGACTTAATTTCTATCATGATGATAGGAAATGCTACTTCCGAATATAATATATTGATCAGAATATATGCGAATGTAGACACAATTCTTAGGACAGACTATGACAGATGCCAGTTTAATCGTTTACTCCATAATGACATCATAATGACATCATGAATATTAACTAGAATAAGTGTTACAATAGCACATGGACACATGATGTTTTGACCAATGCAGAAACTGTAGAATCAAGTTTCAAGTTTATGTGTATAAATGCACAAGTCCCACGTAATGGGGGAGACATCTTGTTCCTAAAGAGCCGCCTGAATTGGGTTTACTCTGTTTGCTAAGAAAGGCGTATCTATGGAGAAAAGGTGAGACAATAAATGCCGAACATCATTATAACCATTCTTTGCACTAAGTCGTCTTCTATCATTACCGGCCATTCTGAATAAACATTACTGTAATGCTTTTCTCTATGAATATTCGTGTAAGAAATGTTGGCATAATGAATATTAATTAGATTAACATTCACACAGTCTGCTCATTTGTATGAGAGCACTAGCGAAAATAAGAATGAATGTTTAAACGGAATCGTTCAAATGTATATGGATAAGACTAAATTGGGAGAATATCGTCTGTAGGAGTTTTCCTTTACACGGGTTTCACGAGTATATACTCTTTTAATACTTTCCCTCAATTAAAAAGGCTTGTCACGCCTTTGCAAACAGAGAAGACCAAGCTCAGACGGCTCCTAAAAGACCCGTTTGATCAGGGTCTGCTCTGTTTGCTTGTGGAGAATATATAGATGTGATTATGCAGTTTCCATAGCAGTGAAAATATTCCCTTTTTCATGTTCCATTTTACTGGTTCATGAATATTCATGAGGTGAAGAGATCGTGACTAAATATTAAACAGGGAAAGGGTTAAGTATATGTTACTGAAGAGGTAAATCAGAGAAACGCTTTGATATTGGAAACCTGGTTATGGTTAACTCATTCGCTGCGAGGAACACGGACATGTGATATCATATGCCAGCAGTTTGGATCCAGATGAGATGAGGAGCAAATGGCTTCTCATCAGGGTCCAAACTCTTTGACATACTGTTTAACTTGTTATACAGAAACTGATCAAACGTCCATTCTAATACTTGTAGCAGACGACATTGTGTGCAACAAACGACAATGGAGGCACTGAAAGGGTTAATGCTGTCATATTGCAAATCAATACGAGCAAATATTACAATGTACAACGGCCGATGGCCACTATACTCTTATCTTTATTACAATGAGAAAAAACAACATTGATGTCTGTTTCGGCTGTCTTGTAACAAAACAAATTATATCCCATGTCTGTACCAAAACGTAAAACTGTAAATTGAACAGGGTCTGTCCTTTTTGCTCATGGTACAGAACAACATAATATATACTAAACTCGTCTTTTCTCCTCCAAACCCTATGCTGTGACCACTCTTTAGAATCGTCTCTACCGCATAGGGTTTGGTGGAGAAATGAAAAAGTTATTCTTGCAATGTTTTAATTGACGCATCTTATCTGGATCCCTGGTATTATATAATTATGATTCTACAGTTTCTTCAGTAGTTAAGATTTCATTTGTTCATGTGCAATACAAAATAATCCAAACAACCATTCATGATGCCATTGTTTCTCATAAATATATTCATGGGTTTAATGGTTAACCTCTATAGAAGTTATAATGCTAACTATAGATCTGATATAATTTTGATTTCTTTCGATTTGATCAAGCTTTTGAGAGTCGGTTTGCGAATAGCAGGATAAGACATCTCGTTCACCCGTTTTAATTTCTCCAACATACTCTGCTAAAGCATTCTAATGAGACAGAGCTACAAGATAACGGTGCGTACCCAAATACTAAAATCGCCATCTCTCCACCAAATCTTCGAGACGATTCTAAAGAGTGGTCACAGTATAGGGTTCGGTGGAGAAATAAAGGAGCTGCTGTTTAAAAATGTTTAAATTTACGAATGTTGTCTGGAAAGAGGCGTCCGATTATCTGAATCCCATATCCAATACATTTAGCAAAATCATTCTAATGAGGCGTCTGATAATCTGGCGTCTCAAGTGTATTCCAACTGTTTTAACATGTTTCTTTATGAATATTCATGTAAGAAATAATGACACCATGATTATTACTTAGATTACATTGTAATTTGCTATACAGTAAAACCTCTCTATAACGGCCACTAAAATGTGTTATTGAGTTGGTATTTAGTACAGATGGCAGCTCAAAGGAAGGTGAAAGTAAAACTGAACGTTCTGTTTTACTTTCACCTTGCTTTAAGCAGCCACCTGCCTTTAACATAAATTACTTGGTGTAATTTAGTGGCGTTATAGAGAGGTTTTACTGTAATAGCACATGGACACATGTGTTTTGGCCATGACAGAAACTGTAGAGTCCGATCTGTATTATATCGTAAGCAAACAGAACAGACCCTGATCAGATGGCTCCTATAGGAGCCGTTTGGTCTGGGTCTACTCAGTTCGCAAAGGTGTAGAAAGGCCTATTTATGGAGTAAAGAGTTAATATTCTCCACCTGAAGCGTTCTAAAGATTAGACGCCTTGAACAGAATAAAGATTTATCAGTTGGGGTGGTTCAGATCAGAATGCTTAGAGACATGTCTGTCCCAGGACTGTTGAAATGAGGACAATCATTAGCAAGACGTATTGAGCTGAATTAAGATTACCAGCTTGAGTGGCTCAGACCTCTCCGCTTATGGGCCCGTCAGACCATGACATTCTGTTCAGCGTTCTCTGGTGTTTGAGTAAACGTTGGTAGTCGCCCATGGTCGCTGGGATAGCGCCAGAAGAGCGTTGTGTGAAGGCTTGTGAACGCTAGTGAACGTCGGTGATCGCCGGGAATCGGCGGAGAACGCTGGTCACGGAGACCAGCGTTCTTCAACGTTTGATTTTAAACGTTGAAGAACGTTTAAGAGCGTTAATGCGTTAATGGAACGTTTTACTAACGTTCGATGAGCGTTGCACGCGTTCGGATATCGTTAGTCAGTCGTCACTCTAGCGTTACTTGGTTGTTACTAATCGTTTGCTTTGCAGTAAACGACTCACTGGCGACCTGTCAACGACCGCTGAACAGTCCACTAACGCACGCAGCGTGTGACTAAAATCAAACGAACGTCTAAACGCTATTCTGTCGTTATTCACACGTTAGTCACACGCTCAACACGCTCGTCTAACGTTCGCAAATCGTTCGTTGTGCGCCAGTGGCACGTTAGCACACGCTAATAATTTTCAGGGGTATCTTACTTGGTCGCCGTTATACGCTTCTCATGCGTAATGGGCCCGTCACACCATGACGTTCTGGTCAACGTTCTCTGGCGTTTGAGTAAACGTTGGTAGTCGCCCATGGTCGCTGGGATAGCGCCAGAAGAGCGTTGTGTGAACGCTTGTGCACGCTAGTGAACGTCGGTGATCGCCGGGAATCGGCGGAGAACGCTGGTCCAGAAAAAAAGTTTTGAACATGCACAAAAGTTATGACTGAGACCAGCGTTATTCAACGTTTGATTTTAAACGCCGAAGAACGTTTAAGATCGTTAATGGAACGTTTTACTAACGTTCGATGGGCGTTGCATGCGTTCGGATATCGTTAGTCAGTCGTTACCCTAGCGTTCCTTGGTTGTTACTAATCGTTTGTTTTGCAGTGAACGACTCACTGGCGACCTGTCAACGACCGCTAAACGATCCCCTAGCGCACGCAGTGTGTGCCTAAAGTCAAACGAACGTTAAAACGCTATTATGTCGTTATTCACACGTTAGTCACACGCTCAACACGCTCATCTAACGTTCACAAATCGTTCGTTGTGCGCAGGTGGCACGTTAGCACACGCTAATAGTTTTCAGGGGCATCTTACTTGGTCGTGGTTACACGCTTTTCGCGCGTAAGACACACGCTAGTCATGCGTTAGGTACACGTTTATCACACGCCAGATGTGTCATCCTCACTCTAGAACGCTCGAATGTTGAACGATTGAAATGTTCAGAGAACGTTGACAGAACGTCATGGTGTGACGGCCCCTTAAGACACACACTAGTCATGCGTTAGGTACACGTTTATCACACACCAGATGTGTCATCCTCACCCTAGAACGCTCAAGAATTGAACGATTGAAATGTTCAGAGAACGTTGACGGAACGTCATGGTGTGACGGCCCCTTTAGAAAGATGGCGGACACCAACTGTTGAAATAAGAACAGTTACTACACGCATTCAGCAGGGTCAGGACCACCAGTTTGGTTGGCTGAGACCAGACGGCTTTGAGAAGTGTCTGACACCGGACTGTTGAACGTATTTAGCGGAATTAAGACCGTCGGCTTGGGTAGCTCAGACCACAGCGTTTACATGCGTGTCTGACACCAGACAGATGAAATGAGGACGCTCATTTGTTAAACGCATTCAACAGAATTAACCATTTGTGAATTGTGATAAGGTAAACTTTTCAAGGGATTTTTTTGCTTTGGTGTATATAAGGGAAAGGGTTACATCATCTGCTTGGGTGGGTCAGACCACACCGTTTAGAGACTTGTCTAACACCGAGCTGTTAACATGAAGACAATCATTAGTTAGACGCATTCAGCAGAAAATTAAGACCATCAGTTTGGGTGACTGACCAGACCGCTTAGCAACATCTCTGACGCTGATTGTTGAGGACATAATGATACAGAGCTCCAAATAAGGCGTATAAATGTAAACATTTTGAACAATAGCTCCTTTATTTCTCCACCAAACCATATACTTCGAGACGATTCTAAAGAGTGGTCACAGTATAGGCTTTGTTGGAGAAATGACGATTTTTGTACTTAATCCAGAAAGTATTTGCCCGAGAAAAACATCATTACTGGCATGTAATGCTGAAAAAGTTTCTTTACTGACGAGCAAATTAAATATTTCACCAATTGGACTTGCTCAGAAGTTTGCGAATAACTAACCTTTCTTTTGGATAACATATTTATACGTTATGGGATGCTATATACCGTCAGGTAATTGGTATTCATATGGGTACGAATTGTACACCACTTGCCGCAGATTTGTGTTTGTACTGCTATGAGAGAGATTTCATGTTACGTTTGAATCCACAATCACAAGATGTTATAAAAGCCTTCAATGAAACTTCTCGATATTTGGATGATATTTTTAACTTAGATTAACCCTTTCTTTGATGCTCTGATTCCTGCAATTTATCCTAAAGAACTAAAATTGAATAAAACTAACCCGTCCGACAATTATGCAGCGTTTCTTGATCTAGACCTTAAATTTGATAATGGAATGATTTCTTCTAAAATATATGACAAAAGAGATGATTTTGATTTTAATATTGTAAATTTCCCTCATCTTGACGGAGATGTTCCCCGTGCCCCATCTTACGGGGTTTATATTTCTCAACTTATTCGTTTTGCTAGAGCTTGTTCATCTATTGACGATTTTAACAGTCGAAAACGCATTTTAACTGAAAAGCTGCTTAAGCAAGGATATAGGTACCATAAACTAAGAAAAACTTTCTCTAAATGTTACTATTGAAATCTCTCATTTATTGGCAAGTACCAATGTAATCTCAAGGAGCTTCTGCGACACGGTGTTTCACATTCTGAATGTCATGGTTATGTGATTTACAAACTTCGTAAAATTATTGGACATATCAATTTTCTCACTTTGTTCATCAAATATGTTAAAAAAGTTATTAAAAAGGGATATGATCCTATAGTATTACAACATACTGCATGCTGGGTTGTCAACCCTTTTACAGTTGGCAATCACGCTGGCCTCTTTGCATGTACGCCGACAAGAAAGGGTTAGTACTCTATGAAGGCGACCTCTTAAATCCAGAAACGAAAGGAGAACGTCGGATATCTGTACTACATGTATTTCGTTTTTGTCGTACCCTTTATTACTTTTCTACAGTTCAATCATTGAGTGCACTAGCGATAGGTGGATACAGTTTGTTCACTTAAATGTTTTCGTTATACGTGCACTTTACCACTGTATTTGCCATCGCGGTTGTTGTAGATTAGTCGGAGAGGGGAAACGTTTATTTCCACTGATTGTCTTTTAGGGTGGGGATGGAATAAGTGTGAGGTTGGGCGCCCCAAAACCGGTTTAACCCCCCAGTGACTTTTGTCACTGATCGTTCCAAAGTGGTACTTCATTCTTCCCCCTATTGTATATTTGTTTTGTCTTTGTGCCTCTCTTGGTGTTTTTATAGTTATGTACATTTGCTGTTTCCTTGTGTTGCTGTTCGGGCGGCTGTTTGTTCTGTATGTGGTGTTTCCCTCATGACTCATTTTTATACGCCCGTTTGAAAAAACGGGACGCATTATGGAATGGCGCTGTCTGTCCGTCTGGTTGTCTGGTTGTCTGTCCGTCTGTCCGTCTGTAACATATCTAACCGAAGTTCCGCTTGGTGGATCCTTCTCAAATTTAGCCACAATGTTTATCTAGACATGCTACAGTAGCCTGCCAAGTCCCGGTTTGTTTATCCAAGGTCAAGGTCACACAAATGGACTTAGAATTTGCGTTTAGCAAAAATGTTAACCGGTCTGTCTGTCTGTCTGTAACATCTCTAACTCAAGTTCCGCTTGGTGGATCCTTCCCAAATTTAACCAAAATGTTTATCCAGACATGCTACAGTAGCCTGCCAAGTCCCGGCTCATTTATCCAAGGTCAAGGTCGCTTAATTGGACTTAGAATTTGCGTTTAGCATTTGCGTTAAGCAAAATTGTTAACCTCAATTTATGTGGAACAAGTCCACTTATTTACATAACGCTTTGTGATAAAGCTTTGCAACTTGGAACACTTGTTCACCGTCACAACCTTCACCTGTAGGCAAGAGTAAATAACTCTGTCAATCATTTTGACTGAATTATGCCCCTTTTTAACTTAGAATTTTTGGTTAAGGCTTTGTTAAAGTCTATTTATTTACATAACCCTTTGAGATAAAGCTTTTAAACTTAGAACACTTGTTCACCGTCACAACCTTCACCTGTAGGCAAGAGAAAATAACTCTGTCAAGCATTTTGACCGAATTATGCCCCTTTTTAACTTAGAATTTTTGGTTAAGGCTTTGTTAAAGTCCATTTATTTACATAACCCTTTGAGATAAAGCTTTTAAACTTGGAACACTTGTTCACCATCACAATCTTAACCTGTAGACAAGAGTACATAACTCTTTCAAGCATTTTGACAGAATCATTCCCCTTTTTAACTTAGAATTTATGGTTAAGGCTTTGTAAAAGTCCATTTATTTACATAACCCTTTGATATATAGCTTTTAACCTTGGAACACTTGTTCACCATCACAAGCTTTTCCTGTAGGCAAGAGTACATAACTCTGTCCAACATTTTGACAGAATTATGCCCCCTTTTAACTTAGAAATTTTGGTTAAGGTTTTGGTTAAAGTCCACTTATTTACATAACCCTTTTAGATTAAGCTTTTAAACTTGGAACACTTGCTCACCATCACAAGCTTTAACTGTAGGCAAGAGTACATAACGCTGTCTAACATTATGACATAATTATGACGCTTTTTAGATTAGAATTTTTGGTTAAAGTCCACTTATTTGCATAATCCTTTCAGATAAAGCTTTTAAACTTGAAACATTTGTTCACCATCACAAGCTTCATCTTCATCTTAAGCACTTAGACACAATTATGGCACTTTTTAATTTAGAATTTTCGGTTATGGTTTTTTGTTAAAGTATGCCTATTTACAACCTTGAAACTTGGTCGCAAAATTGGACTTAGAATTTGAATTTAGCAAATACGTTAACCCCAGTTTATGTTGAACAAAACCTCGACGGGCGTATATTGTGCCCACTGGCACTCTTGTTGTACCTTGGTGTACGCCCCTTTATCTGTAACTCTGTAATATCTTCATTGCGTTTGATGCAAAATATCAAACGCAATGAGCTTATACTGTATTAAAATTCACCGCATAGATATTGCAGTTTCTCAGGGCCAGACACAATATAATTAAAAGTAATAGTAGCAAAGAACATGTCATCGTCAATTTCGAAGAACGATGGTATAGGTGATCTCAGAAATGTAACCCTTCACTTCGTAGATACGTCTGTAGTTGCCTTTGCAAACAGTGTAGACCATATCAGGTTGTTATCGTACATAGGAACCGCTTGATCATGGCCTCCTGTGTTAGCTTATGGGATGATATGTGAGTCTACAGTATCTTCCAGGGCCCAACTTTCTGTGTTCATATACTAGTATAAAATCATCTAATCAATATGTATGGTATCATTCAGTCCTAACGAAGCACTCAGACCCGTACACAGTTTTGCTGCATTATCCCTAGAGAAAAACTACCCTTGGATTAGGACAAGCCCATAGAATCCTCTGTAAGTGTACTATTGTAAATTTAGACATTTTCATAACCTGATATCTCACTTAGCCATTTGCCCCATGCATCTTCATGTACGAAATAATAACACCATTGATATATATAATTATATTAAAAAGTTGACATCTTGGGAACAATGAACGAGATGTTTCATATGTATACCGAATTTTTAAAGTGGTGTTGAATTGTTGGTGCCAAAAATGTCTGTTTAAAATAATGTTTATAGGTAACGCAAGGTCGTATAGTTGAAATGCAGACATTTCGATTTGTGAAAAATCGTTTCCAAAACCGCATTAAGATCTTGTCACTGTTTATTGAAAACTAACAGATCCCTTCCCTTCCCTTATGGGGCGCCCGCCGTCTCATCCATTGTTTATGAAAGGAATTTAAGCTCCAATGATAATGCGTTCTGATGGATGACGTCACAATATGCTAATGAGTCAGGTGTTTTATTCAGATGGGGAAGGAGGTGGGGGACGAGGACGAGTAGTATTTGTTTGGTCCCTTTTACACTACTGTTTCTCTGCCATCTTCAGTAAATAACCACGTCTGTCAGAATGAGGCATTGGGCATATTTAATAGGGATGTAGTGCTACTATGATATGGTGAATTATTGGAATGGGTTTCTATACCATAGATGTCTATGTTGCTAATGAGAAATGGATACACGAATCCACAGAGTTGTACTGTGTTGGAAATAGCCCCCACAGCTGTGGTTTTAACCCTTTTGGTACGCGGTTATCATTGTTTGCAAAACATTTGAACTGCTTTAAGCACAAGCCCCATTAGGACCTTTCTGCATTGCTTTTTTCTGTATTGCATTATGAAAGCGCCTGTGTACCGCCTGTATGTGAAAGGTAAACTTCTTAGATAGCCTGGTGGATATTTAGTAGGGTTCAGATAAACTATGCGAATTGAAAGGTCTGTACAATATGATTTAGAGCGGCGATAGTAGTTTAGTCGTGTCTAATGACAGTCATACATAAATCGAATAAAATCTCGATAACTCGAACTCCCAAACACGGTATAATTAAGCATAAAACAGCAACCAGCTAGCCTTAAAAATCTCAATTCTTCATTACAAATTCGAGTTAACGGGGTGTTGATTGTATATGGTGACAGTTGATGCGATAATTGGATGTTGTGGTTCCCTGAAGCCCACTGGCATTGCTATTCCTCGTTTCGTTTAAATTTGTAAGAAATAAGTTTGGTTATAGTATGGTAGTTGACTCAAACTGATTTTTAAACGACATGGCCTCGCCAACAGCCTTGACAATCAACTACAAAAGTAGGTCGGTGTTTCTACTTGGGTGTTATGTGCACGGAACAAGGCGATTTGTTTCGTGCATGGAAAACACAAACCTCTGGAGGTAACGATATGACTGAATACTGATATAAACAAACAAACAAACAAACATAAAAGTACAAAAATGAGTCATGCAGGAAATACCACATACAGAACAAACACTCGCCCGAACAGCAACACAAGGAAACAGAAAATGTACATGGGTAGAAAAAACAATAAGAGACGCACAAAGACAAAACAAACATACAATAGGAGGAAGATGGAAGTACCGCCTTGGAACGGTCAGTGACAAAAGTCACCGGGGGTTTAAACCGGTTTATGGGCGCCCAACCATAAGTCTCCTTTGGTCTATCGCAAGCCTTAAAATGATGTTAATCCCGTCATGAATTAATTAAATGCTTTGTTAACAGAATGGACCAGTATCAGAATATTCAGTAAAACCTGTCTTAAGCCGTCATTCATTTATTGAAAATACGAGTCTTAAAAAACCAAATGGTTGCTTAATGCAGGGCAAAAGTAGGAACTTTCTGTATTACCTTTCTCCTGCATTAAGCTATCACAACATACCCATACTTAGACAAATTGTTGACGGACGCGTAATCCGTTACTCCATAGATACAACGTTCTACGCCTTTGCAAACAGAGTACATCCAGATCAGACGGCTCCTAGAGGAGCCATCTGATTAAGGTATTTTCTGTTTGCTTATACTATACTATAGATCTGAGTCTACATATTCTGTCATGGCCAACATATAATGTGCTCATATGCCATTATAAAACTGAATCTGATTAATATTCATGACGTCATTATTTCTTACATAAATATTCATGGAGTTAAGTGTTAAGACGGGGTCTACTGTATGAACAATCTAATCAGAGTCGGCTATGTTTTCTTGTATGCAATATATCTAAATATATACTGGTTGCAATGAAAACAAATTATGACGCTTACTTTATGGTACATGTATCTGCTATAATCCACACATCAGATGCCATAATAAGAACTACACTAGACACTACTTTAAGTATGAACATCTAATGTTAAAACTGTATTTATCTAATCTCATATTTGGCATTTCTTGAAATTAATCGTATAAACCACAAATAGAAAAATGCCGTTTTACTTTGTTTCAAATAAATCGTTTATACAGCTTTGTTGGACTTGTACCATATATTTTCGAATAAGTAAGGATTAACATACTAACATAAACAATCAATAGTGTACCCGCTTTGAGATACAAAGACCTGACTTAAGGGTCTGCTCTATTTGCTTGTGAAACAATATATATTACTCTGCAGTTTCTGCCATAGCCAACATTCAATATGTTCCTATACCATTATAAGAGTGGTTGTAGTAAATATTCATGACGTTGATATTTTAACATGAATATTCATGTAGTAAAGGGTTAACCCTTTTTATCCTGTTGTAAAATGATGTAATCACAAATTCCGATCTGGGACAAGTGTTATTTCCTATTTGCTGAAGTCCTTTAGAACTATTGAGACAGTTTCTAATATTTTGGATCCTGATAATATGATAATACACTGAATTAATTGGCCTCTCACCAGGATCCCCGATATTTACAAAGTCATTTCAGGTGGCGCAAAATAGGATATGGATTATATCCAAGTTAGCGAATATTTAACTCCGCTAATGATTAGAATATAGAACTGTTTAACCATTTCCCTGTTCTAATTTTCAATACCTACTGCATATTCATGAACAAAATAGTCATAATGAAATACGGAATATCGAACATTGTAGCCATTTTAGAAACTAAGAAACAGTTCTATCAAATTCCACAAGCAAACAGAGCAGACCTTGATGAAACGGCTCCTATGATCTGCGTCTACTCTGTTTGCAGATGCGTGGAAACATGTTTACATTAAGGAAAGGTTTAACTGTAAGTATTGATTAGAAATTGTTATTTGCTAATTAAAACGGTAAAATAAAACCAGTAATTGCAATGGGAGAAAATGTTTTATTACACATTTAATTGCATTATAGGCTCTCTAATGGAATCCAAACATCTGAAAAAAAGGAAAAACACCAATAACTGCCCCATATTGAACCTGGAAGATCCAATAACATACAAATAGCAATTTTTAGCCTTTCTGCTGACCGTGGCTAGATTCACAGACAGTATGTTTGTCACAGCTGGATAATGGGTAATCACCCTTTTCTATTACCAATGATAGTTTTTTTATTCCCTAATTTGTCGACTTCTCTTGTAAATTTGAAACTATAGCAATTAACGTGCCACCAGGATCACATGTTCTATTTCATTGCGTTAGGGGCATACCATTGTCCGAACAATAAATTGTCACAGTTATATCAGTTTTTTCCTCAGGCATTTAAGGTACGCCATCGTATATCTTCAATTGCAGTACCTCTCCTGAAAATATATTGTTTTATTACTAAACTACGATATTGCAGCTTTAATCCATTTCTGTATAATTATATTATAAATGTATGGATTAAAATTGGTTTCCGATTATATAAGACATACTAGTAAGCAGGTCTCGAGATCATGTCATTTCACTGAGTCTGAGTTCATTCTCAAGCATCTGATTGGTCAGTGTTGTAGTACACCCCCTTGGAGACATTTTGTCATTCCTAGTATTCATTATTTGCGCACATATTCCCGAATGACTAATATTGCTGACCTTATAAATGATACATATTGTACATGGAATGTAGTAAAGAATAGAAAATATATTTGCATCCAAGATCGTGCCACTATGCACTAGAGTAAAGACATAAATATAATACTGAGGTATACACAAATACTGTTTAAATGTACATTAATTTTTAGGAGTTAGACATTTAGGTTTAACCCTTTCCTTGTTCTATGTTTATTCCAATTTCCAATAATTACTGAATATTCATGGACAAAATAGTTATCATGAAATATGGCAGGTGGAACATTGTAGCCGTTTTAGAAAATAAAGATACAGGACTATCAAATTCCATTAGCAAACAGAGCAGATCCGTCTTATTTGCGTCTAATATGTTTGCAAATGCGTTAACAAACGTTTATATGAAGGAAAGGGTTAACAGTTCTTATGTCAGTGGTTAGCACTTTTAAAATATACACAAGATAGACTGCCCATAAGCGTTGCCTTCTTATAATTGCTATAAAATATATACAAACTAGATTGCCTATAAACGTTGCTTACTTAAAGTTGCATATTAGTGTTGTCACTGGAATTTACACGGACAAAACACTTGATCTGCTCGATCACTTAAGTATGATGCATTCATGCTTTCGAGAACACGTTGACCGACAGCTTGAATCTTGATGAGACGACAGGTTAGTTACTCGGCGTCTCATCTGGATCCAAACTGTTTGCAGATGGAAGTCAAATTGCACTCAACAGTCTAATCGTTAATAGGCAACACGACAAACTGTCGTTACGTTATTACCTTGGGTATGCAGACCATGTCCCGAGGTTAAAACAATTGAGGCTGAGATCATTCTCAAGCATCTAACTGGTTAGACTTTGAGCTTGCTCCGAACCTGACCAATTAGATTCTTGAGAACGATTCCAGACTCAGAAGTTCTAAAACCTTGGGTTCATGTGTTTTCGAGCTCAGGCATTTATTCTAGTTTTAGTGCACACGTGTTTGTTCTTCCTCAATTATCGTTTAACCCTCCAACCGATAGAGATGCATTTATGCCACTGAAGCATAGCAGACTCAGATCAGTCTGATCAGGGACTACTATGTTTGGTAATGGAATCATCAATAACTGATTCTAAAGATTATGTCGTGGCCAAATGGTCCCTTGTCCATGCGCCATTATTATAAAACAGCCACAAATGATTCTGGAAGATTTATATTCTTGGAAAATCATTCATGAGGTATAGGGTTATACTACTAAGTTGAATGGAACGGACAGGAATTAGGACGATAGGCTTTTTATTCTGCCAATGCGGCATTATTTGTGTATTATAATTCTCTATTTGCCGCGGTATCAAAAGCTGTCAGACAATACGTCGACAATCTAGACAAGTTGTTATTTTACTGTCTCGATGTAATAATGCATCACATCGAACATGCCCATGGACACATGAGTAATTTTCTTAAGATGGCATATAGTATTGGGGGAATAGTTTGAGCTGTGACTCTGGGACTATTTATCAAGGTTATCTAAGATTAGTCACTGTGTCATACGTGCTAAATCAAAACCGGTGTCCAAGTTATTTGAGACTCGTCAGTATTGGCTACGTTTATTTCATTTGGTTATAGTTTGCTCTTAATCCATTCATTCATACTGGCGCCTTTTGACGCCTCTGTAAAACTCAAATTTTAAAGCCATCGTGACAACTAGAGCATATGCCCAGTAGGAACAGTTCTAAAGGTTTCCTTTTTATCTAGTAAATTCTCCTTTTTGGTAGATTTATTCAAAGATGTTTGTTCTAAAAATAGCCTATGGGGAAATTATTTAAGTTGCGAAGTTCCCATAGAATATAATGCGTAGAAGGCTTTTTATCATGCAACGTCACCAAATACAGTCATTTCCTACTAGCATAATATTTTCCACGTCGACGCTGTATTTTGTGAGGTACCGTGTATGTGTACTGACCCCACTGGGATGCAAGTTTAATTCAGCCAATAGGAGGAAAACAGAAGGAAGATATAAAAGGCATAATTTAACATAAACATAAAATTTCACACATTTGCTCACCTTTGTCTCAATTTTTGTCCATATAAAAGGATTAAATCAAGTTTGTTTATGTTGTAAAAATCGACGACGTCACTGCACGCCAATATGACGTCACGTATATTGTACTGGCATGTATTTTTATTCAGGGGACAGAACTGCTTGAGCAAACTTTCTTTTTCTTCATTTTCTCCATTCTTTACTGGTGTTGCATGATAAAAGAATTACTACCCTAGTAGTTTTGAAGTTAAGCTGTATTTTGGTTTGTCAGAAAAGTACTTAAATGCTCGCCAAGGCTCGCATTTAACAACTCGCCAAAAATACAGCTGAACTTAAAAACTACTAGCGTAGTCATTCTTATTTGTCATGCAACGTCACCAAATATAGCCACTTCCTACTAGCATAATATTTTCCACGTCGAAGCTGTATTTTGTGAGGTATAGTGCATGTGTACTGATCCCACTGGGATGCAAGTTTGGTTCAGCCAATAGGAGGAAAACAGAAAGACGAAAAAGGCATAATTAAACATAAACATCAAATGTACATGTATTACATTTGCCCACCTTTGTCTCAGCTATTTGTCCATATAAAAGGATTAAATCAAGTGTGTTAATGTTGTAAAAGTCGATGGCGTCACTGCACGCCAATATGGCGTCACGTATATCACACTTGCATGTATTTTTTTTCAGGGGACGAAGTCGCTTTAGTATTCTTTCTTTTTCTTCATTTTCTCCATTTTTCTTGGTGTTGCATGATAAGCTGTATTTTGACTCGTCGGAAAAGTAGTTAAATGCACGCCAAGGCTCGCATTTAACAGCTCTTCTAACTCGCCAAAATACAGATGGACTTCAAAACTACTAGCATAGTAATTCTTATTTAAATCTGATTGTGCAGCAAATAATATGTACAGTAATGCTTTAACCATTACTCCAAAGATGGACATTTTTAAACATTTGAAAATAGAGTAGACCCAGAGAAGATGACTCCTGTAGGAGTCGTCTGATCAAGATCTGGTCTGTTTAAATAATTAGGATCTGCTCCCCTGTTTGCGTAGTCTACATCTTCTGTCAGGATAACACAATTCATTGTTCAGAGTACCGTTTAAACGTTCAGATAATTAATGTTCATGGTGCTATTAATTCTTACGTGGATAGTCATTGAGTAAAGGGTTAAACCATGAGAGAGAGCATCATTTGAAACACGTAATTATGTCAGATGTCTTCCTATTTCTATTTTGACAAATACTGTTTTTGGTATGTCATCTTTGTAATTAATTTCACTATACGCTAATTCGTATTTTGGACACTGGTGCTTTCCTGTTGTTGTTGAATATCTATTCTCATATACTTCGCCCTATCTTACCCCTTTGCCAACAGAGTAGACCCTGGTCATGATTAAGGTCTTATCTAATTGCTTATGAGGTAATATAGATATGAATATTATCATATCTGCAACCACCAATAAATATTGCGTCCATGTGCTATTAAAACAATAAATCTAATTCATATTTATGATGCCTTTATTTCTTACATGACTTATTATGGAGTAAATGGTTAAATCTTTCTTTCGCAAATAATATAGCGATTATAGTGGTAGAAATAGTATTAACACTTTCCGATATTTAAGGCAATGTGTATTTGAAGGAAAAAACTAGTCTCCCCACATATTCCCAAGTCTCTCATGATTTTGGTTAAGCGTGGTTTATTTTATGTATTCTTTCAACCATTCCATCGTTTGTTCTTGGCGAAGGAAATGAGGAAGATGGCTGGTACACGATCTATTTTATTTCAGATAATACTTTAAGTGAAATATTTTATAGAAGAAAGGTATATAATTAAGTTAATTAACTATGCCAATTACATTAATATTAGTGGGTATTCTTTGATCAAATATTACAGTACTTTAAAGTTTAAGGAATGAAACATTATTTTATAAGCGTTTACCCTTTACTCCATAAATACGCCTTTTTAGCTCGACAATTCAAAGAATAGTGGAGCTATCCTACTCGCCCCGGCGTCGGTGTCAGCGTCGGCGTCACACCTTGGTTAAGGTGTTTGTTTTGTTAAAGTCCACTTTTTGCCTTTAACCTTTGGAATAAAGCTTTGAAACTTGGAACACTTGTTCACCACCACAAGCTTCATCTGTAGGCAAGCATTTTCACAGAACTATAGCCAGTTTAACTTAGAGTTGTTGGTTAAGGTTTTTGTTAAAGTCCACTGATTAACATAAACATTTGGGATAAAGCTATGAAATTTGGATCACTTGTTCACCACCACTAGCTACATCTGTAGACAAGAGTACATAACTCTGTCAAGCAATTTGGCAGAATTATGGCCCTTTTTAATTTAGAAGTTTTGGTTAAGGTTTTTGTTAAGGTCCACTGATTAACATAACCCTTTGGGATAAAGCTTTGAAACTTGGATCACTTGTTCACCACCACTAGCTGCATCTGTAGGCAAGAGTACATTACTCTATCAAGCAATTTGACAGAATTATGGCCCTTTTTAACT
Organism: Azorinus chamasolen; assembly: GCA_963576725.1. NCBI lineage: Eukaryota > Metazoa > Mollusca > Bivalvia > Cardiida > Solecurtidae > Azorinus > Azorinus chamasolen. The sequence continues at coordinate 48,345,517 of OY755246.1, read as the reverse complement.
TAGACGTTTTGGTTAATGTTTTTGTTAAAGTCCACTTATTTACATAACCCTTTGAGATAAAGCTTTGAAACTTGGAACACTTGTTCACCATCACAAGCTTTATCTGTAGGCAAGAGTACATTACTCTGTCAATCATTTTAACAGAAAGTATTGCCCTTTTTAACTTAGGTTTTTCTTTCCATTAAAGATTCCAGAGAGATATTACATATTGAATACCATTAAAGATATTTTACTGACACTTTGACTACTTGCTTTTAGTGTCATTTGACACCATTTTAGGCCACTAGCAAGCATTTTTACACAAACAATTCTGAGAATAGTCGAGCGCGCTGTCCTGTGACAGCTCTTGTTAATTTGTATGCGTTTCCTGTATGCGCCGTCTGATCAGTTCCTGCTCTGTTTGCTTTTGCTTTGATATATAAATGATTCTATAGTTCTGCCATGACCACATGTTCCTATTTTCATGTGTCATTATAAAAAATAATATAAATGTAGTTAGCATTTATGACGTCATAATCTCTTACATGAATATTTATGAAGTAAAGCGTTAAGATCATGTGCACTTAGAATGTTGGGTATTCAGAGAACAAGAGTTAGTGCTACGAAAGCTTAAAATGATGTTCTATATTTTATTGTCTCACTTTAATCTGATACCTGTCACAGTCTTAAAAGCTGTATTAACCTTGAGGCATTATTGTAAAATCCTAAGTGTATGCAAACAGTGTGGATGCAGATGATACACCTAATACCCAAGCGTCTAAACGGGATACAAACTATTCGATTCTAAAATTGTGTCTTTTTTAAAAAAGTTTTTATCAAAAATGAAATACTGAAAAGGCCACACATTTTGCATACGACAATATTTGGCAGTGAAAGAGTTAGGCGTCACAGAATATTATTCCATAAGTTAATTTCATCTGTCACTACATGTTAGTTTTGACACACTGAGTAAATTTTGTCTGCATCATCAATAGAGAAGGAAAGTTTTGCCAGGAAGGCCAACTTCTGTTTAGATTTCCGTTACACATTCACAATCGAAGTGTGTCATACAGCTGAACTGCAATATCTCAAACTCGGATAACTGGAACTTCGGGATAACTCCAACTAAAAGTTCGGTCCTTCCAAAATTTACAATACAGAATTGCTATAAAATGTATCGCTGTGCATAACTAGAAACACATGTGTTAGCTTTATGTTGGTCGAAAGTAATGCTGAAAGTTCCTGTAGGATCTTTCAGCATTACTTTAGACCTGCATTAAACTAATTTGTATGATCCCTTGACGTTCGAGATGTCGCGGTTCAACTGTACAGTAAAACCCCGCTAATGCGACCACCAAAAAGGGGTATACTTCTGGGTGACAGAGGCAGGTGGTAGCTTAATGCAGGACGAACGTTATGCAGAAAGCTCCTATAGGAGCTTTCTGCATAACTTTCGTCCTGCATTAAGCAACCACCTGCTTTAAACGGCGCCAGTAGCTGTTAATTAAGTGGTCGCATTAGCGGGGTTTCACTGTATTTTGAAACATCTCAGCCTGATACCGCTAACTATTACACAAGTCGCATTTGCAAACAGCTTGGATCCAGATTAGACGCATAGTAAGCAATATTTTCTTAAAAGCTTTTGGCATGACACTTGGCAAATATATGCTCCAAGGCTTGAGCGAACCGGAAGTTGACAAACTTGAACAGATCCAAATTTGAGTTGACATTACAGTTTCATAGCGGACCAGGATGAACGACGAGATACACAGCGCATCAATGGAACTTTAACTAGAGAACCAGATAAGATGTGTACATTAAAGCATTTTCAAACCCATTTTAGAAACTAAGGACACAGATCTATCAAATTCCATTAGCAAACAGAGCAGACCCTAATCAGATGGCCATCTGATCTGAGTCTTCTCTGTTTGCAAATTCGTGAAAACGCGTTTATATGAAGGAAATGGTAAATTGCTTACAAAGGTCATGTATAAGTCATCTTTAAAATGTTTTCTGTCTTGTTATTGTTATATTTTATTGGTCTTTTGTTGTTTTTCTTAATTTACTTGACCTGCTTAATTGTTTTTCTAAATGGTGGGAAAGTCGTGTTTTTCTCACACTGTTTACTGAACTTGTAACAAATAATTTAAATATAACCAATGGGCGTAAAGATTCTGAGTCAGTCAGATTTTGTTTATGAATGCACAAGTTCCTGAACCTCTTCGCGACCGATAGATGTATGAAACGGTTAGCTTTTTCTCCATCAAACTTAAGTTGTGAGCAATCTCTAAGAGACGAATGTAAACAGTGACCACAACATAATTATGTTTGGTACAGAAATAAAGGAGTTATTATTTAAAAACGTTTTATTTACGCATCTTGATTATGCTTCCTGTAACGACAACGTCTGAGCAGGGTCTACGCTGTACAGGTTTGGTGTCATAATTCCACCATTGCTTATGATTTCGAAAAGTGTTTACACCGATCTTTCTTTTCTAGTTATGCAAACACGGGGTCTTTTGGGAATTTAGTGCAGCATGAGTCCGTCTATGTGTCGAACTCCTCCGTCACCTGTTATCTGAGATGTTTCACATTTTACACGTGGCCTTTCTCGATCTATAGCTAGAGAACAGATTCGCAAAGAGGAGGGAATTACAGCTGCGATAAGTTTGACAGTATGACGTCCCTTTGAGTTTCCATTGTTAGATTATGAGATGCTATGTTGGCCTCCTTAATGCATCGCCATGGAGGCATCCATGTCCTATCGGTATAAGTCTTGTTTTATTTAGATTTGACCGAGGGTGTATTTTGCCTGTAATTATACAGTAAAGTCCCTTTAACCCTTTCGCCCATAAATACGCCTTTCTATGCCTCTGTAAAAGTCACGTTCTGAAACCATTATGATAAATAGAGCATTTGCTCAATAGGAGCATATAGGAGGATGGATCTAAAAAAAGCACCTGAGAGAATGGATTAAAGCGACCATCAAACATAGATCTAGTTCTGAGTCTTAAAGGCAGGTAACAGCTTAATGCAGGGTGAAAGTCATGCAGAAAATCACTTGCTTTTAAAGACATCTATTATAAAGTGATCGCATCAAAGGAGTTTTACAGTATTGACCCGGGTGTGTTTTATTATCGCAAATCTGATCAGGGTTACAGATCATAATTGTATTTACAATAGCAATAGCACAATAGCCGCTCTATTTATAATTGTATTCGGTCTTCGTTTTATCGAATCACGAACATGTTCTCTAATCAGACTAATCAAGATCTGACTTCGATTAAAATCTAATCATAATCAAAATGGCGGAAATTACACAAACAGCAGAGGAGACACACTTTCAAATCATTCTAGAAATGATTATCGGAGGTAACAGTTGATGTAACCGTTACAATTCTATTTGCTCTCGAGGTAACATATATTCATTTTATTATATATATTTATTATTATTATTTTATTTTTTAATTTTATGTTTTATATTTTTAGTTTTAGTTTTTGTTATTGTCGCTTGTCTAATTATTCGACAAAAATATTATCTGATCGACTCTGGAACTCGAAGAATTGCCAGCCACACCCAAGGAGTATTTTCTTTTGTGAGATGAACATTTTAGCGGCCATGTTCAATACAACATGTCATATCAAATTGTTTTAATACCATAGCAATCGTGATTAAGTTTGTGTGTGTAATCAAAATCATGATTTAGAAAATAAAACACCCCCGGATATTTGTTTCCACTCACTAATTCGGTATCATGAGGATTGAATTGCATCATTTCAATTGAAACATTATTGCCTTGAACGGCGTACTAATGAAATCCATACGACGGAAATAACATGTTACAAAGCACAATAGCCGCTCTATTTATAATGGGTTTGCAACAAGACAGTGTAAATAGAAGCCATTTGCATTCAGTAACTGTTCATTACCATGTCCCGTTACTGACCTTGTGTGTTGGCGGGTTTCTTTGTCCGAATTTGCGTTGCAATAAATACGGCATCAGCTGTGAATACGAAGCTTTTAATAATTTAAATTCCTAATGTACCGACTTCTCAAAAGTGCAAGACCTTGGCATTCAATATGTACTCTAGATTACATTATCATTCATGCATTTCGCTCTATCTGCTTTAGGAACACTCACTTAATCAGACTTTTTGCATAAGGTGCCGCTTTCACTGTATGTTAATTATAAGTAGTCACAGCTACAACGCGTATGTTTCATGTTGCATGAAAAGTACGTGGTCATTAATCTTAATCATTTACTTCATAGATAACGCTTTTCTACCTCTTTGCAAACATAGAAGACTAAGATCAGGCGGCTCCTATAGGAACCATCTGATCAGTGTCTGCTCTGTGTGCTTATGGAACAATAATAAATATGATTCTACAGTTTCTGCCAAGGCCAAAAATGCATGTCCTCAAGTGCCATCATAAATAACTTATTTAATTAGCATTCATGAGGTAATTATTTCTTGCATAAAATGCATGAGGTATAGGTTTAAGTAACTTGTCATCTTCCAATAGGTGTTCAATTCTTAGCATTTATCTCATGCATGCAGATTGGTTCCAAAATGATTATTAATTAGCCGAAGTTTAATAATGGCATTTGAACACAAATGCAGAATCAGATACATGTATATAAAATTCCATAAGCAAACATCGGGCAACTTCCATAGGACCCGTATGGCCTGTGTCCATTCTGTCTGTCAAGGTGTGTAAGCGCGCTTGTAAGAAGTAAGGGGTTATCTCTGATACTAATACTGTACAACCTTAGAAACATACAAACTGGATCAGACTTAATTTCCACCATGGTGATAGGAAATGCTACTTCCGAATATAATATATTGATCAGAATATATACGAATGTAGACACAATTCTTAGGACAGACTATGACAGATGCCAGTTTAATCTTTTACTCCATAATGACATCATAATGACATCATGAATATTAACTAGAATAAGTGTTACAATAGTATATGGACACGTGATGTTTTGACCAATGCAGAAACTGTAGAATCAAGTTTCAAGTTTATGTGTATAAATGCACAAGTCCCACGTAATGGGGGATATATCTTGTTCCTAAAGTGCCGCCTGAATTGGGTTTACTCTGTTTGCTAAGAAAGACGTATCTATGGAGAAAAGGTGAGACAATAAATGCCGAACATCATTATAACCATTCTTTGCACTAAGTCGTCTTCTATCATTACCCGCCATTCTGAATAAACATTACTGTAATGTTTTTCTCTATGAATATTCGTGTAAGAAATGTTGGCATAATGAATATTAATTAGATTAACATTCACACAGTCTGCTCATTTGTATGAGAGCACTAGCGAAGAATGAATGTTTAAACGGAATCGTTCAAATGTATATGGATAAGACTAAATTGGGAGAACATCGTCTGTAGGAGTTTTCCTTTACACGGGTTTCACGAGTATATACTCTTTTAATACTTTCCCTCAATTAAAAAGGCTTGTCACGCCTTTCCAAACAGAGAAGACCAAGCTCAGACGGCTCCTAAAAGAGCCGTTTGATCAGGGTCTGCTCTGTTTGCTTGTGGACAATATATAGATGTGATTATGCAGTTTCCATAGCAGTGAAAATATTTCATGTTCCATTTTACTGGTTCATGAATATTCATGAGGTGAAGAGATCGTGACTAAATATTAAACAGGGAAAGGGTTAAGTATATATTGCTGAAGAGGTAAATCAGAGAAACGCTTTGATATTGGAAACCTGGTTATGGTTAACTCATTCGCTGCGAGGAACACGGACCTGTGATATCATATGCCAGCAGTTTGGATCCAGATGAGATGAGGAGCAAATGGCTTCTCATCAGGGTCCAAACTCTTTGACATACTGTTTAACTTGTTATACAGAAACTGATTAAACGTCCATTCTAATACTTGTAGCAGACGACATTGCGTGCAACAAACGACAATGGAGGCACTGAAAGGGTTAATGCTGTCATATTGCAAATCAATACGAGCAAATATTACAATGTACAACGGCCGATGGCCACTATACTCTTATCTTTATTACAATGAGAAAAAACAACATTGATGTCTGTTTCGGCTGTCATGTAACAAAACAAATTATATCCCATGTCTGTACCAAAACGTAAAACTGTAAATTGACCAGGGTCTGTCCTTTTTGCTCATGGTACAGAACAACATAATATATACTAAACTCGTCTTTTCTCCTCCAAACCCTATGCTGTGACCACTCTTTAGAATCGTCTCTACCGCATATGGTTTGGTGGAGAATTGAAGAAGTTATTCTTGCAATGTTTTAATTGACGCATCTTATCTGGATCCCTGGTATTATATAATTATGATTCTACAGTTTCTGCAGTAGTTAAAATTTCATTTGTTCATGTGCAATACAAAATAATCCAAACAACCATTCATGATGCCATTGTTTCTCATAAATATATTCATGGGTTTAATGGTTAACCTCTATAGAAGTTCTAATGCTAACTATAGATCTGATATAATTTTGATTTCTTTCGATTTGATCAAGCTTTTGAGAGTCGGTTTGCGAATAGCAGGATAAGACATCTCGTTCACCCGTTTTAATTTCTCCAACATACTCTAGCATGCTAAAGCATTCTAATGAGACAGAGCTACAAGATAACGGTGCGTACCCAAATACTAAAATCGCCATTTCTCCACCAAATCTTCGAGACGATTCTAAAGAGTGGTCACAGTATCGGTGTCGGTTCGGTGGAGAAATAAAGGAGCTGCTGTTTAAAAATGTTTAAATTTACGCATGTTATCTGGAAAGAGGCGTCCGATTATCTGAATCCCATATCCTATACATTTACCAAAATCATTCTAATGAGGCGTCTGATTATCTGGCTTCTCAAGTGTGTTCCAACTGTTTTAACATGTTTCTTTATGAATATTCATGTAAGAAATAATGGCACCATGAGTATTACTCAGATTACATTGTAATTTGCTATACAGTAAAACCTCTCTATAAAGGCCACTAAATTGTGTTAATGAGTTGGTATTTAGTACAGATGGCAGCTCAAAGGAAGGTGAAAGTAAAACTGAACGTTCTGTTTTACTTTCACCTTGCTTTAAGCAGCCACCTGCATTTAACATGAATTACTTGGTGTAATTTAGTGGCGTTATAGAGAGGTTTTACTGTAATAGCACATGGACACATGTGTTTTGGCCATGACAGAAACTGTAGAGTCTGATCTATATTATATCGTAAGCAAACAGAACAGACCCTGATCAGATGGCTCTTATAGGAGCCATCTGGTCTGGGTCTACTCAGTTCGCAAAGGTGAAGAAAGACCTATTTATGGAGTAAAGGGTTAATATTCTCCACCTGAAGCTTTCTAAAGATTAGACGCCTTGAACAGAATAAAGATTTATCAGTTGGGGTGGTTCAGATCAGAATGTTTAGAGACATGTCTGTCCCAGGACTGTTGAAATGAGGACAATCATTAGCAAGACGTATTGAGCTGAATTAAGATTACCAGTTTGAGTGGCACAGACCTCTCCGCTTATGGGCCCGTCAGACCATGACGTTCTGTTCAGCGTTCTCTTGCGTTTGAGTAAACGTTGGTAGTCGCCCATGGTCGCTGGGATAGCACCAGAAGAGCGTTGTGTGAACGCTTGTGAACGCTAGTGAGCGTCGGTGATCGCCGGGAATCGACGGAGAACGCTGGTCCGGAAAAAAGTTTTGAACATGCACAAAAGTTCTCACGGAGACCAGCGTTCTTCAACGTTTGATTTTAAACGCTGAAGAACGTTTAAGATCGTTAATGGAACGTTTTACTAACGTTCGATGAGCGTTGCACGCGTTCGGATATCGCTAGTCAGTCGTTACTCTAGCGTTACCTGGTTGTTACTAATCGTTTGCTTTACGGTGAACGACTCACTGGCGACCTGTCAACGACCGCTGAACAGTCCCCTAACGCACACAGCGTGTGACTAAAATCAAACGAACGTCAAAACGCTATTCTGTCGTTATTCACACGTTAGTCACACGCTCAACACGCTCGTCTAACGTTCGCAAATATTTCTTTGTGCGCCAGTGGCACGTTAGCACACGCTAATAATTTTCAGGGGTATCTTACTTGGTCGCTGTTACACGCTTCTCATGCGTAAGACACACGCTAGTCATGCGTTAGGTTCACGTTTATCACACGCCAGATGTGTCATCCTCACCCTAGAACGCTCAAGAATTGAACGATTGAAATGTTCAGAGAACGTTGACGGAACGTCATGGTGTGACGGCCCCTTTAGAAACATGGCGGACACCAACTGTTGAAATAAGAACAGTTACTACACGCATTCAGCAGGGTCAAGACCACTAGTTTGGTTGGCTGAGACCAGACGGCTTTGAGAAGTGTCTGACACTGGACTGTTTAAATGAGGACAGTCATTAGTTAAACGTATTTAGCGGAATTAAGACCGTCGGCTTGGGTAGCTCAGACCACAGTGTTTACATGCGTGTCTGACACCAGACAGATGAAATGAGGACACTCATTTGTTAAACGCATTCAACAGAATTAACCATTTGTGAATTGTGATAAGGTAAACTTTTCAAGGGAATTTTTTGTTTTGGTGTATATAAGGGAAAGGGTTACATCATCGGCTTGGGTGGGCCAGATCACACCGTTTAGAGACTTGTCTAACACCGAGCTGTCAACATGAAGACAATCATTAGTTAGACGCATTCAGCAGAAAAGTAAGACCATCAGTTTGGGTGACTGAGCAGACCGCTTAGCAACATCTCTGACGCTGAATGTTGAGGACATAATGATACAGAGCTCCAAATAAGGCGTATAAATGTAAACATTTTGAACAATAGCTCCTTTATTTCTCCACCAAACCATATACTTCGAGACGATTCTAAAGAGTGGTCACAGTATAGGCTTTGTTGGAGAAATGACGATTTTTGTACTTAATCCAGAAAGTATTTGCCCGAGAAAAACATCATTCCTGGCATGTAATGCTGAAAAACTTTCTTTACCGACGAGCAAATTAAATATTTCACCAATTGGACTTGCTCAGAAGTTTGCGAATCACTAACCTTTCTTTTTGATAACATATTTATACGTTATGGGATGCTATATACCGTCAGGTAATTGGTATTCCTATGGGTACGAATTGTGCACCATTTGTCGCAGATTTGTGTTTGTACTGCTATGAGAGAGATTTCATGTTACGTTTGAAACCACAATCACAAGATGTTATAAAAGCCTTCAATGAAACTTCTCGATATTTGGATGATATTTTTAACTTAGATTAACCCTTTCTTTGATGCTCCGATTCCTACAATTTATCCTAAAGAACTAAAATTGAATAAAGCTAACCCGTCCGACAATTATGCAGCGTTTCTTGATCTAGACCTTAAAATTGATAATGGAATGATTTCTTCTAAAATATATGACAAAAGAGATGATTTTGATTTTAATATTGTAAATTTCCTTCATCTTGACGGAGATGTTCCCCGTGCCCAATCTTACGGGGTTTATATTTCTCAACTTATTCGTTTTGCTAGAGCTTGTTCATCTATTGACGATTTTAACAGTCGAAAACGCATTTTAACTGAAAAGCTGCTTAAGCAAGGATATAGGTACCATAAACTAAGAAAATTTTTCTCTAAATTTTACTATCGAAATCTCTCACTTATTGGCAAGTACCAATGTAATCTCAAGGCGCTTCTGCGACACGGTGTTTCACATCCTGAATGTTATGGTTATGTGATTTATGTGCTTTCAGCCTACGGTCAATTTTGTTGTTTAATATGCTTAATGTTTAATGTGTTTCGTCTTGATATGCGTCCTGTTATGTTTTGTCTTGTGGCTTTACCGTTTCTTGTTAGATGGTGTTTGTTTGGTGCGGTGTCATTTCGTGTGTGGCTCTCCCTGTTTGACTATTTTTCCATATTTACAAACTTCGTAAAATTATTGGACATATCAATTTTCTCACTTTGTTCATCAACTATGTTAAAAAAGTTATTAAAAAGGGATATGATCCTATAGTATTACAACATACTGCATGTTTGGTTGTCAACCCTTTTACAGTTGGCAATCACGCTGGCCTCTTTGCATGTATGCCGACAAGAAAGGTTTAGTACTCTATGAGGGCGACCTCTTAAATCCAGAAACGAAAGGAGAACGTCTGATATCTGTACTACATGTATTTCGTTTTTGTCGTACCCTTTATTACTTTTCTACAGTTCAATCATTGAGTACACTAGCGATAGGTGGATACAGTTTGTTCACTTAAATGTGTTCGTTATACATACACTTTACCACTGTATTTGCCATCGCGTTTGTTGTAGATTAGTCGGAGAGGGAATACGTTTATTTACACTGTTTGTTTTTTAGGGTGGGGATGGAATAAGTGTGAGGTTGGGCGCCCCAAAACCGGTTTAACCACCCAGTGACTTTTGTCACTGATCGTTCCAAAGTGGTACTTCATTCTTCCCCCTATTGTATGTTTGTTTTGTCTTTGTGCCTCTCTTGGTATTTTTATAGTTATGTACATTTGCTGTTTCCTTGTGTTGCTGTTCGGGCGGCTGTTTGTTCTGTATGTGGTGTTTCCTGCATGACTCATTTTTGTACCTTGGTGTACGCCCCTTTATCTGTAACTCTGTAATATCTTCATTGCGTTTGATGCCAAATATCAAACGCAATGAGCTTATACTGTATTAAAATTCACCGCATAGATATTGCAGTTTCTCAGGGCCAGACACAATATAATTAAAAGTAATAATAGCAAAGAACATGTCAGCTTCAATTTCTAAGAACGATGGTATAGGTGATCTCAGAAATGTAACCCTTTCAGCGTCTGTAGTTGCCTTTGCAAACAGAGTAGACCATATCAGATTGTTATCGTACATAGGAACCGCTTGATCATGGCCTCCTGTGTTTGCTTATGGGATGATATGTGATTCTACAGTATCTTCCAGGGCCCAACTTTCTGTGTTCATATACTAGTGTAAAATCATCTAATCGATATTCATGGTATCATTCAGTCGTAACGAAACACTCAGACCCGAACACAGTTTTGCTGCATTATCCCTAGAGAAAAACTACCCTTGGATTAGGACAAGTCCATAGAATCCTCTGTAAGTGTACTATTGTATATTTAGACATTTTCATAACCTGATATCTCACTTAGCCATTTGCCCCATGCATCTTCATGTACGAAATAATAACACCATTGATATATATAATTATATTAAAAAGTTGACATCTGGGGAACAATGAACGAGATGTTTCATATGTATACCGAATTTTTAAAGTGGTGTTGAATTGTTGGTGCCAAAAATGTCTGTTTAAAATAATGTTTATAGGTAACGCAAGGTTGTATAGTTGAAATGTAAACATTTCGATTTGTGAAAAATCGTTTCCAAAACCGCATTAAGATCTTGTCACTGTTTATTGAAAACTAACAGATCCCTTCCCTTCCCTTATGGGGCGCCCACCGTCTCATCCATTTTTCATGAAAGGAATTTAAGTTCCAATGATAATACGTTCTGATGGATGACGTCACAATATGCTAATGAGTCAGGTGTTTTTATTCAGATGGGGAATGAGGTGGAGGACGAGGACGAGTAGTATTTGTTGGGTCCCTTATACACTATTGTTTCTCTGATGCCATCTTCAGTAAATAACCACGTCTGTCAGAATGAGGCATTGGTCATATTTAATAGGGATATAGTGTTACTATGATATGGTGAATTATTGGAATGGGTTTCTATACCATAGTTGTCTATGTTGCTAATGCGAAATGGATACACGAATTCACAGAGTTGTACTGTGTTGGAAATAGCCCCAACAGCTGTGGTTTTAACCCTTTTGGTACGCGGTTATCATTGTTTGCAAAACATTTGAACTACTTTATGCACAAGCCCCATTAGGACCTTTCTGCTTTTTTCTGCATTATGAAAGCGCCTGTGTACCGCCTGTATGTGAAAAGGTAAACGTTTTAGATAGCCTGGCGGATATTTAGTAGGGTTCAGATAAACTATGCGAGTTGAAAGATCTGTACAATATGATTTAGAACGGCGATAGTAGTTTAGTCGTGTCTAATGACAGTCATACATAAATCGAATAAAATCTCGATAACTCGAACTCCCAAACACGGTATAATTAAGCATAAAACAGCAACCAGCTAGCCTTAAAAATCTCAATTCTTCATTACAAATTCGAGTTAACGGGGTGTTGATTGTATATGGTGACAGTTGATGCGATAATTGGATGTTGTGGTTCCCTGAAGCCCACTGACATTGATATTCCTCGTTTCGTTTAAATTTGTAAGACATAAGTTTGGTTATAGTGTGGTAGTTGACTCAAACTGATTTTTAAACGACATGGCCTCGCCAACAGCCTTGAAAATCGACTACAAAAGTCGGTCGGTGTTTCTACTAGAGTGTTATGTGCATGGAACAAGGCGATTTGTTTCGTGCATGGAAAAGCACAAACCTCTGGATGTAACGATATGACTGAATACTGATATAAACAAACAAACAAACATAAGTCTCCTTTGGTCTATCGCAACCCTTAAAATGATGCTAATCCCGTCATGAATTAATTAAATGCGTTGTTAACAGAATGGACCAGTATCAGAATATACAGTAAAACCTGTCTTAAGCCGTCATTCATTTATTGAAAATACGAGTCTTAAAAAAACCCAAATGGTTGTTTAATGCAGGGCAAAAGTAGCTTTCTGTATTACCTTTCTCCTGCATTAAGCTATCACAACATACCCATACTTAGACAAATTGTTGACGGATGCGTAATCCGTTACTCCATAGATACAACGTTCTACGCCTTTGCAAACAGAGTACATCCAGATCAGACGGCTCCTAGAGGAGCCATCTGATTAAGGTATTTTCTGTTTGCTTATACTATACTATAGATCTGAGTCTACATATTCTGTCATGGCCAACATATAATGTGCTCATATGCCATTATAAAACTGAATCTGATTAATATTCATGACGTCATTATTTCTTACATAAATATTCATGGAGTTAAGGGTTAAGACGGGGTCTACTGTATGAGCAATCTAATCAGAGTCGGCTATGTTTTCTTGTATGCACTATATCTAAATCTATACTGGTTGCAATGAAAACAAATTATGACGCTTACTTTGTGGTACATGTATCTGCTATAATCCACACATCAGATGCCATAATAAGAACTACACTAGACACTACTTCAAGTATGAACATCTAATGTTAAAACTGTATTTATCTAATCTCATATTTGACATTTCTTGAAATTAATCGTATAAACCACAAATAGAAAAATGCCGTTTTACTTTGTTTCAAATAAATCGTTTGTACAGCTTTGTTGGACTTGTACCATATATTTTCGAATAAGTAAGGATTAACATACTAACATAAACAATCAATAGTGTACCCGCTTTGAGATACAAAGACCTGACTTAAGGGTCTGCTCTATTTGCTTGTGAAACAATATATATTACTCTGCAGTTTCTGCCATAGCCAAAATTCATTATGTTCCTATACCATTATAAGAGTGGTTGTAGTAAATATTCATGACGTTGATATTTTTATATGAATATTCATGTAGTAAAGGGTTAACCCTTTTTATCCTGTTGTAAAATGATGTATGCACAAATTCCGATCTGGGACAAGTGTTATTTCCTATTTGCTGAAGTCCTTTAGAACTATTGAGACAATTTCTAATATTTTGGATCCTGATAATATGATAATACACTGAATTAATTGGCCTCTCACCAGGATCCCCGATATTTACAAAGTCAATTCAGGTGGCGCAAAATAGGATATGGATTATATCCAAGTTAGCGAATATTTAACTCCGCTAATGATTAGAATATAGAACTGTTTAACCATTTCCCTGTTCTAATTTTCAATACCTACTGCATATTCATGAACAAAATAGTCATAATGAAATACGGAATATCGAACATTGTAGCCATTTTAGAAACTAAGAAACAGTTCTATCAAATTCCACAAGCAAACAGAGCAGACCTTGATGAAACGGCTCCTATGATCTGCGTCTACTCTGTTTGCAGATGCGTGGAAACATGTTTACATTAAGGAAAGGTTTAACTGTAAGTATTGATTAGAAATTGTTATTTGCTAATTAAAACGGTAAAATAAAACCAGTAATTGCAATGGGAGAAAATGTTTTATTACACATTTAATTGCATTATAGGCTCTCTAATGGAATCCAAACATCTGAAAAAAAGGAAAAACACCAATAACTGCCCCATATTGAACCTGGAAGATCCAATAATATACACATAGCAATTTTTAGCTTTTCTGCTGACCGTGGCTAGATTCATAGACAGTATGTTTGTCACAGCTGGATAATGGGTAATCACCCTTTTCTATTACCAATGATAGTTTTTTTATTCCCTAATTTGTCGACTTCTCTTGTAAATTTGAAACTATAGCAATTAACGTGCCACCAGGATCACATGTTCTATTTCATTGCGTTAGGGGCATACCATTGTCCGAACAATAAATTGTCACAGTTATATCAGTTTTTTCCTCAGGCATTTAAGGTACGCCATCGTATATCTTCAATTGCAGTACCTGTCCTGAAAATATATTGTTTTATTACTAAACTACGATATTGCAGATTTAATCCATTTCTGTATAATAATATTATAAATGTATGGATTAAAATTGGTTTCCGATTATATAAGACATACTAGTAAGCAGGTCTCGAGATCATGTCATTTCACTGAGTCTGAGTTCATTCTCAAGCATCTGATTGGTCAGTGTTGTAGTACACCCCGTTGGAGACATTTTGTCATTCCTAGTATTCATTATTTGCGCGCATATTCCCGAATGACTAATATTGCTGACCTTATAAATGATACATATTGTACATGGAATGTAGTAAAGAATAGAAAATATATTTGAATCCAAGATCGTGCCACTATGCACTAGAGTAAAGACATAAATATAATACTGAGGTATACACAAATACTGTTTAAATGTACATGTATTTTTAGGAGTTAGACATTTAGGTTTAACCCTTTCCTTGTTCTATGTTTATTCCAATTTCCAATAATTACTGAATATTCATGGACAAAATAGTTATCATGAAATATGGCAGGTGGAACATTGTAGCCGTTTTAGAAAATAAAGATACAGAACTATCAAATTCCATTAGCAAACAGAGCAGATCCGTCTTATTTGCGTCTAATATGTTTGCAAATGCGTTAACAAACGTTTATATGAAGGAAAGGGTTAACAGTTCTTATGTCAGTGGTTAGCACTTTTAAAATATACACAAGATAGGCTGCCCATAAGCGTTGCCTTCTTATAATTGCTATAACATATATACAAACTAGATTGCCTATAAACGTTGCTTACTTAAAGTTGCATATTAGTGTTGTCACTGGAATTTACACGGACAAAACAATTGATCTGCTCGATCACTTAAGTATGATGCATTCATGCTTTCGAGAACACGTTGACCGACAGCTTGAATCTTGATGAGACGACAGGTTAGTTACTCGGCGTCTCATCTGGATCCAACCTGTTTGCAGATGGAAGTCAAATCGCACTCAACAGGCTAATCGTTAATAGGCAACACGACAAACTGTCGTTACGTTATTACCTTGGGTATGCAGACCATGTCCCGAGGTTAAAACAATTGAGGCGGAGATCATTCTCAAGCATCTAACTGGTTAGACTTTGAGCTTGCTCCGAACCTGACCAATTAGATTCTTGAGAACGATTCCAGACTCAGAAGTTCTAAAACCTTGGGTTCATGTGTTTTCGAGCTCAGGCATTTATTCTAGTTTTAGTGCACACGTGTTTGTTCTTCCTCAATTATCGTTTAACCCTTCAACCGATAGAGATGCATTTATGCCACTGAAGCATAGCAGACTCAGATCAGTCTGATCAGGGACTACTATGTTTGGTAATGGAATCATCAATAACTGGGTCCATGCTTATAAAGCTTTTAGTTGAGTCTGAGATCGTTCTCAAGCTTTTGATTGGTCAGATTTGAGCCAAAGGCTCAAATCTGACCAATCAAAAGCTTGAGAACTCAAATCTGACCAATCAAAAGTCTGAGAACGAAACTCAGACTCAACTAAAAGCTTTATAAGCATGGACCCAGATTCTAAAGATTATGTCGTGGCCAAATGTTCGCTTGTCCATGCGTCATTATTATAAAACAGCCACAAATGATTCTGGAAGTGTTATATTCTTGGAAAATCATTCATGAGGTATAGGGTTATACTACTTAGTTGAATGGAACGGACAAGAATTAGGACGATAGGCTTTTTATTCTGCCAATGCGGCATTATTTGTGTATTATAATTCTCTATTTGCTGCGGTATCAAAAGCTGTCAGACAATACGTCAACAATCTAGACAAGTTGTTATTTTACTGTCTCGATGTAATAATGCATCACATCGAACATGCCCATGGACACATGAGTAATTTTTCTTAAGATGGCATATAGTATTGGAGGAATAGTTTGAGCTGTGACTCTGGGACTATTTATCAAGGTTATCTAAGATTAGTCACTGTGTCATACGTGCTAAATCAAAACCGGTGTCCAGGTTATTTGAGACTCGTCAGTATTGGCTACGTTTATTTCATTTGGTTATAGTTTGCTCTTAATCCATTCCTTCATACTGGCGCCTTTTGACGCCTCTGTAAAACTCAAATTTTAAAGCCATCGTGACAACTAGAGCATATGCCCAGTAGGAACAGTTCTAAAGGTTTCCTTTTTATCTAGTAAATTCTCCTTTTTGGTAGATTTATTCAAAGATGTTTGTTCTAAAAATAGCCTATGGGGAAATTATTTAAGTTGCGAAGTTCCCATAGAATATAATGCGTAGAAGGCTTTTTATCATGCAACGTCACCAAATACAGTCATTTCCTACTAGCATAATATTTTCCACGTCGACGCTGTATTTTGTGAGGTACCGTGTATGTGTACTGACCCCACTGGGATGCAAGTTTAATTCAGCCAATAGGAGGAAAACAGAAGGAAGATATAAAAGGCATAATTTAACATAAACATAAACTTTCACACATTTGCTCACCTTTGTCTCAATTTTTGTCCATATAAAAGGATTAAATCAAGTTTGTTTATGTTGTAAAAATCGACGACGTCACTGCACGCCAATATGACGTCACGTATATTGTACTGGCATGTATTTTTATTCAGGGGACAGAACTGTTTGAGCAAACTTTCTTTTTCTTCATTTTCTCCATTCTTTACTGGTGTTGCATGATAAAAGAATTACTACCCTAGTAGTTTTGAAGTTAAGCTGTATTTTGGTTTGTCAGAAAAGTACTTAAATGCTCGCCAAGGCTCGCATTTAACAACTCGCCAAAAATATAGCTGAACTTAAAAACTACTAGCGTAGTCATTCTTATTTGTCATGCAACGTCACCAAATATAGCCACTTCCTACTAGCATAATATTTTCCACGTCGAAGCTGTATTTTGTGAGGTATAGTGCATGTGTACTGATCCCACTGGGATGCAAGTTTGGTTCAGCCAATAGGAGGAAAACAGAAAGACGAAAAAGGCATAATTAAACATAAACATCAAATGTACAGTATTACATTTGCCCACCTTTGTCTCAGCTATTTGTCCACATAAAAGGATTAAATCAAGTGTGTTAATGTTGTAAAAGTCGATGTCGTCACTGCACGCCAATATGGCGTCACGTATATCACACTTGCATGTATTTTCTTTGAGGGGACGAAGTCGCTTAAGTATTCTTTCTTTTTCTTCATTTTCTCCATTTTTCTTGGTGTTGTATGATAAGCTGTATTTTGACTCGTCGGAAAAGTAGTTAAATGCTCGCCAAGGCTCGCATTTAACAGCTTTTCTAACTCGCCAAAATACAGATGGACTTCAAAACTACTAGCATAGTAATTCTTATTTAAATCTGATTGTGCAGCAAATAATATGTACAGTAATGCTTTAACCATTACTCCAAAGATGGACATTTTTAAACATTTGAAAATAGAGTAGACTCAGAGAAGATGACTCATGTAGGAGTCGTCTGATCAGGATCTGGTCTGTTTAAATAATTAGGATCTGCTCCCCTGTTTGCGTAGTCTACATCTTCTGTCAGGATAACACAATTCATTGTTCAGAGTACCGTTTACACGTTCAGATAATTAATGTTCATGGTGCTATTAATTCTTACGTGGATAGTCATTGAGTAAAGGGTTAAACCATGAGAGAGAGCATCATTTGAAACACGTAATTATGTCAGATGTCTTCCTATTTCTATTTTGACAAATACTGTTTTTGGTATGTCATCTTTGTAATTAATTTCACTATACGCTAATTCGTATTTTGGACACTGGTGCTTTCCTGTTGTTGTTGAATATCTATTCTCATATAATTCGCCCTATCTTACCCCTTTGCCAACAGAGTAGACCCTGGTCATGATTAAGGTCTTATCTAATTGCTTATGAGGTAATATAGATATGAATATATCATATCTGCAACCACCAATAAATATTGCGTCCATGTGCTATTAAAACAATAAATCTAATTCATATTTATGATGCCTTTATTTCTTACATGACTTATTATGGAGTAAATGGTTAAATCTTTCTTTCGCAAATAATATAGCGATTATAGTGGTAGAAATAGTATTAACACTTTCCGATATTTAAGGCAATGTGTATTTGAAGGAAAAAACTAGTCTCCCCACATATTCCCAAGTCTCTCATGATGGTTTATTTTATGTATTCTTTCAACCATTCCATCGTTTGTTCTTGGCGAAGGAAATGAGGAAGATGGCTGGTACACGATCTATTTTATTTCAGATAATACTTTAAGTGAAATATTTTATAGAAGAAAGGTATATAATTAAGTTAATTAACTATGCCAATTACATTAATATTAGTGGGTATTCTTTGATCAAATATTACAGTACTTTAAAGTTTAAGGAATGAAACATTATTTTATAAGCGTTTACCCTTTACTCCATAAATACGCCTTTTTAGCTCGACAATTCAAATAATAGTGGAGCTATCATACTCGCCCCGGCGTCGGTGTCAGCGTCGGCGTCACACCTTGGTTAAGGTTTTTGTTTTGCTAAAGTCCACTGTTTGCCTTTAACCTTTGGAATAAAGCTTTGAAACTTGGAACACTTGTTCACCACCACAAGCTTCATCTGTAGGCAAGAGTGCATAACTCTGTCAAGCATTTTCACAGAACTATAGCCATTTTTAACTTAGAGTTGTTGGTTAAGGTTTTTGTTAAAGTCCACTGATTAACATAAACCTTTGGGATAAAGCTATGAAATTTGGATCACTTGTTCACCACCACTAGCTTCATCTGTAGACAAGAGTACATAACTCTGTCAAGCAATTTGGCAGAATTATGGCCCTTTTTAATTTAGAATTTTTGTTTAAGGTTTTTGTTAAGGTCCACTGATTAACATAACCCATTGGGATAAAGCTTTGAAACTTGGATCACTTGTTCACCACCACTAGCTGCATCTGTAGGCAAGAGTACATTACTCTATCAAGCAATTTGACAGAATTATGGCCCTTTTTAACTTAGACGTTTTGGTTAATGTTTTTGTAAAAGTCCACTTATTTACATAACCCTTTGAGATAAAGCTTTGAAACTTGGAACACTTGTTCACCATCACAAGCTTTATCTGTAGGCAAGAGTACATTACTCTGTCAATCATTTTAACAGAAAGTATTGCCCTTTTTAACTTAGGTTTTTCTTTTCATTAAAGATTCCAGAGAGATATTACATATTGAATACCATTAAAGATATTTTACTGACACTTTGACTACTTGCTTTTAGTGTCATTTGACACCATTTTAGGCCACTAGCAAGCATTTTTACACAAACAATTCTGAGAATAGTCGAGCGCGCTGTCCTGTGACAGCTCTTGTTAATTTGTATGCGTTTCCTGTATGAGCCGTCTGATCACTTCCTGCTCTGTTTGCTTTTGCTATGATATATAAATGATTCTATAGTTTCTGCCATGACCACATGTTCCTATTTTCATGTGTCATTATAAAAAATAATATAAATGTAGTTAGTATTTATGACGTCATAATCTCTTACATGAATATTTATGGAGTAAAGCGTTAAGGTCATGTGCACTTAGAATGTTGGGCATTCAGAGAACAAGAGTTAGTGCTACGAAAGCCTAAAATGATGTTCGATATTTTATTGTCTCACTTTAATCTGATACCTGTCACAGTCTTAAAAGCTGTATTAACCTTGAGGCATTATTGTAAAATCCTAAGTATATGCAAACAGTGTGGATGCAGATGATACACCTAATACCCAAGCGTCTAAACGGGATACAAACTATTCGATTCTAAAATTGTGTATTTTTTAAAAAATGTTTTTATAAAAAATGACATACTGAGAAGGCCACACATTTTGCATACGACAATATTTGGCAGTGAAAGAGTTAGGCGTCACATAATATTATTCCATAAGTTAATTTCATCTGTCACTACATGTTAGTTTTGACACACTGAGTAAATTTTGTCTGCATCATCAATAGAGAAGGAAAGTTTTGCCAGGAATGCCAACTTCTGTTTAGATTTCCGTTACAAATTCACAATCGAAGTGTGTTATACAGCTGAACTGCGATATCTCAAACTCGGATAACTCGAACTTCGGGATAACTCCAACTAAAATCTCGGTCCTTCCAAAATTTACAATACAGAATTGCTATAAAATGTATCGCTGCGCATAACTAGAAACACATGTGTTAGCTTTATGTTGGTCGAAAGTAATGCTGAAAGTTCCTGTAGGATCTTTCAGCATTACTTTAGACCTGCATTAAACTAATTTGTATGATCCCTTGACGTTCGAGATGTCGCAGTTCAACTGTACAGTAAAACCCCGCTAATGCGACCACCAAAAAGGGGCATACTTCTGGGTGACAGAGGCAGGTGGTAGCTTAATGCAGGACGAAAGTTATGCAGAAAGCTCCTATAGGAGCTTTCTGCATAACTTTCGTCCTGCATTAAGCAACCACCTGCTTTAAACGGCGCCAGTAGCTGTTAATTAAGTGGTCGCATTAGCGGGGTTTCACTGTATTTTGAAACATCTCAGCCTGATACCGCTAACTATTACATAAGTCGCATTTGCAAACAGCTTGGATCCAGATTAGACGCCTAGTAAGCAATATTTTCTTAAAAGCTTTTGGCATGACGCTTGGCAAATATATTGCTCCAAGGCTTGAGCGAACCGGAAGTTGACAAACTTGAACAGATCCAAATTTGAGTTGACATTACAGTTTCATAGCGGACCAGGATGAACGACGAAATACACAGCGCATCAATGGAACTTTAACTAGAGGACCAGATAAGATGTGTACATTAAAGCATTTTCCATGAATAACTTATTTATGTCTCTATCAAACCCTATGTTGTTTAGGTTTGGTGGAGAAAGGACGATTTCAGTATTTGAGTATGCACCTTTATCTGTTGCTCTTAACCCTTTCACTGTTCTATATTTATTCCAAATTTCAATATCTACTGAATATTCATGGACAAAATAATTATAATGAAATATGGAGCATTGTATCCATTTTACAAACTAAGGACACAGATCTATCAAACTCCTATAGGAGCCATCTGATCTGGGTCTTCTCTGTTTGCAAATTCGTGAAAACGCGTTTATATGAAGGAAATGGTAAATTGCTTGCAAAGGTCATGTATAAGTCATCTATAAAATGTTTTCTATCTTGTTATTGTTATATTTTATTGGTCTTTTGTTGTTTTTCTTAATTAATTGACCTGCTTAATTGTTTTTTCTAAATGGTTACTGAACTTGTAACAAATAATTTAAATGTAACGAATGGGCGTAAAGATTCTGAGTCAGTCAGATTTTGTTTATGAATGCACAAGTTCCTGAACCTCTTCGCGATCGATAGATGTATGAAACGGTTAGCTTTTTCTCCATCAAACTTAAGTTGTGAGCAATCTCTAAGAGACGAATCTAAACAGTGACCACAACATAATTATGTTTGGTACAGAAATAAAGGAGTTATTATTTAAAAACGTTTAATTTACGCATCTTAATTATTCTTCCTGTAACGACAACGTCTGAGCAGGGTCTACGCTGTACAGGTTTGGTGTCATAATTCCACCATTGCTTATGATTTCGGAAAAACTTTCTTTTCTAGTTATGCAAACACGGGGTCTTTTGGGAATATAGTGCAGCATGAGTCCGTCTACATGTCGAACTCCTCCGTCACCTGTTATTTGAGTTGTTTCACATTTTACACGTGGCCTTTCTTGATCTATAGCTAGAGAACAGATTCGAAAAGAGGAGGGAATTACAGCTGCGATAAGTTTGACAGTATGGTGTCCCTTCGAGTTTCCATTGTTAGATTATGAGATGCTATGTTGACCTAAGTTTGACAGTATGACGTCCCTTTGAGTTTCCATTGTTAGATTATGAGATGCTATGTTGACCTAAGTTTGACAGTATGACGTCCCTTTGAGTTTCCATTGTTAGATTATGAGATGCTATGTTGACCTAAGTTTGACAGTATGACGTCCCTTTGAGTTTCCATTGTTAGATTATGAGATGCTATGTTGGCCTCCTTAATGCATCGCCATTGGGCATCCATGTTCTATCGGTATAATTCTAGTTTTATTTAAATTTGACTGAGGGAGTATCTTGCCTGTCATTATACAGTAAATCACTTTAACCCTTTCTTCTATAAACACGCCTTTCTACGCCTATGAAAAAGTCACGTTTTGAAATCATTATGACAAATAGAGCATTTTCTCCATAGGAGCAAATGCTTTATTTATCACAATTGTTTCAGAACTACATAATTCTAAAAAAATCTTTTTCTGTATTAAATGTTCCTCAAAGATTCATGTAAAGAGGATGGATCTAAAAAGCATATGCGAGAATGGGTTAAAGCGACCATCAAACATAGATCTAATTCTGAATCTTAAAGGCAGGTAGCAGCTTAATGCAGGATGAAAGTTATGCAGAAAACTCTTTTAGGAGCTTTCTGCACAACTTTCGTCCAGCATTAAACAGCCACTTGCTTTTAAAGACATATATTATTATAAAGTGATCGCATTAAAGGAGTTTTAAAGTATTGGCCTGGATATTTGTGTCCACTCACTAATTTGGTATCATGAGAGTTGAATTGCTTCATCTCAATTGAAACATTGTTGCCATGAACGGCGTACTAATGAAATCCATACGACGGAAATAACATGTTACAAAGCACAATAGCCGCTATATTTATAATGGGTTTGCAACAAGACAGTGTAAATAGAAGCCATTTGCATTCAGTTAACTGTTCATTACCATGGTCCGTTACTGATATTGTGTTGGTGGATTTCTTTGTCCGAATTTGCATTGCGACAAATATGGCATCAGCTGTGAATACGAAGCTTTTTATAATTTAAATCCCTAATTTACCGACTTCTCAAAATTGCAAGACCTTGGCATTCAATGTGTACTCTAGATCACATCATCATTCATGCACCCCTAACTGCTTTAGGAACTCTCACTTACGAGATCAGACTTTCTGCATAAGGTACCACTGTCACTATTTGTTAATTGCAAGTAGTCACAGCTACAGCGCGTATGTTTCATGTTGCATGAAATGTACGTCATCATTTATCTTAAACATTTACTTCATAGATAACGTCTTTCTACGCCTTTGCAAACATAGAACACTCAGATCAGACGGCTTCTATAGAAACCGTCTGATCAGTGTCTGCTCTGTTTGCTTATAAAATAATATAAACATGGTTCTACAGTTTCTGCCAAGGCCAAAAATGCATGTGCTCAATTTCCATTATAAAAAAACAAATTTGATTAACATCCATGATGTAGTTTTTTTCTTACATAAATATCCATGAAGTATAGGGTTAAGTTACTTTACATTTTCCCAATATTTGTGCAATTAGTAGCATTTATCTCATGTATGCAAACTGATTTCATCATGATTATTGATTAGCCGACGTTTAACCCTTCCCTTGCTGAATTTTAAAATACATTTCTCCTTCTTTACCCATGCCCTGTTGTATAATTACATATATCGTCACTGTCTACAAGTATATCGCTGTGCAATCACTGCTGTGGAGTGCACTTGTTGCACAGTCAACTTGTAAATAGTGCACACCCTGATGAGACATCTCCTGCAGGAGCTGTCTCATCTGGGTCTTCACTATTTACAGGTAGGTATATTGACGTGAATAGCAAGCGAAGGGTTAAAATGTTTTTGCCAGGAAACAACTGCGAAATCAGATCTACGAAATTCCATAAGCAAACAGAGCAGATCTTCATCGGTCAAATCCCATAGGATCCGTGCGTGTGGCCTGGGTCTATTCTGTTTGCCAATGCGTGCAAGGGCGCTTGTGCGAAGTAAGGGATTATCTCTGATACTAATTAATGTACAACCTTAGAAACATACAAGCTGGATCAAACTTAATTTCTATCATGATGATAGGAAATACTACTTTTGAATATAATATATTGATCAGGATATATACGAATGTAGACATAGTAGTGTTTAGGAAAGACTCTGACAGATACCAGTTTAATCCTTTACTTCATAATGACATCATAATGACATCATGAATATTAACTAGAATAATTATTATAATAGCACATGGACACAGGATGGATTGACCAATGCAGAAACTGTAGAATCAGGTTTCAAGTTTATGTGCATAAATGCACAAGTCCCACGTAATGGGGGAAGACATCTTGTTCTTACAAAAGTCGTCTGTTTTTGGTCTACTCTGTATGCAAAGGCGTAGAAAGGCGTATTTATGGAGTAACGGTTTAAAGCGAGACAATAAATATCTAACATCTCTATAATCATTCACTAACTTTGCACTAACTAGTGTTCTATGATTACCCGACATTCTGAGTAAACATGACTGTAATGTTCATGTAAGAAATGTTGACATAATGAATATTAATTAGATTAACTTTTACACAGTCTGCTCACTTGTATGAGAGCACTAGCGAAAACAAGTTGGCTTCCTTCTAAAAGGAAGCCAAGGAGAGACCTGCAGCAGTTTTTTTATCTAACATTTGCTATATACAGGGGCCGTTTGACAATGTTTTGGCACCGGATCGTAAATAGGTTTCTATAAATAACTATTGTGCATATCAAGTAGTACGTGCGTTATAATTAGAACGAAGACGGTGAATATCAAGCGGCACTGCTTAGGAGATATATAATGCTTTAATCGTTGCAAGTACATGTAGTTCTTTGAAAAAATTCTTTGAATTGGAATTTATCTAGTCAGCAAGCTTCTCTAGTGACGTAATAAAGGGGTGCGGTTTCTTAGAATAGAATAGAATATATATTAGGACAGGTTTTATTAACCAACCCTGGACCCTCTCGGGTTACAAATGAATGCATACTAAAATATTTATGATTAAAATAATTGTCATGAAACTAAAGCATGTGTTTCATATCTTAGGCACATATTGGTAAATCACGTATAAACAACAATACATTTTATTCATCTCGCTTCCTCGTGAAGTTCTAAGGCACATGGACACACCAGTCAAAACATTGGTTTATGCATCTAGCAAGCACTTCCAAGTAAGCTAGATCCTCCTATTAGTTTTCTACCGGTAGTATCTAGAAGGTTTATTAGGTTAGTGATAATACTAGCTGTTTCTAAGGCATAATGATCCTTAACAATGTAAGTACATATATTTCAATTTTCTGTTAATATGCATATGTTGATGGAATAACGGGAAAATCACCAATAGAAATATACAAATAAGAAAATAGAAGGAAAAAAACAGAGAATTTTTTTTTTTTTGTTTAATTGGTTACGATTTATCAGTTTTATTAAATAAACTCAATCAGCTCGGAAAATGTTTTTCTAATGAAAAATAATTCTTTTTTGGCCGATTTTAGGCTGCGAATCTCATATCCGCGGATATGAGAATCATATCCGGTGTTTAGTCATACCGACTTAAATCCGCCGCTGGAGAAACACGGTTTAAAAAGAATCAAGCCAGAAAGCAAAGATTAATGGTTAAAAAGTACATGTTTCCATTCTACTCGCATGCTAATTAGATTAAGAAGCTCTTAAAGGGGCTGGAAATGGCATAGACATAAATAATATGTTCAGCTCCATCGAGGTCAATCTAAAAATAGAAACTGAGCCGACCGTTACTCGAATTTTATACGGAATGCAAAAATGATTGCACTTTGTTCTGGGATAAAATAATCATGTCTATTTGAATTAAAATATCGACAATCTGGATTCAACTGATCCTATTGTTCAAATTCAATCACGTTTGGTTAGTGATAGTTCGACTGCGTATTTTTTATATAACCAAAACTCGCGCATGCGAATAGTCACAACTCGTCCCGTCCGGTAGACGGCGATATTCTTTTTACTACCCCAATTCAAAACTCCTTGAGATAAATTGTAAACCATCCCAGAATACGCCGACATCCAATTCCAACACTGAGGAGAGACCTGAGGGTCTCTCCAATAAGAATTATGCTTAAACGGAATCGCTCAAATGTATATGGATAAGACTAAATTGGGAGAATATCGTCTATAGGAGTTTTACTTTACCAATTATAATTATTCGTAACACGGGTTCCAGTAATATATACTCTTTTAATCCTTTCTCTTATATAAACGGCTTGTCGACCCAGCTCAGACGGCTCTTTCAGGAACCATCTGATCAGGGTCTCCTCTGTTTGCCTGTGGAAAATTTATAGATTATGATTATGCAGTTTCCAAAGCAGTGACAAAACCTCCCTTTTCCGTGTTCCATTTTACTGGTTCATGAATATTCATGAGGTGAAGAGATCGTGGCTAAATATTAAACAGGGAAAGGGTTAAGTATATATTACTGAAGAGGTAAATCAGATATTGGAAACCTGGTTTTGGTTAACTCATTCGCTGCGAGGAACACGGACATGTGATATCATATGCCAGCAGTTTGGACCCAGATGAGATGCAGGGCAACTCGGCTTCTTATCTTTGACATTCTGTTTAACTTGTTATATAGAAACTGATGAAACGTCTGCTCTAATACTTGGAACACACGACATTGTTTCCATCTGACGACAATGGGGGAACTGAAAGGGTTAATGTTGTCTTACTGTAAATCAATACGAGCAAATATGACAACGACCGACCGCCACTATACTCTTATCTTTAGTACAATGAGAAAACAACAATGATGTCTCTGTCTGCTTTCTTGAAACAATACACATTATATCTCATGTCTATACCTATAAAGGTAAATCAATAATTTGGCCAGGGTTTACCCTGTTTGCTTATGGTATAACAGAACAACAGATATACTAAAATTGTCTTTATTTCCACCAAACCCTATGCTGTGATCACTCTGTAGAATAGTCTCTTCGAGATGATTCTAAAAGGTGGTACACATGTACAACACAGGGTTTGTCGGAGAAATAAAGAATATATTCTGGCAAATGTTTTAATTTACGCATCTTACCTGGATATCTGGTATTATTTAAGTACAGTAAAACCTCTCTAAACCGGAATTCTAGATGAGAAGACTTTGGATACTTTTAGGCAGGTGGCTGCTTAATGCAGGGTGAAAGTCATGCAGAAAGCTCCTAGTGGAGCTTTCTGCATGACTTTCACCGTGCATTAAGCTGCCACCTGTCCCCAAGACCGATATTTATACTAAATTTTAACGTCCGGTTTAGAGAGGTTTTACTGTATGATTATACAGTTTCTCATGTGCAATAAAAATCTGATCCAGAACTTTTCATGATGCCATTGTTTCTCATATATATGTCCATGGGGGTAAAGGGTTAACCTTTACAGAAGTTATAATGCTAACTATAGATCTGGTATAATTGTGACTTCTTC
Organism: Azorinus chamasolen; assembly: GCA_963576725.1. Taxonomy (NCBI): domain Eukaryota; kingdom Metazoa; phylum Mollusca; class Bivalvia; order Cardiida; family Solecurtidae; genus Azorinus; species Azorinus chamasolen. The sequence continues at coordinate 48,317,697 of OY755246.1, read as the reverse complement.
CGAGTTGATCAAGCTTTTGAGACACGGTTCGCGAATAGCAGGATAAGACATCTCGTGTGTATTCCAACTGTTTTAAGTTCAACAAAAATACTCTGCTAAAGCATTCTAATGAGACAGAGCTACAAGATAACGGTGCGTACCCAAATACTAAAATCACCATTTCTCCACCAAACCGTATACTGGGACCACTCTTTAGTGGTAGACTCGTCTCTTCCAGGTAGAATCGTTTCTTCGAGACGATTCTAAAGAGTGGTCACAGTATAGGGTTCGGTGGAGAAGTAAATGAGCTGCTGTTTAAAAATGTTTAAATTTACCCATATTATCTGGAGCTCTGTAAAGAGGCGCCCGGTCATCTGAATATCATATTCAATACATTCCAATACATTAAGTTAAAGCATTCTAATGAGGCATATGATTATCTGGCGTCTCAAGTGTATTCCAACTGTTTTAGCCTGTTCCTCTATGAATATTCATGTAAGAAATATTGACATCATGAATATTAATTAGATTAATTTGCTATGATAGCACTTGGACTTGGTTTGCGTTTGACCTTGGCAGTAAGTGTAGAATCAGATCTTTATCATATCATAAGCAAACAGAGCAGACCCTGGTCAGACGGCGGTTCCTATATGAGCCATCTGGTCTGGGTCTATCCTGTTTGTAAATGTGTAGAAATGCGTATTTATTGAGAAAAGATTTGACGCATTTAACAGAATAAAGATTTATCAGTTTGGGTGGCTCAGAACAGAGCGCTTAGTGACATGTCTGGCCCAGGACTGTTAGAATGAAGACAGTCATCAGTTAGACGTTTTTTACCAGAATTAAGATTATCGGTTTGAGTGGCTCAGACCTCAGCGCTTACAAACATGGCGTACACCGACTGTTGAAATAAATAGAGGATCTTACATGAGTGTTCAGTACAAACTATTTTTATGAAACAATTTGTAATTGACACGAATATAATATTCTTTTTATCGCATAAGCCTTAAAATGCCATTGAAAATGAAACAGGCTATAACTGATGGCTGTTTCTATGCTTACAAACAGCATAGTAATATAACGGAAGACGCACATGGAGCGCTACAATTGGCTAACGCTTAAATGAGCGCTATGATTGGCAAACGATTTCTAATTTGCACACAAAATACACAAGTGCATTTTTCGCGATTTACAACACTCCGTTACGGCACTCACACGAGGCAGATTATATATAGGGTAGAGCATTTTTATTTCATACTACGGAATATAATACTCAAGGCGCGGGACGCGCCGAGAGGACTATGTTCTGTAGTATGAAATAAAATGCTCTGAGCTATTTAGCACAATGCTCTACCGTCGCCCTTTAATTGTCCCGCCAAAATATTGCAAAGTTGCAAAGCAAACCATACTGATTGGTTGAAGCGGTTCGATCAGGTAAATTGATATGAACAAGGTTTGTCGCAAGTCTCATTCTTCGTTGAAACATGGCGGACGAAACAGTGAATGTCGACGTATATTGGAGATTATTTTATCTTGAAATATATGTAAATTGTTTTTAGTAATTCGTTTAGAAGGGCGCTTCTGTATTTACACTGTTTTCATTGTAAATTTCAATGTATTGTTCATTGTTTCAAAGCTTTACATTGTATAAGCTTAACACATGAGTGGTGTTAAGGATAAACTGCTCTAAAGCAAGAGATCGTTTCGAACAAATTATTTTATTAACATAATCATTTCAAAAAGAGTTGTTTTACTATTCAAACAAATAAAACTGTATATCTATTTAGTAATTTGTTTAGAAAGGTGCTACTGTATTTGCACTGTTTTCATAGTCCGCCCGTTCTTTTCTTATTCGTTTTTCACCGATACATCGACAGTTGCCATCCACAAGTGTCATTTATCGATGGAATAGACAGAAATTTACGCAATATAGTATTGAAACCAACGCCCTGAAATATCGCAACCTTATTGTAGAGCATGTGCTAAGTGATAAATAGAGGATCTTATATGAGTGTTTATTACAAATTGTTTTTATGAAACGTGTTTACTATAATAATATGACACGAGCTTTTGTAAACGAGTTTCAGGAAAACAATTTGTAATGAACACGAATGTAAGATTCTTTTTATCACATCAACCTTAAAATGCCACAGAAAATGAAACAGATTATAGCTGACGGCTGTTGCGGTCATTGCTTACAAATAGCGTAGTAATACAACGGACGACGTACATGAAGCGCTACGATTGACTAACGTTTAAATGAGCGCTGCGATTGGCTAACGGTTGCTAATATGCATAAAATGCCCTAGTGCATTTCACGATTGACGGCACTCTGTTAAAAAAAATACAACATAGATATCGCAGGTTCTCAGGGCCAGACACAATGTAATCAAAAGTAATAGTAGCAAATTATATGTCAGCTTCAATATCTAAGAACGATGGTATAGGTGATTTCAGAAATGTAACCCTTCACTTCGTAGATACGTCTGTACTCGTCTCTGCAAATAAGATTGTTATCGTAGGAACCGCTTGATCAGGGCCATCTGTGTTTGCTTATGGGATGATATGTGATTCTACAGTATCTTCCAGGGCTCCAATTTCTGTGTTCATATACTAGTGTAAAATCATCTAATCGATATTCATGGTATCATTCAGTCGTAACGAAACACTCAGACCCGAACACACTTTTTTTGCGGTATTATCCCTAGAGAAATACTAAGCTTGGATTAGGACAAGTCCCTAGAACCCTCTGTAAGTGTACTAGTGTACATTTAGACATTTTCATAACCTAATATCTCACTGAAGCAACTTCATGTACGAAATAATAACACCATTGATATAAATTAGATTATTTTTATAATGGCAAATGAACAAGAGAATATTTTGCAATGGCAGAAACTACATAATCATATGTACATGTATATTATTTTATAAGCGCACAGAGTAGACCCTGATCAGACGGCTCCTATACTGATCTGTGTATACTCTGTGTTCAAAGGGGTAGTATAAAGGGCTTATAATGTGATGGAACCGCGTATATAAGACCTTTACAAACAGTGTAGACCTTCGATCAGGGTCTACACTGCTTGTCAAAAAAACGTTTTCTTTAGTGATGCATTTTGATATAACGTTTTGTTTCATTAATACTCAGATAAGGAGGAACCAGTTACAATTATTCATCAGTTTTAAGGGGTAAGACAGGTAGCAACTTAATGCAGGACAAAACGTTTTGCAGAAAGTTCCTCAGAGAGCACCAGCTCTAAAACATTCGGGATTCTTCTTTACTAAAAGTTCCCATTAGCTACGTTTTACTTTTACAGTAGTTCATGTTGGTTATTAGGGTGTAGCTGATACGGTCGCCAAATGTAATTATATATAACTGTGTAGATACTACTCTAGATGCGGTGTTAATGCAACTGCGATCTAGATTGGTCTACACTGTAAAAGGTAAAGGTAAAGGTGAGGTTTATAGTCTGGAACTAGATACAATGTACATATTCTCCCGACTTCACAATTCACCCCCTGATCACTTGGTTATAAGTTGGCCATTAACACTCGGCGCCTAAGTCAGCCATGTCACATTGGCTTATTTCCCTCACAGGTACCCATTTATACACCTGGGTAGAGAGGAGCAAACGTGAGATGCATTTTTTGCTCTGTTTGTATGATGTCGAATGCTTTATTTGTTTTTACTGGGGTTTTACGGCGAATGTGCATATTCCCCAGAATATGCCACAGAGTTAAATTAAAACATTTGCAAGAATAACTCCTTTATTTCTCCACCAAACCCTATATCGTCTCCAAGAGACGATTCTAAAGAGTAGTCACAACGTAGGGTTTGGTGGTGAAATGTAGATATCAGTATCTGAGTACGCACATTTATCTGTTACTCTATGCCTTTTTCAGTAAAGAAGCACGTCTGTCAGAATGATGCATTGGTTATATTTAATAGGGATATAGTGTTACTATGGTGTGGTGAAATAATAGCATTGGAATAGGTTTCTATGCCATAGACGTCTATGTTGCTACCGAGAATTGGATTATAAACTACACAGACACGGCAAATAAATGAGTCCACAGAATTGTAGCGTGTTGGAAATAGCGCCCACAGCTGTGGTTTTAACCCTTTTGGTACGCGGTTAACATTGTTTGCAAAATATTTGAACTGTTTTAAGCACAAACCCCATTAGGAAATGTCTGCATTGCTAATTCTGCATTATGAAATCGCATGTGTACAAAATGCAAAAAGCTTCTTGTAAAACAATATAACGCCCCTTGCAGCATTTATTACATATGATACGGTATGTATAAAACGCTGATAATTTAGAAGAAAGTTACTCAGATAAACTCTACAATATTAAATTTTGCCAGTACATTTATGTATGTCTTACATGCCTCTTTTCGTATGTGATTGTTATGTATCTTGCCGATGTTAAATAAAACTTATCTTATCTTATATGAAAAGTTTAAATTTTTAAGATAGCCTGGTGGATATTTAGTAGGGTTCAGATAAAGTAGGCGAGTTGAAAGATCTGTACAATATTATTTAGAATGGCGATGGTAGTTTAGTCGTGTCTAATGACTGTCATACATACATTTATATCGAGTAAAATCTCGATAACTCGAACTCTCAACCAGCTAACCTTAAAAATCTCAATTCTTTATTACAAATTCGAGTTAACGAGGTGTTGATTGTATATGGTGACAGCTGGTGCGATAATTGCATTTTGTGGTTCCATGAAGCCCACTGACGTTGATATTCCCCGTTTCGTTTACATTTGTAAGAAATAAATATGGTTATGGTATGGTACATGTATGGTAGTTGACTCAAACTGATTTTTACGACGGCATGACATGGCCAACAGCCTTGACAATCGACTACAAAAGTAGGTCAGTGATTCTACCTGGGTGTTCTGTACAGGGAACAATGCGAAGAAAAACATAGAAAAACACAGACCTCTGGAGGTCTTCCTGGACGTAACGATATGACGGAAATACTAAAAAACCCCCGATATAAACCAACAAATAAACCAACAAACATAAGTCTCCCTAGGTCTATAGTGACCTTTAAAAGATGTTTTATCCCGTCATGAATTAATTAAAGGCTTTGTAAGCAGAATAGACCAGTGTGAGAATGTACAGTAAAACCTACCTTATGTCGTCATTCAGTCTTAAAAATCAGATGGTTGCTTAAGGCAGGGCAAAAATACAAGCTTTCTGCATTCCTTTTCTCCTGAATTTAGCTACCACTTGCCTTACAGATCCATAATTAGACATTGTTGATAGACGTTTAATCCTTTGCTCAATAAATGCACCTTTTTACGCATTTGCAAACAGAGTAGAGCCAGATCAGACGGCTCCTAGAGGGACCATTTGATTAGAGTATTTTCTGTTTGCTTATAATACAATATAGAACTAATTCTACAGCTTCTGCCATGGCCAACATATCATGTGTTCGTATGCCATTATAAAACCGAATCTAATTAATATTCATGACGTCATTATTTCTTACATTAATATTCATGGAGTACATGGTTAAGTCGGTGTCTACTGTATGAGCTCTCTAATTAGAGTCAGCTATGTATTCGTGTATGCAATATATCTAAATCTATATACTGGCTGCAATGAAAACAAATTATAACGCTTACTGTACGGTATCTGCTATAACCAACACATCAAAAAGCCACAACAAGAACAGCACTATACACTACTTCAAATATGAACTCTAACATTTAATGTTTAAACTGTATTTATCCAATCTCCTACTTGACATTTCTTCAAATTAATCGTATAAACCACAAATAGACAAATGTAGACAAATGAAGTTTTACCTTGGTTCAAATACATCGTTTATAAGGTTTTTCTAGATTTGTACCATATATTTTCGAATAAGGATTAACATGCAAACATAGTCAATATTGCACCCGTTTTGAGATACAGACACCTAACTTAAAACATCAGATAAAATTGAACTTCGATATCTCGAACTGCAAGGGAGTATTGATACACATTAGTTCGATATAACAGAAGTTCGAGTGATCCGATTTCTATTCTGAACAATTTCTCAAGTTCACAGCTTAATGCAGGCCTATAATAATGCTGAAAGCTGCTGTAGGAGCTTTCAGCATTAGATTCGACCTGCATGAAGCTGTCACACGTGTCTCTAGATATGCGTAGTGATGTATTCAAGAACAATTCTACATTTTAAATTGTAGAAGGAACAAACCTTTACTTCGACTTATCTCTAGGTTCGAGTTGTCGAAGTTGAGCTGTATATCCTTTTTGCAATCGATCAATGGTGTAGATAAGATCTCATTTAAAAGTCAGTTCCAAATATTTGCACATGTAACGAACACCTTGCAAATAAACACCCACGAATGTAAGTCCATTTAATTTATAATGTTAAATGTTGCCAACGGTTGTGTCTGATCGAAGGAAATAAATGTTTTTAAAATCCCTTCCCTATAGGAAAGTAAAAATTAATGTCTGCAGGATGTTTTGTTAAGATTGATTTTGTGATTCTTTACATTTTCATTTACTGGCACGTGTTTGAAACTCTTTCATTTGAATGAGGCTCCTGAAGGAACTGTCTGGTCTAGGTCTATCCTGTTTGCAAATGCGCTAAAAAGCATTTAGATGAAGGAAGTGGTTAACCCTTCGCTTGCTATTCACGTCAATATACGTACCTGTAAATAGTGAAGACCCAGATGAGACAGCTCCTGCAGGAGCTGTCTCATCAGGGTCTGCACTATTTACAAATTGATTAAACAACCAGTGCACTCCACAGTAGTGATTTTACAGCAAAATACGTGTACACAGTGAATATATATGTAATTATACAACAAGGCACGGGCAAAGAAGGAGAAATGTATTTTAAAATTCAGCAAGAGTAGGGTTAAAGTCACACAGAAGGTTCACAGACAGAGGAGCTTTCTGTACGACTTACGCCTTTCAGTAGGCGGCCACCTGTCCTAAAAAGCAATATCGTCTCATCGCGATTCTTCTGTATATCCTAGTACCTGAACAAATCTGTATTCATAGAGCCACTGTCATTAAGACTGCAGTTTATTCAATGTCATGTTCATTAACGGTCATGAGATGGGTTTTGCTTTGTTACAGCAATCGTTTTAGCTGTGAATGTTTTACTGTTTTTTTCCCCTAATTTACCGACTTAAAGTGCTAAACCTTGACATCCAACTTGCTTTCAGGCTCATAGCACCATTCATAAATAGTATCTTGCTATCTGTAATTGCATTTGGGACATCGATTTAACGAGCAGAGATTCTGGTAAAGGCGATGATGTCTTTATTAGCCAAATGCAATTTATCACAGCTATAGCATATGTATGTTCCGGGTTGCATGTCGCCTTGCAAATTATCAATACGTTGTAAGAACATCCTAGTGCAGTTCACACATTCCCTGTTCAATATTCTTATAAGAAATGAGTATTGCATGAATAATTATTAGCTTAAAGTTTATACTGTGCAAGTTTCAATGACACATTTCGCATTGACAAAAGGTATAGAACCAGATCTATATAATTTCACAATCAAACAGAGCAGATATATACCAGGCGGCTCCTATCTAGTTGGCCATGGTGTATATAACAAGGATAGTATATACTGAATGTATACATTCTGCAATACGCATACACTGTACTTTTTTTTATCAACTTGAAGTATCAATCCATGTAAGGCATGTGTCCGTTTGACAATTGCCCTGTTTAATATTCATATCGGAAATTATGACATCATGGATATTTATAGGCAGTGTTTAATGGTATATGGGCACGTGATTATTTTTGTAAATTGTACAGTATGGTATGTTCTGATGCATTTTTGGAAGCAAATAGAGCAGACCCCGATGAGACGGCTCCTATAGGGCTTGCTCTCTTTGATAAGACCTATAGATGCGTTTGTATGAGGGAACTGGTTAAAGTAGGCATAGGAAAATAGTGTATAACCAGATCAGAAAGCTCACTCTGGAGCCGTCTGAGTGTATTTAGAAAATGTAGCATATACGGATTTAAATCTAAAAAACTGTATCTCAAAATGACGTTTTAGATGCAATTTACATAACCCTGTGATACTGGGGCGTAATAAAAATAAGCCAAGCATGTAGTCACCGTTGCATTTTGGTCTGAAAATTATAATTAACTCGTTACGCGGTGTATATTCATTCATGTAGGTAACAATGACGTCATGAATATTACTTAGACTAATTTGTTATAATAGCACATAGGCAAAGAGATTTTAGCCATGGACAGGAACTGTAGAACCATATCTATATAATATCGTAAGTAAATAGAGCAGGTACTGACTTAAAGGGCTGTCTGATTTTGGTCTGCTCTGTTTGCAAAGACGTTGAAATGCGTATTTATGGAATTAAGGTTTAAGAAAAAGTTATCTCGTTTCATGCAAAACATTTTAGATCTAGGCGAAACACCGAACACTTCGCCTTCTCATCAGGATCCAAGCTGTTTGAAACTCGGTCATTATAAGAAAAACAAGCAGGGTTTTACGCAAGCGTAAAATGGCTGCGTAACATGTATTTAAGCAGGATAGAAGAAAAAGAGGGAGCAATATTGGGAAAACATGTCTGTTATGTATGAATTAATACATGTAGCAGAAACGGGGGAATGTTTTAATGAGCCATGATGCATATCTGTGTTTGACACCATAAATGTACAGTCGGCTGAGCGGTCATTCGGACTAAAAGTAGACTATAACTAGGTTCTTTACTTTTTTTACCATTAATACACATTACGTCACAGATCAATGTTATTCATTTGCTGAAACAAACTGACGTAGAAACCATTATCACATTAAGTGATGTTCACAAGGCATACAAACTCCCATACTTACAGTCTACATGAAAATATTCCAATAGGTCGACGCAATGCCCATTAACTTTTTCACTTATATTGTCCCCAAATTAAGAACATGTTAGTACAAGATAATTATACATTTAAGTTGAAGCAAATTTATGCACAGTGGTGAAATATGCAAAACGGTCAACAAAACCACGAGTAGAAGGTCTCAGCTAAATAACTTTAACAACGCCAAAATGCAAACAAAGGACCTATATTTTTATGTACAAAATGCTTTTCACAAGGCATACAAACTCCCATACTTACAGTCTACATGAAAATATTCCAATAGGTCGACGCAATGTCCATTAACTTTTTCACTTATATTGTCCCCAAATTAAGAACATGTTAGTACAAGATAATTATACATTTAAGTTGAAGCAAATTTATGCACAGTGGTGAAATATGCAAAACGGTCAACAAAACAACGAGTAGAAGGTCTCAGCTAAATAACTTTAACAAAGCCAAAATGCAAACAAAGGACATATTTTTATGTACAAAATGGTTTTAAACCAAAAGCACATATACTAAGGGTGCTAAGAAAATATGAGAGAAAAACAAAATTCAGCTTCCATTCAGGATCGAACCCACGACCTCACGTTTCCTAGTCCATCGTCATAACCCCTAGACCACGCTAACAGCAATGCTTGAGCATGGGATTTTAATCAGTTATACCTAATTCACTAGCATTTTTACTGAAACTTGATCATTTCAGAAAAGAAAGAAATAACCCCGACAAAAACATGCTGAGAAAAATATATGAATGAAAATAAATAAAATGAATTAATATATATAAATAAAAACTTGTCTCACAGTAAACCATATTTATTAAAAAGATTGGCTTTTATAGAAACACAGGACCGCAGAAACGCATGGTCAAAATTCAAAGCCGTATCAGTTTGGACTGCTTTCGCAGCCCACTGAATCCCATATATGTATAACATACATGTATAAACGACGTTTGTAGCAGATCAGATTTTAGCATGTATCCTTTGTTCTGCATGAAAGGAGTTATCCCCTTCCCTGTTGTATATACCTGTAAGAAATAATGACGTCATGAATATTAATAGAATTATTTTTTAAAATGGCATATGAAAGCAGGACATTTTGGCTCAGGTCGAATCTGTAGAATCAGATCTATATTACACCATAAGCAAACAGAGCAGACCCTGATCAGACGGCTCCTATAGGAGCCGTCTGATCTGTGTCTACTCTGTTTGTAGATGCGCGAATACGCGCTTACAAGGGAAAGGGTTTAAGAGTAGAGATCCTCTAAACTGGGTTAGTAGTAGAGAAGATTTTATATATTGTTAGGAAGGCGACTGCTTAATGCAGCTTGAAGGTCATGCAGAAAGCTCCTGCGGGGGCTTTCTGCATGACTTTCACCCTGCATTAAGCTGTCAGCTGTCTCACATACCAGGAGTGATAATGTTGAGTTTAAAGTCAGGATTAGAGACGTTTTGTTGTACTGTATCAGATGACTGCAGGTGGTAGCAATACTTGTGGAATTCAAGCCATCTAATAGGATTTAAAAAAGCGGTCATTACGTACGCCCGTATCTACGTCATTTTCAAAGAACAGTTTGATGTCAAGTGCACTTAGTAAACGAAATTGAAGCCCTTTGTCTTAGAATATTCATGGCACACTCTACCGGTTATGAAATATTAATCGTGATTGATCGATTGATTATTTAAATCAAGTAACTACACAGCTATCTCAAATGTTATACAATTATATATTAGATACTAGTTTCAGCAAATAGAACAGAGTCTGATCAGATTCATTCAGGAGCTGTTTAATCTCGGTCTACTATGTTAGAGGTTTAAAAAGTCCTTATGCGTTTCTGCGGAATTAGTTTTTATTTAAATGTTTGATAGAAAATTCCAAGTAGAGTTTATATTTGGCTGCTATTTACTGCATTGTGATATATTTTTCAGCGGTTGCACATTTTTCTCAGCATACTTTTGTCGGAGTTATTTCTTTCTTTTATGCCTCGGTCCAGTTACAGTGAACATGCTAGTGAATTAGGTATAATTGATTAAAATCACATCCCCAATCACAGCTGTCAGCGTGGTCTAAGGGTTATAACGAAGGACTAGGAAACGTGTGGTCATGGGTTCGATCCTCGGTGGAAGCTGACTTATTTAATTTCTCTCATATTTTCTTAGCACCCTTAGTATACGTGTTTGCATTTTGGCTTTGTTAAAGTTATTTAGCTGAGACCTTTAACTCGTTGTTTGTTGACCGTTGTGCATATTTCACAGTTGTGCATGCATTTGCTTCAACTTAAATGTACTCGTATAATTATCTTATACTAACCTGTTCTTAATTTGGGGACAATATAAGTGAAAAAGTTAATGGGCATTGGGTCGACCTATTGGAATGATTTCATGTAGACTGTAAGTATGGGCGTTTGTATCCTTGTGAACATCACTTAATGTGATAATGGTTTCTACGTCAGTGTGTTTCAGCAAATGAATAACATTGATCTGTGACGTAATGTGTTTTATTGGTGTCAAACACAGGTATATGCATCATGGCTCATTAAAACATTCCCTCGTTTCTGCTACATGTACATTATCAGAATAAGGGCCTTATATACATATGTGGCGATTTTAATGGCAGATGCGGGAATTTAGATGGTTTTATTTGTGGTGTTGATGAAGTTCCCCCGCGAGATGTAATTGATTTTGCTACCAATGCGTATGGAGAGTTTCTTATTGAGTTCCTCGTTAATACGAACATGTGTATTCTGAATGGCCGCAACTGTATTGCAAACGACTTTACATCTGTATCGACGAAAGGCACGGCAGTTGTAGACTATCGCATTGTCATGCAGGATAGCTTAGAATGTTTTTCTGACTTTAAAGTTACTCGTACTACCGATGTTATTAATAATATAGGGGCTATTCCTGTGGTAGCACCTGTTAGTTTACAGGACCATTCTTTATTGTCATGGAAGATAACTTTAGAGAATACTGTCTGTCATGCTGAATCAAGTGATGCTGATTCTTTTAACCGATCTTTTATAAAATTTGATTTTAGAGACATGCCTGCCAATTTTCTTGGCACGTCTTCTGATATTGATAAGGTTAATGATGTTATTCGTAGACCGGAAATGATGTTCAGTCCCAGAGTGACATTGATTCATTGTATGACAGCTGGTGTCAAGTTTTAAAAGGTGCAATGCTTAGAGATTTGCCGCATAGGAAAGTTTTACACAGTGTTACACCTAAAAAGAAGCGTAGGAAAGCGAAACCTTGGTGGTCTGACCTCCTGACTAATTCATGGAATGTTATGTGCCAGGCTGAATCTGAGTGGCTTTCATGTCACTCCAGAAATGATAAGATCCGTTTTAAATCTGTTTTTGTTTTTAAACGTAAAGGGTTCGACCGTGAAGTTCAGAGAGCGAAACGGTTTTATTGGTACTTATTGCAAACTGAATTGTTAAATGATTGTAATTCTAACAGTGTTGACTTCTGGAAACGTATAGGCAAAATTGGCATAGGTCAGAAAAATGGTAGTAAAATACCCATGGAAGTAATTTTAGAAGATGGTAGTAAATCGTGCGTGACAGAGGATATCTTGAATAAATGGAAAACCGATTTTGAATCTTTATTTACTTTTAGACAAGTTGAAGTTCTAGGTGATGGTTACCTTTCGAATGTTGATCCAAGTTTATATGATAGATTATCTTATAACGCACCTATTTGTATTTTGGAAGTCGGAAAAGCTGTTGAAAGTCCAAGACTTGGGAAAGCAACTGGTTGTGACGGCATTCCCGCTGAGGTTCTTAAGAATGATTCTTGTACACTGTTACTTTATGTCTAATGCAACTTTTGTTTCGAACGTGGCATTGTGCCGTCTTCATGGGGTAAATGCATCATTAACCCAATTCTGAAATCCTCTTCGACTGATCCCAGAGATCCACTTTCGTATAGAGGCATTGCCTTTGCCTCTGCTATGTATGAAATTTATTGTAACGTCTTTAATTCTAGGTTGTCTGAATGGGTATAATCCAATGACAAACTTGTTGATGAACAAAATGGTTTTAGAAAGAAACGTAGCACAACAGATCATATGTTTTTTCCTTTTCTAACATTATAGAAACTAGGAAGAAGATGAAGAAACCTACGTTTTGCGCCTTCATTGATTTTAAAAAGGCATATGACTCTATCAATAGAGATAAGCTATGGAAACGTTTAAGAGATTCTGGAATTGATGGGAAAATGCTTGTTACTTTAAAGTCATTGTATAGTTCTGTATCGTCGTGTGTCCGTGTTAATTCTTTTACGACAGTGTTAATTCTTTTACGACAAACTGGTTTGATGTTAAAGTTGGCCTGCGACAAGGTTGTATTGTATCCCCACTTTTGTTCAATTTATATATTAATGATCTAGCCTTATATCTTAAGTCACTTAATATTGGTATTGATGTAGGGCAAGATAAAGTTTGCATCCTGCTGTATGCGGACGACATCGTTTTATTAACTGATTCAGCCCAGGATTTACAGTATCTACTGGATACTGTAAATGATTGGTGTGCAGAGAATCAGATGATTATTAACTGTAACAAGAGTAAAGTGGTTCACTTCAGAAATCCATCGAAAATCAAGACAGATGTTGTATTTCAGTGTGGAAACGATGTCGTTCAAGTGGTTGATAGATACACTAACCTAGGTTTGGTACTGAAGGAATATTTAGACTTTAAAGTTATTGCTAAAGTAGTCGACCAAAGTGCAAGTCGTGCCTTAGGTCTAGTTATTGCGAAATGTAAATTAGCAGGGGGTGTACCATATTCTGTTTTTACAAAATTATACGACTCAGTAGTTTGACCCGTAATTGGCTATGGTGCAGCAATTTGGGGATGCCGGTAATTTTCCTGCATTAACGCCGTCCATAACAGGACATTGAGATTTTTTCACGGTGTTGGCAAATATACACCCAGTGCGGCGTTGGTCGGGGAGATTGCGGGGCAGCCTCCGATTGTTAGACAGTGGAAACATGTAGTCCAACTTTGGGCACGTATTTGCAACACCCTTTCAACGCGTATCAATAAACTTATTGCACTTTGGGCGTCTGCTGTTAGTGGACCGCATGGTAAACAATGGTTTTCTGTACTCAAATCTAAGCTTATAGAATGTGATATGAATAACTGTACTAGTCTTGATGTCCGTATATCCAAGAAGCTGGTTTCTAATGCTGTTGAAAGCAGTATGATGAGTCAATTTGTCAACAATTGGAAGACTTTGATCAATAGTCCCACTGGTCCATCTGGTAGGGGTAGGAATAAATTACGGACATACTGTACAATGAAATCGGAATTCTATGTCGAAGCATATTGTAAAATGATATTGCCATTTAGACACCGTGCAGCTTTTTGTAAATTTAGATGTGGGGTTGCACCTATAAGATTGGAAACGGGTCGGTATGAGAATCTGGCGGAAAAAGATAGAAAGTGTATTTTCTGTGCCGAGGTGGAGTCAGAATTACACGTTATCCTCCACTGCCCTTTATACCATGATATTCGTGATGGTCTTTTTGAAAAGGCAACACAAATATCAAGTACTTTCTCTTCATTAGGTGATGGGAATAAGTTACAGTTTCTGTTTACTGAACCCCATATGGTCAGAATCTGTACAAAAATCTGCTTTAAGATTTTGAATCGAAGATCGTCGTTTTTATGTAAATAATGCAAGTATTCTCTTAGCCCATTCCCCATGTAGTCTTTTATGACCATCCAGTTACCGGTTGCTAATCAGTGCCTTTCTGATCTGATCAGAGGGGTTACAAGATTTCTTAAAACTTTTTTTGGGTATGCGTTTTTGCGCTGTGTTTTCATGGTCAAATTTTACTTTACTGTTTTAAGCAATTTTTACGCATCTTTGCAACGATTAGCGACCTGTAATTGGTTTTATTGTCTCTGTATATAGTGAGAGTAAATAAGTATTCATTTGTGATATGTATAGTCTCTTATAATTCTTTATAGAATGGCTGTATACATCGTCTGATAATTCATCTATACATTTTTGTTGTTACTGTATGTATGCAGATGAGAATGAAATAAATAAATGAAAAAATAAATGTATTAATTCATACATAACAGTCATGCTTTCCCAATGTATCTGTTAATTAAAAGTACTAAACAATATTGCTCCTCTTTTTCTTCTATCCTGCTTAAATACATGTTACGCAGCCATTTTACGCTTGCGTAAAGCCTTGCTTGTATATATTTAAATGGGTTAAAATGTAAATCGTAACTACATCTTAAGATGGCGGTTTTGTGTACCGGTATATAGATGTGATTCAAAATCAGGCGGTACTTAAGGCTGGCGACGGACGATAATAATAGTGCAATTTATGTAGTGCGAAGACACATGTGACCCTTAGCCTTTTCCTCATATAAACGTGTTTTCACGCATTTGCAAACAAAGAAGATCCAGATAAGACGGCTGGTCAGGGTCTGTCCTGTTTGCTAATGGAATTTGATAGATCTGTTTCTTTACTTTCTAAACTAGCTACAATGGTACACCTTTCATACTTTATTGTAGCCATTTATCTATATTTAATAAGTACATGTAGGTATTGAAATTTGGAATAAACATAGAACAGGAAAAGGGTTTAAAAAGACTGACATACCTACCTACGTCATTTCCAAAGATTTGTCAATATGACGTGAAAGCAAGCGATATTGTTTTTTGGAAATATTTACAGAAACAGGTAAACCTGGGGCTCCTAACTCACGTCACATACGCATTTAAAACGTTTGCAGGATCAGACGGTTCCTGTAGGAACCGTCTAGTCGTTGTAGTGGTTGTATGCCATGAATATCCATGAGGGGATTATTTCTTACATGAATATTCATGGAGTAAAGGTTTAAACCTGGTTATTATGTTGATTTGTTAATTCCATCGACTGGCTTAACACTTTCCCTGTTGAATATTCATGTAAGAAATAATGACGTCATGTATAGTAACTTGCCGTGTTTTTTTTTAACTCTTTCGCTGCGAAATTTTGATGTATGCAAACTTTGTCGTCTGCTACATTTTTTTTAACTTTTCTACATTTTGTTTCTAAAACCCTTATCAAAGTAACAAATAGTTTGGATCCTGATGAGACACCGGTTTACTCGGGTCTCATCTTGATCCAAACTGTTTGCATAGGGAATGGCAGATGGGAAATTTGCAGCGAATGAGCTAATGGCATATGGACACATAAATTGTTAGTTTTGATAGAAACTCTCGAGTCAGATCTATTAGAATTGCATAAGCAAACAGAGCTCCTACAAGAGTTATCTGGACCCATGCTTATAAAGCTTTTAGTTGAGTCTGAGTTTCGTTCTCAAGCTTTTGATTGGTCAGATTTGAGTTCTCAAGCTTTTGATTGGTCAGATTTGAAGCAGAGGCTCAAATCTGACCAATCAAAAGCTTGAGAACGTACTCAGACTCAACTAAAAGTTTTATAAGCATGGACCCAGATCTGGGTTTACTCTGTTAGCAAGGCGCCAAAACCGTTTATATGAAGGACACGGTTAACACTCTACCTGATTGATATTCAGGTAAGAAATTATGACATTATCTATATGTGTCAGCTGAAATGTTTCAACGGTATATAAAAACATGCTCTTGTTGGCCAATTGTAGAACCACAACTATATAATCACATAAACAAACAGAGCAGACCTTGGTCAGACTGTTCCTATTTGAGCCTTCTGATATGGGGCTTCTCGGTGTACAAAGGGGCTTCTCTGTTTGCGCGTCAGTTAGGTAAAGGTTTTAAGTAATTGATCTAACTAATACTTATTAACCCTTTCGGTGCCAAATTTCTAATTGTCGTCTGCAATCCAATTTTGTTAAATCATTCGGTATAATAAGGAAACAAGATAAATAATTTCAAACTTCAAAGGAATAAAGCACAAATATAGAAAAAGAGTTTGAGACAAATAGTGCAGTCCCTGATCAGACGCCGCCTTAAAAAGGCGGCGTCTGATCTTGGACTGCACTTTTTGTCATGGTGCATTTATGCGACTGCGGCGATGAAAGGGTTAAAAGACCATGAAATAATTATTGAATATTATACAGTAAAACTTCTCTAAACCTGGTGTTAATTTTGGCGACAACTTAAAGAGTTTTCTGCATGACTTTCATCCTGAATTAACTCATTCCCTCTTAGACCATTTTTAGACCCAACATCTTTGAATTAATATACCGAAAAGAAGCATTAACTAACACAAAAGAGAATTTTATAATTGTGCAGTTGTGAAAGCATTGTGATAAATAGAACATTTGCTCCTATGGAGCAAATGCTCTATTTATCACAATGGATTCAATAAATGAGTTTTACGGAGGCACAAAAAAGCGTCAGTAGGAGAGAATGGGTTAAGCAGCCATCTGCTTAAAAGTATCTAAATTATTCTCTACTACAGTTTCGGTTTAGAGAGGTTTTTACTGTATTACTTCATGTACATCAGAGCAAGCCATATGACATATGAAAGCGGTAATATACATATGCACTTGTAATTAGGCACTAACTGTTTTCTTCTGAATCGTTTCGAATTACCCAGGAACACCAACAATGTCGAAAAAGCCAACCCGTACTTCATTCTCAGTGTTGTTATATTTTCAGGTCCTTCGAAATCATCGGTTTCAATGCGGATAGTTTTGAAATATGAAACCCGCTTAAGCCGGTGCTAGGGAGCGTGATTAGTAATGCACTTTTAATAATTTCTCAAGAACAGACCGTAAAAGCAACTGCAATTATCTCTTTTTGCATTGCTGCTTTTGCTTTCAGAGGATCTCCTACTTTCAGATGGTTTTGTGACAGTGATTTAAAAAAAATGATTTTTGTAACATGCAATTTATTCTGGATTTCCAGTTAATCGAAAGGAAACATATTAATGTTATGAAAAAATAGCCATTTTGTTTGCCATGATTTCTACATTTTATTGATTGCAATCTTAATTTAGAACATCTGGAGAAGCAAGGGACCAATCCTGTTTTCTGTTTGTCACGATTTCCTTATTTTATTGAGTGCAATCCTAATTTAAAACACCCGCGAACGTGAATGAACACTTGTAACGATTTCTAATGTTCATTGATTGAAATTTTAATTTAAACGACCCGCGAAAGCAGAGGAAAAACTTTTTTCTGATTTGTTTATAGACGAGGGCATGTACTCGTTCGTCTTCCTGTTTTTCTTTCTTGTCTAATGGCACATATATTTTATTTCTTTGGTAACCGTTTTAATGCTCCGTCTTTCATGTAGATGTTATGTTTGTAAATTAAGATTATAGTAGGGGACATTTTTCGAAATTTTGTTACCAGGTTTACAATGACAGGATACTTTCAGATAATGAAGAGTATGACTTAACAATCAAAATAAGAAGGGTGGCAGTATTGTGGTACAATTATAAAGCACTAAAATTTGAGTTTCCATGGCAACGGCTGTCGTAGAAATAAAATAGATATCATACACAAAGATCTCTTAATATCTTTTTAACTAGTGAAGGGATTTTTATAAAACTTTATAATTAAATGACTAATATCAAGGCAATGTTACAAATATAAGTTTCAATTGATTCCCTTTAAGGTCAATGTCATGGTTAGGGGTCAAAGGTCAAATTTTAGTTTTTTTCTCTGTTTCAAGAACTTTTCGTTCTACAATTTTACATTAACATTGGTATATTTAAGTAAAACTTGGCACAGATATTCATTTAAAAAAGGAGGTGTCCTTTACCACGAGTTTTATAGGTGTGTCAAGGTCAATGTCACAAGTAGAGGTCAAACGTCACATTTTAGAAGTCAAACATCATTTTTTACTAATTTGTGAATGTTGAAGTCCACTTGTTCTACATATGTGATGTAGTTCTAATAACTTTGCAAGATCAACATACTAAATCAATATCCTCTACCAAGGACTTTGGTACATACTGCCAATGTCAAGGTCGCAAGTAGAGGTCAAATGTCACATTTAAGAAGTCAAAGGTCAAATTTGTACTTCTTGTGCAATTTCAGTACATTTTCCCATGTATGTGATGTATGTTTTGTAATAAATGTGCACATACACCTTACTAAGTAAATGTCCTCTACCAAGGACTCCTGTACATATTGTCAATGTCAAGGTCGCAAGTAGAGGTCAAAAGTCACATTTGAGAAGTCAAATGTCAAATTTGTACTTATTGTGCATTTCAGTCAATTTTTTCTACCTATGTGAAGTATATTGTAATTAATGTGCACAACATACTAAGACAATATCCTCTACCAAGGACTTGGTACATAAAATCAAGGTCATTGGACGGTCAAAGGTAAAACTTGAGAACTATTTTCTTAACCTAACATGAATATTTCGTAAATCGAGGAAGAGACATAAATATAATGGTTATACACAACAGTTTAATGATATATTATTTTAGATCAATAAATTGTACCTTATAACGAATTATGTCAAGAAACTCTTCTTTCAGCATTTCAGATAGTATCATTATAGTTAGTTTGCGCCTTGTTAACATTTAAATGATCACAATTTTCTCAGAAATATCAACTAAGTGTTTTGGTGTTTTTTTTCAATTTCATTAATAACTATGACTAACCACATATTTATCACAAACGTGCTGTAATCATAATGTTAAATATCACAAATTATTTAAAAATCATTATCACAGACATTCAAAATCATTTTCAGACAATCAAAATCATCATCACATACATTCAAAATTGTAACAATAACAGGGTACATGTATAAATATCTAAATAGTGGCATAATTAGGCTTCCCCCCATCAAAGCGGGGTCATGTTGTTTTGTCATTGTCAGTGTTTGTTGGTTGGTTTGTTCCCAACTTTAACGTTGGCGACAATTTTGTAGCTATTGCACATACATACTTCAAACTTAGTATGCATATGCAACTTATAGGGGCAAACATATTTAGGGGTGACATATCAAGATCAAGTTCATACATCAAGGTCAAATGTCAAATTACTGGTCAAATTTAGATTGGCGATAAATTTGTCACCATTCAAAATACATCCCTCAAACTTGGCATGCATTTGCAACTTATGGAAGCGAAAGTTTTAGTGGTGACTTTTTAAGGTCAATGTCATACATTATGGTCAAGTGTCAAATTATGGGTAGAATTTAGATTGGTGATAATTTTGTCGTCTTCAACATACATCCTTCAAACTTGGCATGCATGTGAAACTTATGGAGGCGAACATTTTTATGGGTGACCTATTAAGGGTAAAGGTCATACATCAAAATCAAATGTTATATCGGGGACATTGTGTTTCACAAACATATTTCGTTGTTTTTAAAAGACAACGTGTTTATACCACATACATTATTTACAACATGTATACACATTACATAATATAGAATATGTCAGTAGACTGTATTTTATTTGAAAAAGTACAACAGGGTTGCCACAAATCCGAGGAAACAATTCCCTGACAATCCCCTGACAGTTCCCTGACATATTTCAAAATTTCCCTGACATGTTACGTCGCAACATTTTGTCTTTCTGTCATAAATTATGCTATATGTTTTGAGAAACTTTAAAATATATGGTCTTGGTTATCATTTTTTTTCAAAATTCCCTGACATTTGCCCATATTTTCAAATTCCCCTGACATTTCACAAAATTCCCTAACAATTCCCTGACCTTGAAAAAAATTAAATTTCCCTGACGCGTGACAACCCTGTACAAGAACAGTTGTTTTTTACAGCATATGGGAACAAAAGGTTTTCCTTGAAAAGTAAGCTTGGTTTGTTAAAATGTTCATTTAAAATCATCTCTGTTTTGAAACATCAAGAACAAAATTGATTTCAAACCAAATAAGCAAACCACTGTCAATATGATAGATCTAATAATGTATCGGTAGTCACATTCATTCATTGAATATCGCAAAGTTGATTGTGGCCAAATACAACTAAGCTATCACTAAAGGTGATTATTACCCCTGCCCGCCACCTTGTCACAAGATGAACTGACTTCAATACAAGCGACAATAGCTCAATAATCCTTTCATTCACTTAAATTGCTTATGAAAAGTAACAAAGGGGAATAAATCCCTCAAAAAATGAATTTAGAGTTACAGCCCTTGTTGACTGCACATCCTCTCACCACCCTCTTTTCATATATAAAGTTTCACAGTTGTGCCTACAATACTTGAGAAGTTATGCTCCAGACAAACAAATTGCTTCTAAAAAGTAACTATGGGGAATAACTCCCTCAAAAAATGAATTTAGAGTTACAACCCTTATTGACTGCACATCCTTTCATCACCCTCTCTCCATATAAAAAGTTGCACAGTTGTGCCTACAATACTTGAGAAGTTATGCTCCGAACAAAACTTGCTTCTGGAAAGTAACTAAGGGGAATAACTCCCTCAAAAATTAATTTAGAGTTGCAACCCTTATTGACATTGTCCTCTCATATCCTCTTATCACCCTCTCTCCATATATAAAGTTTCACAGTTGTTTCTACAATACTTGACAAGTTCTTCTCCGGACAAAAAATTGCTTCTGAAAAGTAACTAAGAGGAATAACTCCCTCAAAAATGAATTTAAAGTTACAACCCTTGTTGACTGCACATACTCTCATCACCCTCTATCCACATAATTATGAAGTTTCACAGTTGTCCCTATAATACTTTAGGAGTAATGCTCCGGATGGACGGACGGATGGACGGACGGAAGGACGGACGGACACACGCGTTTCCAATATAGCCCCCATTTCTTTAGAAGTGGGGGTATAATTACATATTTTGTCCATGTCATTTTATTTCATACTTAAGCAGCTCATACCTATTGAAAATCCAAGTATTTCCATAAGTTTCGTGTGTTCAAATATCACACGAACACTGACAGCTAGCTGAGCACTGAATAATCGCTTCGTACACGAGCCTCAATTAGTTTTGCATGCACACAGTGTAAGCTCCTGAAACCCCTTCACGATCAAGGGCTTGTCTGCCCACAATGTATGAGGGTGGACTTGCCAACCAAACAAAGCTCAGGTGATGGAAAATCAGTTTGGAAATTCAGACATAAATACCAAATGCTGTCACTGTTTAAGCTATTTTGGTAGAGTCACCAAATGATTATTCCCATCAACTTATTTCGAAATCTGACCATCTGTTTGTAGAAATATATTTTAGCTATTTTGACAGAGAATCAACCAAAGACCATCCTTGGAAAGTTTCAGTACATTTGACAATATAATTTTAGAGGTGATGTCACTTGAAATAAAATATTGACGACGGACGACACACAATGGACGATGCCTGACGACCGACAAATGATGATCACAATAGCTCACCTTGGCACGTTGTGCCAGGTGAGCTACAAATAGACAGACTTCTTGAATCGACTTGTTTGTTTATACAATGATGGAAAGAACTTGATAAAAATTGTAAATAATTCGAAAATATTGTGCAAAAATCACTAAAAATAGTTCTTTTATAGCCGTTGCCATGGTAACAAAGGATATGTTTAATGTTAATTTGTAAATAAAATGTTCCAACAATAATCACATGGAAGACCACACCAATAATTTATACAAATAACAAGACAAACATGCTGTAAAAAGAAAATGTATGCTAACTTTATAATTCACTATAAAATGTCAATTTTAGAACCACAAATGAATTTCATATCATTTTAAGAATATTTTTGTTGTCATGGCAACCAGATCTGTGTCCCAGAATGTTAACGTAATATTTGCGTAATTTTGTAAGTAAATAGCAAGGTCTTACAATAATTCATTATTTAGACATTTAAAAAACCCCAATAAGGACTTGTTTTCAAAAAAGTGAAAAATTGGGCAAAATTACATACGTTATTACCATAGTAACCAGTCATTGAGGAAACATTTATTTTAATTTAATTTCAAATCAACACTAGCCATCTCTCATTTCAAAAGAGTAAACAATGGGGGCATATTTACACCCATAAGCAAACTGGCAGTTCTTTTAAATTCTGTATATCAGTTTGTAGCTTGTTGCTATGGAAACCACGATTTCCACCAGAATGTTATTGGGAATGTTCTGCCACCCTTCTAAAAATGTGAGGTAAGGTGTTAAGTTTATATATGTAAAATATGGAGTTATTGTAAATCAGGTAACAAAATCTGCCAAATTCAGGCTTTTTGTCCCCTACTATTATAAAAGGACAGCGCCATGTGCTACCTCTGCCGAATTGAAAAAAAAGGTTTTCAAAGCTAATTGAAGGGATACTGAATTTGAATATTTGGCAAATGGATGAAAATCAAGATCAGATTCCAATGTAGTCAGTTCTGGTAGTCATACAGAATATATCGGAATATATAAGGGAATTCCGAAATGATGTTTTGAAACAAATAGCCCTTACCTCGCTTTGATAAACAATTCCGTGTTCAAATTTAAATCTGGTACAATTGTGACTACTTCCGATTAAATAAAACTTTGGACAGACTTTTGACCTGGGCCCAAGGTTATAAAACTTCTGAGCCTGAGTCTGAGATCATTCTCAAGTATCTGATTGGTCAGATTCTGAGCAAGCTCAGAATTTGACCAATCAGATGCTTGAGAATGATCTCAGACTCAAGCAAAAAGTTTTATAACCTCGGGGACTAGTGTCTAGCAGCTTGGATCCTGGGTTACACGAGGGGCATCCTTGACCGAGTGGTTATAGTCTTTTAGCACTCACTGCTGTGGTTTGAATCCCAAGCTGGACATTTGGATTTTTATGTAAGGAAGCCGTCCAGCTAGCTTGCAGTAGGTCGGTGGTTCTAATGATGTAATATTTCGTGCAATGATGGACCTCTGGAGTCTTCCTCCACCTGTAATTAGCTGGACGGCGTGATATGACTGAAATAATGTTACGTTAAACCCGATAAAAACCAACCCAAACCAAACCTGGGTTAACGTCGACCGACCAGGGTACGAATTGTTTGTGAATGCTAGTCAGGTAGAATTGTTAAATGTCACATCTGTTTCATCATACATGTATTAGAATGTTAACCCTTAATTGCATGAATATCGATGTAAAATATAACGGCATCTTGAATATTAAATATATCGGTTGTTATAACAGGGTATGGACACAGGAATTTATGCCGTGGCAAAAATTGTAGAATCATATCTATATTATATCAAGAGCAAACAAAGTAGACCTTGATCAGATGGTTAATATAGGAGTCATCTGATATGGGTCTACTCTATTTGCAAATGCATTAAAGGGCGTATTTATGAAGTAACGGGTTAAGAATGTCCCATCTACGTTGGGAATCCAAATATATTCAAGAATGATTATTGAAAAATACTAACACATCATACGTTTTGAAGTTGATGTTTACACAAATCCGACATTTCAGATACCTAGCATAGCCGTGAGTGGTTAATTGGGAAATATATTGAAGATATTGAGGAGACCCCCAGATACATATCGGAGCGATATGAAAATAGAAACCAGGAGAGAATGATCGGTTGTATGCTGAGTGGCATATTTCATTAACGAATATGGCAAAACACCTCTAAACCAAAATTCTGGTAGAGAGGAATGTAGATACTTATAGGCAGGTTGCTGCTTAATGCAGTGTGAAAGTCTCCTTGAGTCTCCTGGAGGAGCTTTCTTCGTGGCTTTTACCATGCATTAAGCTACAACCTGTCTCCAAGACCGATATTTACCCTAATTTTAACGCCTGGTTTAGAGGGGTTTTACTGTGTAGGATTCAGAACAAAATAACCGTAATATTATAGATGTTCAGTCAGGAGTTATCTATTATGTGAACGAGCCAATGAATGACGATTTAAACGTGGCAATTTTATGAAGAAATAAATAACTACCACACTTATATGAAGCCACTAATGAGAATGAAACCTTCGGGAGAGAGTACAAATTATTACAACATACCACTGAATGAAATTATCCAGGCCACAATCATAATGAAAATATAGACACTAGAAGTTCACTCGAAAATGAGATAATTTGTAGGGCTGTAATCAAGGATGGGGATAGGGTTCTCTTAGGAATCAATTAGGAATGTACTCATTACTTCATAGGCTAGTTTTAGATCCAATCAATATGAATGAAGCATTTACAAGAGAAAAGGTAACTTTTAGAACTGTATAGTTTCGAAACTATTGCGTTAAAAAGAGCATTTGCTCCTATGGGGTAAATGCTCTATCTATCGCAATGGTTTCAAAAGATGACGTTTACATAGGCGTCAGAAGGCGTCAGTATAAGGGAATGGGTTAATCCACCCATCCGCGAATTATAACCACGTCGATGTGACAAAAGACGAGTGTTGTCGTTAAATTATGCAAACCATTTTCAAGAAGACGGCCGACCGGATAAAACGTTTCTGGAAGATAACGATTTGACATTAAATTAGAACACATTATGAACAATCCCCTATCTTTTTGTCCCATCTATGTTTTATTTAACGGTTTCCATGGTAACCCAACGGGTTTTTCGAAAATCCTTGTTCAAGAAAATGCGTCATAACGTTGCTTTTAGAGGCAATAGAAGGACCAAAGTAAAGCAGAGACATATAACTTAATATGATATATAATTAAATTAATAATCATAAATGTATTTTTATGAATAATAATGAGGAAGTAAACAAATGCGTTTTTTAGAAAAAAAACAAGTGTTTGTTGTTTAGTCTGAGAGGCCTATTAATACACAAGAGTTATTGAATTCAGGTTTAAATGTTTTGATATGATCATACAAAGAAACTAAGCAATCTTTGGTTCATGTAATATTTCTATAAAGCATATATATTTAAGCTAATTTGCATATAACGTGCGTAAATGAATTAGGGAAAGCTGAAAATGTGTTCTGAGGACCCCAACAAACACTTTAAACCTGAATTCAATATTTTTGTACATTATTAGACCTCTCAGAAAAAACCCAACAAACTTCTTTTTACCAAAAACGCATATTTTACTTTCTCATTAATATTCATAAGAATACATCTGTGAATATTATTAGAATTATATATCATATTCAAGCTATATGCCTCTGCCTTACTTTGTTTCTTGTTTTGTCCTTCTATTGCCTCTAAAAGAAAAGTTATGACGCATTTTCTAAACCAAGGTAGTTTCGAAAATTACCTTGGGTTACCATTGAAACCGTTAAATAAAACATGGCTGTGACAAATTTAATTTATGGGGCATGCACAATATGTGTTTTGAGGACCCCAACGAACAATTTTGTACCCATGAAAAAAAGTATGGGGGTGCTACGGTAACCATGACTAGGACCCAGCCTAATAGACGTGACATCAATAAAACCAGTGTCGAGATATCGACTACAAATATCGACATTGCATCGATATATTGACTGGTGGTTTAGTGATAATTTAGTAATTTAGTATGAATCATGCAGGAAGCACTATATACAAAACACACAGGCGCCCTAACAAAACCATGACAAAAAACAGTTATACCTGTAAGACAAAAAGGAACCCACACAGACATAAACAACATATATTAGAGGAAATAAAATTCCGCCTTGAAACGGTCAGTGACAAGTGTTAGTGTGGGTATAAACTTGTGTAGGTCGAACGTTTATATGTTGCTCTGCTTAATAAAGTTATCCAGCCCACAGCCATGATACGTGATACTTTAAACGTGGACAAAAAGATTCAAACGACACACCATTGTAGCAGTATAAATTCAGCCGGAAAAGAACTAGCATATAATTATGCAAGAAAATGATTGGCCTTAGTAAAACCGTGCATTCAGATCCAGAGCAACAGATAAATGTTCATACTCAGATACTAAAATCGCCATTTTCCCACCAAACCATTTACGGTGACCACGCTTTAGTATAATCGTTTCTAGACGATTCTGAAGAGTGGTCACAACATAGGGTTTAGTGGAAAAGTAAAAGAGCTATTCTCGGAAATACGTTAATTTACGCATCTTATCTTGACTTGCAGATCTAGATAATTTCTTAAACAAACAGAGCATACCTTGGCAAAAGCTATCTAATCTGGGTCAACGATGTTTGCAAAGGCGTTTATACCTATATATTGGGCAAGGGGTTAATTCAAAACTGGAAAGGAAGAATATCCCACGGTGTGGCAAACAACTTTACTGCAATCTTAATTCTGGATATTTCATTTTGATATTTACAAATACAGGACATACATGTATAATCTAAAACAACACACCTTATCTTACACCGGCATAGACGAATCTGTGATAATCTTTGCAAACATTTGGATTTAGAGTTATTCTTCATTTCATCAGGACACTCTGATAATGGGCTTTTAAAACATTGAAGACAATGCCATTTTGAAATCTGCAGCAGATGGTACTATTAGCAGATGAAATTTAATTGGCGCCGAAAAGGATTATTCAATAAAAAAACAATCATCAGATAAGGTAGAGGTAGAAACTACTTTTTAATTTATTATTGTTTACTGACTATTGGATTTAACCCTTTGACAGAGACGCCTTTACAATCTTTGCGAACAGAGCAGGCCCACATAATACGTCTGAACATGGTTTGCCGTTTGCCTACACAAGATTATAAATCTGATTCTACAGTTTCTGACATGGCCAAACACAATATATGTATCTTGTGTTCATTTGTTATTGCAAAACTTCAGCTAATAAATATTGATAGTGTCATTATTTCTTACATGAATATCTATGACGTAAAGGTTATACTGAATATAAGATCGTCACAATGAATCCCGACAAGGGCATCTGGAATTTTCATGTGAGAAAGTCTCCCAGCTGGCTTTCGATATGTCTGTATTTCTACACAGGTGTTCTTCATTGCACGTGAATTTGTTCCATACACGGACAATCCCTCCCTGGGGTGTTCCTCCATTTGCTTTTAGCTGGACGCCGCAATATGACTAAAATACTGTTAAAGCGACGTAAAACGTAGATACAAACAAATAATCAAATCATGTAAAGTAGTTTCCTTGTCATTGAACTCGTGAGATATACTCATTATCTGGAGCGTAGCTGATCTAAATGTAATGTACCCATTGTGTATATAGGGGTTCGGGCGGCATGTTTCCCCGGAGAAATTTAGAATTGTGTATCTTTGAAACCATTGTGATAAATAGAGATTTTAAATGATGTATGTATCACAATGGATTCAAAAGTGACTTTTACAGAGGCGTCAAAAGGCGTCAAATGAGGGAATGATTAAAGCTTACGTTTATCAACGTTTTCCCCTTAGCCTTCGATTTGTGTTCCATTTTGGTCATAATATTGTTTTCACCTTTCAGATTGATGTTACGCACGTTTGTAAGTGCTTTTTACTGGTTACGCCCCTGAAATTTATATATGTTGAGGTTTGTTGTATTATTCTCCTTATAATTATTAATGTGTTTATTTGTGAAATGATCACTTGGGCCTACTCTGTTTGCAAAGGTTTTAAAACTCGTCTTAATGAGGGAGAAGGTTGAACTGCTAAACCTCTAAAATCTAAATATTTAGTAAAGAAGAATAGAGGACTGCTATTACAGATGGTTGCTTAATGCTGGGTGAAGTCAAACAGACAGCTTTCACAAGAACGTTGTGTATTACTTTCACCTTGCATTTCAATCAGTAAAATGCTTAAATGTGCCAAACAGTGCAAACCATGATCAGAAGCTCCCCCCCTCTAGGATCCCTTGGTATGAGTCTGTACTGTTTGCAAGTGGCAGAAATTGTCTCAAATATCGTTTATACTTTAAAAATTGACAAACAACGAATACCATGAACAGAAGCTCCTCCTCTATGAGCCCCCTGATATGAGTCTTTACTTTTATATCAGTAGAATTCAGCATTGCCCAGTGTGGAAATGTTACTCAGTTTTGCACTCATCCGGTATGTCGTCAGCAAAGGTCAAGCTAAGATGCGTAAATTAAAATATTTGACAGAAAAGCTTTATTTCACCACCAAGCCCTATGTTATTACCACTCATTAGCACAGTGTCTTCGAAACGATTCTTAGGCGTGTTCACACTATAAAGTTTGGCGGAGAAATGACGAATTTAGTATTTTAGTACATACGTTTATATTCAGTTCTGGTCAGCGCACATCTCTATGTGGTCATATGGAAATTTCCCCAAACCTAAGAAACATGAAATAACCCATGGTGCAAATATCACGCTAAAAATGAAAAGGTGAAAATGGTGGCCTCTTTCGATAAGACCAAGATCAATATTTGAACATATTGCGCGGGAAGTCTCCTTGCAAACCTCAATGCAGGATTTAAATCACGACAGTGTCTTATAAATTCCAATGTCATTCACTGTAAATGAGGAACATATTTTTATCCCGGCCACTGAATTCAGGTCATGATCAATTCTTCTAAATCTAGAGACGTTTTTGTTGGGTTCCGTTTCAGCCAAGTATTGGAGATAAAGTAAGGCGAATATATCTCTGAGAAGACAATACGTAATCAAACAATAACTATTGTAAGTAGACGCCTGTTGTTTAATTATTTCATTAAGTTAGACTTAAGTTATTATTCCATTAGTCTGGACAAAATGCGCATAAAGTAATTTGAAGATCCGGATGACATGCTGAGTTACTTCATGTCTCATTTGGAAACGAATAAATATCTTACACAAAGACAGAGCAACGGATATACTTGCGTACTCAAGTATTAACCCATTTACACACACGATCCCATATATGGGATATAGGCAAACAGTGTAGACTCTGATCAGACACCGCAGACTACACTCCATGCAGGTTTTACTTACCGAACACGCTTTGTAGTTTATCTTCGGTTTTGGGAACGGCACGACGTTGACACGTGACAACTCGTTCAACCCGTCTCTTCGACGTCACAACATAGGGTTTGGTGGGGGAATAAAGAAGGTATTCTTGAAAGTGTTTTCACCTACGCATTTTATCTGGACCACTGGCAAAGATGGTTTCCGATTTGCCATACTCCACCTCAATTACATATGTATGAATCGTTCCAGTATTTTATTTATTTCAGGCGCATTTCTTCAACTTGGAAAATACTATACTTGTGAGCAGATAAGAACATTTTGGCTTACAACTTCATAGAATGAGTATTAACTATAATTATGCTGAATCCATCGATGACAACGGCTTATCCCAGCCACTAATTTGTTTGTAGCCCCCCCCCCCCCCTCCTCCACGTGACACACGGATGGGTTCCAACATAAGATCCTGACGGGATATTTCTGAAATAATCCTTTCCTCTATAAATATTTATATAAGAAATAATGACATCATGAATATTAATTTGTTATATTAGCACATAGACACAGACATTTTTGGCCTTGACAGAAACTAGAATCATTTCTATATTATATCATAAGCAAACAGAGCAGACCCTGATCAGAGGGCTCCTATAGGAGCCATCTGATCTAGGTCAATTCTGTTTGCAAAAGAATCGAACATTATTCACAGCCTTTTACTGTCATATGGGGGAGGGGCGCACTGAGAAAAAAGGCAACGGAGAAAGTTATGAAAGCTACGGGCAATCACACTCACTGATTATGCATCACCGTTAATCCCGCTTCTCCCTTTTTAGAAACCAGCATAGTACAGTAGAACCAGTCCTTAGCGGCCATTCATGTATTGAAAGTAGGAGACTTAAAGAGCAGGTGTTTGCGTAATGCAAGGTAACAGTTATGCAGAAAGCTCCTATAGGAGCTTTCTGCATAACCTTTGACCTGCATTAAGTTTCCACCTGCATTAAAGACCCATAATTAGACCGCTTTTTGATAGCTGCTTAAGACAGGTTCTACTGTCTACTGTATGTGACAATGGTGTGTAGGGGCTGCTGGAAGTGAAATGCTCTTACTCAGCACTAGAGAAACAACAATTAAGGATGGATATGAATCAAACGACTAATGTCTGGGGGTACACCTAGTGGAATTAAATTGAGATACTCCCACTATTTCTGACAATTTCAGGACCAACTGATCTAATACAGAAATATGTGAATTTATACAAGGACATATACACACATAGAAAATAGAAAGTGACAGTGAAATTATATGTGCTCGTCTTTAGGAACTGATTTGTCACAATCTAGTGCATTTAGAATTTTCAAGAGAAATTATATACATGAAATACATGCTTGCGCATTAAATCAATTTTCATTTTTTGTTTCTGATTATTACTGACAATATAAGAATGTCCAGTAATCATTATTCCCATATGTGTATATGTTACAGTCAATCTGTGTAATCAGTCAGTTCATGAAATGACTGCAAATGTCAGTCACTTCGTGAAATGACTGTTTCACTTAGTCATTTCATGTAATGCCTAAAATATTCAGTCATTTCATGAAATTACTGACATTGAGAGGCCATTATTACACAGATTTAGGCAATGTGTGAAATGACTTTTATAAAATTAATTCAAAAGCAATTGATCATTCACATCATTATTTATGTTATGTTTGTTTGATACTTAATAACTAACAATTATTTTAGAAACATTGCACATATTTTTTTTAATTATTTATGAAACGTTATTTGTAATAAATTTAATACACATGCATTTCTGCAATAGTGATGTTTGTAGTTTTTAAGATACTTTTATCAACATAAATAGGTTATTTTTTTTTATTTCATTGAACTATTTCACTTACATTAATTAAAAGATAAAAACAGATACTTGTTACTGATATGATAATAACTTAATTGATTTGTTTGTTTTACCTGACCTTTTCATTTACATTAACTACGTGACAAAAACAGATACTTGACAGCAGTAATTGGATTATCAATGAAAGTTCAAAATAGTTCAACCAGCTTTAAGTGGTAACCTGTGTTCAACCATAAAAGCAGACTATGAGAAAATGCATTTAGAAGAATGTAATATAATTGTGAATACATTATGAATAAACATGCAATATTTCCAATAGCCTAGTAGTTGGTAGCTTAAAACAGGTTTAAAGTTAAGCATAATGCACATCAAGGCAAACCGTTTTACTTTTAACCAGCTTTAAGTGGTAACGTGTGTAAACAGAGAAACAAGCTTTGGAGTAATGGGTTAAGTAGAATGTAATATAATTATGAACAAAATATAAAAAAATGAGATATTTCCTATATTCTAACAGATGGTAACTTAAAGCATACCGGTACTTAACTCTTTGCACGGTAAGTAATTTTTCGTCTGCAACAATTGTCGCCTGCTTCAATTCTAAAAATAAAATTCCTCTCATTTGTTTTCAAAAATATAGTCAAAGTGACAAACAGTTTGGATCCTAATCAGACGCCGCATTATGCGGCGTCTCGTCTGGATCCAAACAGTTTGCATACACAATCACGGTTCCACCGCTAGTATGCAAAGAGTTAAAGTAAAGTAAATTGCACCGTAACTTAAGGAGCATTAACTTAACCCTTCTCTTGCTAAATTTCAAAATACATTTCTCCTTCTTTACCCATGCCCTGTTGTATAATTACATATACATGTATATTCACTGTGTACAAGTATATCGCTGTGCAATCACTGCTGTGGAGTGCACTGGTTGCACAATCAACTTGTAAATAGTGCAGACCCTGATGAGACAGCTCCTGCAGGAGCTGTCTCATCTGGGTCTTCACTATTTGCAGGTAGGTATATTGACGTGAATAGCAAGCGAAGGGTTAAGGAGCATTCCGTTTTATTTTAAACTAGTTTTAAACCTAAAAAGGCCATGGTGTAATGGGTTAGAACTATGTTGAAATATGAGATTGAATAGATTATGAGTAAACAGTTGTTTGAACAGGTCGTATTGTTTTTATTACCAATCAATAGAATGTAATATAATTATAAAGCTGATGTCGATTAATTCTTTTCTTATAATGACTGAAGGTTTTTTCCGTCATTGCACGAAAAGTCTGAAAAGATTCGTACAATGCCCAAGTCACAACATTTGTATTACTAATCATTACAATGTAATGCATAAAGCTAAAGTCGATTCTGTCATAACGTGAAATGACTGGAGTTGTTTTTCAGTCATTTCATAAAATAACTGAACATTTTAGGCATTTCGTGAAATGATTAAGTGAAACAGTCATTTCATGAAATTACTGAAAATTTCAGTCATTTCATGAAATGACTGATTACACAGATTGACTGTAACGTATATATGTCAGTGTTTTGTTATCACTTTATTTTACATATTAAATACATATTTAACCTTCTTAGAAATAAATTAGACATTTCGTGCAAGAGCTGACTGGTCAGAGTTGATTAGGGTCCATTGCACTGCTATTTGCGAATAGTGTAGACCGAGATCAGAGGGACGCTATGGCAGTCATCTGATAAGAGTCTGCACTGTTTTTCATTTCATATCAATAAACAATGATGTTCATTCCACTCTAAAATCTCAGTGTTGAAAGGGTTAAATCATTCAGTCCAAACAAATGCTTATTTGTGCTTTATAAGTACACAAAGAAAAGGAATTCAATAAGATCCTAGCTTCTATTCCAGTCCTGCCTATATTCAATGTATATACATGCATGTTGAAATAAATGTTGAAATTAAATAATTTGGTAATAAAGCGGTTGATCTTGAGGAGAAGCATGGTTGATTTGGTCGGGATGTAACTTCTTGTATGGCCCTCCACGCAGGTTTTACTTACCGAACACCAGTTGTAGTTTATCTTCGGTTTTGGGAACGGCACGACGTTAACACACTTGTCATTCGTTCAGAACTTCTGGATTTATGTTGCTGCTTTTACATGTTCATTGGCTACGTCTTTTCACCATTTTATTAACATTTACAATTTGTTTAACTATTTCCTTCATATAAATGCTTTTTCACGCATTTGCAAACAGAGTAGACCTAGATCAGACGGTTCCAATATGAGCGGTCACATCAGGGTCTGCTCTGTTTGTTTATGGTAATTTGATAAGCCTGTTTCGTTAGTTTTTAATATTGCTGCAATGTTCCACTTTCCATATTTCATTATAACTATTTTACCATGGATATTTGGTAGGTATTGACATTTGGATTAACACAGAAAAGAAAAAAATGTTAAAGAATAATAATAAAAAAGAATTTAAATTCTTACAGATGCCTGTCAGCTCTAAGTATATCATTTGTCTATGGTACAAGCGAAACGTTTGGCAATGCCCTTATCTGATTGGTCACTTATTAGTAAATGAAAATGGCTGTAAACTGGGCAGTTGCAATTGACAAAGATTCAAAATAACACCCACATGTCACGGAAACACAGCAAATAGAAATTAAAAAAGCCGGTCAGGAAAGTTCGGTACCTAATCGTATAAAACGGTCGATAGAAATGGTAAGAAAATATCACAATATATGCTAATGCCATGTAGGCGTTGACGTATTTATCCCTTTCCCTGTTGAACATTCCTGCAAGAAACTATGCCATCATGAAAATTGATCTGTGTTTTATAATGGCATATTTTATAGATTTCGTGGAAACTGTTGAGCCAGATCTATCATAGTAACAGGGCAGACGCTGATCGGGGGGGGGGGGTCTAGTTCTCAAACTGTTTGCAAATATATGACAAAGTTTTGTATGAAGGAAAGGGTTTCGACCACATAAACGCCTGTAATGTTATGACTAGGAAGCAAAAACATATTTATGTTGTTTATCAACCCCTTTATCTCTCATATTAGAGTAAGTAAATTCGTCCGAACAAAATTTTAAACACGTCCAATTTATATGGTTATTGGGATGGTGCAAATGAAACACGAGTATGTCTTGGTGACAACCCTTGCTATTGATTGCTATGGCAAAAAGTGCAGGCCTGACTAGATGGCAGAAGCAATTGGTGTTCCAAATAAGGAAGGAGATATTATAGCATGTTTACTACTAAAAGAAATATTTCCACGGTATGGATCTCCCATACAGATTGCTTCAGATAATGTCAATGAGAATGTAAACACAGTCGTGAGAGCTATCATGGAAAATCTGAATATAGAGCATGTCTTGACAAGAGTTCATCATCCACAATCAGATGCCAATGTTAAAAGGTTTCACAGAACATTGCCTTCCAGACCATTAGCGAATATCAACACGCTGGAGATATGTATCTGAATTAGATATAATATCAATTGTGCATCTCTGTTCTCATCGTTCGTTCTCCTATATAATAGAGATGTTGGTTGCGAGTTGATAACTTGTAAAATGAAAAATAGTAAAGTCAATCAGGAAAAGCAACAGACAATACACAACCAATACACCAAACACCTATAAAAACAAGTGAGAGAGACACACACACACAAACGTGCGTGCGCGCAAACACACACTCGCGCACACACACACACGCGCGCACCACACCACACACGAAAGAAAACACTAACAAACGCACAATCTCTAGAAAGAAGCAGTAGACAAACGTTAAAGTAAGGGTGACAAAGAAAGTACCGTCTCGGGAAGGTCAGTGGCAAAACCACCACTGTGATTTAAACCGGCGTCCTGGGCAATCTAACACTTGTCTCACAGTCACCCTAGTAAAACGAATAGTGTAAATAAAGGTACCCCACTAGCATTCCCCATAATATAAAACGCGATCAACACGGGACAGTGTGTAAAATATAGCATTAAAACAAATGTTAAGGTCCATAAAAATGTACTCAATGACTTTGCTGAAGCCAGAGCAACTGCAGGGAAGTCGTTAAGGGCACGACAGAGAAAAGGCAATATATTAATCAGGTAAGCTCACCCCGTTTGCGGGTTAAAGAGTACTATCCTAAGTTGAGTCGAGAATATCGTAAAAAGAATCTTAATCAAAATATCTTATTAGCGTAACATAAAGCATTCATGTATGTATGCAGACATACGAAATGCAGTACAATCTCGATTATTCGAATTTTCTGTTTAGAGATATTTAGACCCTTTTAGGCAGGTGGCTGCTTGATGCATGTTGAACGTCATAGAAAAAGCTCCTACATGTACTTTCACCATGCATTAAGCTGCCATATGTCTTAAAGTCCGATAATAATATGTATTTTAGTGTTCGAATAATCGATATTTTACTGTATGTGTATGCAGACATATGCAATACGCTCACGACAGATCAAGATAAAATGATAAATTCGAAAGAGGTACAATTTGAAATTGGTGATTCTGGTTAACACAAATTGACGAAATTGTAAACCAGATTAAAAATGGAAGCCATTTTATAAACATCATTGACGAAACTGACCCTGTGTATATAATCAGTTAGAATAGTGTGTAACAAGGGTCACCCAGACTTATTGAGATTGACTATATTTGACTTCGATAACATTTATATAATGAATATCAAGCTCAACAATTCAGGAAAACACAGTACGCACCCCATCTATGTAGAAATTGATTCTGATTCAAAAGCAGCCAATAATCCTTTACATCATAGATACGCTTCCCCAAGCCTTTGCAAACATAGTAGGTCCAGTTCAGGCGGAACATGTAGGAGCCGTGTAATCAGAGTCTGCTGTCTTGGCTTATGATATGATATACATCTACAACTTCTGCCATGGCCAAAACCTCCTGTGTTCACGTGCTATTATAACAATTTATCTAATTAAAATTCATGATGTCATTATTTCTTGCAAAAATAGTCTTTGAGTAAAGGGTTAACCTTAGTACCATTACATCAATTATCTAAGTGGTATAGAAAACCGATTCGCAAGATGACAGTCATTATGGTATAAGTATAAATCCGTGCGCAAAACGGGGATCAGTCTGACATTGAAGAGGCTGAAAAAACCACAATGGTACTGATCCTGAATCGGCATAATCAATATTGAAATAATTCTCATAATCTAAAGAGTATGGAAGAATACAAGGTCAAAGTTGCTAATGTTCCTTCATAAGATGAAAGTTTTTAAATTATGTCAGCGACAAAAGTGATGTTATAAAGAACCTCTAACATTTATTGTTCAAGTTCGCTGTTCAATGTTAACCATTTCACCGCCAATGTCGCAAGAATGCACCACGACAAGTAGTGTAGTCCCAGATCGCCTTAAAAAGGCGGCGTCTGATCAGGGACTTCACGTTTTGTCTCAAACTCTAGTTCCATATTTGTGCGTTATGCCTTTGAAGTTTGCATTTATTTATCTCAATTCTTTATTTTACCAAATGATTTAACAAAAGTGGTTTGCAGACGACCATTAGAAATTTGGCGCCAAAAGAGTTAAAGTAGGTAACACCAGAGATCCAGATATAAATTGAAACATTTTCAAGAATAGCTGCCTTATTTCTCCACCAAACCCCATGTTGTAACCATATGTTAGAATTGTCTCTTCGGGAGTGGTCATAATATAGGATTTGGTGGATAAAAGACAATTTTAGTATTTGAGTACGCCCCCTTATCTGTTACTCTGGGTAACACCCTTTATATAAAACACATAGGATAAAGGTTGTTTCTTGTTTACCAGACCTCCCACTTATATTTGACAATGTCTTAGGTTACAAGTTATGTGTTGCGTAAATGTACATTTTAAATGTATTTCAAATTGAAGAGATGCTACTTTTAATATCACACCTGTGACCATTACCTAAATGTATGTTGTATACTCGAGGCAATGCTGCATTTAGAAATATCAGCAAAATCAATGGTAACAGATAGCTGGTCACTTTTGTGAACAACCCAAAGACGTATTCAAATTGATAAAGTTAATTTTAGCCTGTTGTAAATACGAGTTTTATTAACCCATTCCCTCATATTCACGCCCTTTGACGCCTGTATAAAAGTCACTTTTTGAAACATATGGAGCAACTGCTCCATTCATCACAATGGTTTAAAGACTACATAATTCTGAAATGCTCCTTTTCTAATAGTTGATGCTCTTTTTCGATAGATTAATTCAAACAGAATGGGTCTTTTTGCTACTGACCGTGCCAAGGCGGTACTCTCTTTGTCACCATTCCTTTTGTTTGCCTTGCGTCTTTGTGCTTGTGATTTTGTTCATGTGTGGAACGTTTGTCTCTGGTTCTTGTGTGTCTTTTGGTGTTTTCTGTGTTCATTTCGTGTGTGTGTGTGTGCGTTTGGGTGTGTGGTTGTGTGTGTGTGTGTGTGTCATGCTGTCTATCGGTGTTTTGGTGGTGGTTGCGTCTTGTATGTGGCTTTGCCTGCTTGACTTTACTACTTTTCCATCTAGAAATATCCTATATGGGAATGGGTTAACACTTCGAGTTGTTAAAATGTTCATTTTCATCCGATTCGTTCACACCTTTGATGATGTTTAACCGAATTATTTGGCTCCAGATAAGATGCACATATCAACACTAAGTCTTTCCCTTTAGAAGCAGTCTGATCAGGGTCCGGTCTGTTTGCTTATGGCGTAATATAGATCTGATTCTATAGCTTCTGTCTTAGGCAAAATGTCATGTGTTCATACGCCATTATAGAAAGTAATCTTATTAACATTGATGCCGTCATTATTATGACGCTAAAGAGTTGTCACTGCATATGGGTTGGTGGAGAAATCAAGGAGGGAGCTATTCTTAAAAACTAAAGCATCTTACCTGGACTTCTGGATATATCAAACTAATGGCACAAAACTATAAACAAATGTGTATTGTCTATATATCGGAATAGAGTTATAATTCCGACTAGAACTAAAATCGATGAAATCAGAATATCGCTTATTGACAAAGTAGTTACTGGTAAATTTGACCATATAAGAAACCAATAAAATTGGTGTTTGAAAAGAATTATGTAGAACTAAACTAAAACAAACTTTTATTACCTATCGTAACAGTTAGAACTGACCATATTGCTTATGAGTCATATTTCCATTTCATTAAATGACTAAATGACTTACTCGTATGATACAAACAAACACGCCTATACATGTAGTTCGATTTTGACCCGTGAGCTGTGACCTTTAGGACCAGTCCACCGATAGAGGTAAAACGCGTCACAATCCATGTATTTGTTCTGGAGTTACCTGTGGTTATACAAACAAGTAATAAGCATATACAGTAAAACCTCTCTATAACGGCCTCTGAATTGTGTTAATTATTTGGTATTTAAGGCAGGTGGCTGCTTAAAGCAAGGTGAAAGTAAAACAGAACGTTCCTATAGGAGCGTTCTGTTTCACTTTCAAATTGTTTAAGCAGCCACCTGCCTTTAACACAAAATACTTGATGTAATTTAGTGGCCGTTATTGAGATGTTGTACTGTATATACTAATACTGCA
Source organism: Azorinus chamasolen (assembly GCA_963576725.1). Classification (NCBI taxonomy): domain Eukaryota; kingdom Metazoa; phylum Mollusca; class Bivalvia; order Cardiida; family Solecurtidae; genus Azorinus; species Azorinus chamasolen. Next base: position 48,278,778 of record OY755246.1, on the reverse strand, counting down.
CGATTACTACGAGCTTCTTGTGACAACCATGGTCCACTTACCCATAAATTAGAATGGTTGCAACTTCTATAAATAGAAAAGTGCAGTCATGGCTCAGCGCTCGAAATCGAACTATAGCTTTACTGTGAATATTTAGGGCTTATGTTGTGACCGTTCTTTAGAGCCGTCACTTCGAGACGATTTTAATGAGTGGTCACAACATAGGATTTGAATAGAGAATTGACGAATGTATTATTTTAATACGCACATATATCCGTTTCTCTGAGTACTGTTATCATCTCATTGGTGTATTGCAAGTTTTTTGTAATCAACCATGTAGTAAATGGCAAATTAGTGGTCGAGGTGTTTGGAAATCTAGAGGGAGGTTGCCAAAGATTGATGAGCCTATTATCTTAGAAGTAGAGCGCGACACGCTACATGAAGAATATGTTAGCGACCGAAGAGCCAAATAGAAGAATTAATGTCCTTACCATTGTTCTAAATAATGAACAAATTTAATGCACATGCACATTATAAAAGAAACATAGTTTTGAACGCCGTCTTTATGTATATATTGTGTACATATACGTTCATTGTGTTTTAATTAAAAGTATTTCAAAATAAGATAAACTTTCTTTCACATTTTCATGCAAGTGTTTTGTAGCACTGAAACAGAGGTTACTTATATTGTATATCTTTCTGTTCAAGTTTATCTTTAATGGAAAGTGACGAATACTGAACAGAATATTGTTATTGGGATAGGCGTGTGAACATACCTCAAGGTTTCGTGTTTGCTTGGTCGATAACTCAGCTATACACCGAGGCCAGCGGGGAATACCAATTCAGCGAATGTGCTTGTTTAACCCTTCGCTTGCTATTCACGTCAATATACCTACCTGTAAATAGTGAAGACCCAGATGAGACAGCTCCTGCAGGAGCTGTCTCATCAGGGCCTGCACTATTTACAAGTTGATTATGCAACCAGTGCACCCAACAGCAGTGATTGCACAGCGAAATACTTGTACACAGTGAAGATATATGTAGTTATACAACAGGACACGGGTAAAGAAGGAGAAATGTATTTTAAAATTCAGCAAGAGAAGGGTTAATACTTTACGGCATGAATATTTATGTATGACCACAGTATCTATGATGTTTATTTGTTTGTTCATACCGTCACGTTTTCTCATACTAAGGCGCGATATAACTTTTTAAAAAAAAACAAAACAATGATATAAACGGTGTTGCAGTGCCGGAAGCCAACTCAATCACTCGCTCTTGAGGGATGTATGCCAACCGCATCCACCAGTCACTACTCAAGTCGGCAACCAGTTAGTTACTCGTATGAGGAACATTTTAGACAAATTGCTAGATCCAACATTGTTGAATAGTTACATGTATACTGAAAAGTAGCATTTACTAGAAAAACGAAACGTTTAGACTTTGTGATAAATGTTGTAATTGCTCCATTGATAAATAGAGCATTTGCTTCTACCTATGGAGCAAATGCTCTATTTATCATAACACACATAGTTTCAAAATCTGTCTTTTAAAGAAGTATCGCAATGCGTCAATATGGGGGAATGGGTTAATAAATAATCCAGAAACTGTAGATGATGCAGATTCGAAATTTCAACTGTACCAAAATCATTCAGCGAACTTCGGCTTCAAAACTCAGACGTATTATTATATTCAAGTAACAGGGGAAAGTGAATTAGGAAGTCAAAAGCAACCCCAGAAACACAAATATAGACATTTATTTTCAGCAGGATGTACATGTATATACCAAGGGTATTCCTACATGGTTGAATATCCTTAAATTGAATGTTTACTTTAAAAACATTCACTCCTAGGCTATTTTAGACCCAGCCTCTTTGAATAAATCTACCGAAAAGGAGTATTCACAATGTGACTTGTATAGAGGCGCTAAATTATGGCAATAGGAGGAAATGTGTTAATTGTCTTTGATTAGCCCTTATCCTGCTATGGAAATAAGGTCTGCTTAAGCTCCGATCCGTTGCCGTTGTCATTTAGTTCTGATTCGTTCAAGCTTTTCAAATACTATTGACAGGGTGTAAGCAGCTTCGATCCTGATTTGAGGCGGCGTCTCATCTGGATCCAACCTATTTGCAAATGTCAGTAAGGTCGCGCTTAGCAGGCTAATGGTTAATTGTCTTTGATTAATCGATATCCTAACTGATGAGCATCAACCTTTTACTCCACATATAATAAATTATGCCTTTTCACGTCTTTGCAAACTGAATCATCCTGGAAGATATTCATGTAAGAGTTTATAAATCTCTGTTTATGACCTGTTCCTTGTTTCTAAAGTTCAATATAATATAATACATAGAATTATCTGATCATGCGGTTATGTTTTTCACATATCATGCCTTAACCGTTTTGGCCTGGGCCAACATTTCCCCTTTTCATATGCCACGATCAAATCAAATAATTAACATATGTATGAAATACGTCTCGAATGGTATCACATCATTGAACCGCGCCAAGAGTGTAAATTCCTTCTGGAGAACAGTGTTGGCTGTAAGGCTAATGATGTTTTAATTGCGTGCATGAATATTAGTAAAGAATTAATGATTTTAAGGGTAAGGGTAACGAAGCATTGAAGATTAGTCGTTTGAAACCCCCAAAACAGTGACATACATGTAATTATGCACTGACTGTTTTAAATCATCCTGAGTAAGCGGTAATGATGCTTTGTAAGTTATGGTATAACTTACAAATGAAACGACAGCTTGTTGATTATGTTTATGCCCGGCCTTTAGGCGACGTGGGCATTAAGTTTTATCCTTGGCCGTACGTTCGTCCTGTAAAAATTTAGTTAAATATTTATTGGCTTGTGTATGCTGGAATGATTTTATATTGGTGTCTGAAACATGTTCATAGTGAGTTTTACCGTGTCTCCCCTTTTCAGGTCTGTCGTTTATTTACACTGTGTTTGCCGACACTTTGATTGAAATGTGGTGATACGTTTAGACAAATATTTTTTCGCCTGTGTATTGCTGGAATGATTTGTAATTTGGTCTGAAGCAAATTCAGAGTGAGTTGAACCGTGTATTCCCATTTCAGGTATGTCTTTCAACTACTTCCTGTTTGCCGACACTTTGATTGCATTTTAGTGATTTTGGTGATCGTCTACTGATTTTTGGTGATTGTTTAATGGCCAAATTTCGTCAAATATGCATTGGCTTTTGTGTGCTGGAATGATTTGATATTTGGTCTGAAGCATACTCATAGTAAGTTCTACTGTGTCACCCCCTTTCAGGTCTGTCGTTTATCTATTTTCTGTTTTCCGACACTTTGATTGCAGTTTGGTGATTTTGGTGATCGTCTAACAATCTTCTTCCTGTTTATGGTTATATTATTAGTAATTGTAGTATATACAGAATTATCAAAATGTTAGCTTATGGTAAACTGAGGCGGCATTTATAGATCACTATCCATCTTGTGTCGTCGTCACCAAATAATGTCTGGTCTTTTTCAGGAATAACACAGGCAAACTTCCTGATATTTGGCACAGAACATAAGTATGGAGAACTGTATCGTGTAAGACAGTTTCAAATCTGCCACATGTCCACGTCCTGTTTGACGGAACTATGAATACATTAGATATAGAAACAACAAATCTTTTTTTTTTTAATTATATAATCTAGTGTACTGTTTAATTTTCAGGTCATTAACATAAGAATAAAACAAAATTTTGTAACCACCTTTTTTCCAGCCATCCTTTTTTATTTTACACTTATCTTTTTAATAGGGATCATATTAAGTGATAGAAATAAATCTGCATGGGTAAGACATGCAACACTTAAGTCAATCAATTCTAATCCTGACTGGGACATCCGTGTTCCATGGACACATTTTCTTTTATTTTTTGAATATCCTATTAATCCATTCCCTCATAGGCTATTTTAGATCCAACTTCTTTGAATAAAGGAGCATTTACTAGAGAAAAGGAAAGTTTTAGGTTTGTGAAGTTTGAAACCATTGTTGTAAATAGAACATTTGCTGCTATGGAGCACATGTTTAATTTATCACAATGGTTTCAAAACGTGTCTTTTATAGGGGCGCCAATAGGCGTCAGTATGAGGGGATGTGTTAAAAGGCCGGAAGCACATGTTGTATTTGAGTTCGTTAATAATAGAAGTAATATAAAGAAAGGGCAATGACCTTGGCGATGTTTTTAAATCTGGGGATCACGGTCTCATCAGCGAACTGATCGTTACCAACATACACTTTGATAGTTACAGTACAACCTGTCTTAAGCGCCAATTCATGTATTGAACATAGGATTCTTAAAAAGCACTCGGTAGCTTAATGCAGCGTAATCGTAGGACAGAAAGCTCCAACAAGGAGCAATACCCCTGACCTGCATTAAATTACCACCTGTCTTATGGATCTAAATTTAGACCTCTTTTTACCGGTCGTCCAAGACAGATTCTACTGTACATTGACTTTCCGTAAAGGCTGCTCAATTACGTACTCAATAATATCACATGATCCAACTGCGCCAAAGTGTTAACTCCTTTGGGAGAAAAGTGTTGGCTGCGCGTAATGCTAATGATGTTTTGATTGTGAACGACAAAATTGAGTTGGGAAATTGCACACATCACGCACCTTATAGGAATAGATATATGCCAAGTGCTATCGATTATTTGATAACAGGAGTTAACCCCTTCCTTTAATCTCGAACAACGCATATTTTAGCCTTGGTGTTTTTCTGTTCATAATCCTATTACGTTTCAGATCAACCTTTTTTGCTGCCTGTTACCAATGCAAACACTATGATGGGTAACTCCGCGTCTCATTAGGATAAAAACTGTTTGATGGTGTGATTATATTTCTTGAATAAAATGAAAAGAAAACCCTTGGAACTTTTGTAGATGAAATTAGCGAAAATGTTAAAATAACCTGTTAGCCCTTTACTCCATGAATTTTCAGGCAAGAAGTAATGGCAACATGACGATTAATTTATTGAACATTTATAATGGTAAAATGAAAATAGTATTTTTATTGTAACATAAACTAGAATCAGATCTATATTGTATATCAATAGCAAACAGTGCAGACCCTGATCAAGTGGCTAATCTGGGGTTACTCTTTTTTCAAAGGCGTAGAAATGCGTATTTATGGAATAAAGAGTTAAATCTAAGTCAGAACTTCAGTAATGGCATTTTTTTGGCATCAAAAGAGTTAAGTGACAAAATATAACAGGTACATGTAGCATAATAGACAAAGGAATACGACATCAGGAATGTACTTTTATTGCTCTGTAGTATTTAACAACATGCTCAGATTTGAGCAAACATATTTATGTGTACATCAATGATAAAACTCTTGTCTTTTCTAACCATATTCAGACCATGTATTCGTAAGGTAGTGACAATTTCCAGTGTCAAGTTATGTTAACAACGTTGTTGACTGTATGTCGATCCCATTTTATTGTCGTTATTGGCAGGTTCAACTGTACTGATCAAAACGAAACAAACATAAATAGTACAACAACGCAATTACAGTGGACTCATTCAAAACAACAACTCAATAAATAAAAATGAACGTCTTTAAAAGCAGGTGCCTGCTTAATATAGGACGAAAGTTATGCAGAAAGCTCCAATAGGAGCTTTCTGCATAACTTTCGTCCTGCCTTAAGCTACTACCTGCCTTCACGACAAAAAGTAGACATTTTGGAGGTCGCATTAGAGAGGATATACTGTATATATTGTTTTTAAGTAAAGTCTCTCCAATATAACCAACCACTGAAAAGAAGTATACTTTAGAATTTTTAAAACAATTGTAGCTTAATCCAGTAATAAAGTTATGCAGAAATATCTAATAGAATTTTTATACATTACGTTTGCTATGCATGAAACAACCATCTGCCTTTAAATACACATATGTTAATGAAGAATATGGTTGCTTTAACGAGACTATACTGTATAATAATTGCATTGACTCGTACATACATTTTACGGACAGCTGTATCTAATAAAATGGATATAGTATCCGTCTCCACATGTCTAGCATGCCAACATCAATCAATATTTGATTGATTCATTGCTGTCTGCGCATACCTATAATTATGTTTCACGTCCTAATTCTAAACTGCTTCTCACACAGATATACAATCTGTCCTTCGGAATTTAGTGATTAAGTGGTCCGTTAAAAGTATGAGTCCATGAGTTGAAAATAAATCGAACAATATCTTCATAATTTTTTTTAATATAATCTTCACAACAGAAAAAATGTGTTATTGGCGAATAAAAACTCCAACAGTTTTATTCGACACAGTCTCTGTCTCTGCCTCTGATAGGTGTATTACCATACAGTAAAACCTCTCTATAACGACCACGTAATTAAATCAAGTATTTTGTATTAACGGCAGGTGATTGCTTAAAGCAAGGTTAAAGTAAAACTGGACGCTCCTATAGGAGCGTTCTGTTTTACTTTCACCTTGCTTTAAGCAGCCACCTACCCTAAATACCAACTAATTAACACAATTTAGTGGCCGTTATAGAGAGGTTTTACTGTATTTTATACGGTAATTTCATCCAATATTGGAACACACCCATTTTAATGTTGAAAGGACACAGATAACATAGACTTAGATAAAGTAGTGCCTGATATATGTCTACACCATTGACATTGAGTGCGTCACCAAACAATGATCTGGATCTTAGAGTCTTTACTATTGGCATATGTCCCATTTCTTGAGCAAAATGGTAAATACATACGCATCTCACTGGGGTCAAAATTAGATACGTTGAGATCGATGCTTAACATAATTAGTCATGATCACAAATGTGTGATGCCAAGCAACTTTTCGTCGCATCCGGATCAAAACTGTGTGACTCTGATTGCGTTCCTATAAAGAACTAATGCATTTGTTTTAAATAAACAAGTACCAAAAACACAAAACAAAAACAACAATATTAAAAGAGAAAAATAGGCAACATTTTATACAAATTAGATACCTAGTACATGAGTCCTAGTGCAGTAGAACATGTCTTAATCGATCATTAAAAAGAGTTCTAATTCCAGATCTGTAAGACAATTGGTAGCTTAAATGCGGGTCAAAGATAATGCGGAAAGTTGCTGCGTTACAATTGCCTTGCATTAAGCAACACCTGCGTTTTAAGTTCCCTGTGTCCATTCAATATAGATCGCTTAACCCTTCGCTTGCTGAATTTTAAAAAACATTTCTCCTTTTTTACCCATGCCCTGTTATATAATTACATATATCTTCACTGTGTACAAGTATTTCGCTGTGCAATCACTGCTGCGGAGTGCACTGGTTGCACAGTCAATTTGTAAATAGTGCAGACCCTGATGAGACAGCTCCTGCAGGAGTGTCTCATCTGGGTCTTCACTATTTACAGGTAGGTATATTGACGTGAATAGCAAGCGAAAGGTTAAGACAAGTTCTACTCTGTATGATTCAGCCATGTCATCTTTATCACATTGCATTTAGGATCCTGTTTGTTACTGTGTTTATTTGTTTGAACAATAATGGAGACAATTAAAATTCTAGAAACGTAAACTAAATGCAAACAATTATCTGAATAAAGAAATAAGACAGAAAAGGGGCAGTAACTCCTCTTATACATGTAGCGATCAGATCCAAGTTTAATGTTACAGTCGCACATGTTTCTAGTATCGTGTAAGTGTAACTACTATAATTCAACAAGGTTGGCACAAAACTGTACAAAAATAAGCTCGGGTAAAATTTCGTCTGCAGACGAACAGACAGACAAACACATACTGACGGACATACAAACAGACAGACAAAGTCAGACGGATAGTAAGACAGGCGGACGGAGCGACGGACACATTGATTCAAGTATACCCCATAACTTCGTTGTTGGAGTATAATGACAGTTTGAGCACAGGACAATTTTGGCAAATACAATACAGGACAAGGACATAATTAAACATTAAACCAGCCCTGTAAAATGTTATGCCTGAATCTTGATATTCAGCTTTTGAAATGATTTCCAATACAGACCTGCACTGTGTTATTTACAAGAGACAGCAGACTGCTTTATCACTCAGTTAGAACAGCTAATTAGAATCGGAATCGAATAAGTTTTACCAAACATATAATTAAATACAAACAAATAAATAAATACACTTGAAATATATACATGTAAAGTATTTGTAGTGGCAAATAACCCTTTACTTGATGAATACGTATGCACGAAATAATGAACATAGTTATTAATTTGACGAAGTCGTACAATATCATGTGGACACATGGACCTTGGACAATACAGTAGAACCCCTCTAATGCGACAACTTAATGAATAAACATGGGTGGCTTTATAAGCAGGTGGTGGCTTAATGCATGACAAAGGTAATACAGAAAGCTCCTGTATTACTTTTGTCCTGCATTAAGCTTCCACCTGCATCTAGCATCCTGAGTTATACCTCTTTTAGATGGTCGTATTAGCGGGAGTTTACTGTAGCAAAAATTGCAGAATCCAATCTATATCGTTTCATCAGCAAATATGGAAGACCCTGGTCGGACAGCTCCTGCAGGAGATTCTGATCTGGGTTTACACTATTTACAAAGGCGTTAAAATGCGTATATATGGAGTAAAGGGTTAAACTGCGCCATGGGTACACCCGGACATGTTGGGCATATCAAACATTTCAAAAGAAGGTCAAAACCTGAGATTCTTATACAGCATTTGAACAGAGAACTCGTTCCGAAGTTATAAAACTTCTGCATCGGAGCCTGAACTCATTCTCAGCTTGCTCAAAATATCTTACCAATTAATTGCTTGGGAGTGAACCCGGACTCGAGCAGAGTCTCCTCTTCAATCACTCATAACGATAATATACATGACAGTACATGATGAATAAAGATCTGTGCCAGAGCAACAGATAAACGTACGTATCCAAGTACTAATATCGTACTTTCTCCAACAAACCCTATGTTGTGACCACTCTTTAAAATCGTCTCTTTGGGACGATTATTAAGAGTGGTCATAACATAGGGTTTGTAGGAGAAATAAAGGATTTATTCTTGAAAATGTTTTAATTTACGCATTTTACCCGTACATCTGTGTTCTGTTCTGTTAATGATATTTCCCGATATGGGCATTTGGAATTTTCACGTGAGGAAGCATTCCAGTTGGTTTGCAGTAGGTCGGTGGTTCTACCTGAATGTTCTTCTTTTCACGAAACCATGTAATTTGTTCCATGCACAGAAGAACATCCGGAGTCTTCCCCACCTGTAATTAGCTAGACGTCGTGATATAGTTAAAAGGACGTAAAACCCGATAAAAACCAAACCAAACCAAACTAATAATAGGTGGCAAATGAGAAAATAAGGTACGGTCACGATAAAGGGCCAGCCTATTATCAGGATCCAAGCTGCTAGCCAACGTCAAAATGTTCAAAAATTAACCCTTCGCTTGCTGAATTTTAAAATACATATCTCCTTCTTTACCCATGCCCTGTTGTATATTTACTTATATCTTCACTGTGTACAAGTATTTCGCTGTGCAATCACTGCTGTGGATTGCACTGGTTGCACAATCAATTTGTAGATAGTGCAGACCCTGATGAGACAGCTCCTGCAGGAGCTGTCTCATCTGGGTCTTCACTATTTACAGGTAGGTATATTGACGTGAATAGCAAGCGAAGGGTTAAGAGATAATCAAGCTAGATGGAAAATATATAAAATACAGTTGAACCTCGATATCTAGAACTTCAAGGCACCATACACATTAGCTTAAGATAACAGAAGAGTTCGAGCTATCCGATTTCTGATCTGGATAATTTCTTAAGTTCACAGCTTAATACAGGTTTAAAGTTATGCTGAAAACTCCTGCATGAGCATTACTTTAGCCCTGCATTAAGCTGTCCCGCGTGTTTCTAGATATGTGTAGTAATGCATTTTGTGTTGTAAGTTTCGGAAGGACTGATCTTTTAGTCGAGTTATCCCGAAGTTCGAGTTATTCGAATTCGGGATATCGAAGCTCAAATGTATTTGAAAAAAAAGTAACAGACTACTTTATAAGCAGACGGAATTTTTCATAGCGCGGTAACTTGGTAAGTGTTATTGGCAAGCTATATTCTGCTCTGTTGTTACAGTAAACCCTCCTAAACCACGAGGTTTAGTAAAGAAGATCGATTTAGACAGGTGACTGCTTAATATAGGATACATGTCATACAGAAAGCTCATTTGGGAGATTTCCGTGTGACATTCACCCTGCATTAAGCTGACATTTGAATATCGTGTTTAGAGTTAATTTACTGCATTCATTTTTTTCCATATTTCATTGATACCCTATATTTGTGTAGCTCAAAAAACCCCGCACATTACGAGGGCGCTTTGACTTCAGTACCCGAAGTAGAATTAACAGAAATATCACGACCGTTGATAAAGCTTCCTGCGTCACACCGTCGTTTGAAGAAAGATAAAAGCAGACGTTTGAATGAACGCCGAACTTGCTCGTTGACAATGCCATACACTATTGGGTTGGTGGCATGCCCAATAAAGAATAAGTAGCGTATTACCTTGGAGTTTGTGAGCCCAAAAATATCTAGCCAAAATGGCACCCATGTAACGAAATATACAACTGTACACAAAAATAACATTTTAGCCGTCCGTCTGTGGTAGTAACGCTTTTTGTGCGGCTTGTCCGCAGGTCCAAAACTAATGTTGACTCTCTTTTTCTTGACTATTGGCTTTGCAACTATGCAGTTGTTTTGTTGTGAGACAAGCAGGTCCGACTTCGTATCTGTTGTGTTGCCATTCGGAATAGGTTCTTGTTCAGCATTACCCGACGGGGTTTTCTCGGGCTCAGGAATGTTTACTGCGTCAGCTGGAGCATATTCTTGGGTACCGTTGCATTGCGAGGGTTCCTCCTCATTAATCGGCGCCAACTGTTTAAAAGAATCAGCATTGGTTGAATACATTCCGTCGTATTCTGACGTGAAACTCTCGCGTTTCCTATTCAGTTGCCGTCGGATTTTTGTCTTGTTCCAGAGAACTACATATACAATTGTGTACAGCACCACAATCACAACAAGCACAACAAAGAAAATGATCATTAGCAGGGCTTGGTACATAGTCACAAGAAATTGGCCCATCACGGTGTAAGTGAAATGGCAGAAATGTCGACCAGTATTTTCGTGCGGAAATGTACATGGTATGTCTTGCACATCGGAAGCATCAACTACAGCAAATGTTCCTATAGAGGGCGCTGCAAGTATTGTACTAGCTAATATTATTCCGAGAACTCCCTTGTTTATTCCACTCTCCCCAACTTTGGTCCCTATCTGACAAACGGCAATGTATCGCTCCGTTGCTATGGCAACAAGGGTGCAATTGGATGCAGCGATGGTGAAATGTCGGATGTATTCAAAGGAACGGCATACGATGTCTGTTTCGACGAGGTGAAACTCGTAGACAATCGTGTAAGGCATAATGAAGAGGCAGACGAGGAGGTCTACAAACGCAAGGATTTTGATGAATGTGTTACTGGCCTTTGTATCCTTCCGGCGGAAATAAACGATCAGCACCGGAATATTCCCGACTATCCCGACTAAAGACAGCACCGAAATCATTACTGTGAGAACCAGGTAGTCTAATTTCCAGATCTGATACATATGAGTCCCGCTATCTGTGTCCATATCAGGAACCGTGGTTGTTACAGTCTCGCTTACATTGTTTGCAATCTTAAAAAGATCCATTCTGATCAATCGATTGTAAGAAGTTCAATACACATACAAAATGTTCATGTCGTCGTATTTGGAATGCTACACATGTGTCTCCAAAGGACAGAAGTCTCTCATTGATTTTGTTATACTTTCACTAGTATGACAGACTACTATATATCATTCTGGACACTCCACTCCAAATACACTTTAGTATTGTACACTGATTATCGTATGCTGTGGGATCGTAGATAAAAATGTCTATGATGCTGTTTTTGGCAATCTGGAAAAGAGAAAAAGACATATTTTATTATTATCGTACCACGTGCATCGTATCTCATACGCCCTTCAATAATAAATTTGCATTTACGAATGAAGAAACCATTTGATCAAGGCAGCACTGGCTGATGAAAACGTCTAGCACTATGCTAACCATTTCACCGCTGAGAAATAAGTTAGATCTGGAGCAGAACATTGGACTACTTTTCATTCGATCAGGCTTTGAAAATAATTATCGATCGATTGTCAAAATGTTTGCATTCTGGTGAGACGCCGAGTAACTCGGCGTCTTATCTGGATCCAATATATTTGCAAATACGAGTCAGGTCGCGGGGTAAGGATTACATATTGTCTGAGTTCTGTTAATAGTTTCTGATGCAGACCACTGTGAGCCGACAGTCCTTTTTTACCTGACATCGGTTGTGGGAGCCTTGTTCCTTGGTGACAATTATTATCCCTTCTGGCAATTTTAACCCTATACCTGATTGAGACGAATACAAAAGCTATTTGATCAGGGTCTAATCTGTTCTAAAATGCATGAAAAGGAGTCTCTATGTATGAAAACGTTGGAAACTTTCCACATTGAGAGTTCGGTATTTTTCTACTTATAGCAAGTTGACAGTTTTGCATGATGTTGAAAATGATGTTAATAATGGAAAATAAAGTTTATAAATCATTGGTTATTGTTTTGCACATATTCGGTTTTTGTTTTTCACATATTTTGAATAGTCTTCATAAGTACAGCATAACCTCTCTATAACGGCCACTAAATTACATAAAGTATTTTGTTTTAAATGCAGGTGGCTGCTTAAAGCAAGGTGAAATAGGAGCGTTCGAGTTTACTTTCACCTTGTTTTAAGCAGCCACCTGCCCTAAATACCAACTAATTAACACGATTTAGTGGCCGTTATAGAGAGGTTTACTGTATTACAGTATCTCATAAAACGGTTGCGAAGCAACAGTAAAGTTGATATACAGAGATACAGATAAAGATACGCGCCCAAATACTAAAATCTCCACCAAACCCTATACAACGACCACTCTCTAGAATCGTCTCTTCGAGACGATTCTAAACAGTAGTCACTTCATAGAGTTTTGTTGAGAAAAAAAGGAGCTGTTCTTGAAAATGTTTAAATTTACGCATCCTATCCGGCATCGTGTTACAATGTAGGACCTGGTTGATACCATCGAAAAAAACTATTTTATTAACCCTGTTCGGCTGTCGGCGACCAGATTTGCATTTATAAATAGCTTGGGTAACATAACTCGGCTTCTCATCTGGATCCATACTATTTGGCACTCAGTCAATAGTTTGCCCAAAATTTGAACGAACCGAAAGTAGTCCAAATTGCACCAGATCCAATAACTGAGAGGGCATTTTTTTCATAGCGTGTAAAACGTTAATTCACGAAGGATATCACCATTTCACAAATAAAATCAGATGTCCAGATAAAACGCGTACATTAAAACATTTTCGTGAATAAATCGTTTGTTTCTCCACTAAACCCAATGGTGTGACTACTCTTTAGTTTCGTCTCTTCGAGAAATGGCAATTTTAGTATTTGAGTACGCATCTTTATATGTTGCTCTGTAATTCTTTTACTATGTAACCAGATACCCATTGGATGTAATCTAATGTTAACTGAATGCACACATATTTTAGTACTTTAGGCTTTTAATGTTGGTGCATGGATGTTGCATCACATTTTCCTTTTCATAAAAAATAGTGTCATCTTTATGGATTAACAAAATGTACATACATGTACATTATTCTTCCAGTTCCCTTTGAACGTCTGACCTGGATATCAAACGGGTTGAATCCAAACTGTTTGCATATGTTGTTACGATTCGCTCTAAGAGTAACGCATATATTGAACATGCTAAAAACAACCTGGTTGACATTTTCAAACAGTTTAGATCCAGATGAGACATCGAATAACTGGGCGTCCCACCAGAATCCATGTTTTTTGACACCCAGGCAGTAGTTTTACTAAAGCTTAAATGAATCAGATGTAACGTAACGGAGTTTATGCAAAATAAGTTTTCAGCAGAATATAGGTTGACATCGACTTTGAATTAATGCACAGGCAGTTTAGACTGAGATGTACTTATATTCAAAGTTATGACTTAGGAACGTTTTCTGGCCTCTCTCTCTTCATATATACGTATATACATCTTTAAAAAAAGTATGTATGCATTAACCATTTCATTGCGGAATGTTTAGAGGTAGATTACATTAAGTAATAATCTAGATAAGATGCGTAAATTAAAACATTTCAAGAATGACTCCTTTATTTCTCCACCAAACGCTATGTTGTGACCACTCTTTATAATCGCCTCGAAGAGAACGGGCGACATTTAGTATTTGAGTATGTATCTTTATCTGGTGATCTGAATATACGTTGTGAGATGATTCTGAATAACAAACAGTGCATATACTGACCATAAGGGTCGTTTAGTGACAACCAGTGCACATACTGACCATAGGGATCCTTTAGTGACAAACAGTGCATATACTGACCATAGGGGTCCTTTTGTGACAAACAGTGCACATACTGACCATAGGGGTTCTTTAGTGACAACCAGTCCATATGCTGACCATAGGGGTCCTTTAGTGACAAACAGTGCATATATTGACCATAGGGGTCCTTTAGTGACAACCAGTGCATATACTGACCATAGGGGTCCTTTAGTGACAACCAGTGCACATGCTGACCATAGGGGTCCTTTAGTGACAAACAGTACATATACTGAAAGGGTGTCCTTTAGGTGCCACCTAATCTTGATTTACACCGATTGCAAATGACAGTTAATCCGTTTTCCACATTCAAAGGGTTAAGGTAACTGATGGCTTCACATGTAACAACAAATATTTTCAATAAACAAAACAGATGAACCAAATAGATGGACCGACCAAATTAAATTAAAATATGTCTTGTAATGCAGTTTCGTGTGTCCTGCAAAGTTACACACGGCCTTAAAAGTGAAAAGTTATAATGACGGTAACTTATTATATGAATATAAATGCTAGGAACGCTTATTAACGCATTTATGGACAGAGAAGACCCAGACCGGACAGCTCCTGTCCAGGATCCGTCTTATCAGAGACTATCCTTTTTGCGTATGAAACTGATTCTAAAGATTCTGCAATGAACAAGTAAACCCTGTGCTCATAATAATAAACATTTTTAATTAAAAATAAAAATACCCCGTATATTGAGCTTAAAATAAAAACTGTACCTGTACAATACCGCTTCTATTAGGATTTGGAATGTGAGATACTGTTCCAATTTGCTGCACTAATAGCGATATCCGTATTTCCTGAAACACTGCCAGATGCTATTGAAATGTTATCACAGTGAATGACTGATACCGCTCTGTATCAGACACAAGCAGGACACAAGTGCTGTGATCGTATTTATAGCGGACAAAGTTGTACTGTCAGACCTGCGACATTTATTGGAAAATGACGGCTAGACCAACGAGTTCTAAGAGACCGAATTATTTTGTTGTTGTAGTAGCAGTAGTTCTTTTGTAACATTTTCGTTGCCAACGGCTAAACTATGATCACCCTTCCCACATGAGACGCTGAGTAACCCAGCGTCTCATCAGGATCGCATTGTTTGATGCTGTGATTATGTAACTTGAAAGAAAATTGAAGAAATAAAAAAGGAGGAAATTTCGTAGCAGGCAACAAGCCTTGCAGACAACATTACGTACGTGCCAGCGAAAGCGTTGATCATCACTGATATTTTCCACGAAATTAATCAGGAAGTATTAAGAAGTCAATTACCATATTATGTCTAATAAACACTCCCGCTGGTGTTTAATACTTTTAAAGGAGATTCTTGCATTTTGTTTACACGTGGTTGCTAAATACAGAATGAAGGCAGTGCAGAAAACTTCTAGGGAAGTTTTCGGTATTGATTTCAGCCTGCATTGAGCTACAAGGTATCTTAACCCATCCCTTCATATAAACGCCTATCCACGCATTTGAAAACAGAGTAGACAAATAACGGGCGGCTTATGTAGAAACCGTCTGATCAGGGTCTGCTCTGGTTGCTTATGTAATTTTACAGTTTCCATCATGGTGAAAAAAGAATCTCTGCCCAATGTTCCATTGTATTGATTATGTCAGTGACTATTAATGAGGTGACACACTCCTGAAAAACGTTAAACAGGGAAAGGGTTAAAAGGTCTATATTTCGTTAATTAATGGTTATACAGTAAAACCTCTCTATAACGGCCACTAAAGTGCATCAAGTATTTTGTGTTAAAAGGCAGGTGGCTGCTTAAAACAAGGTGAAAGTAAAACAAAACGCTCCTATAAGGCATAATAACTTTATAATATACAGTAAAACCTCTCTATAACGGGCACTAAATTGTGTTAATTAGTTGGTATTTAGGGCAGGTGGTTGCTTAAAACAAGGTTAAAGTAAAACAGAACGCTCCTATAGGAGCGTTCTGTTTTACTTTCACCTTGCTTTAGGCAACCACCTGCCTTCAACACAAAATACTTTATATAATTTAGTGGCCGTTATAGAGATGTTTTATTGTATTGAGAAGGTGTTTAATCCTTTCCCTGTCCAAAATAGATTTCAATTTTCAATACCTACTGCATATTCATGGAAATATAGTTACAAGAAAATGTGGAATGTGGAACATTGTACCCATTTTAGAAACTTAAGAAACAATCCTTTCAAATCTGGGTCTACTCTATTTGCAAAGGAGTTAAAAGGAGTTTATATGAAAGAAAGGTTTAACCCTTTACCTGAAATAAACGTATTCTGTGCCATTGGAAACAGAATAAATTCAGATCAGGCGGTTTCTGTGGGATCAGGGTATGTTCTTTTTGTTTTAGATCATGTATAGATCATACTCTAAAGTGTCTGTCATTAACATAGACTCGCGTCATCAATTGTCATTACAAAAAACAGTAGGAGCTGTCTGATCTAGTTCTGCTCTGTTTGATTATGGAATTATATAGATGTGCTTATACAGTTTTGTGCAATGACCACACAATCACGTCGTCAAATAGCATGGGGAAATCACTGGGAAACGTCTGATCAAAGTCCACTTGGTGAGCTATTTGAATTGCATACGTATACTTTCTGCCATGGTCACTGAATCACGTCTTAATAATTATTTCATTATAAAAATCAATATTAATAATCTAATCAGGGTATGTTCTGTTTACTTATGATGATATATAGATGATTCTACAGTTTTCTGCCATGACCACAGAATTACATATTTACCATTATGGTGCTGAAAAAATAGTGTCTGCCAAAACCATGATCTGTTTTATTCTTTGTACTTATATCTCGTATCTACAAAGTTTCCGAAACTGTTGACCGAGTGTCACACACCTTGGATGAGTTACTCGGTGTCTCATCAGGGTCTATGCTTATAAAGTTTTTTAGTTGAGTCTGAGTTCGTTCTCAAGCTTTTGATTGGTCAGATTTGAGTTCTCAAGCTTTTGATTGGTCAGATTTGAGCCATAGGCTCAAACCTGACCAATAAAAAACTTGAGAACGAACTTAGACTCAATTAAAACCTAAATAAGCATGGGCCCTGGATCCAAGCTTCTTGCAAATGAGACCCAGGTTGCGTTAAGCACAAGTGTTAATATACTTATATCAGAGCTATGTACAGATAATGGTGCGTACTCAAATGCTATAATCGTAATTTCTCCACCAAACCCTATGTTGTAACCACTGGTCTTGAAGAGACGATTTTAAAGAGTGGCCACAACATAGGGTTTGGTGGAGAATTAAATAAGTTACACAGCAAAACCGCTCTATAAACGGCCACTGAATTACATAAAGTATTAGAGGGTTTATACACGTTTTTTCGCCCAATAACATCTGCAGTGTTCCGAGGGACTGTTGTTTGCCCGAGCTCGAAGGGCAAGGGCAACAACATTCCCGAGGGACACTGCAGATGTTATTGCCAGAAAACAAACGTGTATTAACGCTATTCTTGCACAAAACCCATTCTCTTGACGTTTTTATTCTTCCAAATACAAGCAAAACTACGGCAGCAAAACTATACACATCTTTGACACTTCGTTCGATTGATGCTGTTTCCGGGCCACTGTTTTCTTTCTGTCGTCAATTCATGATTGTATGTAATACCGTTTACATGGAATTTCATTCAATATGTCTTTCACTAAAACAGTTCATTGTCGGTGCCCCTGAAATATTCACATCATTCACATAGGTTAGGCCAAAACGCTATAGCATTCGCGTCCATTGTTTACATTAGGCCCCGAATAGGTATAATTAAAACCGGTCAACAACAGCGCGTGATCACGAGAATCGACTTGTTAATTCATGGTCTAGCGGGACTACAACAGCAAGTTTTGTGCAAGAATTTGTATTAAAGGCAGATGATTGCTTAAAGCAAGGTGAAACAGAACGTTCTGTTTTACTTTCACCTTGCTTTCAGCAACCACCTGTCCTTAATACCAACTAATTAACACAATTTAGTGGTCGTTATAGAGAGGTTTTACCGTACTTGAAAAAAATAATTTGCGCATCTTATCTGGCGCTCTGACCATTGTGCATATCAGCTAATAAATATTGATGGCGTCATTGGTGACGTCATAATGTCTCACTTTTAATATAAACCATGTAACGGGTAAATTTATGTCTTAACCATTTCCCTTATGAACAATTATTCGTAAATTGGTCACTTACGAAAGCATTCATGAAATTTATCGACCATTAGCATTTAAAGGTTTAAGGCTCTACTGGTTGATTTGACCTACTTACACTAAAATACGGCGTTTCGATGCCTTTGCAAACAGAAAAGACCCAGATTAGACGACTCCTAGACGATATAATATAGATATGATTCTACACTTTCTGCCATGGCCAAAATTTCTTATGCCGATGTGCTATTACATGTAAAACAGTTAATCTAAATAATATTCAAGACTTCACTATTTCTTACATATGTCTTCATGGAGTAAAGGGTTAAAACAAATATTGAAGACACTGGCCTGCTGTTGTTTCACCATGACATTAATCATCTTAGTGACATGTTCATTCACCAGACAAGATTTAGCCATTATGTGGACCAAATTTAACCATTTACCCGTAATGAAAAAAAAATGTCTGTTCGAATTTGGAACTGGTGCAATTTGGACTACTTGCGATCCGATTAGACTTTTGGAGAAACTGTTGACCGTGTGTCGTGACACCATCGTTTGAGAAACTATTGGCAAATTGTTACAGGGCCTGGATCCTGGTCAGACACCGGGCTCCAATCTGTTCGCAAATGTGACCCAGATCGTGAATAGCGCGGTAAGGTTGTACTGCAACATCTGGTCAATACTGACCTTGTCAGATGCTGTACACGTGTTTGAACTACATGTACCAATGAACGCATATCCTAATAATATTGTAGGCCAATGACTCAATGACCAGGGGAGTAAATGTACAGTCGGCTGTGCGGTCATTCGGACTGAAAGTTCTGTGTTTATTCCAAATTTAAATACCTACTGAATATTTATAGACAATATAGTTATAATGAAACATGGAAGGAGGAACATAGCAGCCATTATATACAGTAAAGAAACATAGCTATCAAACTCCATTGGCAATCATTATCAAACAGAGCAGACCTTGGTCAGACGGCACCTATATAGGAGTTGTCTGAACTGGTTCTACTCTGTTTGCACACACATGAAAATGCGTTTATATAAAGGGTATCGTTATGTCATTACAATAAAATGCCTGCTAAAATCAGGAATCTTTGGATAAAGCACATACAATGTACCACATGGACGCAGGGCTGTTTGTTTATGGTAGAAACTGTAATATTGTATCTAACTCATATCATTTATAAGCAAACAGAGCAGACCCTAATCAGACAGCTCATATATGAGTCGTCTAATCTGAGTCTACTCTGTTTGCAAAGGCGTAGTAATGCGTGTTATAGGCAAAGGGTTAAAGTCCCGGGACGTCCTAATATCGAAAAAATGACATTTTGGTGTTTTTGATAGAGTGCCAATCCATTTGAAAGAAACTTGTCTTAAAAAAGTTTCAAACGCAAGGTTTTGTGTTAAATTACATGCGTTTTTAAAGCGATGAAAACGAAAGTAGGTTTAAATATAGAGAAAACGAAAGTAGGTTTAAATACAGAGACTGTGAGTATGTTTATTTCTACATTTTCTTTCCGATTTTTAAACACAGGGCTCATCCCACTTCGGCTTCCAAGAGACGCCTAAATGCATTGTTTGATATCGAGAATCTCATGCGCGAAGTGTTTGCTATATTTATAGCGAATATTTATTTATAAAGAACTGTCATACTTTTTTGACCGCTGGAACAAAAAGTACAGCGCGATATATTCTAGAGTTTTATTGGTTCTCAACAGAAAAACGATCAAATAAAAAACAAGACTGTTTAAATGGTACACTAAAGAGTACATTCAGCATATATTTATTTTTTAATGCAAAGGCGTTCAGGGACTTAACGAGTTACAAATCTTCGTTATCTAAAGGCCGACATCGGAGTCTGATGTTGCAAGTTTCAGTCACGAAAAACCTGGCTAAAAACATCACTATCACCGCAAAAACTCATATTTTAAGGTAAAAAGTTCTGCTCTTAAACTTTAGCCTGCTGTAGGGGATAGGTGGGATACCTTTGCAAACAGTTTAAATCCAGATGAGACGCAAAGTGATTGGGCGTCTCACCAGGATCCAAACTGTTTGGCATCCTGATTGCCATTTGGTAGAAAAAATGATTATAGCTTGAATTTTTAAAATGTAGTATAGGTGACAAATTCTGCCAAAAAGTATGCCCAGTAGGCTAAAGATTCAAGTTATGCCTCGGCCATAAATTCAAGTGCTGAAAATCTTACAGAAAACCCGGAGATGATTATATAGGCACTTTTCTTGAACACGCAAGCTCCTCCTGTATGTGAAGATGACGTTGTGTTTAATAAACTCTTCTAGTCATATCTTTATATACGTGGATAATTAGAAACTGTTAGACACAATAATTTATTTGCAGTGGCGCTTAATGTAGGAGTCGTCTAATCTAGGTCTACTCTGTTTGTAAAGACGTTCAATGACGTTTGGGTGATGTACAATGATACAGGCGCCCTTTCACACCTTTGTAACCAGAGCAGATACTGATCAGACGACCCCTGAAGGAATAGTTTGAATACAGTCTACAGTAAAACCTCTCTATAACTGATACTAAATTACATCAAGTATTTTGCGTTAAAGGCTGGTGGTTGCTTAAAGCAAGGTGAAAGTAAAACAGAACGCTCATATTACTACATAATACGTCTTCTGTGCCTTTGCAAACAGGGTAGGAGCTGTCTGACCATACTCCGTTTGCTTGTGACCCGATATCCATAGATATAATCCTACAGTTTGTGTTAAATAAAAAGCAACGTATTTATGTTCAAATGTAATTATTACTGTCACGGATTCACCAGTAGAATTCTTTAGGGATACATTTGATTACGTCATGGGTTTACTGATTTATTGACGGGAATTAGGAGATCTATACGATTCTTGAAAGAAAACTGAACGACATTTGCATCTCGGGTGTGTCGCCGCTTACATATAGCAGAGAAATACAGTAAAACCCCTCTAAACCGGTTTTCTATTAGATAAGAATTTAGAAACTTTTGGCCGGGACAGTAATTAAAGAATCGAACTCTTATTTGTGTATTATTATTATAAAATATTACATTTTGTAACAGACTATCCCGTAGCAATGCTGTTAGTATGCCTAGGTGTTTCTTGAATGTAAATAAATTAGTCAGTACAGTAGAACTTGTCTTAAATGGTCATCAAAATAGGTCTACTTATGAGTCTGTAAGGCAGGTACATGTAGTAGCTTAATGCAGGTCAAAGTAATGCATAAAACTACTACAGGGGCTTTCTGCATTACGTTTTCTCTGTATTAAACAACCACATGCTTTTTAACACTCCTTTTTTAATAAAGGATGGCCGCTTAGGACAGGTTCTACTGTACTGATGCAACAACAAGCTCTCCGAGGTCTGCGTCTAACCCTTTCCCTGATTAATATTCATGTAGGAAATATTGAGGTCATGAATATTGATGATATTATTTTGTATAATGGCATATGAACACAGGACATTTTGGCTCAGACAGAAGCTGTAGAATCCGATCTATATTGCACCATAAGCAAACAGAGCAGACCCTGATTAGACGGCTCCTATATGATCCGTCTGATCTGGGTCTGCTCTGTTTGCAAATGCGTCAAAATGCGCTTACATGAGGGAAAGGGTTAATGTACAATAAATACCTATATACAACGAGTTTTAATATACACTAAACCCGCTTAAATGCAACCACAAAAAGAGGTTTAATACTGTGTTGTAGTGTCAGGTGTTATGCAGAAAGTCCCAACAGGAGCTTCGGTGTTACTTTCGTTTTGCATTTAGCAACCACTTGCTGTAAATCACGCTCGTGGCTATTCATTAACCCATTTGCTCCCAGTGGATTTTTCCGTGCTTATATAATGGATTAGTCTATCTTTTATGAATGGGTTGTCTGGTCTAAATTTTCATTTTTGTTTTGTTTTATATTGAATTTCCTATCAGCAAACAGTGTAGACTCTGACCAGACGCCGCATTTGGCGGTGTCTGATTAGAGCCTACACTGTTTGCCTACGTCCCATATATGGGATCGTGGGAGAAAATAGGTTAAGTGATCTCTTTAGAGGGCTTCTACTGCTATATTCGGGGTTTTCAACGTGTCTCACTAGCTCAGTGGATACTGTACGCCTCCCAATGAGGAGGTCGTAAGTTCGAACTTTAGCGGAGGCAAACACATTTCCAAGTTGTAATTAATGCAATACTTGGGTTAACGCCATGACTACTCATGTAAGAAATAATAATATCATGAATACTAATAAGATTAATTTTTATTATGGCATTAACACATGGATATTTAGCTATGGCAGAAACTGTATACTTGTATCTATATTATATTATAAGCAAACATGACAAACCACGATCCGACGGTTCTTAGAGGAGCCATTCGATCTGGATATACACTATTTTCAAAGACATAGGAAGGCGTACATGTATTTATGGAATAAAAGGTTGATAAAGACATTTTGCTCGATACTAGAGATACAGTAAAAACTCGATACTACTACATTTTAATATTGAAGAATGTATGTCTTTGTAAGCAGATGGCTGCTTAATGCAGGGTGAAAGCTGCCACCTGTGTAAAGATCAGTAATGGTGTATATTTGAGTGTTCGTAGTATCGAGAATTTAGTGTGTGTGGTATTTTGATGTTTATTAGCCTTTAGCACTATTGTAGTCTACTATTCAAGGACGGAAAACTAGCTCATGGCCCGTGCAGTCAATTACGGATGTCCTTGTGTTTATCCCCATGTATTTATGAACCACAATGGAAATAAGAGTATCTATTACTCTTTTTTATATCATCCTTAGAACATTGTATATACATGTACTGTTGATTGACATGGCTTTTTTTTTTAAAATCATACATATTGTTGCTTGTTTATAATGTATGTTTTAATAACAGATTGCCATGTGATCGTACATTTTATGTTGAAAAGAAATTATGTATATATTCCCATAATATATATAGAGGATCTTACATGAGTTTATGAAACGAGTTTACTATAATAATACACGAGCTTTACCGAGTGTCATATTCATTATGATAAACGAGTTTCATGAAAACAATTTGTAATGAACACGAATGTAAGATTATTTGTATCCCATACGCCTTAACAAATTACCATAGAAAATGAAACAGGCTAAAGCTGGCGGCTGTTTCGGCCATTGCTATACAAACAGCGTAGTAAGACAACGGACGACGCACAGGGAGCGCTACGGTTGGCTAACGCCGAAATGAGTGCTACGATTGGCTGAAGATTGCTAATTTGCATAAAAAATGCACTAGTGCATTTCCCCGACTCACGGCACTCTGTTACGGCACTCACACAAGGCAGTTTATGTGATAAATAGAGGATCTTACATGAGTGTTCATAACAAATTGTTACTATGAAACAAGTTCTTCATTAAGCACCCACTTGCTCTGATAGACACATGTGTTTATTCATTACGCTGTCACTTGAAATAACCACCAAGAACGCATGTGCTCTTAATTAGGACGCAAAGGAGGAATTTGAGATGCTTCTTTTAGACATACATTTCTACTTATAGAAATGATCATATTTCGATTCTATATTTGGCTTTATCTCTTTCGATGCTAAATATTATCGTCTGCAATATTTGTCGTTTGATATAAATTTCGAGTGCTTGATTTTATCACATTTTAAAACAAAAACAAATTTACTATAGTATCAAACATTTTAGACCCTGAGTAACTCGACGTCTCATCTGGATCTAAACTGTTTGCATAGGTAATCACTGATGCGACATTGACCGCGAAAGAGTTAACTATGCTTAGATTATATTTCAAGGTCTGAACACTGTCGATGTATATCCATGTACTGTTTTACTCTTATCCTACTGAACGACACCTGGCGTGCTTTTGCAAACAGTTTGGCTCCTGATGAGATGCCTTGTAAGGCGGCGTCTCATATGGATCAAAATGTCGTCTGCAACATTTGTCGTGGTTTACACGTTTCGAGTACTTGATTTTTGTCTATGTTTTAAAAACAAGTTTCTATAGTAGCAAACAGCTTGGATCTGATGAGCCACCGATGTACCCAGCGTCTCAACTGGATCCAAACTGTTTGCATATATAATCACTGACGCGACATTGACTGCGAAAGAGTTAACTATGCATAGATACTCATCATTTCAAGGTCTTACCAAAATACTACCTCTTTATACGCTAGCGATGTATATTCGTGCACAGTTTTATTCGTATCTAACTAAACACCACCTGGCGTGCATTTGCAAACAGTTTGGATCCTGATGAGACGCTGAGTAGCATGGCGTCTCATTTGGATCCAAGCTGTTTGACACTCGTTCAATTGGTTCTCAAACAGTTTGGACGAGTCGAAAGTGAGTACAAAACAGCAGGCACCGAGGTTATAAAACTTGCTTGAGTCTAAGATCATTCTCAAGCATCTGATTGGTCAGATTCTGAGTACGCCCAGAATCTGACCAATCAGATACTTGAGAATGATCTCAGACTCAGAAGTTATATAACCTTGGACCCAGGTCGCAGTTTGAGTAGGAATCAATCTTTTCAATTGGAAATCCTATGCTCCACTCCTTGCTCAAGTATAGTGGTATAACCCCACTTTTAAAATTCCCCTGACAGATCCTCTGAATCAGGCAGTTATCAATGCTAAAGTAATGCTTAATTAAAACGGCATTGGTATCTAAATATTGTCAAGTAAGTAAGGTAGGGAATTGCAATTGATCTAGACATTTTAATGTCGTATTTTCCAGTGAATACTGTACCAACCCTTTATTTCATAGATACGCATTTGAATGTCTTTTCAAACGGGGTAGACCCAGATCACATGCATCCTATAGGAGCCGCCTGGCCAGAGTCTGCTTTGTTTCCTTATGAAATAATATAGATCTGATCCTAGATTTTCTGCCAGGGCCTATTATTATTCTGAAAGTGGGTGAGGCTTCGAAAGGAAAAGTAGTAATGCGAAAAAAGACAATTGCAGATTCGGTTTTGTTGAGTCTGTTCATGAGTAGTGATTAAATGTGCAGCACTACCCACGACCCCTAGCACCGGCTTAAGCAGTATTCAATTTTCAAAACTAATAAAATCAAAACTAATGATCCCGAAGGACCAGAAAATATAACAACGCTGAGAATGAAATACAGGATCACTTGGCACCTGCTGAAGTACATATATTCTGAAAGTGGTTGATCCTTCTAATGCAAAAGTAGCAATGCGAAAAAAAGAAAATTTCAGACTCGGTTTTATTGAGTCTGTTCATAAGTAGTAAATAAATGTGCAACACCCACACCACCTGTTTATGTGTCATTGTAAAAAAAATCGAATGAATATCCATGATATCATTGTTACCAACATAAATATTCATGAAATAAAGGGATAAACATGATGGCAGTGGCGCAGATAAAATTTAAAATATATGTGTAATTACATTAACCCCCTCTAAACCGGCATTTTAATAAAGAACAGTTTATGTCTTTTTAAGGCAGGTGGCAGCTTAATGCAGGATGAAAGTCATGCAGAAAGCTCCACAGGGATATTTTTGCATGAATTTTAACCTGCAATAAGCTGCAAACTGTCTGAAAGACCGGCACTGATATTAATTTTAACGTTTACTTGTGTGTGTGTGTGTGTGTGTGTGTGTGTGTGTGTGGTGTGTGTGGTGTGTGTGTGTGTGTGTGTGTGTGTGTGGGGGGGGGTCTGTGCGTTTCTAACGCAATTGCACATGTAACAAGAAATATCCTTTAAAAAGATTTACGATGTAACAAAACATTAAATTGGCATCGTTATGCTAAAATAGAGTACATTGAATGTCACTTTAAATCAACAAGGTAATAACATGAACCCTTTTCTCTGATTCATAACCTAACTCGCAGTTGCGAACAGCTTAGACCCAGGTGAGACGCCGAGTTACTCGGCGTCTCATCTGGATCTATGGTGTTTGACACTCAGTTAATAGTTTTTCAAAAGTTTAATTGAATCGGAAATTGCACCAGATATAAATTGAATCAGACCTTTGCTTTTTCAGAGGTTAAGCGTTAATTATTCTGTGTATTATTTCAAAACTTCCAATCTCATCATAATACAGATATTATCTCCATTTGTCTCTTTCAACACTGAATTTTTAAATGGACTATTCCAAAATTCAAACAGGTCAAGCTTACTGTGAATACTAAGGGACAAATTTAAGGAAAAGTGAAAAACATGACAAACAGTGCATATCCATGATGAGAGGGTTCCCCTAGGAGCTCTCTCATATTGGTCTACACTTTTTACAAATGGCTAGCTTCCTGCACTGAAAGGGTTATTTTAAAATATATCGACACTTACCACGATGTAAAACAATCATGTCTGCCCAAATGTGGACCTGATTGTATTAACCAAGTGTCAAACAGATTGGATTCTGGTGAGACGTCGAGTTACTCGGCACCTCGTCAGGATGCAAGTTGTTTTACAAAAAAGTAAGTCATGCCCCTTATGGCAGGACAAATGGCAAGATATTTTGGTGGTTGTTTTGCATGCAGAAGAACCATTATCAATAGTATGATGAGAATCGAGCTAAATGCTTAAATGAAAATAACACTGACCTATTGACCTTAAAATACTGTATTATGGTACAGTGTGGTAAAGTGTGGTTTTGCACACCAGCGACGAATCTGAGATAATTAA
The DNA here is from genome assembly GCA_963576725.1 of Azorinus chamasolen. Classification (NCBI taxonomy): domain Eukaryota; kingdom Metazoa; phylum Mollusca; class Bivalvia; order Cardiida; family Solecurtidae; genus Azorinus; species Azorinus chamasolen. Next base: position 48,251,516 of record OY755246.1, on the reverse strand, counting down.
GGCATCATGTTTGTATGGCATTTCTTTGTGGATACAGAATAACCCCTCTAAACCGGACGTTTAATTTAGTATAAATATCGGTCTTGGAGACCGGTAGCATTTTAATGAAAGGTGAAAGTTATTCAGAAAGCTCCTAGGGGAGCTTTCTGCGCGACTTTTACCCTCCATTAAGCAGCCACCTTCCTGAAAGAATCCCTAATTATTCCCTAGTAGAATTCCGGTTTAGAAAGGTTTTACTATACATGTATAATGAAAAAAGCGACACAGACGACAACTATTGACGCAGACGACAAGTTTTGCAGATTACAACTACTTAATTCCGCTGGAAAGGTCTTAAAAAACCCGCAATTTTCTTATTCAGTCATGATTATAATTATGTAAAGATCGTTGCATGTCAATATCAAATATAAATGCAAGTAAAGATCTTACAGCATCTAGTATATTGTAGAATACAATAGTACAATGGAACTCCTCTAAATCGGACTTTGAAATTAGCTTCAGTGCCGATCTTTAATTTAAGGCAGGTGGCCGTATGCCATGCAGAAAACGCCCAAAGGGACTTTCTGTGCGACTTTCACCATGAGTTATGCAGTCGCCTGCATACAATGATATAAATTATCCTTCGATAAAAGTTAGGTAGTTAAAAGATAATAGTTAAAAGATAAGTAGTTAACGACACTGTTAGGTAGTTAAAAGATAAGTAGTTAACGACACATAGAAGTATTCAGCGTTTATCGTCTGTGGTATAAAATAGTTATTTTTTTGTCTTCATTTAAGATAAAGTAAAAATTCTCTAAATCGGACATTAAAATTAGTATATTTGCCGGTCTTTGAGACAGATGACAGCTTAATGCATATTGAATGTCATGCAGAAAACTCCTAAAGTATATTTATTCTTTATTGAAATTCCGGTTTATAGTAGTTTTACTTTAAACCCTATGTACGCTAAATATTCTGACACCAAGTCTGCGTCATCCACCACTGTATTACAGATTACGCCAATTCTGCACCGTTTTCACTATAACTTTAAATTAAACCGACATTATAACAAATAGTGTTGAATCTGATCAAACTGCTGCTTCAGGGGTAGTTTGATCTGGGTCTGCATTACTTGTCAATTTTGTTCATTAGGTACGGCGACATACATGTACACTAACCGTCGAAAATCTTACTAATTACAGTTTTATAAAATATTCTATGAAATTATTATAAAGGTCATAACCATGTGAAAAAGCAAAACTTCCAAAACTGAAACAGTTTTACTCCAGTACTCTATTTCAATAAAATCGGTGAATTTCAGATGGCAGTTCTGTCAGCCAACAATGGACTGCGAGTCTTCTCTCCTGTTAAATCAATAATTCTTTAAGTAGACCGTATGTAACACCAAAAGGGTGTTATGATAACACAGCATGCATAAATAAGGATGTAAGAACAAAGACAGATTTTACAATAAAGAAAGAGTTAAAAATTGAATGATGTAATAATAATACACGAAACGTAAACACCGATAAACAAATTGCTAATAAGGACTCATGTAAGAATGACGAAGGATGTACAATGTATAAATAACGAATGATGGAAGGATTACGAAATATGTAAGAATAACAGATGTTGTAATAATAACGGAGGATGTAAGAACGAATGGTGTAAGGAAAACGACGGGTGTAATAATAAAGAAGAATGTAATAATAAAGATGCATAATTATTAATGAAGGGTGTACAAATATCAGCTTAGGATGTTATGGTTATGCAGATATGAATATCGAAGGATGCATGATCGACGAAGAATGTAAAGTAATGAGGAATGCATGATAACGAACGATGTAATAGTAACGAAGGATGTAATAATAACGAACGATGCAAGAGTAGCGAAGGATGTATGAATAACGGGGGTGTATGAATAACGAAGGAGGCATTAGTAACGAAAGATGTAATGATAACGAAGGATGTTATAATAACGAAAGATGCATAAATAACGCAGAATGTAATAATAACGAAGGTTGTAATGATAACGAAAGGTGTAAGCATTATGATGGATATGAGAATAACGAGGAATGTAATAATAACGAAGGTTGCAGTAACTATTACATCCCGTGTTTGGCCAATGATTCACGTCATAATGAATGGTCAATCGGAGAATACCAAAGTATTACCGTGTACTTAGGGTACATGTAAAAGTATTGTAGCTACATTTAATTTATTTAACATAGATTAACCTTTTTAAGAAGTACACACCTTATCTCACATATTGGCTCTATTGCAAAATCGCACGTAGCATCGTTCCATTGGAAACCATGGTTTTGATAGAACATGCCACAGTCTTCGTGTTGTTTTCCATCCCAGTTATCCGGTTGTCCCGGAAACCAATCAGTATAGTTTGCTACAGTATCTGTATCATACCATACCCACAGACCTTCTACTCGCTCATCTGTGAGTCCCATCCAGTGGTGAGCAGCTGCAGTACAATTTCAAAATACAATCTACGATCCTAACGCCTTAGAATAAATTACGTCTGCCTAGAACATAGTGAATAGTTTGTACTAGATTCTTCTGAGCTGGTTGTGCGTTTTGGGTGGCCTCTTGTACCCAACATTCAGTGACCATTTACTTCCGTTGTTTTTTATTTTACGAAACTAAACTGCTTGCATAGGGAAGTATGGTTTGCCGCTAGCGTGCACATAGTTAAATATATAAAGTACAGAGGCACTTGGGAGTTATCCGGATTCATATTTAGTAAACATGCATCCATTACTCCAGGAATATTGATGTAAGAAATACTTACATTATGAATATTAGTAATATGAATTTTAAAATGTCATATTAACACAGGGATATTTTGCCATGGCAGAAACTGTAGAATTAGAGCCATACCGTTCCATTAGAAAACAGAGCAGACCTTGATTAGACGGATCATGCAGCAAACTCTGAGTCTGTTCTGCTTGCTTAATTCGTTTAAATGCGAATATATGGGGTAAAGAGTTTCACAGGTTCCACTTTTGTTTTTACTTAGGCAAGCTTATCATAGATAAGGCACATTTTCATAAATTTGTTTTACGAATTATCAAAACTCCCTTTGTGTCTGTAAAGCCTTGAATAGTCCTTAGTCATTTCTGAAATTATAGTGATACGTAGACTATAACAATGCAATGTTGATTCAATCCTTAATCTGCGGAATAATTACAACTGCTTCCTCCCTGTCTGAATAATGATTAAACGAAACATGTATCAAACTTATCACTGACGAAAATGGTTTTTATGACAAATATAAAGCCTCTCTCAGAAGCCCTTTGATCTGGGTCTACACGGATTTGCTAGGGTATTATATACAGTAAATCCCCCTCTAATGCGACCACCTAAAAGAGGTATAATTATGGGTTGTATAGGCAGGTGGTATCTTAATGCAGGACAAAAGTATTGCAGAAAGCTCCTAGAGGAGCTTTCTGCATTACTTTTGTCCAGCAATAAACAACCACCTGCTTATAAAGACAGATATGTTAATTCATTAAGTGGTCGCATTAGAGGGGTTCTACTGTATTCGGTTCCTGAACATTAAGGTTGTAAAATGAGGATGACTTTCAGCATCTTTCAAATCAGATATATATCTGCACGATTAGAATGGGTGTATATCACGTATATTTGGTTTATTGCTCTCTCTTGTTGAATACAAGAGTAAAGGCTATGCTAAGAACCCATGTCACAGAAGAAATAAAACAGGTCTACGTTGTGGAGAAAAAAGGGTAACCGGACATGATATATAATTGCAAACAGTATATATGCCAAGAACAGGATCTACTCCGTTTGCAGTTGTAGTGGTACTCTAGTTCTGGAAGACTATACATACGTTTCAGAGAGGTGAGGAAATTCTTGAGGAATGCATTTTCAATAGCATTATTGACGTGCACAAGGTGCCCTTCGTGTTGGCGACAGTAGTGCTGAAACAATTGTATGTGATGGTTTGGATTGCTTCCCTAACCCATTCCCTCCTACTGACTTAATTCTGATGCCTCTGTAAAAGTCATTGTGATAGATAGAGCATTTGCTCCATAGGAGCAAATGCCGTATTTATCACAGTGGTTTCAAACCTACATAACATTTTTCTTTTCTCTAGTTAATACTCCTTCTCTGTAGATTTATTGAAATAGTTTGCGTCTAAAATAGTATAGGAGGGAATTGGTTATTGTCAGTATCTTGTAATCCTGGGCTAATTTAAGTGGGAGATGGAAAAGGGCATCAGTTATAGAATAACCCTTCTCAAATCCCCTTCTTTTTTAACAGTTTATTGCATAAATACGCATTTTTGTGCCTTTGAAAACATATTAGATCCAGATAAGACGGCCCCTGTAGAAGCCGTCGGATCAAGGTCTGCTTTTTTTCTTATGAAGTAATATAGATATGATTCTAAAGATTCTATCGTGGCCAAAACATATTGTGATCGTGTGCCGTGCTATTATAAATGAAATAATTTAATTACTATTCAAGAACAGTCAATAACAGACACGCATATCTAGCATTGAGGTCTGTAGCCATATTTGTTCATGTTTAGTCAATAAGTCTTCAATATTTTCATTACTGCAAGTATTATCGAGTACCGTATATATGTGGGGGCGATATGAAATGTATATCTATTAACATGTTTTAAATTAATGTATGAAACTAAATGTAACTGATATGGTTGAATCAAGCCTAGATATCATTCAAAGTAGCATGTACCTCTGCTTCGAAAAATTTCAACGGTGTGTCAGTTCCGAAAAGATAGCATGAACCTTCAAAGGGAACCCATGTATCCGGACAGTCCGTGGACGAAACACACCCTGTAACAATACACCCGTGTATCATCATTAATCATTTACTCTATGAATATTCATGTTAGAAATAACGTCATGAATAGTGAGTAGATTAAGTGTTATGCATGTAATAACACATAGAAACAGTATGTGTAGACGTGGCAAAATGTAAAGACCAGAGCATATTCAAAAATAAAATCGTCATTTTTCCTCAATACTCTATGTTGTGACCACTCTTTATAATTCTAAAGAGTTGTCACACTATAGGGTTTGGTGAAGAATAATTTACGCATCTTTTGAAGTCATTATTATAATACAAAGTATTGATGAATATTACTAAATTTCAGTAATAACTCTAAGATTTGTTTCATTATATAAAAGATGATAGTGTGATAAAGTATAAACGGAATGTTTGCAGGTATTGCTTCTTTCAAATTGGCAGCATCAGTATTGTGCAACTTTGAAAATAAAATGTTTGAACATAGATTTTGTAGAGAAGTTTAATATGTTTCAACATTCCGATTTAATTACAGGCTTAAGAATTTTTATCATGACTAGAGTTCAATTTGCGACATGTCAAATGAAATTCGGCTCCCCGATGCCTGAAATCAGACACACTGTCTAGAATGAAGGATGCCATACAAACAGAATATTAGACTGGACCATGGTATCTTTCTGCATAATTTTACTCTGTCTTCTATGTGGTCGCGTTAGCGAGACTTTACTGTACAAAGCGTGTAATATAAAAATATATTACACTGTATTTGTTATATTTCGTTTCCTTTATAGGTATACATTAAATAGTAAACTCTTACCTGAATGCTTTAACTCATTCCTTCATACAAAGACATTCCCTCATATTTGACGCTTCTGTAAAAGTCATTTTAAACCATTGTGATAAATAAAGCATTTACTCATATGGAGCAGATGATCTGTTTATCACAATGGTTTAAAAAGTGACTTTTACTGAAGCGTCAAATATGAGAGAATGTCTTTAGATGTAATATCGTAAGGACCTACCAAAATATGCGACAATAACTCCCGTCAAAATATGAAGATTCCTCCCAAATATCAACGCCATCATTATTCCAGTAATTCAGTTTGTATCTATGATATACCGTTCATAGATAAAAGCATTGCTTAAAACCTGGCTATGACAGTGGCCTGTGCTGTCACTTAATTTGTTACTATCCTTATACGCATTGCTTATTGCAAACAGTTGCTTATTACTTATTGAAAACAGTTTGGACTAATGTACCACCAAGGGTTATCTGGCGTCTCATCAGGATCCAGACAGCACACTTTGTGATTACAAATAAAAGAAGAAAAAAAGAAAAGAAACATAGTCTTGAAAATTAAAGGAGACATTTACGTTTGTGATAAGTCCTTGATAAGTTATCTCTTCTATGTTTTTTGACTTCAAGTACATCGTACACCTACTGTACATATAGGATGGGCATTCGCTGTGTCTAAGTACATTTACTGTAGAAGTAGGTTTTATTTAAACCTCTTTCTTTATGAATATTCATGTAAGAAATAATTACATTTATTAGCTGAAGTTTTATAATGGTATATGAACACATAAAATGGGATCATGGCAGAACTGTAGAATCAGATCTTTATAATTAAAAAACAATAACAAAACATAACAGACCCAGAACAAGAGCCGTCTGATCTGGGTGTACTCTGCAAATGCTTTAAAAGGCACATTTATGGTGTAATTGGTTAAATCGGACAGACATATCGTGACTTGTCCAAATGCGTCAAAAAACATAGATATTAGGGAATGGGTTAAATCCAATATGACAAGAAAGAACATTTAGTAAAGTGTACCCCTTAGCCTTCGATTAATGTTCCAAATGGGACATGATAATCATTAACCTTTCAGATTGGTGCGACGCACGTGCGTAAGTGCGTATCGCTAGCTACGTCCCTGTTTGCAAACAACGTAAACCCAGATAATATTTGTTATCATATTTACTGCATGTAGCTCAAAGATCTTTAGTGTGCTGATCAGATCAGCACTTATACCCTTTACTTCATATCGACGATTGTTTGCGAATTTGCAGACATAGTAGACCCATATCCGACTGCTGCTGTAGGAGCAATCTGAATAGGTTCTGCTTATGAACTTATAATAGACCCTGACTCCACACCTTCTACCAATACCAAACAAATCATATGGAATAACATATAATATGTTAAAGTTAAACACTTTTTTACCAAGGCCAGCATTGGCTGACTGTGTTCATTTGCAATTATGAGCATTAATCGTGCTAATATGTATGCTGTCACTAATTCTTACTAGTCACATGCATGAGATACAGGGTTAATTGTGTAAAATCCCAATTGCTGACCGTACACAATCTCATAAGATATTCAAAACATCAACCCTTTGTCATACAGATTAGAGATAAGGACAAGAGCTGAACTAATCACATTTGATTTGCTCCCTGAGATAAGGTGTCTAATGATCATGAATACTGTGTAGACCACGAACAACCAGCAAGCGCCACGCTGAAATCATACTCACTGAAACGGTTTAACGCGCTTTTGCTTTTCACCAGCATTTGCATTATTTAATTTTTGATCTTACAGTTAAAAACCACCTGGTTAGACGCCAAGTTTGTTAAGAAGTAGCTAGTCTATTGTAATTAACCCACTTTTTACCAACTAATTAACACAATTTAGTGGCCATTATAGAGAGGTTTTACTGTACCGATATTTAAGGATATAAATTACATCAAGTACTATGTATTAAAGACAGATGGCTGCTTAAAGCAAGGTGAAAGTAAAACAGAACGCTCCTATAGGAGCGTTCTGTTTTATTTTGACCTTGATTTAAGCAGCCACCTGCCATAAATACCAACTAATTAACACAATTTAGTCGCCTTATAGAGAGGTTTTACTGTACCGATATTTAAGGAAAACTCGTACAGATCTTACTTTGGAACCCTTACATTTTTCACGTGGAGGGGGCACATCAAACAGAACATTTGCTAGATTAAACTACTGACATTTATTGGTTCAACAACAGTGCTTCTTGAGCCCTCTGGTCTTAGTCTAGGATGTTTGCCTATGTCCTGTTTTGGGACATTGGATATGGGTTAAACAGTGTTAGTACATATTACTCCGGTCGCATAATCAAGATTATATGTTTGTGTACCATTATAAAACGTGATATTATTATTTCTTATATGAATATTCACGAGGAAAATAGTTAAATAAACAGCTAAATATTCTCCATGTATATTTACAATATGTGTATTAGGCCAAATAAATACAAAGTAATGAAGTCAAACATCACAGGATAGATACGTGTGATTGAGTTAGTTTGTTTTAACGGCACCGTAACACTATATATGCTATATTGCATAGAGAAAGGAGAAAAGCTGTCTGACCCACATCTCATTTACATCCAGATAAAATATAGGATATGGATCTAGATACCTAACACCTGCTGGAGAATCAGAGATGCAGAAACTCTCCAGTTTATATTAAACCATTATTAGTCGGCTCTTACGGCCATGTAGAGGGCGAGCAGCGATACCCATTCGTGTACCATTCAGGCAAACCCAATCACCACATGGGACTGGAGAGATAAGAACTTCCCGAGGGCCTATCTTAAAGCTGTTGTTTCAAATACCATTTGTCTTATATTTGTCTAATCACGACCAATGTGTGCTGTTTGGACCCTCAACTGACACCAATTTACTCTTGTTGATACATTGATCCAAATGTTTGCTTGTAATACGTCTAAGGAGATAAGAAAGTAACTGAGAGCACATGCACCGCAATTTAGTCACGTATTACGTAACGCTTTTATCTATGACCGGTACATCATAGATACAAACTGAATTACAGCACAAATGATGGTGTTGGTATTTTGGAAGAAGTTTTACCTTTTGACGGGAGTAATTGTCACATTTCTTGGTATGTTCTTGTGATATTCTTTACAGGCATTCAAATATGATTTGTACTATACTATGTAATTATACTTATTAATGCATTTCATGAAAAACAAGCAAATACAGACACTGTCCATGATCAGTTTCAATATTACACTCTTCCTATAGTAAAGTCTCGCCAACGCGACCACATAGTTTATTAACATTGGAGTCTGTAAAAGCAGACGGTTGCTTAATGCAGGGTAAACGTTATGAAAAAAGCTCCTATAGACGACTCCAAAGAGTGGTTACAATATAGGGTAAAGTGGAGAAATGACGAGTTTGTGCTTGAACATGCACCTTATCAATAGTTCTAAACATTTAATATTGAATACACTGTATGCACGGCTTGGCTCGCATGCTAGAACCTGATCAGCCACAGCGTCACATCAAGATGTATGCAATTAATGTTGTCAAGATAACTTACTGCATTCAAATAGAATAGGACATGTCAAACACATTCCCTGTTACTGACGCATTTTGATGCATCTGTAAAAGTTACTTTTTGAAATCATTGTGATAAATAGAGCATTTTCTCCATAGGAGTAAATGCTCTTTTTATCCCAATGGTTTCAAAACTACACAAGTCTGAAAATGTCCTTATCTCGAGAAAATGCTCCTTTTCTGTAGATTCATTCAAATGTATTAGGCCTAAAAAGGGAGAGTGACTAGAGGATGTATAAAAATTCATGCTTCAGCGAATATATTTCTTGTATCTTTTTATCACACGCCGTTTAATCATAAAACGCGAATTGACGTCTTTGCAAGAAGAGTAGATCCAGATGATCCGGATCTGCTATATTTGATTATGCGGTAGTACAGATGTCATTGTATAATTTCTGAATATTCATGGAGTAAATGATTAATTTTGTTACAAGGATGTATTGTTACAGGGTATGTTTCGTCCACGGACTGTCCGGATACATGGGTTGCCTTTGAAGGTTCATGCTATCTGTTCGGAACTGACACACCCTTGAAATATTTCGAGGCAGAGGTACATGATACTTTGAATGATATCCAGGCTCGATCTTCCATATCAAGTGAATTTAATTTAGTTTCATACATTAAATGAATATATGTCAATATATATTTCCATTTCATATCGTGCCAAAATGTATATGATACTCGGTAATACTGGCATCTCTTATAGACGCACCCTGCACAACTATGTCTACAAAGCTCATGGTCGAATATGCCTGTTTTAGAAATAGTTTACTCTCTGTATTAATGATAATATACAAATGCCTGATCGAGTCTTACTGAAAACGTTAGAAATAGTTCTGATACTTCCCCCTAGTCACATTCAGCATGGTAGTACTAGGATGATTTGAACCTGTGTCATGACAATGTGACAACGTGTGTCAGTGATGTAGCCTTTAAATTCCATAAATACGCATTTCTACGCCTTTGCAAGCAGAGGCGAGCCAGATCAGACGGCTTATATAGGATCCGTCTCTTCAGGATCTACTCTGTTTGCTTATAATATAATATAGGTATGATTGTACAGTTTCTATCATGACCAAAAGTTCTTGTTTCTATGTGCTATTATAACAATTAATCTAAATGGTATTCATGAGCTCATTACTTAAATGAATATTCATGGAGTAAAGGGTTAAACATTTACCTAATAGATACGACCCCTTTTGACGCCTTTGCAAACAGATTAAATAAACCAGACAATCTGGCCAGTGTCTGCTCTGCTGATATACAAAACAATATTCATTTTATTTACAGTTTCTGCTATTTCAATTCCCCAAGTTTATGTTGCCATTATAAACAAAGTATACAACTAATATGCATAGTATTCAAATATTAACGACTAGCCCTATTGAAACCTAATTCCATGAATATTTATATAAAAAACAATGACTTCATAATAATTAATTAGATTAATATTTATAATAACACATGAACACTTCATATTTTGACCATGGCAATACTGTTGAATCGTAATCTATATATATTATGTCATAAGCAAACAGAGAAGGGGCCGTCTCAATTGGGCCTACTTTGTTTACAAAGACACAGAAAGGCGTATCTATGCAGTAAACCGTAACAAAATAAGATAATCTGAAAAGGGTTATTCCATATCCGATGCCTTTTCCCTCTCCTACTTATATTAGTCCTAGATGACAAAAACACCTGGCATTAAGGAAGGAACCCAAACCATCACATTCAATTGTTTCAGCACTACTGTCGCCAACACGAAGGACATCTTGTGCACGTCAATGATGCTATGGAAAATGCATTCCTCAAGAATTTCCTAACCTCTCTCAAACGTATGTATCATCTTTCAGAATTGGATAACCACTGCGATTTGCAAACGGAGTGCGCCCTGTTCTTGGTATACATGTGCACTGTTTGCAATTTTATATCATGTCCATTTACCTTTTTGTCCCCGCAATCTACTGTGACATGAGTTCTTAGCATTGCTGTCCTAACTCCCACATTCAACAAGACACAGAGAAAAACAACAATTACGTGTGGTGTAAATCCGCTTTAAAATTACAGGTACATAGACTGGAAACAATCTTCGTTTTTTAACCTAAATGTATAGGGATCGAGTAAATTAGACCCATGCGGACGGTGTAAACCAAGATGCATGATTCCTAGTAATAAACAATAACTAGGAACTTTGCAGCAATACCCTAGTATGCAATAAGCAGTATATCCGTATTGAAAGAATCCCCTGTTTGTGCAATACTTAAAATATAATATTCTTAATACGTGTGTCACCACAGGCATACCTTTCAGTTCAGTGTGGATTCAAAAGAGGCGCCGAGTGTCTCCGGGTCTCATAACGGTCCATCTTGTTGGACACAGTTTATATTAGTCAATAGAATATAAACAGACGTAACTAGACACGGAGATATCAAACAAAAAAGTACAGTCGAAGAAGAGCCAAGATTCTCTAGTCATACGTAATGCCTGTTGGGGCGTAAGGATTGTAAAGTGTTTTGAAATTGTACTGTAGCTGCCTATTACTGGATGGGACTCACAGATGAGAGAATAGAAGGAGTGTGGGTATGGTATGATACAGATACTGTAGCAAATTTCACTGATTGGGCTCAGGGACAACCAGATAACTGGAATGGAAAAGAACACGAAGACTGTTGTCAGTACCATCCATACCATGACTTCCACTGGAACGATGCCGGGTGTGATAATGCAGTAGAGCCATTATGTGAGATAAGGTTTGTATGAACTATTTGTCAACTGTAAAATAATCCGCCACGAGAGTAATATCTCAACATTTGAATCAGACAAATCAAGCCAACACCCTTGTGTACCAAGAACCTTCACGATCTTCACGGTCTCTTTTCCCGAAGGTTAGATGTTCTTTCCCCACTTCCCACTCAAAATGGCTTAAATTGAATAAAGCTAACCCGTTCGACAATTATGCAGCTTTTCTTGATGTAGACCTTAAAATTGAATTATTTCTTCTAAAATATATGACAAAAGAGATGATTTTGATTTTAATATTGTAAATTTCCCTCATCTTGACAGAGATGTTCCCCGTGCCCCATCTTACGGGGTTATATATCTCAACTTATTCGTTTTGCTAGAGCTTGTTCATCTATTGACGATTTTAACAGTCGAAATCTCATTTTAACTGAAAAGCTGTTTAAGCAAGGATATAGATACCATAAACTAAGAAACACTTTCTCTAAATTTTACTAACGAAATCTCTCACTTATTGGCAAGTACCAATGTAATCTCAAGGCACTTCTGCGACACGGTATTTCACATCCTGAATTTTATGGTGATGTGATTTACAAACTTCGTAAAATTATTTGACATACCCATTTTCTCACTTTGTTCATCAAATATGTTAAAAAAATCATTAAAAGGGGATATGATCCTATAGTACTACAACATACTGCATGTTTGGATGTCAACCCTTTTACAGTTGGCAATCACGCTGGCCTCTTTGCATGTACGCCGACAAGAAAGGTTTAGTACTCTATGAAGGCGACCTCTTAAATCCAGAAACGGAAGGAGGACGTCAGATATCTGTACTATTTCGTTTTTGTCGTACCCTTTATTACCTTTCTACAGTTACTCTGTTTGCAGCTCAATCATTGAGTACACTAGCGATAGGTGGATACAGTTTGTTCACTTAAATGTTTTTGTTATAAATGCACTTTACCACTGTATTTGCAATCGCGGTTGTTGTAGTTTAGTCGGAGAGGGGATACGTTTATTTACACTGTTTTTTAGGGTGGGGATGGAATAAGTGTGAGGTTGGGCGCCCATAAACAGGTTTACCCACCCCACACCGTGACTTTTGTCACTGACCGTTCCAAGGCGGTACTCCCATCTTCCCCCTATTGTATGTTTGTTTTGTCTTTGTGCGTCTCTTCATGTTTTATAGTTATGTACATTTGCTGTTTCCTTGTGTTGCTGTTCGGGCGACTGTTTGTTCTGTATGTCGTGTTTCCTCCATGACTCATTTTTGTATTTTGATTGATTATTATTTAGCCTGCTGCATGCGAATGAGTGAATTACCTAAGTATGCAAACAGTTTGTATCCGGATGACACTGAGTATCTCGACGTCTCATCAGGATCTAAACTATTTGATAATGTCATACTGTTGGAAAGAAATACTAAATAAATCAAATGTGACAACTGAAGTCGATATTTTCTACCAACAAATGTTTGCTCTGCAGGCTTAAGGTTAATACTCCAAAATATTCATGAATTCAAAGAGTCAGACATTTAAAAGTATGAACTCATGTATGCACCGAAAAATATGCGGACGTATCCCTTGTTGCAGCACACTTTTGTCTGAAAAGAACTGCCTATAATACGCGTCTGCATTAACCAATAAACAGCATAAATTCCAGTTAGTTTACTGTAAGGAAATATATGTAGAATAAAGGTCAAGCTTAACATAGACTTTATATACTTTACATAATCTGACTGATTTTAAGAATAAGGGGATCGTTCCCAAAATCAAGTTTTATTGGCTGCGGCGATAGCCGCAGCCTTACTTTGATGGCAGTTGAAAGTTCCCATGATTTACTGCGGGCTTAGTTTTTATTTAAACGTGTGATAGAAAATTCCAACTAGTATTTAATTTTATTTCATTTCTTTACTGCATTGTTAACACTATACATGTCATTTTCAGGTCATTAGCTGTCCAGCATTTTTTCTGCACTCTGAGCAATTGATGTCTGCAAATAGGGTCGTCTGCTCCATTTTTCCCTACCATATCTATTCAAAAAAATGTCAGAGTGAAAAACAGTTTGGACGCTGATAGGGTGCCAAGTTACTCGGCGTCTCATTCGGATCCAGACTGTTTGCAAAGGTTATTATAAACGCTAAAAACAAAAGCAAAAGCAGCTGGAACAAAACTTACACCTGTTTAGAGGAAAAGTTGCTTATATTTCAGAAGTCAGCTGATCTCTTTGATCAGAACTTTTGTATGTCCTTGCATAATCAAAATTACTAACTAATGATGTTGTCACCTACCATGCTTAAACATGGTTTACGCAGCCATTTTACGCTTACGTAAAACCTCGCTTGTGTGTATCGTATATGTGTATCGTGTGTATGAGCGCTCTTCGTTTCCTTTGAATTGGTTTTTGTCGGGTTCCTTTATGTTCTATTTTTGCTAGAGGATTTTGAATGACAAAAAAATGCAGAGGGTTCCTCTATGAGCATTCTGACCTGGTACTACACGGTTTGTAAATGCCAATGCACTGAAAGGGTTAAAAAGACCTTCGGTATTGGTTTTTTGCTAGAGACGGAAATGAAATGTACTCACCTGGACGGTTTTAGATGGTATTCGTCCGCCGGTGTTGCAACTCCCTTTGTTGTTATTCAACATGTTGTCACAAAGTGTTGTGCCAAAACCTATTTTAGGCAATCCTACGTTCTTTGTCTTGACAGGGTATAGTTCGATTTCGAGCGCTGAGCCGTGACTGCACTTTTCTATCTATAGAAGTTGTAACCATTCTAATTTATGGGTAAGTGGACAATGGGTGTCACAAGAAGCTCGTAGTAATCATGAAGTATTAGTATATACATTGTATATGTTTATTACAGGTCTGTATAACCACAGGTAACTCCGAAACAAATACATGATTTGTGACGCGTTTTACCTCTATGTGTGGACTCGTCCTAAAGGTCACAGCTCACGGGTCAAAATCGAACTATAGCTTGTGCGAAATGTTGCAGCATGGACATCAAATGTAACAAGATGTCCATGCTGCAAACTTTCAGTATTATGATTAATCCTTTCATTGTAACATACCTTGCAATTAAAAGAACTATTGATTTATCAGGAGAGAAGAATCGCAGGCTATCGTTGGCTGACATGGCTGCCGTCTGAAGTTCACCGTTGATGCTATTCTTAGTGAAATTAAGGAATAAAACGGTTTCAAGTTTTTTGGAATTTCTGCCTATACATATATGCAATGTTTTCTTTGATTGTATATTAAACAATACGACATATATTTGCCCCCTTTGAACATATTTATCAAAGAAACCCACAGTTGTCCCTTTGCACCTTTTATCACAGAATCCTACATTTGCGCGTTTTGGATCTGTTTATCAAAGCAACCTGCATTTTCGCCCTTTGTACCTTACTATTAAAGAAACCTAAATGACCCCATTTGGATCAATTCATCAAAGCAACCAATGCTTGTTCCATTTGTCAGGGGCGTAGCTAGCGATACACATTTACC
Organism: Azorinus chamasolen; assembly: GCA_963576725.1. NCBI lineage: Eukaryota > Metazoa > Mollusca > Bivalvia > Cardiida > Solecurtidae > Azorinus > Azorinus chamasolen. The sequence continues at coordinate 48,236,092 of OY755246.1, read as the reverse complement.
TACGTGCGTAACATCAATCAAAAAGGTGAAAACATTATTATGGCCAAAATGGAATAAAAATGTACGGCTAAGTGGGGCGGAGTTAGGTTTTGACAGACATTCTGTCTTGTAATGTAAGCTTTAACTTGTTTCCTCATATTGACACCTTTTGACGCCACTGTAAAAGTAACCTTTGTAATAAACCTAGCATTTGCTCCTCTAGGTTTGCATACTGTATTTATGATAATTGGTTTGAAACTACATACTTCTAAACATTTCCTAGAAAATGCTCCTTTTCGAAAGATTTATTGAAATAGGTTGAGCTAAAACACCTCTTAAAGAATGGGTTAAGTATTTCAGTTATACGTATGTGCCGTGAAATAATGCTAAAATGTACTCCAAACTCCACCTATAGCAAACTCACAGTTTGTTTTCCGGAGGAGCATGCCCCTGAACCCCTTTACCCACGGTGCGTACACATTACATTTGAATCCAGTTACGCTCCTGCAGTTGTATAAAGCTTTTCAGAAATAAAACACTCAAACCCAACAAATGTGCGTCACCATTTGTTGCATTAGATGAACGAAACACCCGATAGTGTTTACTCAACACGCTCTCAAAATGAGTTGAGTTGTTGCATTATTATCCAAACAGCTACGCATATCCACACACTGGACTTGTCTATTAGGCGAGAAGGCCAACACATTATAAGTTTACTTGAGCAAACGTTATTTCACAGGTCAATGCCCAGACAAAAAAAAACAACAACATTTATTCACTAAATTGCTACCAGATGTTGTCCGTTATACTAAAAACCGTACGACTGGAAATTGCGATATTCGTGTGTTAGAACTTACAATTATTTCTGTCGTACGAGCTAATCAGCCTTAACTGATGCACGAAAGAATGTTTCATATTGTCAGTTTATCACAGTAGGAAGGTTGTCGTAAGTTAGGTCTTCAGTGATACGATCTCTAATAAGACGGGTCCCATAAGATATGTCAATTCAATGTTCAAACACATGGTCCCGGTGCATGAACATATTTTAGTTACGAAATTATGGGCAAATCTATATTCAGTCTCAACTTTAGTGTCCAGAGGTAGCAAATGTATACTGTGCTGATAGATAGCAAATGTATGTTGTTTGGGCCAAGGTCCAGAGTGGGCAAATGTTGGTTGTTTCATTAATAGACCCAAAGGAAACAAATGCAGGTTGCTTTGATGAATAGGCCAAAATGAAACAAATGCATGTTTCGTTGATAAATAGGTCCGAAGCGGACAAATGTATTTTGCTTTGATAATATGTCCAAATGGCGCAAATGATTTTGCTATGATAGATAGGTCTGAAATGGAACAAATGTAGGTTACTTTAATAAAAAAAGGTTCAAAGGGGGGGGGGTCAATGTGGGTTGCTTTGTTAAAAAGATCCTAATGTAGATGCGCAAATGTAGACCCCCTTGATAAATATGTCCTCATGGGGTGTATGTGGCTTGGAAAAATGGGTCAGAATTGCGCAAATGTATATATCCTTGATAAATAATTGCAAAGGCGGCAAAAGTACGTCACTTTCATAAATTGGTCCAAAGGGCACAGATATAGGTTACTTTGATAAATGGGGTAGTCATTATATACAGTATAGCATTAACCCAGTCTCTCATAGACTACTTTTAGACCTAACCTCTTTGAATAAATATACGGCAAAGGAGCACCAAATTAGGAAATAACTCGTTTACCGCATCCAGAGACTTTGCAACAACAACTCCTCAACCAGCACTATATTGCTATTCAGTAAAGAAATCGGCGTCTTATCAGGATCCAAGCTGTTTCACTCTCGGTTAATCGGTTTTATGTTTAGCCCAAGATGGGTTAACCTTTTTACCTCTTTCCATTATTCACGAAAATCGATAATGAAATTCTGTACCGGGTTCTCTAATCTAGTTTTAAGTAAGTGCTTGATGTAATAGAATAAATAACTGTCATGGTCAAGACCACTTGCTTTATAGATGTAAACACCATAACAACAGATAAAGCATTTCGTGGCATCAGATGGTAAAACCATTGTCGTAAAATACCCCACCCACTTAAATTCTGAGCAGCTATGGTGCAAAACGTTAACTATTTTTCCATTGTACAGCCTAACATCTCTGAAGCGACCAGATAGTGAACTAAGCATTTCGTGGAATCACAAGACAAAACCATTGTCGTAAAATATCCCACCCACTTCAACTCTAAATGCGCTTTGGTGTTAAATGTCAACAGACGTTGTACAGCAGAACCTCTCTAAAGGGGCAAGATAATTATTTATGTATTTCGCGCCTTTTTACGATAAAACCAATGTCGTAAAATATCCCACCCACTTTAATTTTAAGCACACTTCAACAGGCTTTGTACAGCAGACCTCTACAATGTATAAGGTGACCGGAAAATGTATAAATAAGTAGATGGTTTCTTCGTGCAAGATAGAAGTAACAGAGAAAAGTCCCAAAGGAGATTTCTGCATATCGTTCGACCTACATTAAAACCAACCTGCATTGAAGACCCAAAATGTTATCTCATTTTGTCGGAGATTCATTATAAGTAGTTAAGTTCTATAAACCTTATAAGGATTTAAACGGGTCGAAACTATGATCGCGATTTTAAACTAAATAAGGAAACAAACAAACCGATGGAGAGGGGTGTGTGTGCCTGAATGTTTAGGGCAAATACGACATTATATTCTTATTATGGAGTGAGATGTATTCAGAAGCCAAAGGGAAGAGGCGTCTTTCCTATTCAAACAGTTTTTAAGGTAAACGTATAACTCTCAGCTTCTCTAAAACAAAAGTATGCACATATTTGGATCTGGAATACTTTTGACTACTTCAAAATCGATTAAGCTTTTGAGAAAGTATTGACCAAGTGGCAAACAGTTTCGATCCTAACGAGAGGCCGAGTAACTCGACGTGTCCTCTGGTTCCAAGCTGTTTGCAAATGCGAGTCAGGTCGCGATTAGCTGTAAAAAGGGTTAACAAAGAAAGACACCCAAGGGTCAACACAATTATTCAAAGCTTTTCGGAATTAAATACCACAAAACAATATATGTGCGTCATCATTTGTTGCATTAGATGAATGAAACACCCAATGGTGTTTACTCAACACGCTCTCAAAAGGAGTTGAGTTGTCGCAGTATTCTCGAAACAGTTACGCAAATACACACACTGGTCTTGTCTATTAGCCGAGAGGGCGAACGCATTATACGTTACTTTGAGCCCAACACTGTATAACGCTACTTCAGAGGTCAATGACCAGGAATAAAACAAAACAATGTTTCACTACAGTAAAACCTCTCTATAGCGGCCAGTAAAGTGAGTTAATTACATTAGGGTAGGTGGCAGATTAAAGCAAGGTGGAAGTAAAACAGAACGCTCCTATAGGAGCGTTCTGTTTCGTTTTCACCTTGCTTTAAGCAGCCACTCGCCTTTAACACAAAATACTTGATGTAATTTAGTGGTCGTTATAGAGAAGTGTTACTGTAAATTGCAACCAGGTGTCCGTATTATTTAAGATCGTGCGACTGAGGACTTAGGCTTCTACAGTGATACGATATCTAGTTAGACGGGTCCCATAAACATGTGTTAATTCAATGTTCAAGCGCACGGTCCCGGTACATGAAGCTATTTCAGGTACGAATGTACTGGCAAATCAATATTCAGTCTCAACTGTAGTATCATAGTGCGTTGATAGATAGGTTGGGGCAAATGTATATTGTTTGGGCCAAGGTTCAAAGTGGACAAATGTTTGTTGTTTGATATATAGACCCCAAGGCAAAAAAATACATGTTGTTTTGGTAATACGCCCAAATGAAACAAATGCTTTGATAAATAGGGCCAAAGGGGGTCAATGTAGATTGCTTTGATAAAACAGATCTAAAGGGGGCAAATGAAAGTTGCTTTGATTAATATATCCAAAAGGCGCAAATGTAGGTCCCCTCGATAAATATGTCCAAATGGGGGATGTATGTGGCTTGGATGAATTGGTCCAAATTGCGCAAATGTAGATTGCTTGTAATAAATAATTGCGATGGCGGCAAAAGTACGTCGATTTGATAACTTGGTCCAAAGGGTGCAAAAAAACGTTGTTTTAATAACAATGTCCAATGGGCAAGGCTATAGGTTCGTTTGATAAATATGTCCAAAGGAGGCACGTGTAAGTTGCTTTGATAATAGGTCTGTTGAACCGCAAATTTCACGCCACCCATTTTTCACACGTGTGAAAAATGGGTTGACGCATTTTTCACACGCGTGAAATTTGCGGCCCCATTTTTCACATATGTGAAAAATGTGGCCCCATTTTTCACAAAACCCTGCTGTGAAAAATTCGGTAGCACTTTAACCCCATTTTTTGAAGACCTACTAATACCAACGCATTTTTCACAGATATGTCAATAGATGGTTTTGCTATTGTTGATACGAGAGATCTTAAACAGACATCAGGACATTGAATTAGTATCGGATAGGGTAGCTTTGTCCCTGAATTATATTTATGACAGTAATATCCCCTGAGTCGACCCTCGTTATCTCGAACTTGGGTCAGTCGAACTTCTGCTTATGCCGAAATCCTCGAAAGTCACTGCAAATTGAGCTGTTATTTGAATTGCAAGCAATTCTGATCCAGACCAGATACAGAGCTACTCGGCGTCTGGTCTGTATATAAACTGCTTGGGATTCTGTTTTATTCTCAACAATGCAAATGAAGCATGTGTATTTGACCAAAAAGAAATTTTAAAAAGTAATGCGGTACCCGTGTATCGTGTGTAGAAAGATCATTTATCTCAGAGTTCTTTAAAGTCGAACTAATATTGATGTTCGCAAAGAGTTCAAGCTAATGAGTGTCGACTGTACTTTAGTATATGGTAACAGAAATTATGATTTAAGGAATTATCCAATTACCGAAATTAAAACCGACGTAGATGATAAGAATGTTTTGTAAATATACATATATAAAATATGACAGGGCACTGAGAATAAACTGAGAGTATACTGAGATTAAAACAAGGTTAAATTACAGTAAACTGACAGTCTACGGTAGAATAGCTTTTAGTAATATGTCTTACTAATGAATTAATGAAGATGGTATTTTAGCTCACCAGAGCACAAAGTGCTCAGGGTGAGCTTTTGTGATTGCCTGATGTCCGTCGTACGTCGGCGTGCGTCGTGCGTCGTCCGTCGTTCGTCGTCCGTCGTCAACAATTTGAACCTTTAAAATTCTTCTCCTCTGAATCTACAGGGGTCTCAGCTTTCATCTTTGGCACATAGCATCATCTGTAGGTCCTCTACAAAAGTTATATAAATTATGTCCCTGGGGTCAAAATTGGCCCCGCCCAGGGGTGCATTGTTTTCTATAGTAACATATAGTGAAAACTTTGAATATCATCTCCTCTGAAACAGGAAGGTTCTCAGCTTTCATATTTGGCACATAGTATCATGTTCAGGTCCTCTACAAAAGTTATATAAATTATGCTCCTGTGGTCAAAATTGGCTACACCCCAGGGTGGACAGTTTTCTAGCAAACTTATAGCTGACTGCGTTTTTAAGCATCTTCTCATTACTCATAAATAGGTCATCCAGTCAAGCAGTAGAGAGAGATGACCAGTGGCTATTTTTAGTGCACCTGTATCTGGTGCTGGAGCTCTGTCTTGACCCTTTGCCTGTTCTATGTTTATTATTAATTTGAATGCCTACTGCATATTCATGAACAAAATAGTAAAAATGAAGTATGGAAGGTGGAACATTGTAGCCATTTATTTTCCAAATTTCACAACCTACTGAATATTCATCTACAAAATAATTATAATGAAATATAGTAGGTGGAACAGTGTAGCCAGTTTAGAATCTTAAGGAACAGATGTATCAAATTCCATTAACAAACAGAGCAGGCCCTGATCAGATGGCTCCTATAGGAGGCATCTGATCTGGGTCTACTCTGTTTTCTAATGTGTGAAAACACGTTTATATGAGGGAAGGGTTAATCAATAATAGTGATTGGCATTATGATATTATTATAACCTGCCCTGCAGTTCAGAAGAAGGGTAAATCATTTAAAGACTCCAGAATGCCAAATTAAAGGTTTTAAATAAATTATGAAATATTTTTTAACATGAAATTGTATTACTTGAAACTATTAAGTTAAACTTGTGAATATGAAATTATTATGTAATAATTTATAATAATATTCAAATGCAAAAAATCAGTTTGGAATGCTAGGGTACACATATCCGTTCAGAAGAACAGTTGATCGCCTTTAGTCAGAACTGTGTATGGTCTTGTTTAAAATTATGTCCCTGTGGTTAAAATTGGCCCCACCTGAGGGGTGGTCAGTTTTCAATAGAAATATATAGTAAAAACATTGAAAATCTTCTCTGAAACTGGAAGGTTCATACCTTTCATATTTGGCACATAGCTTCATGTTCAGATCCTCTACAAATGTTATATAAATTATGCCCCTGTGGTCAAAATTGGCCCTGCCCCAGGAGTAGCCAGCTTTCAATAGAAACATATAGTGAAAACTTTGAAAATCTTCTCCTCTGATTGTCTGGTGAGCGCTTCAGGGCCATTCTGGCCCTCTTGTTTTGAAATGCTGTGATGTGGCGAAATAAATTATTATTATTATTATTATTATTATTATCATTATTATCATTATTATAAAAAATGATAGTAAAACAAAACAATGTAATAAGTATGATATTTTCCATCATTGGATTGTCAGTTTACTGTCTGTTCACTCTCAGTGATGTGTCAAATTACTTTCAGTAAACTCTCATTGTACTGTCAGACTAAAGCCAGTTAACTGACAGTACGTGAGGGTGACAACTTTAAACAACGTTGCTTGTGTTATTGTTTCGGTGCCAGATAAGCACAACCGGATAGGCAGTGCGCGTATATTTATAGAAGGTCACAAAAGGTCATGACTCACTGTGCGAAAAAAAACGAAGCCAATTTTTGGCCCATTTTTAAACATTTTGGTGTCATGTTTATGCGCGTCGTGTCTATTGCCATTAGATCTAATGAATAATGCGATTAGTTTGATGCTGCAAATGTATGGTGCACCATAACAGTCATAACACGAGTAGAGATAGCAGAGGTAGCGTGCGTTATTTTTGGGCCGAAAAAACCCCGTGTCTGAGCCGATTTTGGCAGCTGATAAAACGCCCATTTATATACCTACGACCATCATACTGGCCCACTTTACAGACTGGCATAGAGTCATTATAACCCTAACTATTCAAACAATTTGCTTCATATAGATCCAAGTTATGGAACGCCAACATCGCCAATACGTTTTATTACGCTACATGAGTCGAAAGGATATAAGGATTTTCAGAACAATCAATGCGGGCATTTTTCTTCAATGGTTTTCCTAAATTGCTGAACATTCTAAAATAAACTTCTACTTTCGGTTTACATGTCTGCGTTGATCTCTTTTAAAACAAAGTTGTGATCTGGAAACATAGTGCAGAGTCGGAGAAATAATTTTTCCTCCGCTCTCAAATTATTGCCGAAAGATGGCGTGTCAAGTCCGATACAACATATGTGAGCATATTTGTTGTCACAATATACGATATTATCACGTATGATATACTATTTACGTACTATACATATATACGTACACTACACGATACGCTATGAACGATTCCTTGCATTATCATTACCTTAAGTAAAGAACAACTCTTTCTTTCATTAGATACATGTAATACATATATTACATAAAGTATTAATCAAATATCCCATAAAATGGAAATAGTACCCATTATATTAACCGTGAGATATATAACATATTCGCACGAAAGATATACACATGATATACGATTAACGCACGATAGATATACGCATGATGTACGCTACGTACTGTAAAAAAGGTCGTAAGAAATGTACACAACCACTATGCAAACGGTTCTAGATTTATGACCAGAGCGACAGACAATCAGCCAATCGGGACAAAATATCCCAGATATTCGATATCCCGGGTGTTGCAGCACATGTTGTCGACGGTGTATATATCGTCGCCAGCAACAATATATGCCGAAACAAGTGGCACATATTGTCGCCGGCGACAGTATGTACGGAAGTTGTCGGCATCGGCGACAATATGTGCTCAAGGGTTACGCCATTGTCATATTGTCGTTCGACTCGTTTGTCGGGAAATCAAAATTATAGTATTCGGTGGTTTACGACACAACAGTGTAATAGCGTCAATGATAATCAAAAGCTGTGTATTGTGTCAACTGCTTTGACAGGATTACATATCCGTCCGGCTGTTTGCCTGTTGTTTCATCCATATGTATGTTCTCTGTCGTCAACTTGTTCGTCGTTAAAGTCGTTTGACATATTGTCGCCAAAAATACCCTCAAAAGCACCATAAGCTTCGTCACATATTGTCACCGGCGACAATTTGTGCAGTTCAGCAGTAATATGTGCCGAAAACTTCGGGACATATTAACGCCGGCGACAATATGTTCCATCTGTTTCAGCAGAGATGGTCGCCGGCGAAAATATGTACAGCGGCGACAATATGTGCCGCAACACGGGGACATCAAATGCATATCAAATATGTGGACACTAAAGGATTAACAAGGAACTCCAAATACGTTTTACCCACGTGACCCATAATTATATTTTAATCAAATAAGTATGTTGAGCAAGCACCCAAATCAACTTCTGAGTTGTACTACAAATCTGGCATTTCGATTCCTGCGACCTTGATCTATAACCGAAATGACCAAAGAAATTGGTCAACTTCAATATATTCTCAAGAGTGAAAAATGCGTCGCGTGTTTTGAAGTGAATATTTGAGCACATCTTCTCGACGCATTTTTCACATACGTGAAAAATGCGTCAGGCTTTGAAGGGGGGTATAGGAGCAAAACGCAATTTTCACAAATTATGTGAAAAATGGGGCCGCAAATTTCACACGTGTGAAAAATGGGTGGCGTGAAATTTGCGGTTCAACATAGGTCAAAGGGTCGAAATGTAGATTCCTTTGATAAATGGATCCAAAGGGCGCAACTATATTGAGGTTTCTCTGATAAATAGTTGAAAAGGGGGCAACTGTGAGGTTTCTTGATAAATGGGTTCAAATTGAGCACATATATATTGCTTTGCTTAATAGAACGTCAAACATTCTCAAAAATAAACCAACCTATACGAATAACATTTGCCCAAGTCTAACTATATATATAACAAGACACGCATGTTCCCCTCCATCCACGCCAATTATCACTATTCCAGGTTGCTCAGCCATGAAAATTTACAACAAATCGTATCAAACGTATCAGAGACATGCTTACTATATCCTGTGAAATGGTATATGTTAACCTTCAGCGAGATATACAGTTGAGCTTTGATATCTCGAACTTCAAAGGACCGTACAAATAAGTTCGAGATAACAGAGGTTCGAGTCATCCGATTTATAAGCTGACCAATATCTCAATATTCACAGCTTAATGCAGGTCGAGAGTAATGCTGAAAGCCTACATTAAGTTGTCAAATGTGTTTCTAGATATCGGTAGTGATACATGTTAGAGCAAATCTGTATTGTATATTTTGGAAGGACCGAACCGAAGTTAAACTGCTCACACATTGAAAATAATCAGTTTCAAAGAGATATACATGTACTCACAAATTGAATATCATTAATTCCAAAGAGATACACTCACAAATTGAATATAATTATTTTCAAAGAGATATACTCACACATTGGACATAATCAGTTTCAAAGAGATACACACACATATTGATCATAATCAGTTTCAAAAAGATATACTCACACATTGAACATATTCTGTTTCAAAGAGATATACTCACACTTTGAATATATTCAGATTTTAAGAGATATACTCACATATTGAACACAATCGGTTTCTAAAAGAATTTTTTATACCAGTACACATTCCCATCACACACCACACATCACTTTCAAATTTTAAGACTAGAGCAGCACCTCGCCCAAATGATAAAAGCAAACAATGATTAACCCTTTCTCTAATAAACATATATACATGCATCTATCACTTTACGAATATTCATTAACATTTCTAATGATTTATAAATTTCAAGGAATTGTTTACATGTAAAACCTGTAAAAGAAAATCTATATATTTACATAGACAAACAGAACAGACCCTAGTCAAATGGTTCCTGCAGAAGCCATTTTATCTGTGTTTACTCTGTTTGCAAACGCAAGACAATGCGTTAGTACATAAAAGGGTTAATTTAGAGGATACATTAAAATGCGCCAATGCTAGACATAGTCCGTGGCGGAAACTCAAGAATTTGATCTATATAATATTATTAACACAGTACCCCAGAAAAGTGGTCCAATAGAAAAGTGACACCAGGTCAATGTTTGACGTCCAAAACTGAACTGGTATATTAATTGTACATAGAAAGACGGCCAAGACCAGCGTGGGTCGTCATTATATATAGAATTAACCCATTCGCTCCTAGTATACTTTTAGACCTAACCTCTTTGAATAAATCTACTGAAAAAGGTCATTAACTAGAAAAAAGAAAACTCGGTTACTGCATCCAGAGAGTTAACTGCATTTTGCAACAACAACACATAGACCAGCATATTGCTGTTCAATAAAGAAATAGCCACATTATGCCTTTTAGTTCTTAATATGCTCTTAACGTCTTAACTAGCATTTTCAAAACAGCGTGTTTCCCTGTGAGATACCGAGCACTCGGCGTCTAATTAGGATCGAAGCTGTTTCACAGTCGGTCAGTCGTTTCATTAAACAGTTAGATCGAATCTGATCAGTGAAAAGTTCAGCAAATCGGAGATTAAGCAGACATCAAGTTTTCAGCATCAGACGGGTTAACCTTTTTACCTCTTTCCATTATTCACAAAAATCGATAACGAAATTCTGTACCGGGTTCTCTAATCTAGTTTTAAGTAAGTGCTTGATGTGATAGAATACATTAGTGTCATGTTCAAGACCACTTGCTTTTGAGATGTAAACACCATAACAACAGATAAAGCATTTCGTGGCATCAGATGGTAAAACCATTGTCGTAAAATACCCCACCCACTTTAACTCTAAGCACGCAATGGTGTAAAACGTCCACAGGCTTTGTACTACCGAACATCTCTAAAGCGACCAGATAGTGAGTTAAATATGTCGGGGCATCACAAGACAAAACCATTGTCGTAAAATACCCACCCACTTTAACTATAAGCACGCTATGGTGTAAAACGTCAACGGGTTTTGTACATCAGATGATGATCAGAACCCTTCTAAAGCGACCAGATAGTGAATTAAATATTTCGAGGCTTTTTATGATAAAACCATTGTCGTAAAATACCCAGCCCACTTTAATTGTAGACACTCATCAACCGGATTTGTACAGCAGACATATATAAGGCGGCCAGATAATGTATAAACATGAGCGTAAATAAACATGAGCGCAAATAAAAGCAGATGGTTACTTCGTGCAAGACGAAAGCCATGCAAAAAGGTCACAAAAAGGGCTTTGTGCATAAATTTCGACCTACATTAAACACAGCCTGCATTGAAGACCCAAAATTAGATATCATTGTGTTGGTCGCTCTAGAGAGTATTCATTGTATGTAGTTAAGTTCTAGATAAGATTACACAGACAGTTTTGTCCTCAGTAAACCGTGTCGTCTGCTACACTATCTTTTACTTTTCTTTTTATTTTGTTTGTAAATCATAGTCACAGTAACAAACAGTTTTGATCCCGATAAGACGCCGAGTTACTCTGGCTCTCATCTGGATCCGTTTGCATAGGTATTCGCATATGCGACATTGGCAGCGACTGACAATCACTTTGGCAAGAGTTACTCCTAATTCCATATATTATGCGTATGTTTACACAATGGCAAACGGAGTAGACCAAGACCAGACGACCCCTATATGAGCTGTCCTGTCTGATCAGGGCCTGTTTTGTCTGCTTATGCAATAATGTTGCAGCGTATTGCATGGCCACACAGTTCTGTGTTCATATGCCATTATAAATATGTAAACTTATTTATATTCATAATTCATTTAATTCTTACAAGAATATTCATGAAGTAAAAGATTAAAGTGCCACACTAATCATTGAAACCAGATATAACATGGGAATGCATTTACAGTTTACACCGGCAGTTGATAAACGAGTGCATGTCAGCTTACGCAGTTTGCATATTCAAACTCATAAATATAGGGTTAACCCTACTGTAATTTGAAATTTGCGACGGAAGGCGGAGTCATTAAAATAATTTAAGACCGTTAAAAACCTCATATACCGTCGCAAATTTCAAATTACAGTAGGATTAACCCTATTCTAACGCAATCTTAACATGAAAAAGCCGATTTTAACTCAAGTAATATCCTTTGCGCGCGGACGATTAAATGAGTGATGAGGCAAGAAATAGTACAACAGTTTCTCTCAGATTTCTTAAAGTAACTGTGTTTTCACCCTGGTTTGTATATATACATTTCATTAGTCATGAATAATTGTGCGATAGCTATTCAACATGCTCAATACATACATTCAATACACATTTTGGTAAAGTAACGTCATCTTAGTCTTTGGCGCCATACGGGAAAACGTCGTCTGTAACAATGACGTCACGTTATAACGTTATGTTTGAACGATATAATAAATAAGGGCTAATCTGGATCCCAACGCTTAGAGTATCTCAATAATTCTCCACATGACACATGTGCATATAAGAGACCGTTCAAGTCGTGACAAAGTAAACAATGGAAAATAACTTGAAATAACGGGCCAAACTGGAATAGATCTAGATTTATATGTCAAAGTATGCATACGGATTTATCATTGCTTATAAACAACGCGCATTGATATATTTACATGCACATGGTGTTATTCGGCCGTTTTCGATTGGTTGAATTTGCGACATATAAAACACTTTTTATATGCCGCAAATTTGGTCACATGAGCCAATCAGATTTCAGGAAATTGACAGATTGCGTTAGAATAAGCATTTAACCCTTTCCCTGTTCTGTGTTTATTTCGATTTTCAATACCTACTGAATATTCATGGACAAAAAAGTTATAATAATATTTTGGAGGGCATTGTAGCCATTCTAGAAAGCAAAGAATCAGATCTATCAAATTCCATAAGCAATCAGAGCAGTCTGATCTGGGTCTACTCTGTTTGCAAATGCGTGAAAATGCGCCTATATGAAGGAAAGGATTAACCTCATATCATAAATAAGATCAAACAGTTCATCATATGAGGACAGGCTGGTCAGGGTCTGCTCTGGTCGCTTATAGAACATAGATATGATTCTACAGTTTCTACTATGTTAAAAAATCAATGTGGTCATTTTAAAAGTCCGCTACAAACATTCATGATGTCACTGCTACTTACATGAATATTCATGATGTAAACATGCTTTGTTTGTTTCACGTCAAATATTAAAACAACATTCGTAGTGTTCCATTGCATAGTGTTCCTCTGGGAGCTTTTCCTGCATGAATCTCCAACCTTCATCTAGCACTCAGAATTATACCTCTTTTGGGTGGTCGCATTACCGGCGTTTTACTGTATACATACCTGATTTTAATATATAGATCTAGATCCGATTCTACAATTTCCTCAATTGCAAAACAGACATGTGTTAGCATACCATGAAAACAGTTCAGCTAATGAATATTTATGATGTCATTATGCCTTACATGAACATCCATGAGGTAAAGGGTTATTATTCCCACATCATGATCTTAACTTTATCTTTAATACATATACATGTACCTCTAATAGCATTTGCGTTAAGTATGCAGTACATAGATTTGAAGCAGTGTTTCTACAATAATGTCTTCGGTGGTGTGACCTTCGAAACACAAACTGCATTGCTAACAGTCCATACCTAGATCAGAAGGTTTCGATAGGGTCCCTCTTTTCTAAGTCTACACTGTCTGGATTATTTCCTCAATGAGAGGAACACGGGGGCACGAAAGGGTTAAAGGAAGCTTAACCTACCTCATTCTGTAAGCGGAATCAGTATCCATCATTAAGCCATTACGATAAAACAGAGAAAACTCAAATGCCGCATTCTCAACAGAGCATTGTACTTATACCCCTACATGCCACTGCTGCCCAAGTTCGCATCATTTTATTTGCACCACTCTTGTTAATCATCACAAATATAACCCTTCTCCTGCAGACCATGACCGGACTCGAGTTTGCAAACAGCTTGGATCCAGATGAGACGCCGAGTAACTCGGCGTCTCATCAGGATCCAAACTGTTTGATCTTCGGATCATTAGTTTCCTATACATGTATGCTTGATTGTTTACAAGTCGACATAAATGAAAATGTGGGCAGATATTATTTTTTCACTGTGAGGAAAGGGTTACTACTGTTAGCGATCTCAAGAGCTTTACACTTAGCATTTCAAGTGAGAATACTACAATAGTGTGAGAAGCGGCATTGTATTGAAATCCCGCTCCCGCCAACAATATCAAATGCTGCTATAACAATGTTGCCATTGATATAATATTTAAACTGGCGAAGTGGTGATTATCTTTGCAGACAGTTTCGATCCCTTTGAAAAAAACCCGGAAAGTCTCGGCATCTAATCAGGGTCCAAACTGATTGACACTCTGAATAGATGTATTAGTAGGAAGTGTGCGTGTATATGTACGTTGCTTTTCGAAAACGAAAAGGGCAAAACTTTCCCCAGATATCTAAAGGTTAACCCTTTGAATTGTGGACACGTATGTACTGTCGTTTGCAAACAGTGTAGTCCCAGATCAGAGGACTCCTAGAGGAGCCCTCTGACCAGGGTCTGCTCTGTTTGTCATTCAAAAGCCTCTCGCAGAGTATACCTTGTCAAACCAAAACTACCTTTTAGTGTTGAACAGTAACGGAACATTCCACTTTCAAAAATTCAGCACTCAAGGGTTAAGATAAGAGTAGCTTTAACCTCCTTTGAATGCTGAATATGCAAAATGGAATGACCCGTCATTGTTAAACAATAGAGTCCATTCAGTATGATAGGATATAATGTGAGAAGAGGATTTGGAATGACAATCAGTAAAGACCCTGATCAGAGGGCTCCTCTAGGAACCCTCCGGTCTGGATTTACACTGTTTACAAATGACAACCCGTTTCCTTCATTCAAAAGATTAATGATTTCTGATAAGAACGGCATTCCAGAGAGTTACAGTGAAACTTCTCTAAAGCGGGCAATTTAACCCTTACAATGCGGGGAAACGAGTCGCTTATGTACATTGCAAACAGTGTAGACACACATGAGAGGGCTCATTGAGGAGTCTTCTCAACAGGGTCTGCACTGTAAGTCATGACAGACTTTTCTTAAGAAAACTCCCTAAATATTCACCGTAAGGTTGACCTGTTTGAAATTTGGAATAGTTCATTTAAATATTTAGCAGTGTAAAGGTTTATGAATGAGCATTGCTAACTTTAACCCTTATCCCGCTGTGAAAAAAATAAGGTCTGCTCAAATTCGGATACTTCCGATTCTATCAAGTTTTGAAGAAACTATTGATCAAGTTTTATGACAAAGTGTTTGTCAAACTGTTTTCCAAGTGTCAAAAAATTTGGCGTCTTATCTGGATCCAATATGTTTGCAAATGCGAGTCAGTTGACGGCTAATGGAATAAATGCTAAAAGTAAATGTCTGCTTAACCCATTCCCTCATATTGACGACTTCTGACGACTCTGTAAAAATCACTTTGTGAAAACATTGTGATAAATAGAGCATTTGCTCCAATAGGAGCAAATGCTCTATTTATCACAATGTTTTCAAAGTAAAACATTCTAAAATTGTCCTTTTTTCTAATGGTTAATGCTCCTTTTCGGTAGATTTATTCAAAGAGGTTGTTTTTAAAAATAGCTTATGAGTTAATGGTTTAATTAATGCAGAACAAAACATGCAGAAAGAAAACAGAAGTGTTGTCACCACCAGAAAACTGTGAAGGCAGCTGTTTGCAATATTTTCATCCTGCATTCAGCTATGCAGAATTTACTATATCAATAATCATGAAAGAAATAATCATGATTATCTATGAGTATTTGCAGAATTTGTATAATATCATATGGACGAATGGCTTTTCAGCCATGACAGAAAAGTAAGTGTCTGGTTAATGCAGGGCAAAACATACTGAAAGAAAGCAACAATGTTGTCACCGGAAAACTATAAAGGGAGCTGTTTGCAATACTCCCATCCTGTATTCAGCTACCAAGACTTTACTATATTATTTGATGAAGTTGTAGAATGGCATATGGACGCATGACGTTTTAGTCATGAAAGAAAGTGTAAAACTGTATAATTCTGAAAGCAAACAGAGTAAACCTAGATCAGAAAATTCCCATATTAGCCGTTTAATCAGGGTAGGCTGTTTGCTTATGAACTTATAATAGATCTTGCTCTAGATTTTCTGCCAAAACCAAAACATCATGTGTACCTACGTTATTATATAAACATCAGCTAATGAATATTCACGGTACCGTTATTTCTTACATGTACATGCATATTCAACTGGTTAGGCACTTGATTAAAGACACATGATTAGATTAGTCTTGGTGACCGTTGTAGAAAGTGTTGTTGTATAGTCTTGGATCTGAATCATTCCAGTCACCTCGTGATATTCTCATTACTCTAAACTCTAACATCGTTGTCATTGTCATGATTAAACGCAAAGGTAAGCTGATTAAACCTTTTTCTTCATTAATACTCATGAAAGAAATAATGACATCATGATAAGATGAGATGATTAAATACCTTCGCAGAAATACGCAGCAAGGTATATTCGGGATATTCGTGTGCTTTGTAATAAAGCCGGGGTGATGAAAAGTTCAGCATCATTAGTACATGTAAATGTTGAATGAAAGCAGTCTATAAAGGAAATGCTTCACAGAGGCATGAACCTTTTACCTGGTGGTGACATATCTTGACGCCTGTGCAATCAGAGTAGACCCAGGTCAGAGGGCTCCTGTGGGATCCGTATGATTAGAGAATGCTGTGTCTATTAATACATATAGGGCTGACTCTACTGTTTCGGTTTTGGTAAAAATCACTCATTCGTGATGTCATTTAATGATTATACAAATAAGTCATGTATATTCATATATTCTTTATATTCTTACATTACATTCTTACATTAGTATTATATTACGTTCTTATTTACATAATATTCTTAAATTAATATTTACATTACATTGTTATGTGCATTACATTCTTACATTGATATTTACATTAACATTGTTATTTGAATTACGTTCTTACATTAATATTTACATTGAAGGGTTGGGTTTATTCTAATAAGCTACTTTATCTTTTTATCTGGAAGATCAGAGGGCTCCTGTGGGATCCGTATGATTAGAGAATGCTGTATCTATTAATAAATCTAGGGCTGACTCTACTGTTTCAGTTTTGGTAAAAATACCCTTATTCGCGATGCCATTTAATGATTATAAAAAATAAGTCATGTATATTCATATATTCTTTATATTCTTACATTACATTCTTACATTTATATTTATATTACATTCTTATTAACATTACATTCTTACATTAATATTTACATTTGCATTGCTATTTGCATTACATTCTTACATTAATAGTGACACTACATTGTTATTTGCATTACATTCTTACATTAATATTTTACATTACATTGTTATTTGCATCACATTTTTACATTAATATTTACAGTACATTGTTATTTGCATTACATTCTTACATTAATAGTTACACTACATTGTATTTGCATCACCTTCTTACATTAATATTTACATTACATTGTTATTTGCATTACATTCTTACATTAATATTTACCAGGTAAATGGTTGGGTTTATTCTAATACATGTAGGTTAGTTTATCTTTTTATCTGGAAGACAAAAGACAATATATTCTATAGTGACTCATATTATTTATGTAAAACATTCTGATTTCTTTGTGTGTGTTTATTTTATAAGGCCCTGTGCTTATAAAACATCTAAACGTGATGTTGACGTCATTCTCAAGTATCAAATTGGTCTGACTAATCTTATGCTTTAGAAGCGTTTCATAAGCTAATGGACTGAATTCTATTTTGACCCTTTATTCCATAAACACGCCTTTCTAAGTATTTGCAAACAGAGTAGACCCAGATCAGACGGCTTCGTCTGATCAGGGTCTGCTCTCTTTATCTATGATATAATATGGATATGATTCAACATTTCCTGCAATTGCCAAAATTGCGTGTGTCCATGCGCTATTTTAGCACATTAATCTAATTAATATCCATGACGTAATTATTTCTTACATGAATATTCATGGACTAAAAGGTTAACTTTTTTCCTATACGTCATATTTATACAAATGAGGCAAGAGCAGTAGACAAAGGTGCGTAATGAAATACTAAAATAGTCATTTCGCCACCGAACTACGGTAGCACTAAGGTGACATCTGCAATACCTTTTTTATCTCGTTCTGCAAGATGTTTTTAATCTCGTAAAAACAAAATTAAGTCATGCGCACGACATACTCAGCCGATCAAAAACATTTATTATCTCATACGAATGGCTTCAACCACAAACATTTATAATATAATGTGCACTACCTAATAAGTCCTGCGCACGGTATAATTGACCAATCACAACCCTCTGTTATTGATAGATAGATAAATAGATAGATAGATTTATTCGTTTTAAAATGTACATGTCATTTAAGATCTGCATCTAACATTCCTAAAAGAAAAGATCAAGTCACAAATTAAATGCACATAGTGTCACAGTAATAGACTTGAAAGTAGAAATATATAACAGATAAAGAATCATTAACATGCCAGTTGCATCAAATACAAGGATAACACAAAAAGGATTTACATAATCTTTATTTCCATTGTGGTCCTTATACATGTACTATAGTGATTTTCATAGACCATTGAATAAAATTTCAATAATCGAATTACAGTGTTAATTACAACAGAATAGTTATGAGGACATTATACATGTATGTGATAAAAGTAATAGTCATTCCCTGGATAGTAGGAGCTTTTTTAACATTTGGTCTAAAATCAGACATAGTTTTAGAATCTCTTACAGACTGTGGCAAAGAATTCCATAGTATTCAACCAGTATATGAAAATGTATTTCGTCCATTACTGTTAAGTTTAAGAGGGGAATATTTTCCAGCATCAGTACATGTAGTTGATTCAACGTTGGAATGAGTACTTATACATGATTCACTGGAAGCATTGACTGACACTCTAATTTAGTCTGATAAGTGTGTGCTTCACTGACAGCAGAAAGTGTACCCTTCATATAGCTAGGAGCTGTATTATTATGAATGTCGAAGACACGACAGCGTGTTATTAGATCTATCCTGGACTGGTAGCCAGTTTAGCTTATAGAAAATATAAGTTCCAATGTAAGACCCTGGTTCCATATAAGACCTTGGTTCCATGTCCTATAAGTTTATTTTGAGTTACCTCAATTCTACTTTTGATTGTTTTGAGTTCAACCATAAAACTAAAAATGGGGTTGGGTGGGGGCGGGGGGGGGGGGGGAAGACTCAAGGTATCATTGTACAATGTATTAGAGATCTAGATGAGACATGTTTACATGTAGCATGTTGACCAAGATACTGCTTTTCCGTACAAAAATTAAGCTGGAATTTGCTTTTTTATTGCTGATAGGATGCATATATTAGAACAATTTCAATTGAACAATGTGAGCCAAAGGCTCAAATCTGACCAATCAAAAACTTGAGAACGAACTCAGACTCAACTAAACGTTTTATAAGCATGGACCAAGGACATCTAATGAGGCCATTAGCATTTGAAGAGGAACCTAACGGATACGAGATACCAGTAGACTGATTGATTTCAATAATATTTTATTCATCAAAGAAAAGGATTAGACAGCAACCCCTATGCTGTGATCACTCTTTAGGATCGTCCTGGAGAGACGATTCTGAAGAGAGGTCACACTATAGGGTTTGGTGGGGAATTCTTGAAAATGTGTTAATATACACACCTTATCTGGGCATCTAATGAGGTCATAAGTATTTGAAGAGGAACGTAATGGGTGATCATCTAACCTTAAGCCTGCTTAGCAATTTTTTTTGCAGAAGTTTTCACTTACTACATTTTCAAAATTAAAGCTATAATCCATTTGTCAACCAAAATGCAATCAGGAAGCCAAATAGTTTGGATCCTGATGCGACGCCGAGTTATTCGGCGTCTCATCTGGATCCAAACTGTCTGCAAAGGTATTAAACCATCCACCCAAAGCAGGCTAACGGTTATCCATACCGGTAGGCTGATACCATTCACAATAAATATAAATAAATACAGAGTGAAGTTTAGAAAATAATTTTACCACTTGAGATAGTTTGATAAATGGAACTTTAATGGATAATTAAAGAATTTATATTCACATTTCAGTTTTTAAAAAATCGTTTTATAGCAATGAATTCGATGGGAAAATAAATATCAATTCTGATCCCGCTGTGACAAAAATATTGTCTGCTTAAATTTGGATCTGTGGCATCCGAACACGCTTGTGAGAAACTATTGACCGAGTGTCGAATGATTGAATTCTAATGAGGCTCAGAGTTACTCGGCGTCTTAATTGGGTCCAGTATGCTTGCAAGTGCGAGTCAAGTCGCGGATAGTGGGTTAAGGGTTAATTGGAAATTTTAATAATTAGTAAACACATTTCATTTGATATAATTCCGGGTTATGGCAAACGTATGCACATGTATGCACCAATAAATTGTCGATATATGGTGCAGATGACAAACGACTTCGAAATAAAACCATTTCCATTGGAATAAAATGTGCTCGATCTTTCTGTTCTGTTATAGGCACACCTTTACCCCTCTGCAAACAGAGCAGACCCAGATCAGACGGCTCCTGTAGGAGCCGTCTGATCAGAGTGTGCTCTTTTTGCTTATGAAATAACATAGATCTGACAGGACAAAGTGGAAAGAGAATGTCATGAAGTCAGCTAAGATGCCACTACAACCGACTAGGTAACGGAAAAAGTGCGATCTGGTGCTTCCGTTACTGCACTTGTGAACACGCTTCCAGTATAACTATGGTTATATTTGCAAAGAACTTCGATTCAGGTGAAATGCCAAGTGACCCAGCTTATAAATTTCCATACAGGATGGCACAAAGATATTGATTTACACCCAAATCGTATTGTTAGAACTTAGTATTTGAAATAAACGCTGAACTGAAGAATGGTAAATGTGGTACGTTCAATGACACTTCCTTAGCCGTATAAATGTTCAGAATTCTAATAGATTTTAAGAACAGACTCCAATGTTGCTGGTGAAGAATTTTAGCTAAGCGCTGAATTGAAAAAAAAATCAATAAGTAGGAGATCTTTCGAAAGCAAAAGTAGCAATGTCAAAAGAGAAAATTGCAGACTCCGTTTTAGCGAATCTGTTCATGAGCATTACGTTTGGTAAAAGTAATACTTTCGGCCAAGGACAATTTGCTGAACAGGCTAAGATTAAGAATTCTAATAGATTTTCAGAACACACTCCTCTGTTATATTAACCGTTAGCATGCAGCTAGTGAATATGTCATAGAAACCCTTCCCTCGTTCTGTATTTGTTTCTAAAGTTCAATACCTACTGGATATTTATGGACAAAACAGTTGTAATGAAATATGGAAGGTGGAACATTGCAGCCATTTTAGAAAGTACAGAAACAGAAATATAAAATTCCATTAGCAAACAGAGCATACCCTTATCAGACGGATCCTATAGGAGCCGTCTGATCTGGGTCTACTCTGTTTGCAAATGCATGAAAAGCGCTGATATGATGGAAAGGGTTAAAGAAAACATTTAACTATTGGTGAAAAGTTTGTTCAGTAGGCTGAACGTTGTTTTTATACATATTCTAGTCTTTGACTAGAAAATTATCAAAATATGTTGCACATACTATTACCATACTTTGAACTAGCCAAGTGCTTCTTTCCTATATGTTAATCTAAAGATTTCAGCATTGGAGCGAAACAAATGGATACAGGGAGATTTAGTTCCAATGTTACAAAATATGTTGCTTGTGTTTGCTCGTAAAGCTATGCGTTGCATAACCTCATGAACACCGGAAGCACGTCATTCATTTCTTAAATGATGACAAATGTTATTGATGTTATATTATCTACATGTGTATAATCACATATTCACACGGGATGTTTAAGCCAGTGCAGAACTTGAAGAATCATTTCTATATAATTCCATACACTAACAGTAGACCGTACAGAAGACATCTGATCTGGGTCTACCCTGTCTGTATAAAGACATCTCATGTAAAGGGTAAGGTAACTTTTTCTTAACCCTTTCCCTGTTCTATGTTTATTCCAATTTTCGATATCTACTGAATATTCATGGACAAAATAGTTATAATGAAATATGGAAGATGGAACATTGTAGTAATTTTAGAAACTAAAGAAACATATCTATCAAATTCCATTAGCAGACACAGCAGAACCTGATCAGACGGCTCCTACTGGATCTTCACTGTCTGCAGATGTGTTAAAAGGCGTTTATATGAGGGAAAGGGTTAAATCAATATCATATAATTGGAAAGATACATTATCAATTCACCTCATATCTGATGAAGACAATTGGGTTCTAAATATTTGTTTTGCCATTTTGCTTTTTTAACAAATGCAACCCACTCAATTCCTTTAGAAACCTTTATAACTCTTTATTCCATAAATACACATTTTAACGCATTTTGCAAAGAGAATAGACCCAGATAAGACGGCTCCTGAAGCATCTGGGTTGCCCTATTTGCTTAAGGAATAATAGATCTGATTCTAGATCTCCTGACTTGGAAATTATTTTCTTTGTTCATATGCCATTATAAAACATATTCTAATCATTATCCATGATGTCATTATTTCTTACATGAATATTTATGGAGCAAAGGATCAACGAATTATCTCTTTTTTTAAATTCATTTTCCGTTTATTATTATTAGTTTCGCTTGAAACTTGATAACGCCTTCTCTCTAAATGTGTTCATTGATCTGAGGTTGTGCGCTATTTGCATGCAGCTCGAAGTCATTACTGCAAAGATAATATACAGGTGTTCAGGAAATATTTTGCAAATGCTGCATGATTTACTGTAGGTAATCAGTAAAGCTGGTTTTCTATCGCCCACTGTTTTGTTGCAAGCATGCGCTACATCAAATGTAATTACTATCATTGATTTCAATATCGAAAAGACCTGTACTATACGTTATTAAACGAGGCTTCATAATATATTGAACTTTATCCTGCTACCCACAGTGTGACTGGCATTTGCAGACAGTTGCGATCCAGATGAGACGTCAGGCAACCAAATATCTCAACAAGATCCAAGCTGTTTGATACGCATTCTGTAGATTTTATTTATCAGTTTTGATGAAATCACAAGTATGTAAATTTTTGTTACCATGGATATAGTTTGAACAGACATCAACTTTTCACACACGGACAAAGGTTAGACTGTTCGTTTGTAACGAACCATTATAATAGACAGATAAACACTATGCTTAGCTGATGAAAGAATATATCCATTGAAGTTGGTTTGTGAACTTGGTTCGCCTAGCTGGGTGTTGCATTTTTGCTTGTAACCTTTTGCCCGCTATGCGCAACTTGTTTTTGTTTTTCTTTGCTATGTTCAACCTTAATGGCATTTGCAAACATATTGGATTAAGATGAGACGCCGAGTAACTCGGCGTCTCATCAGGATCCAAGCTGTTTGACACTCAGTCAATAGTTTCTAAAAATATTGAAAGAATATGTAGTAAGTGAACATTGTAACCGATCGGCTATTAAGCAAATAACATTCTAGAGTAGGAACAATGGTTTAACTTTGAAGTTAAATAGATCGATGAAAAACGGATTTTATCCATAGGCAGTGATTTACTGCTCAGTGAGTCGATTCGTAGAGAAGATGTTAGCATAATTATGTGAGTATACAAAGGAATAGATAAGACACGTGTATTTAAAAAATGTAAGAATAGCTTCTTTATTTCTGCACCAAATCCAATGCTGTGAATATTCTTTAGAAGCGTCTCTTTTGAGACGAAACGGTTTTAATATGTGTTGCGCACCTTTATATATTGCCTTTTCCTTATTCGTGTATATATACACGACATTGAAGGTAGAAGAACAAAGACAACGAGAGTATAACACCCTTTGCTTGAGTCTGAGTTCATTCTAAAGCATCTGATTGGTCAGAAATATAGTGAAACTCAAGATCTGACCAATCCAATACTTATATTAAATTTATATTTCATTAGAAAATGGAACTAAAGCAGCCCCTGATCGGGAACCGTCTTGGTCCGAGGTTATAAAACGTCAGAGTCTGATATCATTCTCAAGCATCTCATTGATCAAGTTTTTGAGCTTGGATCAGGGTCTACTCTGCAAATTTGTCAATGGCGTATTCATAACGTAAACCGTAAAGGGTTAATGGCTGTTTAATGAATTTCTTTTATAAAACACTTTCATTCAGCATATACACTTATGGTGTTCGCTGAACTGTTCACCGGGTAACTCGGCGTCTCATCGGGATTTAAGCTGTTTGACTTCGGTCCATGGTTTTTCAAAGTTTGGTTGAATCAGAAGTAGTCAAAATTAAAATTTAAGTAGACATTATATTTCTACAGCTTGGTAAGAGTTAACTCTTTCACTGCGATGTACGTATTTTCGTCACTATGCAAAATAGTTTGTCTATTTCAATGTTTAGTAGTACTCCATTAGTCCCCAACCAGCAACGCCGAAGGGGACCATAGGTTTGCACTCCGTCCGTCCCCCCACCGTCAGTTCTTAGGTCATTCTTCAGTTCTGCGGACTTTTTATCTAAATCCCCGCAGATATTCAAGTGATATTTGATATGTGGCTATATTTATAATGAGTAACAGATAAATTTTGAAATGTATTACACTACTTTGTTTTTTCACGGAATTACAGCAGTTGGACTTAGAAGTCAGCCGGCAAGGGATTGTTACATTGTTTACAAAAATACTCACATGACGTAAGCATGACTCTCGAATTTCTCTGGGTAGTGCCAGTTTCCCGTGTCTGCGTAGTGTGCCCAGAAAAGCCTACTTTGATACAAGCACTGGTTTGATTTCGAGACCAGATAAGTGTATTTCCGTCAACAATTAGTAGTTCAAAAATTTGAAAAAAAACTTACTTTGGGTTAGTCCTAAAATACGCCTTGTAGAACACCAGTGACATAATTAAATGAACGTCCCTCGTATATGTTTTGGATTAAAACTCGTTCGATAATTATCTTTTTATGTTGTTTGCTAACATATTCTCAACATAATATATTTATCAGTCTTGATATATGGAATCAACTCGGGTTTTCACTACTATAGTTTTCGTCTGCAACATATGTCGTTAGCTTCTAGTTATCTAATTGTCTCCATTTAAAAAAAAACCCAACATGCTTATATCAAGTAACAGTTTGTATCCTGATGAGATAATGATTTGCTAGGATTCGAACTGTTCGCATGCTTGTAGGTCATCATCTACTCGCCATTGACAGCGAAATAGTTACCATTTTCCTTCATGAATATTTATGTAAGAAATAATGAGGTCATGAATATTAATTGAATTTATTTGTTATAATAGTACATCGACAGTGGCACTTTTAGCCATGGCAGAAATTGTAGAATCATATCTATATCTTATCAGAAGCAAACATAGCAGATCCAGACCCGAGGGTTCCTGTAGGAGCCGTCTAAACAGATTCAACTTCGCTTGCTTATATTATACATCTGATTCTAGAGTTTCTTCCATAGTATATGTTGCCATATTATTTAAGCTATTATATTAATCAACTAATAAATATTCATGATGTCATTATTTCTTACATAAATATTCATCAGATAAATGGATAATGTCAATGTTTAATACCAGCAAATATGGTTGTATGAGGTGCTTCCTCAGCATAAAAACGGATAAACGCCGGACTTCTACTTGGACGATTTTAATCGAGATGGAGTAGAAGAAAGTAAGTTCAGCTTAGACAATAATTCTGAGAAAATCATACATGTACATGACCTCCAACTTGACCCATTCTCCAGACCGCCGTTACTGATAGTTCGTGTCATACTTACAACAGACACCCACTAAAGCGACCAGCATAAAATGAGGTTATATTTTGTGGCTTTAAGGCAGGAGGTAGCTTCATGCAGGACGCAAGTTATGCAGAAAGCTCCTGAAGGAGCTTTCTGCATAACTTTCGTCCTGCATAAAGCAACCATCTGTTTTTAAAGATATCTATGTTTATTAATATATTGCGGGCCTTAGTGTGTTTTTACTGTATAGAATTATATTACCAGTCTTCTGAACCACTAGTAGAATGAGTTAGCACCATGTGTCTATCATGAAACACGCACTTTCAAGTACGCCGTAAAATTAATTACTTGGGTCATGCAATGAGAAAAGGCCTCATTACGACATTGAAAACAGCACAGAGCAGGACCACCAGCCAGGCCAACCACGCGGCGTCTGAAAAATGTCTACACTGTTTGCCAATCATCAGTATTAACTCGAAATTCGGTATAACTCGAACAAATATTTCATTCCTTCCAAAACTTACAATACAGAATTGCTC
This sequence comes from Azorinus chamasolen, assembly GCA_963576725.1. NCBI lineage: Eukaryota > Metazoa > Mollusca > Bivalvia > Cardiida > Solecurtidae > Azorinus > Azorinus chamasolen. Next base: position 48,209,504 of record OY755246.1, on the reverse strand, counting down.
TAAAATGTATCACTACGCATATCTAGAAACACATGTGACAGCTTAATGCAGGTCTAAAGTAATGCTGAAAGCTCCTACAGGAGCTTTCAGCATTACTTTAGACCCGCATTAAGCTGAGAACTTGGGAACTTGTCAATATTAGAAATTGGATAACTCGAAATTCTGTTATCTCGAAGTAATTTGTATGGTCCATTGAAGTTCGAGATATCGAAGTTCAACTGTAGTTTGATCAAACAAATGCATATCATGTCAGACACTTTCTCCTTGAACTGTCTCGTTGGACGTTTCCACTTCATCTTAGTACAGTCCGGGCAAATTAGTGATTTCAGAAACGACCAGTAAGCTGAAGTCTAATTCTGAGACTTTATGTCAGTAGACAGCTTACAATGTAAAACAGGACAAAGTAGTTCAGAAAGCTCCGGAAGGAGTATGTTTATATTAATAATGCCCTGCACTAAGCAACCGTCAAATATATCTTCACTGTGTACAAGTATTTCGCTGTGCGATCACTGCTGTGGAGTGCACTGGTTGCACAATCAATTTGTAAATAGTGCAGACCCTGATGAGACATCTGGGTCTTCACTATTTACAGGTAGGTATATTGACGCGATTAGCAAGCGAAGGGTTAAAATGGTCGTCTCTACTTGGAATGTGTTTTAAAAATGTTTAAACATTTACATAAACCATCGGTTTATATGCTGAAAAGAAGTCTATCGCAAGAAAACCAGTCAAATAAACTCTAAAGAAGACAGATTTCATTATTTGATATCGAAGACCCGATGTTATTCAGCTATATACTAGTATCTTTTTGGGTAGCGTTTTAGTTTCGTCAACTGTTAGACAAAGGGCGATACTTTTTTGTTAGTTTAAACATATTCTATTGCAAATATACGATACATATACAATCTGGATATTACATGGATAATCATACAAGATAACAAATCATATCAATGTCATGTATACTAGCAAAAGGATCGGGCCACAAGTTCTGACAACATTAATTGCGGCCCACCCCTTAATAAGATCTTGTTGTAGAACAAAATGTGTAAGTATCGACGAAAACGGTGTATTTTGTATCCCAGGGGCATATTTCCATATATGTTCAAATTGATACACTTCATAAAAATGATTGAACGTAACAAAAACCAAGTTTGATGATGTCATTGAAAATATGCGTTTATTGTAGGGACTTTCGCATTAATAATTAAAACAGGTGTTAATGTGCCATTCATTACATGGTTGATCCTGATGAGAGGCCGAATAATACGGAATCTTATCAGAATACTTATTGTTTGAGCCTTAGTTTATTGAATTTAGAAATATATAGTACATTAATTAACCCTATCCCTTATGTAAGCGAATTTCTACGCATCTGCAAACATAGTAGACCCAAATCAGACGGTTCCTATAGCCGTCTGATCAGGGTCTGCTCTGTTTGCTTATGATGTAATATAGATATGATTCTAAAGCTTCTGCCTGAGCCAGAATGTTTTGTGTTCATATGTCATTATAAAAAAATAATCTAAGTAATAATCATGACGTCATTATTTCTTACATGAATATACAACAGGGAAAGGGTTAATCCATTTGTTTCTATAATATGTAACACATTCCCTCCTACTGAAGCCTCTTGGACACCTCTGTAAAAGAAAGCTTTGAAACTATTGTGTATCATATTGGTTTCAAAACTATATAATTCTAAACGTTTCCTCTTTTGAGTAGATGTATTCAACTAGGTTTTGATCTAAAAATAGTCTCGGGTGGAATAGGTTAAAGTCCCTGGACGTCCTGAAATCGAAAAAATGACACTTTGTTTTTTTTGATAGTGTGCCCATCCATTTGAAAGTAACTGGTCTTAAAAAGTTTTAAACGTAACTTTTTGTGTTAAACTATATGTTTTGTTTTTTAATCGATGAAAACGAAAGTAGGTTTAAATATAGAGATAAAACGAAAGTAGGTTTAATATAGAGACCGTGAGTATGTTTATTTCTACATGTTCTTGCCTCTTCGGCGAAGTTTGTTTTAGAGACAGTGCTCATCCCACTTCGGCTTCCAAGAGACGCCTAAATACATTGTTTGATAGCGAGAGCCGCATGTGCGAAGTTCTTGCTATATTTATAGCGAATATTTATAAAGTACACTGTCATACCTTTTTGACCCTGGAACAAAAGTACAGCGCGTTATATTTTTAGAATTTTATTGCTGTTTCTCAACAGAAAACGATCAAATAAAAAGCAAGACTGTGTAAATGGTATACTGAAGAGTACATTCAACATATATTTATTTTTTTAATGCAAAGGCGTTCAGGGACTAGTTCTTATTTTGGAACCCATCTACTGGTCATATTGAGGGGGGCATAGCATTGACAGGTCATATTGAGGGGGGGGGGGCATAGCATCTACTGGTCATATTGAGGGGGAGGGGGTAGCATACACGCTATTTGCTGGTATAGGCCATTGACATCGACGACTTAAGTCAACAGTGCACACTCTGACCAGAGGGTTCCTACCACAGGTGTTTGTCGTGTGCTACCCCACTACCCGGCCATACCCCCTTCCCGTCTGCAACACACAGAAAAATATTGAATATTGGCCAAAATAATCTAAAAAATGTCAAAACATTGTCAAAATACCATAAAATTACATTTAAAAGTGAACTAAAAAAATCTGTTTTTTTTTTATTCACATCAATGTAATAGATAATAACAAGGTAGGTATCTCTGACCACAGAAAATAGGCATGCAGTCACTACGGGTGCCATAACTTTGTCAAATTCCCATGTATTCTCAAAAACTATGGCTTATATTTCGTGGGAGAGATGCCTTGAGACATGCTATTAACGAAATCTCCACTATACGACAAATTCATTTGAAGACAGGCCTTTAATTCTCAAAATAAGTTGGTCGGCTCCGATCTGATAGACCCGAAACTCACATTTGACAAGAGTGAAACTACATATATTCGCCGGTTACCGAACAAATGCTGTAACATATACTCATTGTTTTAAACATATTTCCTTAACGAAATGGTGTAGATTTACTTGATTATGGTAAGAATAATCCTTTTTGTCGGTTGAAATTAACGCAGCAATAAAATTGTCACGATCATCGAGACGCTCGCAAAGGCGAATGGCGTTAACCATAATATTAGAGGTTATCCGCATGGGACACACCTCCACGTCCTTTCGGGTTTATCAGATCGGAGCCGACCAACTTATTTTGAGAATTAAAGGCCTGTCTTCAAATGAATTTGTCCTATAGTGGAGGTTTCGTTAATAGCATGTCTCAAGGCATCTCTCCCACGAAATATAAGCCATAGTTTTTGAGAATACATGGGAATTTGATAAAGTTATGGCACCCGTAGTGACTGCATGCCTATTTTCTGTGGTCAGAGATACCTACCTTGTTATTATCTATTACATTGATGTGAACAAAAAAAACCCAGATTTTTTTAGTTCACTTTTAAATGTTATTTTATGGTATTTTGACAATGTTTTGACATTTTTAGATTATTTTGGCCAATATTCAATATTTTTCTGTGTGGTTGCAGACGGAAAGGGGGGGGGGGTATGACCGGGTAGTGGGATAGCACACGATAAACACCTGTGGTTCCTACAGGAGCCCTCTGATCTAGGTCTACACTGTTTGCCTATGCCGCCTTTAAGAAAAACTGGACACAAGTGGGTCAATATGCGTTTAAAGATAGCGTATCTTTTCAATAAAATCATAAAACACGGCGTTGGTTATTTTCTATTATTCTTACGAAGATTGTCAAGCTGAATTAACATATATATCAACAAAACGTCCGTGTGATACAAACATTCGTCGATAATTATAATGTTTTGTTGTACAACAAATTATTATCACAACACGAATAAGGCGACTAACATCGGGGTCGTCGATATCAAAGTCGTGAAACAGGTTTTCGGCCTCAGCATTTATTCTGATGTGTGTCTCTCGATATATTTCTTTTCAGCATTCAGTAAAACCTCTCTATAATGACTACAAAATTGCATCAATTATTTTGTGTTAAAGGCAGGTGGATGATTAAAGCAAGGTGAAAGTAAAACAGAACGCTTCTATAGGAGCGTTCTGTTTTACTTTCACCTTGCTTTAAGCAACCACCTTCCCTAAATACCAACTAATTAACACAATTTAGTGGTCGCTATAGAGAGATTTTATTGTATACACATATGATTCATGCAAATTTAGGCATCTCTAAAACGCGTTGTAAATACAGACTATCACCTTAATATTCTAAAACGAAGTAGATCATGTTGTGAGTGTGTGAATATTTACATAACAGCATAAAGTATTAGCGGTTCATTTTTTGTGACACATTTTGTAATTTACGTTCTTAAAGCTTTATGAATAATCATTTCTCTGGGGACATTTTCACGTGCTGGAATATTAGCCTTGTGTTTTACGATGTCCTTTGCTGTCATGATAATAACGGTTGATATACATTCGCTTTGCTTGTGACATTTTCCAAATATTTCTAACACCTGTCCTCTAGGTTATTCTCAAGCATCTGTGGTCAGATTTTTAGTTCTGCTCAAAATCTGACCATTCAGATTATTGAGAATAAAGTCAGACTGAAACAAATGGTCGTATTAACACTGGTCAAAAGAGAATAATAGTGCTTGTTAATATCCCTTTAATGTTAGAAACACGTATTGTACCTGAAACAGCACAAGCAATAATTTCCTTGTGGTTACTGAGTGGAATGTAATGCGTGCGCAATGTGTTTGCATATCTATTCTTCACTACACAATGAGGAATCTGCGATCAGATATTAAAAAAATGCAAGATAAAATAATTTTGAAACTTATAGAGGAGACATTTTGTACTGACAAACGTTTACTTAGCAGGCTAAAACATGAAATGTAAAATAGTTTGATGCTTGCCTGAATAGAATAAACAGTGCCAACTTACAAGAAGCTGTACATTGTACGATGTTTAACATGGAAAATAATAGTCAAACAGGGAGAGCCACACACTAAAGGACCCGACACCAAACATCATTAAACAAGAAATGACGCATGTACAAGACAACACGTGACAGACCGCACATCTCCAAGATACAAATGTGGAAAAAACAACATCCATACAGAGAGAGCCATACATGAAAGGGCAATGCACCAAACATCATTAAACAAGAAACAGCACATGTACAAGACAACGTGATAGAATGCACTCCAAGACTCCAAGACACAAAACATTAAACATTACCATAATTATAACATAACATAGCATAACCTTCTTTGGCATTAAACATTTTTACAATGTTTCTAACCTGTATAGGGCAATAAAGATAGCATGAACGTATTTCCAGAGAGGTCAGATGCATTGTAATATAATTTACAATAACAGTAAAAACCTCTCTACAACGGCCACTAAATTGTGTTAATTATTTGGTATTTAGGGCAGGTGGTTCCTTTAAGCAAGGTGAAAGTAAATCAGAATGCTCATATAGGAGCGTTCTGTTTTACTTTCACATTGCTTTAAGCAGCCACCTGCCTTTAACACAAAATACTTGATGTAATTTAGTGGTCGTTATAGAGAGGTTTTACTGCATTCCTGTAAAGAATACGCGTATCTAAACCGTCATTTGAACAAGTGATGTGCACAGTATTTTTTCTACTTTATTTGTATACAAAATGATGATCTTGAATTATTGTCTACATTTTGAAGCAAAGTAAATGTACATGTACTTCGAAAGTCTTAATACTGTAGTCCTTTTGGTATATGCCATCAACTGTATCGAATTTGTTTAAAGTTGGCCTTCTACAAAGGTAAGGTTTTATGAAACGTTTTCTCAAATCATTATAGAAGGGACAAACTAATAAACCGTTATATTCATGTTCATATAAACTCCACGGCAACGTATTTTCGTAAGCAAAATTGGATGTCTGCTTCAATTTTAAGGTTTAATTTTTATAAAGCATAATCACAGCTTTAAACAGTTTGGATGAGTCAGACGGCGGTTGATTGGGATCCAAGTTGCTTTCAAAGACTAGACTGATTCGCCACTGGCAGTGAGAAAGTTCACACACTTGCTATCTGTTCAAAGGCTTGTCTGCTGTTTCACATTAACCCTTTATTCCATGAATAGTCATGTAAGAAATAATGGCGTCATGAATATTAACCCTTTCGCTGCCAAGTTATGTCGTCTGCTAACTTTGTCGTCTGCTACAATTTTTTTTATTTTCTTCATTTTTGTTTCAAAAACATAGTAACAGTAACACATAGTTTGGATCCTGATGTGACGCCGAGTTACTCGGCGTCTCATCTGGATCCATACTGTTTGCATAGGTAATCACAGATCCGGCATTGGCAGCGAAAGGGTTAATACGATTAATTGTTATAATAGCACATGAACACGTGATTGTTTTGGCAATTGCAGAAACTGTAGAATAATATCTGTACTATATAAAACGCAAACAGAGCAGACTCTGGTCACACGGCTGCTATAGCAGCCGTTTGATCTGGGGTCTATTCTGTTTGCAAAGGCGTAGAAAGGCGTATTTATGGTAGTTTTCGATTTGCTTTGTTCGTTTATTAAACTATTGCTTGAGTGGCAAACCGATTGTTATATATGGTCGTGATAAGTAGGATTAAGGTAAGAAAAATCCCATCTGAAATTATTTCAAGCAAGAAATTTGGAAATGACTCACAAAAGTACACAGCAACACCTGAAGCATAAAACAAATGTAATGTGCGCTCGCACATACACACACGACCATCATACAATATTGCCTGTCCCAGACCGACTTCATATATTAGCAGTACCGTGACACCAAACATCAACAAGTCGAAATCGAAAGCACAAAACAAGATATACCCCGACAATAGCATTTATAAAAGGGAGTTGTACTGGAACATGGTCGTCCGCCCGTCATTTCGTAAACAGATGTTGTCCTAGCATTTTCTACAGTTTTATGCAAAAAATGTTGCGGTCAGGTGTCATTCTTGACTTCATAGAGACCTGGGTGAGTTGATGGGATCTTACTGCCATTACGTTGTAGCAGAGACATGTCCCCCCTTTCCTGCATATAAACTCAATTTCATGCGTTTGCAAACAGAGTAGAACCAGATCAGACGGCTCATATTGGAGTCCTCTGATCAGGGTCTGCTCTGTTTGTTCATGGAATGTGATAGATCTGATTATCTACTTCTAAAATGGCTACAATGTTCCACCTCTCATATTTCATTATAATTACTTTGTCCATGGATATTCAGTTGGTATACAACTTTGGAACACACACACAGAACATGGAAAAGGTAAATGAAGACAATACGACTAGGTAAATACATCTTCTATTCTGATGTAATATAAGTGATGTGTTTTCTGGTCATGGCAGAACCTATGTTACTACTATGGGGTCAGTTTGTTATATGAGGGGTCGGATTTTTATATGTAAGGGGTCATAATACTACGACTCCCCCGGTTATAGTACTATGACCGGGGTTCATAGTACTATATAATAAATCGACCCCCTGGTCGATCTACTACGGGGGTCACTTTTCCTCATTACACCTGCCCTGTTTGGAAATGTGTAAATATATACATGTACTACTCAAAATTTGATAAGGATCAAGGATATGTATCATTATATTGCATATTTTGCTCATCGTTTCATACAATCAGACCCCCTATGGGCACTAGACGTTGATTCAACTTTGTTTCAACGTATGCGACGTTGATTCAACGTTTATCAACGCTGAATCAACGTTGAAACAACTTCTTTGTTCCCACTGGGCTGGGATTTGGTGGACACCCCCTCTTTCGGAAAAAAATTCTGTATTTGGGCATTGTGTCTAAAATTAATTTTGAACTATATCACTCCATTCGACATTTTTGAACATTGCACTTAAAGGATTTCATCTACAAACCGTACTCAAAATTACAAAAAGTTCTGTTGTATCAACATCTATCCCATTAAAGAAGTTCCAAATGTTGCTGTTGTTGTTTCGTTGCGTTCCCCGTGGATAATGTGGTATGTATTGCGTGGTGCTGCGGTTTTGGGTAGAAGGCGCCTGTGAGGCCCAGCACCGCCAACTTTGGCTCTCTTGGGTTTTCTGTTAGGGCCCCATATACATTTGGTGGACATATTTATAATGATAACTAAGTAGGAACTCACTTCACTTTTATGCACGCTTTTTAGGGTCAGTTTGTTATCTCGTGTGTGAGGTCAGTTTCTTATACGTAAGGGGGGCATAGTACTATATAATAACTCGACCCCGTTCTATCTACTATTGGGGTCAGTTTGTTATATTAGGGGGTCATATTTTCATATGTAAGGGGGTCATAGTAATACGACTCCCCCGGTTATAGTACTATGACCGGGGGTCATAGTACTATATAATAAATCGACCCCCGGTCGATCTACTACGGAGGTCAGTTTGTTATATGAGGAGTCGGATTTTATATGTAAGGGGTCATGATACTACATGTACGACTCCCCCGGTTATAGTACTATGACCGGGGTTCATAGTACTATATAATAAATCGACCCCCTGGTCGATCTACTACGGGGGTCACTTTTCCTCATTACACCTGCCCTGTTTGGAAATGTGTAAATATATACATGTACTACTCAAAATTTGATAAGGATCAAAGATATGTATCATTATAATCTTACATGTTTCATTGATTGAAGAAATATATCACAATAGTTTACTGTAGTCAGTACATACATGTACATGTAAATGAAGTGTGCAGTATGTATACACAGTGGTTACTTGCTAGCATAGTGAAAATAAGTTAAAAATGATTAACACAATCCTAAACCATACCTAGTATAAATTGCATGCAGGATACATCTTGACCCTTATCAGATTTTGATTAGTATATATGTCTTTATCCGGGAAAGGGTTTCATGTAAACCAGGCACGCAGGAAGAACCACACGTGCCGATGACATCATGTTGTCCTGTGGCAGATTTCTGCGGTACAAATGTTCTTTCATACTGCATCATGTTATAGCTACCCCGTCTTCAAATGTGGGCCACTTTGGATGGTCGCTTTAACCTTTACCCTGCAAATTATTATTATATAGAGGATCTGTTGCGAGTTGTCTTTTAAGATCACATGTTCCTAAACGAGCCTTAGAAAATGTCATTAAGCGAGCCTTGGCGAGCTTAATAACATTTTCTTGGTGAGTTTAGGAACACGTGATCTTAAAAGACAACGAGCATCAGATTCTTTTTCTCACATAAAAAAAGTGTATTTTCGCCGTTTGAATGACATGTAAACATCGGTTTCCATGGTTTGACGTCATATATGACGTATGACGTCATATATGTTCTAAAGTGATCTTACATGTGTTACAGATCAGGGAATCTTAACCCGTTGTTCTAACTCGGAGATAAGGGGAGGTATGTGAGAAAAAACATTCTCACCCACTACATTTTGTGGTAGTGACTTGGTCTAGTTGTTGAGCGTTTAGCTGATAACTCAGGGGTCCGGGGATCGAATCCCGGCTGGGCCAGCTCGAAGTTTCAGAGACGCTTTTCAGTGATTCCCACCCGCACGAAGTTGCCTCCTCTCCACTCAGGGGTTAAAATGGGTTCCTACGAGGATCACTAGCCGGTACTGCGACTGTGTAATCGCGCTATATGTTAGCAGTGCTCATATATCAATGTCACAGGGGTCTACACCGCCTCATGACAGTCTATATATATACTATACAATAAACAATGGTTCTAACTGACAGATCGGACACCCGTGTACCTCAACTATAAACAAGTCTGTAACTCTTACATTTTTTATGATAATTTCGTAATTCGTTTGGCTACTGAAAGTAAAGATATTTCACTTTTAAGTAAGTATACTCTTCCGGTGGAATCGAATGCATTATTATAAATCCAACAATGATATTCTCAAAAAGGTACGTGTTTTCTGAACCATTGACAAACGTTCGTTCACCCCGGTCTCACCCTATCACCGCGATAACCTGCCCATATGCTGTTCAAAAGATGGCGTGATTCAATAAAACGACTCGATTCTATCACCAATCTCCATCTTTTTAGTCCCAAGCATCAGAAGAATGATGTAAAACAAGCAAGTTTTGTCAGTTAGCTTCAAATCGTCAAGGAAGGAGCCATTGTATGTGACGTCACGGATTTTCTAAGTTTTCCTTCTCTCATCCAATGAAATGGCTCCATTAATATTTGTTGCAAAATAGCTAGTCCGAAACAGAAAAAATAAGGACAGACAGAAAGGCCGCTGTTGCTAGTTGCTTATTCATTTAGAGGACACAACAAATGGAGATTGGTGATAGAATCGGTTTGTTTTTTTAACCACGTCATCTTTTAAACTGCAAATCGCCAGGTTATTGCTGTGACATAGCGAGACCGGGGTGAACGAACGTTTGTCAATGACCCAGAAAACACATGAAATTTTGAGAAAATCATTGTTGGATTGTGCATAAGTTACCGTCGACAATTATATTTATTTGATAGTAAAATATATTGGCTTTCAATAGCCGAAAGAATTACGAATTTATCATTGAAATTGCAAGAGTTACATTCATATGTGTACCTGTGGTACACGGATGTCCGTTCTGCTAGTTGGAACCCTTGTTATTATATAGCTTACATATAGACCCCCATGAAGCAGCATAGATCCCTGCGACCAATACTGTATGCGAATGGCTCAATGACCAGGAGTGTAAATGTACAGTTGGCTGAGCTGTCATTCGGACTGAAAGTAGACTATACATTGTAACCAGGTACTTTACGTATACATTTTCAAAAGTCATGCTATAATCAGTTTGACTCCCAAAATACAATAAAGTTGCCAACAAGTTTGGATCAAGCCTGCAGCAGGCTGAAGTTAAGCAGAATTTACACTATAGTGACTATTGACTACAGAACGAGTCAACAATCGGACATATACAAGTTTTAGTCAGTCAATCCGTGAAATAGGCCTTACTTAATAGCTCAGTATTTATATTGGCATATTAACCCTTTCGGCGCCAAATTTCTAATTGTCGTCTGCAATCCAAGTTTGTTATATCATTCAGTAAAATAAGGAAATGAGATAAATAAATGCAAATTTCAAAGGAACAAAGCACATATATAGAAATAGAGATTGAGACAAATAGTGAAGTCCCTGATCAGACGCCGCCTTGAAAAGGCGGCGTCTGATCTGGGACTGCACTATTTGTCGTGGTGAATAAAGGCGAAATTGGCGGTGAAAGGGTTAACACGAACGTGTGGCCTTTGCAATAACTGTAGAGTCAGTTCTATATTGTTCCATAAGCAACCATAGCAGACCCTCAGCAGATGGCTCATACAGGAGTCATCTGATATAGGTCTACTCTGTTTGCAAATGCGTTAAAAGGAATACCTATGGTGTACAGAGTTACAGATATCATTTCACCAGTTGGATTCTGAATAATGAAAGTAGAATAACCCATCGGTGCTAAACTGTGTAGTCCAATTAAGTACGAATGATGCTAGAGGATTTTGGGTGACGAGCTATGCAAACTCTGGATAAATGGGTCTTCTAGAGTTTCACAGATCTGGATATCTACACTGTTGGCATACATGTATGAAAGTGCACCGGTGTCTTGCATTCCGGTGGTTAACAATTGTCTTGAAGACATGACGTTTACTAGAAAACGATTCAAATCAGCATTGATTTCAGTTTCACATGCAACATCAAACTACCCCGCATTCATGCAGAAATATCTTTTAGCATTTAAGTTTTATCCTGGTGAAACAGATTATGGCTGGTCAAACTCTAATCTTAGAGGCCAATTTCACCTATGTCCAAGTCATTAAGCTTCTGGACAGCTACTGGTCGAGTGTCTAATAGCTTCGATCCTGATGAAACACCGACTTAATCGGCATCTTATCTCGGTCGAACTTGTTTTCAGTTACCAGTAAGGTGGCGATTAGTGGAACCAGGGTTTAAAGTTATGTGCAAATTGCGCATACAAATATTTTTGTTGGTAATAAAGTATGAAAATGAAAGGAACGGCATCTTTTAAATTGTATTTTGTTTTATTTGCAAATATGCATGGTTTACTTCAATCCATTCATCAGCATCTGGAAACGCTTGTAAGCACGTGGATTTGCAAACAATTAACATATTCTGCTAAACAAATTCTCCTAAATCCCTGATCTGCGGTAAGTTTTACTTACTTTTGAATTGCTCAAGCTAGTCGTGTTAATTGGCGTCTCTTTCGGTTTCATGCTGTAAGCATATACAGTAAAACTCTGTAAACAGGACGTTCACCTTAGTATAGATATTGGTTTTGAAGATAGGTGGCAGCTTAATGCAGGGTGAAGGTCTTACAGAAAGCTCCTAGAGGAGCTTTCTGTATGGCTTTCATCCTGCATTAAGCAGCAACCTGCCTAGAAGTATCTAAAAGCATCTAAATTCGGACGTTCAATTTATTATAAATAGTGGTCTTAAACACAGGTGGCAGCTTAATGCAGGGTGAAAGTCTTGCCTTGCAGAAAGCTCCTATGATTTTCACCCCTGCATTAAGCAGCCACCTGCCTAAAAGCATATAAATTCAGACGTTCAATTTAGTATAAATGTTGGTCTTGAAGACAGGTGGCAGCTTAATGCAGGGTGAAAATCTTGCAGCAAGCTCCTATGATTTTTACCCTGCATTAAGCAGCAACTTGCCTAAAAGTACCTAAATTCGGACGTTCAATTTAGTATAAATATTGGTCTTGAAGACAGGTAGCAGCTTAAGGCAGGATAAAAGTCTCGCAGGAAATTCCTAAAGAGTTCTACTTAATTAGCATTTTGACTAGCTGTTGTATAAATAACAGCTTTGTTTTCACGCCGATCTGTTGGAAAAGTTGTTTTTATAGTTTATTTCAGATTCGTCCAATTTATTTATAAACCACTGATTGAGTGGTGTACATTGTCTTTTAACATGCATTCCATGCATAGAGATGCGTGTTAACGCTTTAGCAAACATAGTAAAACCAGACCAGACGGCTCTTGTAGAAGCCGTCTAAGCAGGGTCTGCTCTGTTGGCTCTGTCGGCTCTGTAATTACATGTACCGGTATACAAATCTAATCCCAAAGTGTTTTTATCTAAAGATTCCATTTGCTCTTTGCTTATGAAAGAATATAGATTATTTTACAGTTTCTGCCATGGCTAAACATGTATTAATGCACATGCTGTTAAAGCTAGGATAAACAAAAATAATTAGTTATGTTTACAATAAAACATGCGTAAGAGTAATTGAATTTTACCCAGATATCAGTTTAGACATTTATGTGCAGAGAGAATGCAGATATAACACTGAATGGTCGCGGCCGCCTTAGCAATTTGTCTGCCTATTGCAAAGTAACCGACCCTTTGCAAATCGTTTGGAGACTGATCAAAGAACGAGTAACTTGGCGTCTGGTCACTTTCCCAGCTGTTTGATAATTGGTCAATGCCTTCTGAAAAGCTTGGGTTTGCAAAACTAGCAACAGAACCAAAACTTGTGCAGACCTGGAGTTTTGAGCCGAAATAGGATAAGAGTTCCATAGCAATAAAGTGTAATATATGTGCAACAGCTACTCCACTTGTACAATGTTTAAACATTTCTCTGTATAATATTTACTTAAGTAATAATGACTGTACGAATAATATTAACTAGTCGCATGTTAACTCATTCCCTCATATTGATGAGCTTTGGGGACTCTATAAAAGTCACTTTCTACTTCCTATAGGAGCAAATGATATCTATCACAATTATTTAAAACAACATTATTCTATTGTGTTCCTTTTCTCTAGTTAATGTTCCTTTTCGGTAGATTTAATCAAAGAGGTTATATCTACATGTAAAATGTAAAACTAGCCTGGGGTAATGGGTTAACAGCATTCTTATAAGGGATTTTTATAGTGGTGGAAACTGAAGAATCCAATCTAACCCTGATCAGACGACTCTTATAGGAGCAATCTGGTCTGGAACTGCTCTGTTCGCAAATGAGTGAAAAGGCGTTTATATTAGGGAAATGGCAAACTCTTTTAACGCTTAAGAATGTGTGTCTTCTAACAATGTCGTCTGCTTGATTTGATTTTCAGATTGGACTTTCCTTCTAAAACATGAATCGAGTGTCAAACACTATTAGATCCTTATGAGACGCACGGTGTCTCATCTGAGTCCAATCGGATTGCCAAGGTTATCACAGATTCGACCAGTGAAATATTTAACCTTGTTCTTCAATATTTAACCCATGAAAGATTTAACTTTGAATTTGCAGTCTCAATTTGCAAACCTTAAAAGGGCAATTACGACTTTACTGCAGTTTGCAAATAGGATCGACTTCAAGATCAGAATTATCGTTTGACTTAGCTTGTGTCAAGCTTTATAGATCATTATTTAAATAACCATTTTCCCTGAGAGAAACAGTGTAGACCATGAGCAGACAACTCCTGTACGAGCTGTCTGATCAAGGTCCGCTTTGTTGACTTATGAACTATTATCGGTCTTTTTCTACAGTTTCTGTCGTAGCCAAACAATCACCTTTTTCACAGATATGACATGTCAGAGAATTAGTAAAGCCTTACAATCAACCTAATAGTTATGCGAAAATAAATTGCAGACAAAAACTGCGAAGCAGACAGTACTCTTTGTGCAGAGTATTCAAAGGATAATTTTGTCTGGAATTAACCCTTTACTTCGTGAACATTTATTTAAGAAATAACGACATCAGAGATATCTCGACCTTCAAGGGACGAAACAAATTAATTCGAGATAACAGAAGTTCGAGTTATCCGAGTTCTGATCTTGGTAATTTCTTATGTTCACAGCTTAATGCAGGACTGAAGTAAGAGCTTTCAACATTACTTTAGACCTGCATTAAGCTGTCACATATGTTTCTATATATATAAAGTGATATATTTTAGAACAAATATGTATTGTAAAATATTGTAAGACTGTACTTTTACTTCGATTTATCCCGAAGTTCGAGTTATCCGAGTTCGAGATATCGAAGTTCAACTGTTTAGGTATTTTACGTTTTAGATAGTACACCATTTAATTAAGCTAAAAACCTCTTTCACTCTGTCTCAGCATTTTTGTCGTCAACTCAAGGTTTACAAAAACGCAACTAGAGTGTCAGTTTGGTGTCTTATTTAGATCCAAACTGTTAGCAGATGATATCATGGATTCGACAGTGGTAACGAAAGAGAAAGAACGCAAAAGCAAGAATGACAAATTAGAGAAACTGTGTCTTGTGTGTGGCTTTTCCTTCTTGACTTTACTCCTTTTTTTCATTTGAAGCCTGTTAACCCTTTCCCTGTTCAATGTTTATTCCATTATTCAATACCTACTGAATAGTCAAGTATAATGGAATATTTGTAAGCCATTTTAGAAGTAAAGAAACAGTATTCATGTTTATAAAAACAATAGTTGAGTCTGGGTTCGTTCTCAAGTTTTTGATTGGTCAGATTTGAGCCTTTGGCGTTTATAAGAACGAAATGGTTAAAGTTTGTCACTGGATGGTATGATAACCATTATTTGAAACGATGTGGTAAAACAATAGGTTTATCTTGAATTGCATGAACAGGAAATAAACTAGTTGTGTCTTGAGACAAAATCCTTGTTATTGTTTCTTCTTATATCTTCTGTTACATCTTAAACATACAAAAACTAGGGATTTTCAAGTTGTCATTAAATGCATCAATGCGTATTCAATACGCGACAATGCCATTTCTCATTTTAAAGTAATCATTATTTCTCTAAAAACATCATTGTTTAGTCTGTGTAGAATATATTGTTTGCTTGATTATACTGAATGATAGTATATTCCCGGTAACCATGTTGAAACCCTTTCTACGCCTCTGTAATAACCACTTCTTGAAACCATTGTGATAAATAGAGCATTGCTCCTATAAGAGCAAATGCTCTATTTATCATAATGGTTTCAAACTACAACATTCTAAAATTTTCCTTTTCTCTAGTTAATGCTCCTTTTCGGTAGATTTATTCAAAGAGGTTGGGACTAAAATAGCCTATGAGGGAATGGGCAAATTCTTTTGGCGCAAACACATAAAGTTCGTCTGCTAAGATTATCGTCTGCTTCAGATTTCAAATTGGAGCCATCTTACAATTCTTTAAAAAAAACATAATTAGCGTGCCAAGTAGTTCGGATCCTGATGAGACGCCGAGTTACTCGTCGTCTCATTTGGATCCAAACTGTTTGCAAAAATCATCATGGTTTGAACTATGTCGGTGAAAGCGTTAAATTACATAATACATGTAAGAAGAATTCAGTGATTATATGAAATTAAACTCAAACGAAAGCCTCTCTTTAACATTTTACTTCATAAACAAATGTGTACCTTTGAACTTCATTGCAAACAGAATCGACCCAGATTTCACAACTCCTATATGAGCCTTCTAACGAGGGTCTGCTCTGTTTACAAACCAAATAATATAAAACTGATTATACAGGTTTATTATGGCCTCTAGTTAATTAGCAAGATGTCATTATTTCTTACATGGATACTCACTGGGTATAGACTAATATAACAAAGATGATTCTATTTTAAATGGACGTGTAAGCTGAGTTACATGACTTAAGCTGATCACATTTTCCAAGATGTAGGCGGTATGGTCCATCAAGGCCACCGCTGGAAAAATTCACCCTTCCCACGCTGCAGTAACCGTCTGCTAAAACCCTGGCCTGGTATAGGTTTTACCCACATCCGATTGATTCGTTCAAGCTTTTAACAAACTATTGACTAAGTGTCAAACAGCTTGGATCCTGATGAGACGCCGAGTTACTCGACGACTCATCAGGATCCAAACTATTTGTAATACGTGGTTAGAGCGCGCTAAGCATAGGATAGGTTAAGCCCATAGGAATAAATTAGGACTAATAATGGCTAAAAAACACTCATAGACGTTTTTTATGAACCTGTATCTTCCCTTGGGTAAATCTGACGTCATAAATAATTCATGTAAACTCTGAATGACCCCATCAAATAGGTTTTATCATTAACAAGCTAGAGTCAACAATGTAATACGACTTAGCAATGGTTTGAATCCAGATCAGGTACTGAGTAGCACAGTGTTTAATCAGCTGTTATAATCACTGAACACTATGATTTGATATTTGCCGAGAAAAGTAGAGAAAAAAAACATTATTTCGGAATGGTGGAAAACATCGATTTTTGCAGACGATAGTTTTCTTTGGATACTAAGTCTTGCAGTATTATCTTACTTCTTTATCTCGAAAGCGGTATAATTGAAAGTAAAATGAAACAAGGTCGATCGAACCGTTGATTCGAAGACAATAACGATAGTAATGAAAACAAGCCCCACTATGGATTGAAAAACAATACCGCCAATTAATTATTCATAGCTTTTATTCCCAGAATTCCTAAAATGTCATATATAGCAGACTCTCTCTCTAAAGATAGGTTGTCGGTTCAAAAGTCCATTCAGACTGTTACATGTATATATTTTGCCGACGTTAAATAAACCTGGTCGTATCCTGTCTTATCCTATCTTGTTTTGTATTACCTTGTATTGTCTTGTCTGATCTTATGTTGTCTGGTGTGGTGTGGTCTGGTATGATGTGGTGTTGTATGGTGTGGTGTGGTCCAGTCCAGTTCGATACGGTCCAGTCCATTCTGGTCTCACCTCGCCTGGTCTGTTCACCTGGCCTTGCCTTCTCCCGTCTCGTCTCATCTCATATCATCTTATTGTTAAGCGACCTCTTAATGACTACTCATCGGTGTCTTTTAAAGCATGTGTTTGCTTTATGCAGGACGAACGTAAAGCAGAAAGTTCGATGTATAACTTATCCTTTTCGCTGTCAACGTCGCATCAGTGATTACCTGTGCAAACAGTTTCCATCCAAACTGTTTGTTACTAATATGCTTTAAAGAAAAGGGAACATAATTACACTGACGAAAATTGTAGCAGACGACAACTTTTGCAAACGACAATATTTGACCGCGGAAACGTTAAGCTACATGTATCACATGCCTTTACGGTCGAGTACTAAACCATGGTTAGGTTGTCGCTTTGGAGAGGTTTTACTGTATAGTGTATACACATTGAATTTCATCACTCATTCGAAAACACTGACAAAATAATTCCACTGCAGTAGAACCTGTCTTAAGCAACCATTAATGTATTGAACATAAGAGTTTTAAAAACCAGGTGGCGGCTTAATTAATACAGACAAAAAGTAATGCAGAAAGCTCCAATCGGAGTTTTCTGTATTACTTTCAATCTGCATTAAGCTACCACATGCGTTAAAGACACATTAATTATAATTGTTTTAATGCCCCCTTAAGACAGGCTCTACTGTATCCCCCTACTCAAAATCCAATTATTAACCTCTCATCTATCTCTTATTTCGTTCAATAATGCATATACCATGATATGTCGATACATGTGACAACATTCTTTCAGTGACGAAAAATAAAATGTCAGATAATATGACGTCCGCTACACTTCTGCACACTTTGTGGATACTGCCTCGATGTCGGGTTTCTTACTTCAATCTTAAGCCTTTCCCTGTGAATATTTATATGAGAAAAAATAACATCACACATATGTTTTAGCTGAAGTTGTATAATGGCGTATGTACACATGAATGTTTAATAGATCTACTGGTAAAAACTTTAGTCAGACCTTTTATAGTTCCATAAGTAGATATAATCTGCATTAAGCTACCACCTGCGTTAAAGACATATGCCATAATCACTCGGCCACAGAGGCCCTGTATCGAATGACAATGCAGAATAACATGTCAACTACTACAAACATACCTTTAACTGTTTGAGCATCACACATTGGTTAGGTTATTGTCACTTATGATTAACACTTTCCCCGTTGCATATCCGTGAAATGAATAATGACATCACGAATATTAATTAGATTATTTCTTATAATGACATATGGACATATGATGTATTTGCTCAAACAGAAACTGTAGAATCATATTTATATTACACTAGAAACAAACAGAGTAGACCATGATCAGACGGCTCTTATGCGTGAAAAGGCGTTTATATATGAGGGAAAGCATTAATGGAACAAACTGAATGGAATGGTACAGAATTATACATACAGTTGAACTTCGTTATCTCGAACTGCAAGGGAGCAAACAAATTAGTTCGATATAAAAGAAGTTCGAGTTATCCAGTTTCTGATCTTGGTAATGTATTAAGCTCACAGCTTAATGCAGGTATAAAGTAATGCTGAAAGCTCCTGTAGGAGTTTTCAGCATTGATTTAGACCTGCACTAAGCTGTCATACGTGTTTCTAGACATGCGTGGTAATACATTTTGGAGAAATTGTGCATTGTAAGTCTTTGAACGACTGACCTTTTTGTTCGGGTTATCCCGAAGTTCGAGTTATCCGGGTTCGAGATATCGAAGTTCATCTGTATCTAAATCAAAATGAAATGATAAATGATTAAAACAGTTTTACCCTTATCCCACTTACCTGACTTGCACTTGCAAACAGCTTGGATCCACATAAGATGCCGATGGACTCGGTTTCTCATCAGTATCCAAACTGTTTGGTCAATGACTTTATCAAAAGCTTGAACGGATCGGAAGTAGTCAAAATTGCACCAGATAGTAATTTTAACAGACATTATTGTTCTTCGGTTACCAGAGGATATATTTATTAATAAACTGAATAATTCAGCTCATTTATTTCCGTATTATTTAAGTAAAATTGACACAAATCCTTTTCTGGAGCAGATCCATTTTGCATACTGAAGTGTGTGCGTGTGTGTGTTGGGAGGGGAGGGGGCGGGGGATCACAGCAAACAGTATACTGGCTTGTATAATCCATTGACATCGATGGGTTCGGCCAGTCCTGCATGCAGGAACCCTATGATCTGAGTCTACACTGTGTACGCACGTCCTTGTAAAGGGAAACTGGCCGATAAGTGTTAAGGCCACGTTGATGGCTTATCTATGCCTTATCATATAATTGTATGCTGTGCACATGCAAATTACGGGAATCTGAAAAGAAAGTGCGAAACCATATGTTTTAAGATGAAATAAATCGACAATATGGCATACGTGACAAACGTAGCGCAACTCATTCTATATCCATATTTGTCCCATATCTAGAACTAGTACATACAGTAAAACCTCGATTATTCGAAACTTTGTTATGCAGTTAAACCTCGATTAATCGAATGATTAGTATACAGTATGAAATAAATCGACAATATGGCATACGTGACAAACGTAGTGCAACTCATTCTATATCCATATTTGTCCCATATCTAGAACTAGTACATACAGTAAAACCTCGATTATTCGAAACTTTGTTATACAGTTAAACCTCGATTAATCGAAGGATTAATATACAGAACCTCGATTATTCGAACTTTAACTTCGAGACAACGGCAGTTCGAGTCAGCCTATATATAACTTGGAAACTTTCCCAATGCGACAGTTTAATGTAAATCAAAGCTAATACTGTTCGGACAAGATCTAAAAAAAGGTACGGTAAAACCTCTCTATAACGGCCACTTAATTACATCAAGTATTTTGTGTTAAAGACAGGTGGCTGCTTAAAGCAAGGTAAACGTAAACCAGAACGCTCCTATAGGAGCGTTCTGTTTTACTTTCACCTTGCTTTAAGCTTCCACTTTTCCTAAATTCCAACTAATTAACACTATTTAATGGCCGTTATAGAGAGGTTTTACTGCAGTTTCAAAGAAAGGTACAGTTCTCCTTAACACTCACAGTAAGTCAGTAAATGATTTACATAATCAAAACTCTTCCCATAGTTTCATGTACTGTAACACACTTTTAAATCGGAATTCTAGTAGAGAAGAATTTAGGTACCTCTAGGCAGGTGGCTGCTTAATGAAGTGTGAACTCATGCAAAAAGTTCCTAGTGGAGTTTTCTGCATGACTTTCGTCCTGCATTAAACTGCCACCTGTCTGCATGGCCCATATTTTTACTTATTGAAAGTCCGGTTTAGAGAAGTTTTACTGTAACTTAAGATACTGAATGATCAGTGAATCTGTAAAATCTTTAGAAATAGTTTTAAATTGAAAAAACCCCACAACAAAACTTTTATTGTTTTCAGGGTTGAATGGTTGACCATTGTTTAATGATCGAGTCCATTAGCATGTAAGGGTATGCACCCTCGGGTATGGGTGTATACGCTTGTATTGTTTCTTTTGCAAATGACAGTAAAATCGGTTCCCGCATTCAAAAGAGTCACTTTATGCTGACACCAGGCTAGCATGCAATTATTATACCGAACTCCATTTTCTGCCTTTAACGCTTTATTCCATAAATAAGCATTTCTGTGCCTTTCTACGCATTTACAAACAGAGTATACCAAGATCAGACGGTCCCGATAGTAGCTGTCTGATCTGGGTTTGCTCTGTTTGCTTATGGTACAATATAGATCTAATTCAACAGTCTAAGTCAAAGGGTCACTTGTTCCTATGCCAATATAAAAAATCTAATTAATATTCATAATTTCTTACTTGGTCATGGAATAAAGGGTTAACACTACCATTGTAAAGTGTATGGAGTAGTAAATTGTATAACAAGGATTATGAGCATTGTCAGGTAAAGAATGAGCCTGTCATAATCCCAAAATTACATTTTCTCCGAATTGTTTTGAAAACACAATGCGAATGTCAAACACGTGTTTATTGGTGCCTTATTTGGCCCAAAACTGGTTTTGAAATTCTGTAGCATGAATTCTTATAAATGATATAATTTTAACGGAGGTCCAGATAAGATGCTTAAATTAAATTATTTTCAAGAATAACGTCTTTATTTCTCCATCAAAGCCAATGTTATGATCAATCTTTAGAATCGTCTCTCGAGATGATTCTAAAGAGTGGTCACAACATAGGGTTTGGTGTAGAAAAGACGATTTAAGTATCTGAATACGCAGATCTATTCTGTTGCTCTATATAAATTATTTGGAGGGACATCCTGTACTTGATATATATGATGTCTTTACTTATTAGTGGATGTGGTTACTTAGGTATTTGATGTGTTGAGCAATATAGACAAGTAGGCACGTGCCGGACGGGCGGTTTAGTAGAAACAGCAAGTGTCTAGGATAATTAACCATTTCCCTGTTGAATATTCATGTAAAATAAAATGGTATCATGCATATTTATAGAGTTTTTATAATGGTAAATTTACACAGAAAGATTTGGTATTGCTAGATACTGTAGAGTCAGATCTATTATACTTTCATAAGCAAACATGGCAGATCTTGATCTGACGGCTTCTATAGGAGCCGCCACTTCTGGGTCTACTTTGTTTGCAAAGGCGTGAAAAAACGTTTGTATGAAGAAAAGGGTTAATACTTTACTTCATTGATACGCATTTTAACACCATTGCAAACTGAATAAACCGATATCAGTCGGCTACTGTATGAGTGAATATTCACGAGGTAACGAGAGAAGTTGCGAAACAGTTGCCCTTCTATCAGTAGAGGACTTTTCCGCCAGGCTGCTTCTTAATGCGTTGTAAAACAGCTTATACAGTAAAACCCCCTCTAATGCGACCGGCAGAAAGGGGCTTTCACAGTGACAAAGGCAGGTGGTAGCTTAATGCAGGATGAAAGTTATGCAGAAAGCTCCTATAGGAGCTTTCTGCATAACTTTCACCCTGCATTAAGCAACCACCTGCTTATAAAGACAGCCATGTTTATTCATTAAGTGGTCGCATTATAGGGGTTCTGTTGAATTCTATTTTTATGAAACCGCGAGTTACTCGTCGTCTCATTCGTGCAATTGAGCCAGATCTGGTTTGGTTCGACAAAGGGTCAAATACATCCGCTCATATCTTCTTTTCATACTTGAAACAATTGACCGACAATATTGTCTAGGACTTCGTGCAGCAACACATGTAGGCAAAACTACTCTTAACCCGTTCAACGCCTTTTTAACCCTTTCGGCACCAAATTTCTAATTGTCGTCTGCAACCCAAGTTTGTTAAATCATTCAGTAAAGAAATGAGATAAATAAATGCAAATTTCAAAGGAATAAAGCACATATATAGAAACTGCGATTGAAACAAATAGTGAAGTCCCTGATCAGACGCCGCCTTGCATTTATGCGACTTCGGCGGTGAAATGGTTACATGACAAGCAACCCTTGATAAAAGGGGTATCCCATTTTGCAGATGCATGTTGTAAAACGTCTTCATATGTAAATTCGCAATTTTACTTGCCGAGTACATTGTATGGAAAATATTTAAATGTTGTTGAATTTTACATACTGGGATGACAAAAATGACATATATTTTTAAAACTGCTAAGTTGTGTATTCACACGATTCAATGCTATCTAATTTTTAATTCCACACATGGTTCTAGGCAAATAATAATGCTATATTGTTGAAATATATTATTAGTTATACAGTTCTTTCCTAGGGTACATGACGATTTATTCCCGGCTGAGGAAAATCATGTTGCCCGAGCCGTTAGGCGAGGGTTACATGATTTTACCAGCCGGGAATAAATCGTCATGTACCCTGGGAAAGAACTGTATAGCGAATTTATTATACTGCAAAGTTTTACGGTCTGGATAATTTATATAAACCCATTTTGGCATGTTGAACCACTTAACACGCTAATTCCCCTAAAAGTGCCCCCATACATTTATTCTACCCGAAGGTATACGAAGCGGTGTGTATTGTATTTCATCGGCGTTCGTGTTATTATAGATGGCTGGACGGTATAATAACTCCTCTAAAAACTTTTTTATTGGTCATTTCAAACAATGATATTTTTTAATTCATTTCTGTATTTTTTTCTTTACGTATCAATAGTTGTCTATTATGAATATTGCTATTGTTTAGCCGAGTCGAGAAGTCGGTCTTTTGGTTTCTGACCATCATATGTGGGGCCTGCCATGGGGAATTTCTATGTACCCTGTCAGCTCACAGGGTACATGAACTCATGTACACGGCTAGTTAACCAATCAGAAGTGAGGATTTTACTTTGCAGTATAATAATATTAGTTATACAGTTCTTTCCCAGGGTACATGACGATTTATTCCCGGCTGAGGAAAATCATGTTGCCCGAGCCGTTAGGCGAGGGTTACATGATTTTACCAGCCGGGAATAAATCGTCATGTACCCTGGGAAAGAACTGTATAACGAATTTATTATACTGCAAAGTTTTACGGTTCGGATAATTTATATAAATCCATTTTTGCATGTTGAATCACTAAACACGCTAATTCCCCTAAAAGCGCCCCAATACAATTATTTCTACCCGAAGGTATCCGAAGTGTTTTGTATTGTATTTCATCGGCGTTCGTGTTATTATAGATGGCTGGACGATATAATAACTCCTCTAAAAACTGTTTTATTGGTCATTTCAAACAATGGTGTTTTAAAATTCATTTCTGCATTGTTTTCTTTACGTATCAATAGTTGTCTATTATGAATTTTGCTATTGTTTAGCCGAGTCGACCATAATATGTGGGGCCTGCCATGGGGCTTTTCTATGTACCCTGTCAGCTCACAGGGTACATGGACTCATGTACACGGCTAGTTAACCAATCAGAAGTGAGGATTTTACTTTGCAGTATAATAAGGTTATTTATTAAGTACAGTTCAAATTCGATATCTCTAACTCGGATAACTCGAACTTCGGGATAACTCGAATTAAAAGTTCATGAATTCCAAAACTTACAATACAGAATTGCTCTAAAAGGTACAGAACTACACATACAGTTGAACTTCGATATCCCGAACTTCAGGGGACCGTACAAAATAGTTCGATATAACAAAGGTTCGAGACATCCGATTTGTATTTTGACCAATATCTCAAATTCACAGGTTAATGCGTGTCAAAAGTAATGCTGAAAGGAGCAATGTGATTTTAGATATGTGTAGCGATACAATTCTTTATTGTAAATTTCGAAGACCGAGTTATCTCGAAGTTCGAGTTATCCGAGTTCGAGAAATCGAAGTTCAACTGTATCTAGAAACACGTGTGACAGCTTAATACAGGTCTAAAGTAATGTTGAAGTCTCCTACAGCAGCTTCTAGCATTACTTTAGACGTGCATTAGTCTGTGAACTTAAGGAATTATCCAGATCAGAAATAGGATATTTCGAACTTCTGCTATCTCAAAGTAATCCTTTGAAGTTCAAGATATCGAAGTTCAACTGCATTGAAATTCAACCGTTTCTCTCATATAAATACCTTTTCACACAGAGTAGATCAAGATCAGACTACTTTAGTAATAGCGGTCTGATCAGGGTCTTCTCTGTTTGCTTATGGTTTATAAATATGCTCCTACAATTTTTGCCAAAGTAAAATAAATCCGATGAAAATGTTACATTACAAAAAATAAGTTAACCCTTCGCTTGCTGAATTTTAAAACACATGTCTCCTTCTTTACCCATGCCCTGTTGTATAATTACACATATCTTCACTGTGTACAAGTATTTCGCCGTGCAATCACTGCTGTGGAGTGCACTGGTTGCACAATCAACTTGTAAATAGTGCAGACCCTGATGAGACAGCTCCTGCAGGAGCTGTCTCATCTGGGTCTTCACAATTTACAGGTATGTATATTGACGCGAATAGCAAGCGAAGGGTTAATGAAGATTCATGTAGTGATCAATTCACGCACACATGCTCATTAAAGAAAGGGTTCATGTGACTGATATGTATGTTTTGCCCAGAATGTCATTCGTCCGTTTAGCTTAACCTATTCCCTCCTACTGACGCATTTTGTTGCCTCTGGTAAAATTCATTTTTGTAAACCATTGTGATAAATAGAGCATTTGCTCCTGTGGAACAAATGCTCTATCTGTCACAGTGGTTTCAATACAACACAATCCTAAATATTTCTTTTCTCGAGTAAATGCTCCTTTTCGGTGTATTTATTCCAATATTTTGGTTCTTAAAATAGCCTAAGGCAGAATGGGTTAATGTACTTATTGTTATCATATGTACGCCTAATTAAAGGCGTAACAAACATACGCTACTGTTCCTTCGCCGGTTATAACCCTTATACATGTAGGTACATGTACGCCTTTTGTCGCCTTTGCAAACAGATTAACCCTTCTCTTGCTGAATTTTAAAAATACATTTCTCCTTCTTTACCCATGCCCTGTTGTTTAATTACATCTTCGCTGTGTACAAGTATTTCGCTGTGCAATCACTGCTGTGGAGTGCACTGGTTGCACAATCAACTTGTAAATAGTGCAGACCCTGATGAGACAGCTCCTGCAGGAGCTGTATCATCTGGGTCTTCACTATTTACAGGTACGTATATTGACGTGAATAGCAAGCGAAGGGTTAAACTTAGATCAGACGGCTACTATAAGAGCCGTTTGACGCTTCTTTTACAAAACACATCAACTTCATCAAGGTTTCTGGGAAATTTCCATCATGTAGGTTATATGTTTTACTAAGCTGCTAATGGTGACATATGTCCTGATTATCTAAGCTAGTGAAACTCGGTCAGATGTTTCCAACAGCAATAAGCGAATCTTATACACTTCAGTTACATGTAACAAATGCAGCAGATGACATACCAACCAATTACTCCATAAATACGCCTTTCTATAGAGTAGAGCCAGATGTATGCTCTGCTTCCTCTTGAAACAACATAGATCCGATTCTACAGTTTGTCATAAACAAAATATTATCTTGTCAATATGCTATTAATAAACGTAGCTAATTAATATTTATAATGTCATTATTTCTCACATGAATATTCATGGGGTGAACTTATAGTCCTCCGCTATGTGAGTTGCGATGATATTCTTGTATCGAATCTGTATATAACCGGACGCTAGTGGGACATCGACTAGACACCCTATATCCAGTAAAACCTCGATTATTCGAATTGTCTGTATATAAGTATTTAGACCTTTTTAGACAGGTGACTGCTTAATGCATGGTGAAAGTCCTGCAGAAAGCTCCTGCAGGAGCTTTCTGCATGACTTTCGCCATGCATTAAGCTGCCACGTGTCTTAAAGATCGATAATATTACGTATTTTAGTGTTCGAATAATCGATATTTTAATGTTCGAATAGTCGCAAATTTAATGTAGTTCGCCATTGGTAATCCTTATGTGTGTACTTGGCTTGTATGGCTGGGTTTTAGCTGAATGCCCTGATGACTCTAGGGTCGTATTGATGGTCAAAATGTTTTCGTAAGAATTGCTGCTGTAATGGTATTTTTTTTATTTGTTACCAACGACGTTGAAACCGACTGTCATCTAAACCAGTCTTCAACCTTTAATGATGTGACTGATCGCTTGTGAAATAGAATAAATAACAAGGCAGGTTCTTCTGGTCGTAGTCGAAGCAGATTGAGACTATGTTATTTGGTCAAGTTTGCATTTGCTATCGAAACTTAAAATATAAACTAGAAGTTGCTCCTATTAGGATTAAAATTGGCCGTTATGAGGGAATTAGTGAAGGAAATCGAAAGCGTTTTTATTTTAAACAAATCTGTAAAAGACGAATGATAAATGTAATTTGAACCCACAATAGCACTGTCACCAATATATCAAGACCGCATGGTGATGTCAGGACATCTGATAAGTTCAAGATAGACAGGGCCACCATATTGTCTCGGCAAAGGAGCCACTACAATGACATCCATTTCTAATCAATATAGGTATAGATGTCAATGCCTAACGACGATGGTTCCCTGAAGTTTATTTGCGCTTTAACCGATAGCCCGTCAGTCAAAACTATAGTGGCATTTTGCAAACAGTGTAGACTCGATTGAGAGAGCGCCTATACAAGCTATCTCATCTGGGTCTGCACTGTTTGCCATGGAAAACTCATGCAGGGCCCTGCATACTCTATAATGCGTTTTCCTAGGAATGTCATTTCAACATATCCTGCATATTTTTTGTAAAGATTTGCATATTTAATATCTAAAGAGGTCATAGTGATAAAAATATGTGGCGGGCTAAGGGTTAATGTCGGCAGTAAAAATCTTCAACAGCAAATCATTTGTGCATTTGCGAATGTCTAGGAGAAGAACCCTTCTAAACGTTGTATTTAATTATTTAGCTTACTATTATGTAGAGGCTTAAGCAATATATCTAGCCCTTAGAATAAGGCAAACTGTTGGACTTGTTGAAGGGAACCAGGGTCACTAGGAATCGGCAAGCATGGTACAAACATAAATAGAGAATAATTCATCGGAACCAAATACAGTAGAACCCCTCTAATGCGACCACTTAATGACTAAATATGGATGTCTTTATAAGCAGGTGGTTGCTTAATGCAGGACAAAAGTAATGCAGAAAGCTCCACTATGAGCTTTCTGCATTACTTTTGTCCTGCATTAAGCTACCATCTGCCTCTACCACCAAGAATTATACCTCTTTTAGTTGGTCGCATTAGCGGGGTTTAACTGTATATACCAGGAACAAACCATGTTCGGAAGGAAATTGCTGACTTTTGAATGTTGAGGAAAATAGTTATGACCATTTAATATTCAATTGTATTGTGCACACTGCAAGATCCTGCAGAACAATGACGCAGTGTATATTAATAATAATAATAATAATAATATTAATAATAATAATAATAATAGTAATAATAATAATAATAATAATAATAAAGACTTTATTGAACGAGAGAACTCATTTGATAAAATCAATCTTCCGTGAGACCCTCAACAGTAACATATATACAAGTACATTAAAAAACAACCTACATACATCTTTAAAGATACATATATATATAAACAAATCCTATATTGTAGACTGGAAGTTTTAACTAATGATTAGCATACTAGGGTCTATAATATTTCAAGATTTTTGAGGAGTTTTACCCAGATTCCATTGGACGTTTGCCATATATCACAATGACATTGGATCCAACTACGATCAGACGCTGTGTGGCAATATATATTCATCAGCTATTGTACACATGGAATCGAAAAGAAAGGCTATTTAAAAACGTTAACGTGTTACATGTATCTAGCAAATATACCGTTACAAACAGTTGCTTTAAGATGAAGCACCATAACATTTGGCGTCTCATCCAGATTAAAATTGATTGATTCACTCTAATTTTCTGTATTAATGAAGACAAATAATGTCTAGCATAAGGAAGATATCATACATTCAAGAGCAAACTACTTTAAAATGAGTAACAATAAAACTAAGCATGAGAACAGTTCTGCTACAACAAACACTATTTACACTGTATACCGGTATTGAGAATTACGTTTTGTAAACGGATACATGTTGTCAAAATATACAGTTATTGTCTAATTAGTTAATTTTTCTGTCGAATCCACTGCATATAAAATAGTTTGAACTGATTAACAGAACTGGCATTTCTGATAGTAATTGGAAGACTGTCCCAAATAAATGTACCAGAATAGACAAATGATTTAACTGTTTGTACTTAAATATGTCTTACACTGCATGTGTTTATATGTTCATATGTTTGTATCCTTTATTAACGCTTTGGACTTAGTGTTTGTATGCAACCTGAGCTACAGATAAAGGTGCCTACTAAACTGGTCATTCTCCACCAAACCGTATGGTGTGACCAATCTTTAGAATCGTCTCGAAGAGACGATACTTATGAGTGGTCACAACATAGGGCATGGTGAAGAAATGAAGAAGTTATTTCTTGAAAATGTTTAAATTTACGCATCTTATCTGGACCTCTGTGTATATGTGCTAAAGTAAATGGCAGTGAGTCCTAAAGAAGGAATTGCGAGGGAAATAGAATGACGATTTATTGGTGGCAAAGCCGGAATAGTACAAGATGGAAATGTCATATAAACCATGGTGCATGCATGATAGAATGGCTGTCCTGTGGCGCCTGATAAATGCAATAATTTACTTCACGGCCTTGTGTACAACGATATAAACGAGGAATTTGTTATTTTTTAAACCCCACTGCTCGTAATCGTGCTTTTCAATACTTGTCAAAGTTTGATAAATATAGTTTCCTATTTTCCATTATTGGTCTAACCCTTACCCCACAGTGAAACTATAGTGGCTGCTAAAATGTATAAACATATTGCAATATTGACTACTTCCGATCCGATCAATCCTTTGAGAAACTTTTGACCGGGTGTCAAACAGCTTTTGATCATAACGAGAAGTCGTATTACTCGGCGTCACATCAGGGTCCAAGCTGTGTGGAAATGCGTGTCAGGTCACATATAGTGGGATGAGGGCTGATAAGAGAATGCATATTCCAAACTACGCTTTCTGATTTTACAGCAATATCAGTATTTACTCAGTAAATTAACCCTTATCGTGCCGAAAATATGATTGCTGCCAAACATCTGATATTTTACATTGCTTACTTACTTCTGATTCGTACAAGCATTTGAGAAACTGTTGACCAAGTGTCAAACAGCTTGAATCCTGACGAGACGCCGAGTTACTCGGCGTCTTATCTAGTTCCAAGCTGTTTGCCAAATGGGAGAAGCGCTTAGGTATTGTCGTCTGCGTATATTGTCGTCTGCTTCAATTCTAAAAGTAAATATTTCCTAAATTTCTTTTCAAAAAAAGTGTCAGAGTGACAAACATTTTTGATCCTGATGAGACGCCGAGTTACTTGGCATCTCATCTATATCCAATCTGTTTGCAAATTTAATCACCACTAGAGTGCTAAAGGTTAACCCTCTCGTCGCCAAATTTCTAATTGTCGTCTGCAAACCAATTTTGTTAAAGCATTCGGTAAAATAAGGAAATGAGATAAATAAATACAAACTTCAAAGGAATAAAGACGAAAATAGAAATAGGGTTTAGGACAAAAAAGTAAAGTACCTGATCAGACGCACTGATCTGGGACTGCACTATTTGTCGTAGTGCATTTTTGCGACATTTGCGGTAAAAAGATTAAATTGCGCTAAAGATTAAAAGTATCATAGACTCAATGCAACCGATAAATATTTTCAGTTAGGCGTTATGTGACGTTTTGTCTTCTCGTACTCTTGTATAATTCATGGCGTAAAATCTTGCCTTGTGTTTTCAATGATTGCGTTTTAGTTTTAACGGCACTGTGAGCCAGTTTTGGCTAATATGCTGTCGGTACTGAGCAGCAAGGTACAGTTCTGTGGAGGTCGTATATGCACATGTAAGCGCGCACTTCATTTGTGATGTTGTATTTCTGTGGACCTTATCCCCTTATTTCCTGCCTGACTTTTTTCTATTAGATATACAATAAAGCCTGTACATGACGACAACTTAAAATAGGTCTATCTGTAGTAACTCAAGACAGGTAGTAGCTTAATGCAGGATAAAGTAATACAGAAAGCTCATCCAGGGACTTACTGCATTACTTTCACCCTGCATTAAGCTACTATCTGCTCTTATATACCACCATGCCTATCCATTAAGTGGTCGCTCTAGAGAGGTTTTATTAGTGTATGTTCTTTATCATTTCGTGTGCTCGCAACTGTTATACGCATCATAGAGGATCTTACATGAGTGTTCATTACAAATTGTATTTATGAAACAAGTTTACTATAATAATATGACACGAGGTTTAGCACAATTTGTAACGAACACGAATGTAAGATTCTATTTATCACATAAGCCTGAAAAATGCAATAGAAACTGAAACAGGCTATAACTGACGGCTGTTTCGACCATTGCTTACAAACAGCGTAGTAATATAAGGGACGGCGCACATAGAGCGCTACGATTGGCTAACGCTTAAAATAGCGCTACGATTGGCTAACGATTGCTAATATGCATACAAACTGCACTAGTGCATTTTTGCGATTTACGGCACTCTGTTACGGCACTCCCACAAGGCAGATTATGTGATAATTAAGTATATGTAATATTTATTAACATCGTTGTTCTTTTGTTGGATTTACATTCCGTTAACACTTTCCCTGTTCTGTGTTTATTACAAATGTCGATACCTACTGAATATTCCTGGACAAAATAGTGAAAATGATATATGGAAGGTGGGGCATTGTAGCCATCAATGTAACGTGAAGAAACATATCTATCAAATTCCATTATCAAACAGAGCAGACACTGATCAGACGGCTCCTCTAGGATCCGTCTAATCTGGGTATTCTCAATTTGCAAATGCGTGAAAACACGTTTATATGAGGGGAAAGGGTTAATATAACGATTATTTATATGTTTTCGTATAAGTGTTCTTCCCTTGTTTAATTACAATTACTCATTGTGATTTTAGATAACAGTAATAATGCCCGTCTCTAGTAATTATTTTATGAAATGGCGCATTTTATGATTGTTTTTATTCAAGTATTTATGTATATTATAGTGTATTTGCAATTATGAGATGTAAATAAAGCTATTACTACTACTCCTAAAATCTCTCATTTTGAATACACAATGATATTGTAACAATTATTCACTTAGCGGCCAAACTATGGGTAATGCATAATTTAAGAGCTGATCTCCCAAGTCGGCAGTAATTCGATTTTATGATTTTACAGAATAATGAAATTTGCCAGCCAGCCATGTCGAACACTACGGTAAAACCAGTCTAAAACGACCACTTTAAAAAGTTGTTCAAAAGTTTTGTGTTTAAAAGCAGGGATAGCTTAACCCTTTTCACCATAGATGCGCCTGTCCATCCCTATGCAAACAGAATAGATCCATAGGAACCGTCTGATCAGGGTCTGCTCTGTTTGCTTATGATGTAATAAAGATATAATTTTACCAATTCTGTCATGATAAAAATTATTTCATAGTTCCATTATAAAAACATAAATTAATTAATATTCCTGAACAGATGTTAATATTTCTTTCATGAATGTTCACGGAGTCTTCTGTGTCACTTTCGTACTGCACTATGCAAACACCTGCTTTTGTAGACCCCCAACATTTAAGTGGTTTCTATAGAGATGATATACTGCAATATTCCACATTCACTAACAATAACTCTTCTCATGCAGATATAGCATAATGTCTGTACTGTTAACAGAGCTCCAGACAAGATGCATAAATTTAAACATTTTCAAAAAAAGCTCCTTTATTTCTCCACCAAACCCTATACTGTGATCACTCTTTAGAATCGTCTCTAAATGACGATTTTAGTATTTAGCACCTTTATCTGTAGCCCTGTCAGTACCTATTTTGATATGCTTCCCATTGACTTCCAGTTCAGTCAAATGTTTGAGAATTAATTGACCGAATGTCAACCACCTTTGATCCTGATTGGACGCCCATTACTAGGCACCCTATCTTCATTAAGATGTTTGCAAATGAATACACGATTGACATAAGACGATTTAACATTTTGCTCGCTGGCGGCGAATTCTACATACCAGTAACCTATGTAAAGGGATTTACTCTAGAGCAGTATCCAAACTGTTTGACACTAGAAGATATCGTATAGAATACAACTGTTATGATCATTACTTAACCAATTCCCTCATATTGATGACTTTTGGCGACTCTGTAAAAGTCACTTTGTGAAACCAATGTGATAAATATAGGAGCAAATGCTCTATTTATCACAATGTTTTCAAGCTACAAAATCTGAAAATTTCCTTTTCTCTAGTTAATATTCCTTTTCGGTAGATTTATTCAAAGAGGATGTGTCTAAAAAAGCCTATGAGGTAATGGGTTAATGTTAAAAAGTTCACGTCAAACTGATTAACTCTTTACTCCATGAACATTCATGCACGAAACAATGACACCGTAAAAACTAATTTGCCGACTTACATGTATTATAATAGCAAATGAACACAGGAATGTTTGCCGTGGCAAAAAAACTTAGAATCATATCTAAACTGTTCCATAAACAAACAGAGAATACTCTGATCCGACGGCTCTTATAGGAGCCGTCTGAAATGTGTCTTCTCTGTTTGCAAAAGTGTTAAAATGTGTATACTTGGAATAAAGGGTGAACACTTCACACAAAACTAACTTATGTTGGATATAAGTCTCAGTCTAGTGTTGCTTTGTTGAACTGTATATGTCACGGATCGAATACATGTATGTAACACGTGTGTGATCTATTCGACCGTAAAAATCACACCTGTCAAATGTGTCATATTCGTCTGCTCAGTTTGGCAGTAAAATCATAAACGTATATGTCCTTTACGCTGTGATATCATCATCATCTTTACAATCATCTTTGTCATCATCATCATCATCATCATCATCATCATCATCATCATCATCATCATCAACTTTCACCATCAACATCACCATTCACCATCATAATTATCATATCAATATCATCGTCGTCGTCGTCGTCGTCAGAGTAACCGGCATCGCGATCACCATCATCACCAAAAACATTTAACTAATCACCATTTTATTTAGCATTCCTGTTGTTTCTGCATAACTGAAAGTGACTTTCAGTCCATGTTGAAAAGGGTATCTAATTCAGAGAATAAAAATGAAACTGATACAGATCTTAACAGTGATTTCAACGAATTAAATAGCAATGTCATATATGCAATTTCTATATAATAACGATGTCATACCTGTAATTATTTTAAACATATTTGTACAGTTTCATATGACTATATTTATTTGCCATTTTAATATGATTGCCGAAATATGTAATGCCAATAACATACCAGTTAATGACACATATACATAAATAAACAAGAAACTGATATAACTCTAAACAGTGATTTCAAAGAATTAAACGACATTGTCATATATGTTATTTCAATATAATAACGATGTCGTAATTGTTGTATACATATTTTGAACAATTTCATTTGACTACATTCATTTGCCATTTTAATATCATCGTGATGATGATGAAATGAATGAATGAATGAAAGACTTTATTGAAAGAGGGTTACCCGGTTAGTCAACATACTAATCTACCACAGGGCCCTCTAACAGAAACATTTCATACAAAATATTTAACAAACAGAAATATAAACAGTATCTATAATTTAAGAGACAGGACAGAGTAGCCATATAATGCACGTTTAAATCGATTAAAACAAACCGAATGCGAAGACTAGTTTGAAAAGTGAAACATGACATTATAATTGCGTATACCACGAACAGAATCTTTCACAGAATTTTTCCATTCTGGGATTACTCAATTCTTAACCCGAAGCATTACTCTGTACATAGTCTGTACTCATATAGCACATGAAAAAATCATAGCGATAGATATAAGAAAACATATTCACAAAAGTGGTTTATCAGCACAACACTGTATGTATATGCTATGGAAAGTATAAAAATATTGTTCACACATTTCAAACAGGACAAACCCAACTCAGAAACTCCTGCAGGGCTTTTCTGATACAGAATTGCTTGTTTGTTAATGTACAAGACTAAATCTGTAAATCATCATTGTTAAATGGTGGTTGTTTTACACTGAATTAACACAGAAGAGACTTTGACCTCACAATAGAAATGATTTCGAGCAACAAGATGACTAGACATGGTACAATAATTCTATGTGCACATGGCGTTAGTGATAATAGATAATAAGATAAGTGTAGAGATTGTTTTAGTTGTTGTTGGTGAGTGTTAAATAGTCACTATAAAATGTTTAAAAGAAAAAAGGCTAGAATGGATTTAAAACTAGAGTGGCTTTGAAATAATAAGGAAAATGGTTATGAACAACAATCTAACAAGATATGTACAAATAGTGCTAAGCTTCAAATAGTGACCCAGAATAGGCGATATTAACTCAGCACTCTGTATGAAAAAGAGAGTGCTGAATAAATAACACATGTAATGTGAAAATCAGTCTTTAGATTGAAGAGAACACGTCAATTATAGTAGACTTTAAAAAATAACTTCAAAAGAATTCACACAAATGTTTTACAAGATACATTGGAGTCCTAAAACGCTAATGTTTTACAAGATAGAGTTGTATCTTGGTAAAAAGACATATATTCAGTTTGTACTGCTAATTATTAATGACTAATGAAAATGCTAACAAGT
The DNA here is from genome assembly GCA_963576725.1 of Azorinus chamasolen. NCBI lineage: Eukaryota > Metazoa > Mollusca > Bivalvia > Cardiida > Solecurtidae > Azorinus > Azorinus chamasolen. The sequence continues at coordinate 48,173,677 of OY755246.1, read as the reverse complement.
CAATCAAATTTATGTAGGGATCAAAACCTATTTACAGTAATATTTAAAATGAATTCTCCCAAAGGGTCCTTTTGAAAAATATCTATATTCCATTAGAATAAGAATAATGTTGTCTGCAAATAGGTTTTGGTCTGAGTTTGCTAAAGTTTAAAAAAAAATAAGCATGTACAATAACAAGCTCTAACTATAAAATGCATAACTACACAACAATATGTGAAAAATGGTATGCATACCCCTCTAACTTTCTAAGTGCTAGCTCTCAGTCATTTTGGAGTGAATATAAAACTGATATAACAGCATAGATTGAGATTGAAGGTAAATACAGACAATGGATAAACTGATGATGATGATGATGATGGTGATGATGATGATGATGAGATGATGATAATGATGATGATGATGATGGTAATGATGAAAAGGATCAGCCAAAATACTTTGTGGCATAAATAAGATTTCAATAAAATGTGATTGTTAAAAAAACACCTTTTTTCAAATCATACCAGTTAACAAATGTGATGAATCCGCTGCCTGCAGGGATATATTCTTCTAATGAGATGTTCTGAAATCTACAACCTACAATTGCCATTAACGAATTACTTGTATTGCTGCACTTTTATTGCTTCAGTCAGCACGCATTAAGCGGTGTCGTAACTACCACGATATCTAGGTCATCGCTCGACTTATTGCTGTCATTAAGCCAGGAATGGACAGCTGGGAGAAGAAGAAGTCTTAAGTACTTCCCAAATTGAGCAGATAACTATATTTATATCTTGCTTCAGGTATACAGGCGAGAATCTGCAAACAATTTTCAAAACACTTTTGAAATAATCTTGACCGATAATGGCAGTGAAGTGTTATAAATCTACAAAATAATGTCATATTAGTAAAATATAGCCTGATTTTCTTGTTTCTTTGATAGTTAAAGATCGCCACAAATCCAGATGGCTGCTTAAGAGCGAAAGTTATGCACAAATCACCTACAGGAGTTATCTGCCTTACTCTCGTCCTGCATTAAGCATCCAGGCACCCTCTTTTAAAGACACCAGTTCATTTAGAGGTCGCTTTAAAGGGGTTCCACTGTATATCTTATTTAACCCATTACCTCATAAACTATTTTTAGACAAAGCCTTTTTGAATAAATCTACTAAAAAGGAACTTTTACTAGAAGAAAAGAAACTTTTAGAAGTGAGTAGTTTAAAAGCCACTGTGCATAATAGGAGCAAATGCTCTATTTATCACAATGGTTTCAAAAAGTGACTTTTACAGAAGCGTGAAAATGCGTCAATATTTGGAAATGGATTAAGATAGATGACGTTCGAACATATAAAAACATGGAACAAATGCTGAAAAATTAAGTACTTGAACGAAACTTACTTGCTAGAAGTTTGATTGAGATTCTCCGACGCTCAAAATAATGGTGATGTGCTGATATGAGCCCCATCTGTGAAACATTTCATGATAGAACCTCTATTCAGAAGACCTTGACACATAACACTGTATTTTGCTAAATGCCTGTACGACCTATATATCTAATTACAGTCATTTCGTCATGAACGATCACCAACAAGTACTGATTACCTAGAAATACCTCTTACGTTGACCGTATTCGCCGCTTTTCTTAAGTCAAATACATATAAAACCTACGTTTCTGGTAAGGAATGAATATCGTTTTACATCACTGAATTGTTTTAATTGTTTTATATCGACCATTCTGCAAGAGAGACTTTAGAGTAGTTAAAAAGTATTATGTATTATAAGATGAGTTTTGGGTTGGGAGTTGACGTTTCATTATCTACTGGTAATTAATTTTGATCTGTGATGTGAATAGAATGTTATAGATCTACTAAATGATGTAATATTAGAAACCAAAATTCTCCAATAGTCCGGTTTCTTTGACATCAATAATTGATTACAGGAAAATAAATGATTACAGAAAAATCGCTTAAGCTTTTACTCTACATGTATGAATATTAATGTCAGAAATAATAACTGTAAGAATGTCAGTTAGCAGATTTTTATAATGGCATGAATAAGGGAAATTATTCATTGGCAGAAACTGTAGCAATAAATATCTGTTACGTCATACGCAAACAGAGCAGACCGTGATCAGACGGCTCCTTAATGTCATATTCATCAAAGCCAGAAAGTGTACCTACATTTTCTATCGCCTGAGTGTCCAAGCTAATGTATTACTTTTAAAGACCATAGTACTTCATTATGGTCCAAGAGACGCAAACTGAGGAAAATATAACACTTTAATCGGTACACTTCCTTTGTGTTGCCCAAGCATAAGTATGTAATATTAAAGTGATAGTCTCTACTTGCAACGTGTTTTAAGCATACCTAAATACTACGCGCACAATATGTGTATACAGTAAAACCCCACTAATGCGACCACCAAAAAGGGGCATAATTCTGGGTGGCAGAGGCAGGTGGTAGCTTAATGCAGGACGAAAGTTATGCAGAAAGCTCCTATAGGAGCTTTCTGCATAACTTTCGTCCTGCATTAAGCAACCACCTGCTTTAGACGACATCAGTGACTGTTTATTAAGTGGTCGCATTAGCGAGGTTTCACTGTATGCTGCTAAGAAGTACATGAAAATTGCAAGTAAGCCGATCGAATAAACGCTGACGAAGACATATATACATATACATATATACATACAATGTTATACCCCTATCATGGGCCTATGTTGTTCGCAGATGTATTACTATTTATTCGGGTGGTGTTTTAGTTTCGTAAACAGACCGATAAGATTTTTTTGTACAGCAAAGGATTACTATTTATCGACAGAAACGGTTTATTTTGTATCACGGGGACATTTCAACTCGTCTGTTATCGAAGAAACAATCGAGCTATTGCGATCATTGGGTCATAGGCGTTGTCGTAGTTGTAGGCGTTGGTGTCGTCGGCGGCGTGCAAAAACTTTAATGTAGGTGATTAATCAAAACGTATAAAAGTTATCAACATGAACTTCCATAGGTTGGTATATCTCTTTGAAGAGAAGTATGTGCGCAGTGGACAAGCACCATCAGGCTAGCGTTGGCGCCACTCGGGGCTCTTATTTATGTTAGATTTAATTGACAATCTTTCTAAGAAGAACTTAATCAACATAATATTTTATCATATTATTTAAATTATGTTTGTACTGTAGAGACATTGACCTATTTGTGCCAGATGTCCTTTAAAGAGATCATAGGCAAACAGTGTATACCCAGATCAGAGTGCCCCTAAAAGATCTCTCTGATCAGGGTCTGCACTGTTTGCTGAACTCATCGATATCAATGACTTATACCAGCGAATATTTTGTTTGCTGTCCCCCCTATGAATGAAAAATAGATGGGTTCCAAATATCTGGACGGGATTCCCTTAATCAATATCGAAATACGTGAGCTAACGGCGTGCCTAGCTTCCATTGCTACTGGATGTTCACTGTGATTAAGCTACCACATGTCTTTAACATGCAGAATAAAACGTCTTTTCAGCGGTCATTGTAGAGAGATGTTATTGTAGAGATCATGTCGCACGGTAGAAATACAGTAAATCCCAAAATAATCCGAAAATGTAGAGAATTTAGTTACGACGTTTTGAGTACTTACCAGGAAGGTTGTTGCTTTACCCATTTCTCGTGTTGATGCTTTTATGAAAATCAGTTTTTGGAACCATTGTAATAAATAAAGAATTTGCTCCACATGAGCAAATGCTCTATTTATCACAATGGTTTCAAAATTATACAATTTTATTTTTCCTTTTGCCTATTGCATGCTCTTTTTCAGTACATTTATTCAGAGGTTAGATCTATGAGGTAATAGGTTAAACTACCACTTATTTATAACATTCAGAATAAAACGGTTTTTTTTTCAGGGGGGCGTTGTAGAGAGGTTTTATGTAGAGAACATGTCGCGCGGTTGAGATACTGCAAATCTCGATAATACAAAATGTTAGTTGAGAAGATCTGAGATCTGTCCAGGAAAGTGGTTGTTTAAACCGTTCTCTTTTACGCCTCTGTAAAAGTCATTAGTTTAAACATATTTTATTTGAAAAAAAGTATACATTAATCATGATATCAACAGAGTATCACTATAGGATTAGAACGAAAGCTAAAAGCTTATTGAGTTCTTCTCCTCGAGTCATTGTTTTGAACCATTGTGATAAATAGAGCATTTGCTCCTATTGTTGGAGTGCTCTACTTATCACAGTCGTTTCAAAACTATACACGTCTACATGTTTCCTTTTTCTAGTAAATGGTCCTTTTCAGTGTATTTGTTCAAAGAGATTGGTCCTTCAAAAGCCTATGAGGCATTGATTCAAGTCATGAAGAAAGCTCACCAATGAGCTTTCTGCACGAGTGTCACTCTGCATTAAGCTGTCACCTGTCCTAAAGAACGACAGTGATATTTATTTGAGTGTTAGGATTAACAATCGGTGGACCTTAGTTGTCGAGTCCCTAACTATTATACTGCACACTTTTTCCTAGGTAATACTTTTAGCCATTAGCCCGTTCCCTCATACATGTATACACGAGTTTCCACACATCTGCAAGAAAAGTAGACCCATATCAGACGGCTCCTATAGGAGCCGCCATGATTATGGTTTGCTTATGGACCTTGACAAATATTTTTCTTTACTTTCTAAAATGGCTACAATGTTCTACCTTCCATATTTCATTTATAACTATTTTGTCCACGAATATTCAGTAGGCTCTGAATTTTGAAATAAACATAGAACAGGGGAAGGGTTAATTCTTATCCAATTGTAATCATTAACCCTAATCCCGCTGTCTTCGACCTAGCCCCGAGGTTATAAAACTTTTTGGTTGAGTCTGAGATCATTCTCAAGCTTCTGATTGGTAAGATTCTGAGCTTGCTCAGAATCTGGCCAATCAGATACTTGAGAATGATCTCAGACTCAGACTCAGAAGTTTTATAACCTTGGACCCAGACTCGTATTTGCAAACAGGTTGGATCCAGATGAAATGCCGAGTTACTTAGCGTCTCATCAGGATCCAAGCTATTTGACACTTGGTCAGTAGTTTCCCAAAGGCCATGACACATAGTCGATAGCTTTAACGATTCGGGAGCAGTCAAAGTTGCACCAGATCCAAATTCGAGCAGACCTTATCAGGGATCCAAGCTGTTTGACACACAATCAATAGTTTCTCAAAATCTTGACCGAATCTGAAGAAGTCAAAATTGCACAAGGTCTACATTTGAGCTGACCGTATTTATTCACAGCTGTGTTGAACCGCAAATTTCACGCCACCCATTTTTCACACGTGTGAAATTTGCGGCCCCATTTTTCACATAATTTGTGAAAATTGCGTTTTGCTCCTATACCCCCCTTCAAAGCCTGACGCATTTTTCACGTATGTGAAAAATGCGTCGAGAAGATGTGCTCAAATATTCACTTCAAAACACGCGACGCATTTTTCACTCTTGAGAATATATTGAAGTTGGCCAATTTCTTTGGTCATTTCGGTTATAGATCAAGGTCGCAGGAATCGAAATGCCAGATTTGTAGTACAACTCAGAAGTTGATTTGGGTGCTTGCTCAACATACTTATTTGATTAAAATATAATTATGGGTCACGTGGGTAAAACGTATTTGGAGTTCCTTGTTAATCCTTTAGTGTCCACATATTTGATATGCATTTGATGTCCCCGTGTTGCGGCACATATTGTCGCCGCTGTACATATTTTCGCCGGCGACCGTCTCTGCTGAAACAGATGGAACATATTGTCGCCGGCGTTAATATGTCCCGAAGTTTTCGGCACATATTACTGCTGAACTGCACAAATTGTCGCCGGCGACAATATGTGACGAAGGTTATGGTGCTTTTGAGGGTATTTTTGGCGACAATATGTCAAATGACTTTAACGACGAACAAGTTAACGACAGAGAACATACATATGGATGAAACAACAGGTAAACAGCCGGACGGATGTGTAATCCTGTCAAAACAGTTGACACAATACACAGCGTTTGATTATCATTGGCGCTATTACACTGTTGTGTCGTAAACCATCGAATACTATAATTTTGATTTCCCGACAAACGAGTCGAACGACAATATGACAATGGCGTAACCCTTGAGCACATATTGTCGCCGATGCCGACAACTTCCGTACATACTGTCGCCAGCGACAATATGTGTCACTTGTTTCGGCATATATTGTTGCTGGCGACGATATATACACCGTCGACAACATGTGCTGCAACACCCGGGATATCGAATATCTGGGATATTTTGTCGCGATTGGCTGATTGTCTGTCGCTCTGGTCATAAATCTAGAACCGTTTGCATAGTGGGTGTGTACATTTCTTACGACCTTTTTTACAGTACGTAGCGTACATCATGCGTATATCTATCGTGCGTTAATCGTATATCATGTGTATATCTTTCGTGCGAATATGTTATATATCTCACGGTTAATATAATGGGTACTATTTCCATTTTATGGGATATTTGATTAATACTTTATGTAATACATAAATGTAAAATTACAATGAGTCGACATGCGTCGACTCGACATTACGGCCTGACTCGACAATCTTTAATGGTCCCGGGAACTTGCCTTCTAATCCCTATGTAAACTATCCACACTGACTCGAAACACTGTGACTCGTTAAACACGCTGACTCGACATAGGTGCACAGCCCCGATAATTGTAATTACTATAATTGACAACACGCCGACTCGACATCAAAAACTGATCAGCCGACAGAAGATTTTCGCACCTCTATCGGTGATCACGCCAAAACACAAGCAAACTGTGTTAATGACTGCAATTATTCACACATATGCCGGTGTTGACACCGTTCAATAAATTTTAATTGACATGACTATTTTGTATAAAAACAGCAGTTTCCACCAATGCTAAACACATGTATCTTGACTATATATCGAAAACATCAGTAAATACTTATTTATTCTGGATCCATTTTGTTAAAATGAATCATATGCAGTGTTGTGCATTATGCATACTGTTTAGACCTATTTGACGCACTTATGTATGAACGTTAGGTGTAATGCTGTTGATATTTGTCATGTTTGTTCGTATGCACTGATTTAATTTTTTTATAGGTTTGTGTTATTTTTGTTAGCTCACCAGAGCACAAAGTGCTCAAGGTGAGCTTTTGTGATACCCCTGTGTCCGGTGTCCGTCTGTCCGTCAACAATTTCAAACGACTTCTTCTTTGAAACCGACTGCCCAATTGTAACCAAACTTGGTCAGATACATACTGTTGGTGGGTGCTTCAAAAGTTGTTAAAAGATAGTGGGTGGGGCCCATCGGTCTTGTTGCCATGGCAACCGTACACAATATCTAGAAAAATCTTCTTCTCCAGAATGACTTGTCCGATTTGAATATAGTTTTCACCAAAATGTTTCTCAGTTGATAGACTTCAAAAGTTGTTAAAAGAATTTTGATCCGGCAAAAAACATGGCCGCCAGAGGGCGTGGTCATTTTTTCCGTATATGGTAATATGGAATTTTCATAGGAAAATCTTTAAAAATCTTCTTCTCTGAAACTATAAAGCCTAGACCTTTGATATTTGGTATGTAGCATGATCTTATGGTCCTCTACAAAGATTGTTCAAATTATGGCCCCGGGCCAAAAATGGCCCCGCCCAAGGGCTTATCAGTTTTTCATAGGAAAATCTTTAAAAATCTTCTTCTCTGAAACTGTAAGGCCTAGACCTTTGATATTTGGTATGTAGCATGATCTTATAGTCCTCTACAAATATTGTTCAAATTATGACCCCCGGGCCAAAAATGGCCCCGCCCAAGGGCTTGTCAGTTTTTCATAGGAAAATCTTTAAAAATCTTCTTCTCTGAAACTGTAAGGCCTAGACCTTTGATATTTGGTATATAGCATGATCTTATGGTCCTCTACAAATATTGTTCAAATTATGACCCCCGGGCCAAAAATGGCCCCGCCCAAGGGCTAATCAGTTTTTCATAGGAAAATCTTTAAAAACCTTCTGTTCTCAAACTGTAAGGCCTACACCTTTGTTATTTGGTATGTAGCATGATCTTATAGTCCTCAACAAAAGTAGTTCAAATTATGACCCCCGGGCCTCAAATGGCCCCTCCCAAGTACTTATCAGTTTTTCATAGGAAAATCTTTAAAAATCTTCTGTTCTCAAACTGTAAAGCCTAGACCTTTGATATTTGGCATGTAGCATGATCTTATGATCCTCTATAAATATTGTTCAAATTATGACCCCAGGGCCAAAAATGGCCCCGCCCAAGGGCTTATCAGTTTTTCATAGGAAAATCTTTAAAAATCTTCTTCTCTGAAGCTGTAAGGCCTAGACCTTTGATATTTAATATGTAGCATGATCTTATGGTCCTCTACAATTGTTTTTCAAATTATGACCCCCGGGCCAAAAATGGCCCGCCCAAAGGCTTATCAGTTTTCTATAGGAAAATCTTTAAAAATCTTCTGAAACTGTAAGGCCTAGACCTTTGATATTTGGTATATGTAGCATGATCTTATGGTCCTCTACAAGTATTGTTCAAATTATGACCCCCGGGCCAAAAATGCCCCGCCCAAGGGCTTATCAATTTTTCATTGGAAAATCTTTAAAAATCTACTGAAACGGTAAGGCCTAGACCATTGATATTTGGTATGACTAACATGATCTAATGGTCCTCTATAAATAAGTAGCTGTGGCTTGTGGTCCTCTGCCAAGAATGTTTAACTTACGACCCTGACCACTGGGCGAAACTTGGCCCTGCCTCAGGGCTTATCAGTTTTTTATTGGAAAAATATGAAATATTATTTTTCTCTGAAACCATAAGGCATAGACCATTAATGAACCCCCCTGGAGTTATCTCAGGTGAGCGCTTCAGGGCCTCATGGCCCTCTTGTTTATATTTTGGTCTCATGTAGAATATCTAAGGAATAAAATGAGCAAACGGTTATTTTGTCATTTAATTACCAGACAGTACATCTCACGAAAAAGTAAGTATTATAAACGCCGAAAATCATTTCAATACACAGAACACAGTAACATGTCTACCATCGGAATCGTCTGCAGTCACGATGGATTTTCAATGCGTTGAGTCGACATGCGGGCTGACTCGACATATCGGCGATCTCGCATGGTATGTCGACTCATCGCGATTTCACTGTACATGTATATGTATTACATGTATCTAATGAAAGAAAGAGTTGTTCTTTACTTAAGGTAATGATAATGCAAGGAATCGTTCATAGCGTATCGTATAGTGTACGTATATGTATAGTACGTAAATAGTATATCATACGTGATAATATCGTATATTGTGACAACAAATATGCTCACATATGTTGTATCGGACTTGACACGCCATCTTTCGGCAATAATTTGAGAGCGGATGAAAAATTCTTTCTCCGACTCTGCACTATGTTTCCAGATCACAACTTTGTTTTAAAAGAGATCAACGCAGACATGTAAACCGAAAGTAGAAGTTTATTTTAGAATGTTCAGCAATTTAGGAAAACCATTGAAGAAAAATGCCCGCATTGATTGTTCTGAAAATCCTTATATCCTTTCGACTCATGTAGCGTAATAAAACGTATTGGCGATGTTGGCGTTCCATAACTTGGATCTATATGAAGCAAATTGTTTGAAAAGTTAAGGTTATAATGACTCTATGCCAGACTGTAAAGTGGGCCAGTACGATGGTCGTAGGTATATAAATGGGCGTTTTATCAGCTGCCAAAATCGGCTCAGACACGGGGGTTTTCGGCCCAAAAATAACACACGCTACCTCTGCTACCTCTACTCGTGTTATGACTGTTATGGTGCACCATACATTTGCAGCATCAAACCAATCGCATTATTCATTAGATCTAATGGCAATAGACACGACGCGCAAAAACATGACACCAAAATGTTTAAAAATGGGCCAAAAATTGGCTTCGTTTTTTTTCGCACAGTGAGTCATGACCTTTTGTGACCTTCTATAAATATACGCGTACTGCCTATCCGGTTGTGCTTATCTGGCACCGAAACAATAATACAAGCAACGTTGTTTAAAGTTGTCACTCTCACGTACTGCCAGTTAACTGGCTTTAGTCCGACAGTACAATGAGAGTTTACTGAAAGTAATTTGACACATCACTGAGAGTGAACAGACAGTAACCTGACAATCCAATGATGGAACATATCATACTTATTACATTGTTTTGTTTTATTATCATTTTTTATAATAATGATAATAATGATAATAATAATAATAATAATAATAATAATAATAATAATAATTTATTTCGCCACATCACAGCATTTCAAAACAAGAGGGCCAGAATGGCCCTGAAGCGCTCACCAGACAATCAGAGGAGGAGATTTTCAAAGTTTTCACTATATGTTTCTATTGAAAGCTGGCTACTCCTGGGGCAGGGCCAATTTTGACCACAGGGGCTTAATTTATATAACATTTGTAGAGGATATGAAAGGTATGAACCTTCCAGTTTCAGAGAATATTTTCAATGTTTTTACTATATATTTCTATTGAAAACTGACCACCCCTCAGGTGGGGCCAATTTTAACCACAGGGGCATCATTTTAAACAAGACCATACAAAGTTCTGACTAAAGGCGATCAACTGTTCTTCTGAACGGATATGTGTACCCTAGCATTCCAAACTGATTTTTTGCATTTGAATATTATTATAAATTATTACATTATTATTTCATATTCACAAGTTTAACTTAATAGTTTCAAGTAATACAATTTCATGTTAAAAAATATTTCATAATTTATTAAAACCTTTAATTTGGCATTCTGGAGTCTTTAAATGATTTACCCTTCTTCTGAAATGCAGGGCAGGTTTTAATAATATCATAATGCCAATCACTATATTAATTAACCCTTCCCTCATATAAACGTGTTTTCACACATTAGAAAACCGAGTAGACCCAGATCAGATGCCTCCTATAGGAGCCATCTGATCAGGACCTGCTCTGTTTGTTAATGGAATTTGATACATCTGTTCCTTAAGATTCTAAACTGGCTACAATGTTCCACCTACTATATTTCATTATAATTATTTTGTAGATGAATATTCAGTAGGTTGTGAAATTTGGAAAATAAATGGCTACAATGTTCCACCTTCCATACTTCATTTTTACTATTTTGTTCATGAATATGCAGTAGGCATTCAAATTAATAATAAACATAGAACAGGCAAAGGGTCAAGACAGAGCTCCAGCACCAGATACAGGTGCACTAAAAATAGCCACTGGTCATCTCTCTCTACTGCTTGACTGGATGACCTATTTATGAGTAATGAGAAGATGCTTAAAACGCAGTCAGCTATAAGTTTGCTAGAAAACTGTCCACCCTGGGGTGTAGCCAATTTTGACCACAGGAGCATAATTTATATAACTTTTGTAGAGGACCTGAACATGATGCTATGTGCCAAATATGAAAGCTGAGAACCTTCCTGTTTCAGAGGAGATGATATTCAAAGTTTTCACTATATGTTACTATAGAAAATAATGCACCCCTGGGGCGGGGCCAATTTTGACCTCAGGGACATAATTTATATAACTTTTGTAGAGGACCTACAGATGATGCTATGTGCCAAAGATGAAAGCTGAGACCCCTGTAGATTCAGAGGAGAAGAATTTTAAAGGTTCAAATTGTTGACGACGGACGACGAACGACGGACGACGCACGACGCACGCCGACGGACGACGGACATCAGGCAATCAGAAAAGCTCACCCTGAGCACTTTGTGCTCTGGTGAGCTAAAAATACCATCTTCATTAATTCATTAGTAAGACATATTACTAAAAGTTTACTCTAATTTAACCTTGTTTTTTTTCAGTATACTCTCAGATTATTCTCAGTGCCCTGTCATATTTTATATATGTATATTTACAAAACATTCTTATCATCTACGTCGGTTTTAATTTCGTTAATTGGATAATTCCTTAAATCATAATTTCTGTTACCATATACTAAAGTACAGTCGACACTCATTAGCTTGAACTCTTTGCGAACATCAATATTAGTTCGACTTTAAAGAACTCTGAGATAAATGATCTTTCTACACACAATACACGGGTACCGCATTACTTTTTAAAATTTCTTTTTGGTCAAATACACATGCTTCATTTCCATTGTTGAAAATGAAAACAGAATCCCAAGCAGTTTATATACAGACCAGACGCCGAGTCGCTCTGTATCTGGTCTGGATCAGAATTGCTTGCAATTCAAATAACAGCTCAATTTGCAGTGACTTTCGTGGATTTCGGCATAAGCAGAAGTTCGACTGACCCAAGTTCGAGATAACGAGGGTCGACTCAGGGGATATTACTGTCATAAATATAATTCAGGGACAAAGCTACCCTATCCGATACTAATTCAATGTCCTGATGTCTGTTTAAGATCTCTCGTATCAACAATAGCAAAACCATCTATTGACATATCTGTGAAAAATGTGTTGGTATTAGTAGGTCTTCAAAAAACGGGGTTAAAGTGCTACCGAATTTTTCACAGCAGGGTTTTGTGAAAAATGGGGCCCCATGTGAAAAATGGGGCCGCAAATTTCACGCGTGTGAAAAATGCGTCAACCCATTTTTCACACGTGTGAAAAATGGGTGGCGTGAAATTTGCGGTTCAACACAGCTGGGTAAGGTTTAATGGGAAAATGACAGCAAAACTTCGTGCCAAATTAACACCAGTATGCCTGGAATTATGTGACAATGACAACGATAAGAACTGACATGCTACCTAATGGCACGCATATAGGTCTTTTACCATTCTGCCAAAACACAATACAATACAAACAAACACCTCTAAACCGGATGTTAAAATCAGTATCAGTTCCCATTCTTCAGACAGGTGGTAGTTTAATGCAAGGTAAAAGTCTTCCAGAAAGCTTCCATATGGATCTTTCTGCATGACTTTAATCCTGCATTAAGCAGTCACCTGCCTAAAAGAAGACCTATATTGTTCTTTACTAAATTCCGGTTTAGAGGGGTTTTATTGGACACATTTACCATACATACGCTCATTGATTGTTAACCCTTCGCTTGCTATTCACGTCAATATACCTACCTGTAAATAGTGAAGACCCAGATGAGACAGCTCCTGCAGGAGCTGTCTCATCAGGGTCTGCACTATTTACAAGTTGATTGTGCAATCAGTGCACTCCACAGCAGTGATTGCACAGCGCAATACTTGTACACAGTGAAGATATATGTAATTATACAACAGGGCATGGGTAAAGAAGGAGAAATGTATTTTAAAATTCAGCAAGCGAAGGGTTAACAGAACAAGAATATAGGATAACGTGTCTTCAGCGGCTATCAAAAGAGGTCTAATTATGGGTCTGCAAGGCAGGTGGTAGCTTGATGCAAGTCAAAAGTAATGCAGAAAACTCACACACATGTAGGAGTTAAGCAACCACCTGCTGTTTAAGACTCATCTGTTCAATAAATCAATAGCCGCTTAACCCTTTCCTTCATATAAACGTGTTTTCGCGCTTTTGCAAACAGAGTAGACCCAGATCAGACAGTCCATATATAAGCATGTTGTCATTTGAAATATCGGTTTCTTTACTTTCTAAAATGGCTACAATGTTCCACCTTCCATATTTCATTATAGCTATTTTGTCCATGAATATTCAGTAGGTATTGGAATTTGGAATACAAATACATGTAGAACAGGGAATTAACACAGATTCTACTGAACAGATGGGTTCAATGTTAAGTTGTGACAATTTGCCAGAACAATGACCCTAATGTAATAATGTATGCCAGTACTAGAGGAGACGTATATATAGGCCAACACTTAACCAGTTCTAACCCTTTACTTCATGAATATTCATGTAACAAATAATAACAGTAAACCCCCTTTAAAACGGACGTTCACTTTAGTATAAAAATCGGTATTGGAGACAGATGGCAGCTTAATGCAGGGTGAAAGTCATACAGAAAGCTCCTAGGGTATTTCTATGTGATTTTCACTCCGCATTAGGCAGCCAACGGCCTAAAAGTACATGTACATGTATCTAAATTATTCTATACTATAATTCCAGTTAAGAGGGTCGATGATATCAATTAGATTGGATTTTTTATAATTGCACATGAAGACATTTTTTGTCAATGATATACTGCGTATTTTCTGTTTGCAAGGGCATAGAAAAGTCTTAACATGCTAACCTAGGACTGACTCGCATTTGCAAACAATTTGGATCCAAGCTGTAGTCATGATAGAGCAAAATTAACCTTTCCAAAACGTGGTTAAGGTTCAAACTATTAGTCGAGTCACTATTGTATTACACATGTATGTATTACATGTATGCATGTACATGTATAACGTATTGTAATCTGATTTTATAGGACAGGGTACAGTATTATACAATTATTATATTTCAACATTTGATTCCTATATCAAAAGTAAACCCGAAATGATTGATCTTTTTTTCACATAGTCAAATGACTGTGGGAACATTATCGTGACTCAACGCGTATGTACAGGATGTCGAAAACAATTACGGTGACGAAAGCAAGTGTGGTTGACAGCTTTAAATCACGTAAGTTATGGAATTGCTGTATCAGACCAAATAATCTAATAAATTTAATCTGCATGTTCTCACGGTACGTTACAAAATGCACACAGCCTATTTAAATGACCTAGATGTCAATTTGAAGTACAGTAAAAATCCCTCTAAACCGCAAGTTAAAAATTAGTAATTTTGCTTGTCCTTCAGACAGGTTGCACCTAGAATGCTCCTGTGAGTATGTGTGTGGAAGTGGGGGTGGGGGCTTTCTGCATGAATTTCACCCTGCATTAATTAGCCACTATTTTGTTTTATTTTTATCGCTATTTGTTTTGTTTTAGGGGTTTAACTGTACATACTTTATTTCGATTAATCCCTTACATGCTGAATATTCATGTGAGAAATTATCATCTCTACAACGACCTCTCAAAAGAAGTCTAATTATGGGTATATGGGACACGTGGTACATGTAGCTTAATGCAGGACCAATGTAATACAGACATTTCTTAGTCCTTTACTCTATAAATAAACATTTCCAAGCCTTTGTTAACACAGTAGACCCAGATCAGACGGTTCCTATAGGAGCTGTCTAATCTTGGTCTGCTCTGTTTGCGTATGGTATGAATTTATATATTATTTTACAGTTTTCTGCTATAACCAAATATCCTGTGCCCATGTGCTGTTATAACAATTAATCTGGTTAATATTCATGTTGTCATTATTTCCTATATATATATATTCATGGAGTAAAGGGTAAATGACTCAAAATGGTCTTCTACGGTAATTTCTTTCTACCGCGATTTCTCAAAAATAGTCTGATTATGGGTCTGTGAGGGACGTGGTATTGATAGCTTAATGAATGCAGAAATCTCGTAAATGAGATTTCTACAAAACGTACGTTCTGTATTAACCAGCCAATTGCAGTTCAAAATGTACATTTGTAACCCTTTCCCTCTTTATTTTTCATGTAAGCAATAATGATGCCATGGATATATATATGCTGATTTTTTATAAAGGTATATGCACGCAGAATGGTTTGGTATTGGTAGAGACTGTAGAATCAGATATATCTTATTTGTGTAAGTGAACAGAGCGGAACCTGATCAGACAGCTCCTTAGGGAGCCGTCTGATCTGGTTCTACTCTGTTTGCAAAAACGTAAAGGGGCGTTTGCATGAGGTTAACCATTAAGTGGTTACTTTAGAGGGAATCTATTACAAACGTATTCCAGTACCTGTCTCTACACAGCCTAATGCCAAAACCCAGTTGTGATTTGGAATGCAGATCCTGAATAGTTTATCCTTAGGGAACTGTCTATAATTATAGGTCAAGTACGTATTGTTGATGAAAGAAAATCTCTCCATATTATTTCAGTGATAATTCACAATGACTACACATGTGTTGTTTGTTTAGCGCTGGAGAGTGAACATATTGACTTTCCTAAATCGTTTACTCCATAAACATTCCTGAAAGGAATATTGACAACATGAACATTAACTGATTTGTATAGTGGCATAAAAAAGTAGAAGAGTTGGTTTTGGAAGAAACTGTAGAATTAGATGTATATAATTTCATAAGCAAGCCGATCAGACTCTGACCAGGCAGTTCCTATCGCAGCTGTCTGATCGGGGTCTGCCCTGTTTGCAAAGGCGTAAAAATGTGTATATATGAAGCAAATAGTTCAGCCAAGAATCACTATTAATCGTCTTTGTATTTTAACCTATTTAGCTATATTCAATATTTTCATTTGTATGAGAGGTTCCTTTGCCCTTAGATCGCTATCCACGACCTGACTCGCATTTGCAACAGCTTGGATCCAGATGAGACGCCGGGTAACTTGGCATCTCATCAGGATCTACGCTGTTTGACACTCAGTCAATAGTTTCTAAAAAATCTCGATTCGGAAGTAGTCAAAACTGAACAAGATCCAGCGTGGAACAGACATGTTTTCACAGCGGTACAAGGGTTAACCCTTTCCCTGTTCTATGTTTATTCCAAGTTTCAGTACCTATTGAATATTCATGGACAAAATAGTTATAATGGATAATGGAAGGTGGAACATTGTAGCCATCTAATTTCATTAGCAAACAGAGCAGACCCTGATCAGACGGCTCCTATATAGGAGCCGTCTGACCTGGGTCTACTCTGTTTGTAAATGTGTGAAAAGGCATTTATATAAGGGAAAGTGTTAAATATAATTACACACCGTTTAAGTGTCCGATCTGGATCAGTTATACATTTATCTTACAACTTTCAGAAATAAAAACAATTACGTTATATACATAGAAACATTTATCAGTGTTTCTTATCTGTACATCACACGCTACTGTGACAAATCAAGATATATGACTTATTCAACACAATTTCCGCAATGGCTTAGAGGAGAGTTCCGGTTTGCAAGTGTATCACTAGAGAAAACGCTGTTGGTCTAAATGTATCTTGACACACTATTTCACCTTGAAGGCACTATTTGAGAAATCGCGTGCAAAACTATTAGTTCTGTTAGCAGAGCAACAGATAAATGTGCGTAAATACATATTAAAAATCGTAATTTCTCCACCAAACCCAATGTTCTGACCACTCTTTCAAATGGTCTAGAAGTGACCACATCATATGATTTAGTGGAGGAATAAAGGAGTTATTCTTGAAAATGTTTTAATTTACAAACTTCTTAAATTTTCCTTTTCTCTAGTTAATGCTCCTTTTCGGTAGATTTATGCAAAAGTGTTGTGTCTAAAATAGACTATGAGGTAAAGGGTTGAAAAAGGTGGCGTCCGATCCGTGACTGCACTCTTTGTCGTGGTGCATTTTGGGACATTGGCAGTGAAAGGGTTAATAGAGGATGAAAGAGATACAGACACCTCATGCAGGAGTTTTCTGTATATTAAACTATATACACGTACTACCCATTTTAACTCTTTGAATGCGGGACACTTGTACTATTTTTATTTGTAAACAGCGTAGACCCAGATCAGCGGGCTCATAGAGGAGCCCTCCGATCAGGGTTTGCGCCATTAGTCATTAAACACGTCCAGCAAGTTAAACACTTCATACTGTAGCGTATTCTATAGTTAAACACTGTTGGGCTATTCCTGAAAATTCCTGAAAGGTTAAGACCCAGGCACAATACTCTGTATGCATATGTCAGATTTACGGGATCGTTGGAGTGTATGGGTTTAGCCTTTTACTCCACGAATATTCATGAAGGAAATAATGACGTCATGAATATTACTTAAATCAAGTTATATATGGTACATGGACACCGGTGGGTTTTCCCTAATAGAAGGTATAGAATAATATCTATATCATTTCGTAAGAAAACAGCAGGCCATGGTCAGAGGGCTCCTACAGGAACCGTGTTGATCTGGGTCTACTATGTTGCAAAGGCGATGAAAAACGTATTAATTGAGTAAAAGGCTAGTGACTGTAACCCAGACAGACGTCATTATCGGAAGATTGCTGCCTTTGCTAGCAATGCTTTTCTCCCCTAGCGAGAGTGTCAATTTTACAATGAAATAAGTGTTGCTCTTTTGTCAGATGTACGCAAGACGTGACGCTAATGGCTGGCTATGGGGTTGTGATATTTTACACGTTGTCCGGTAATGACGAACCCTGTCGCTTATGTCAGATGGCACTTGAATGAGCTGTTTGATTCTGTTTCCTTATTTCCCATGCATGGGATCGAGGACATGTAACCCTTTCCCTCCTACAAACGTGTTTTCACGCATTTGCAAACAGAGTAGACCCAGATCAGACGGCTCCTAGAGGAGCCGTCTGATCAGGGTCTACTCTGTTTGCTAGTGGATTTTGAAAGATCTGTTTCCTTTTTTTCTTAAATGGCTACAATGTTCCACCTTCCATATTTCATTATAACTATTTTCTCCATGAATATTCAGGAAGTATTGAAATTTGGAATAAACATAGAACAGGGAAAGGGTTAGGATTAAAACCACAAGTAACCGTATCAAACTGCTTCTATAACATACAGCAAAACCTATCTACAGCGACCCACTAAGGTTTCAAGACAGGTGGTGGCTTAATGAAGGGCTAAATTTCCCAATGGAGCTTTCTGTATAACCTTCGTCCGGCATTTGCTCTTCTAGAACCCCCTATTTATCAATGTATGACCGATACAGACAAGGTTTACTGTATTTACATGTTTAAACTCATATTGAACCCTGCTTATAAAACACAAATCACGAACGTGGTTATTTTGAGCACACACCCGTTTCAAATAACATAATTATATCATACAAGGCATTCTTTTCTTGATGTTCCTTCGTATATTTCATCTGTTTTTCTAGTCTAACCGGTAATTTGAAAGACGACATACCTGCCTATTATTGGATATTTACGGTTAGAGGTACACATATAATTGTACTTCATCCCTAACATTTGCGGGTACAACTTAAAGCACATTCGAGTGTTAGATATTTAACTACACTAATACACCTGTTGATGCAATTGCAAACATTGTATACCCAGATCAGACGGCTACTACAGGAGCCGTCTGATCATGTTCTATTCTGTTCGCTTATGCATTAATATAGATTTGATTTTTACATGTCATGGCCAAAATGTCCTCTGTTCATGATTGTGATGTTACAAAACGTTCACTGAATTAATATTCATGATGTAATTATTTATTACATGCATGTTCATTGGGTAAACGATTAAATATGCATAAGTACAGTTGAACTTCGATATCTCGAACTCGGATAACTCGAACTTCGGGATAACTCGAACTAAAAGTTCAGTCCTTTTAAATTCTTACAATACAGAATTGCTCTAAAATGTATCACTACGCATATCTAGAAACACACTTCACAGCTTAATGCAGTTCTACAGTAATGCTGAAAGCTCCTGCAGGAGCTTTCAGCATTATTGTAGACCTGCATTAAGCTATGAACTAGAGAAATTGTCCAGATTACAATTCGGATAACTCGAACTTCTGTTATCTCGAACTAATTTATATGGTCCCTTGAAGTTCGAGATATCGAAGTTCAACTGTATGTTGCATGCGTCTCCCGGTTTGCAACGTTTCAAATATTTTTGTAGGTGCTGACTTTCGTCAGAGACTGCCTGGTGCTCGTCTTACCTCTTTAACTCTTACCCCAACCATATACCCCGAGTTACTCTGCGTCCCATCTGGGTCCAAATCTGTTTACAAATGCAAATTAGGTCACGGATAACGGGGCAAAGGTTAACTCGTTGGGCTTCTCATCTGGGCCCAGACTGTTTGCAAAGTTAATCACAGATACGCCCGTTGTATAAAGCCCTACGATCAGGTTCTATTCTGTTTTTCGGCGACTAGGTCAGTAAAAGAGTTAGATTAGGGAATATTAATTCGCCCGTTTGGTTCATCAAGCACATACCGTAGAACCCCTTTAATGCGACCACTTAATGAATAAACATGAATGTCTTTATAAGCAGGTGGTTGCTTAATGCAGGACAAAAGTAATGCAGAAAGCTCCTCTGGGAGCTTTCTGTATTACTTTTGTCCTGCATTAAGATGCCACCTGCCTCTACAAACCAGAATTATACCCCTTTTAGGTGGTCGCATTAGCGGGGTTTTACTGTACCTTTCGTAGACACCGCATTTGAAGGTGTCGTCTGGTCATTGTCCATCGTTTTACATTAACTGACCTAGTAACCGCCTTCTCGACGGTCACATCCATATGATTACATGCATATGAATATTTGTGACAGATTTTCGTAGATTTAAATAGTACATTGTGTGCCCTGTAAACTTAGTTACCTCCATCAGGGAGAGCCGCTTTGTCTCAAGGGTGATCATCCAATTAGTGACTTCATATGCCAAGCACGTGACTTGTCGTTGATTATGTTCTATATTTAGACTATATAATAACACAATAGTCATAGATGCTTAACCCTTCCCATGATAAGCGCGACTTGACTGATATATGCGAATAGCTTGGATCCAGATGAGACGCCGAGTAATTCGGCGTCTCATCGGGATCCGATCTGTTTTGCACGCGGTCAGTTGGCTTTTCATAGGCTTCAGCGAATTGGAAGTCAGTGAAACATTAAGCAGACCAAGGTTTGAGTATGAGAAGGTTAACCCATTCCCTCATATTGACGCCTTTTGATGTCTCTGTAAATGTTACCTTTTGAAACCATTTTGATAAATAGAGCATTTGCTCATATGGAGCAAATGCTCTATCTATCAGTATGGTTTCAACAGTACATACTTCTAAAACTCCTTTTCTATAGCAAAGGCTCATTTTAGGTAGATTTATTCAAAGAGGTTGGGTCTAAAAGTAGCCTATCAGGCAATGGGCTAAAGTGATAGTATCTACAGTGAACGCCTGTTTTCAATAACATCATTAAATATAGTGTTGGTTATGTTTAGTTATTATTTTGCTCTACCGTCAGGCATTAGAGATGCAAGATCACTTGCATGTTTCAAAAGGTGTCTGAAAACACACTTCTTCAACATCTATTACTAGTACAGTTTAGGAAACGATATGTTGCATATCGTTCATTGACCGGATAGACAACCATGCGGTTCCTTCCGGTTAGTGGCTCCATATTTACTGTACATGTATATCTTTCTTTGACCGGTTAGACAATCATGCGGTTCCTTCCGGTTAGTGATTTCATATTTATTTATTGTATATCTATTGCATATCTTTCATTGACCGGATAGACAACCATGCGGTTCCATCCGGTTAGTGATGTCATATCTATTGTATATATATTGCATATCTCTCATTGATCGGATAGACAATCATGCGGTTCCTTCCGGTTAGTGATTTCATATTCATTGTATATCTATTGCATATCTTTCATTGACTGGATGACAATCATGCGGTTCCTTCCGGTTAGTGATTTCATACCTATTGTTTAACTTTTGTTTATCTTTCATTGACCGGATAGACATTCATGCGGTCCCTTCCGGCTAGTGATTTCATTTCTATTGTATATCTATTGTATATCTTTCATTTCCTGGATAGATAATTATGCGGTTCGTTCCGATTAGTGATTTCATCCACGTGAAGCTCTTTTGAACGCACATATCCTGTGTGAAAAGAGCGCTATATAAATGTGGTATAATAATAATAATAATAATAATAATAATAATAATTTGCTGTTAGATTTATTTATTTGTCATATTTTATTCAATAAACAATCGGTTTTTTCTTTCTTTATTTAAATGATCGCATAGCTTTTCACCAGATACATCCGAGACATGATCGGCGTGTCGGAACTGTACGAGGATGCGTCACAAATGAAAAAGAGCATTTACTAGAGAAATGGAACATCTTAGACTTTTGTACTTTTGAAACCAATGTGATGAATAGAGCATTTGCTCCTATGGAGTATCACAATGGTTTCAAATAAGAGTTACAGAGGCGTCAAAAGGCGTCAGTATGGCAGAATGGGTTCAACCCTTATCGCCTTATTAACCACCTGACTCACATTTGCAGATGAAACGCGGGGTCTGTAGGTGTCTCGTCGGGATTCAAGCTTGTTTGGCATTCGGTAAATAGTTTCCCAAAAACTTGATCGAATCGGAAGTAGACAGAATGTTACCAAATCCAAATTTGAAAGTACATAATACTTTCATAGCGTTAATTGCAATGTACAGAAGAACCTGTCTGAAGTAGTCACCAACCGAGGGCTAACTGTGGGTCTGTAAGGCAGGTGGTAGCTTAATGCAGGTAAAAAGTAGTGTAGAAGACTGCTATAGGAGCTTTTTGCATTACTTTGCCCTGCGTTAAGCAACTTTATGCTTTTTAAGACACCTGTGTACAATAAATGAATGACCGCTTTAGACAGATTGCACTGTAGTTTAATTTTTCTATACAACTGATGTTCAATGCATCTTGAGTATCGTAAGCTTTACATGGTTTAAGCCAAGAAAATCAAAGCGAATTCGTATTAAATGAAAATGACACGACATGGGCTTAGATCAGTTTAGAGCCAGATGAGTAATTCGATGTCTCATCAGGATCCAATATCAGGATCCAAAAAAACAACAACGGAGAAAGTGCTGCTTTTAAAACTTGTTCTAAAATGGACCGTGATGTCTTTACTATGCTAAAAGTTAATTAATTTCTCGGATGAAAATATCAAAACAAAACTGAATGTTGCAATTTCACATCTACTGCACGATATTCTCATTTAGACGCCAACACACAGTTTATATTACACACAGTAAACCATCTCCAATGCGACCGCTAAAACAAGGTCTAATTCTGGGCAATAGACGCAGGTGACTACTTGAGGCAGGGCAAAAGTAATGCAGAAAGCTCCTCTTGGAGCTTTCTGCATTACTTTTGTCCTGCAATAAACAGCCACTTACTTTTCAAGATACCCATTATTTTTTTTCACGAGGTTTTCTGTTTAGAGAGGTGTTATTGTAGTACGATATAGACAGAATCGTGATATCGTTACAAACAATTTGCCTTTCCGATGAGGTGTTGAGCGACCCGGCATCTTACCAATCTCCACAGTAATCACGTTGTATGTGTTTTTCCTAGGGAAAGTGTAAACATTTGGGCATTTTTCTACCAGTATAATGTCGAGTGTGAAGAGACATACATTTATAAACAACTTGGAACCAAATGAGACGCCGAATTGACATATGTTTGTAAACAGGTTGGGTCCAGATGAGACGTCGAGTAAGGTCAGCGTCGCAGCAAGCCGTTTCAGACTGAGTCAAATTATTTCTCAAAATGTTGAACGGATCGGAAGTAAAACAAACAGTGAACCAGACCGGAATTTCAGCAGACATTATTTGTATTTTAACCCTTAGCCTGCTTAGTGCGATCTAACAGACATTTGCAAACAGCTTGGATTCAGATGATACGCCGAGTAACTCGGCGTCTCATCAGGATCCACGCTGTTTGACAATCTGTCAATGGTATCTCAAAAGCTTGAACGAATCAGAAGTAAGTGGCAATAACAACAGATCGGAGCATAAGCAGGTCTTATTTTCATAACAGGCTAAGGGTTAATTTAGGATAAGGGCTAACACAGGAGCCGACATTACTTATCAGTTAAGGGATGACTCTTTCGCCGCCATAGGCGAAACCGTGATTACCATGGCAAACAGTTTGGATTGCGATGAGGTGCCAAGTTACTCGGCATCTCATCAGAATCCAAACTATTTGACACTCTAATGTTTAAAAAAAATGAAAGAGCTTGAATTTGATACCTGTGGCAAACGATAATTCTAAGTCTACTTAGACGAAATTTATTTGGCGGCAAACACAGGTTAACCCGTTACTCTATAAAAGTGCTTTTCTACGCCTTTGCAAACAGAGTAGACCTAGACCAGACGACTCCTATAGGAGCCGGCTGATCAGGCTCTGCTCTGTTTGCTTATGGTATAAACTAATTACGACGACAGTTTCTACCATGGCCGACTATTCCTAAGTGCATGTGTCATTATAAAAATGAATCTAATTAATATCCATGATGTCAGTACTTCTTACATGAATATTCATGGAACAAAGGGTTAAGTATTCTATACTGCATATAAGTATCGTGAACGATCAACCTTTATGACATAACTCGTGGCTTCAGCGTGACGTAACACTATCATATATAGTTTGATATTCACGGGCATATATTCACTAATGAATAACATTCGAACGACCTAACTGTATTCTTAGGCGCTGTCAAAACAAACTCGCGGACGGTGACCTATATGTCAACGATTGATTTCACGATAGATGGCAAAGGAATGTTGGCACTTGCGCCTTAATTTCGATAAAATAATACAAACTGTAAAGTAAATATCTGTCAGTAAATATCTACAAAATGTATGCAAAAAAAGACCTACCAGCTACTCTGACCCAAACCATCCATTCTACAATAAAAATGCCTTCACAAATTTACATTTTCTTCACAGCATGTCCTTTTGTTAATGCAGATTTCTAGAGATCTACTCACAAAAGTATCTCGTCATTCAATAGGTATAGTCATCTGAATCCAGCACAGCACAGACATATTTCAAATATGTTATACTCCAAATCAGCTGATCGCGAAAACCTTCCTCCTGTTCCAACGCATTTTATGCAGCAGCTCGTACTGCATCTTTTGTCCATCTCAATAAACTTCTTCACTGAATTTGAATCGAGATTTTTTTCTAGGTGGAAATGTCCATGTAGATCTACATGTGTATACAACACTGATGAAGGGCTTAATATACCAAAACGAAGGCGCATTTTGAATCCCAATTGACAGTGAGTGTCAGACGTGTAGGCGAACTGTATGTGGGTCTTCGTTTAAATGGCGCGCTTTACACAGATACATGTTGTGTACAGTGACGTCATAATGTGACGTGTTTGTATGTCGAAACTGTAACTTAACAATTATTTTTACGTGTTTCTGTAGGTTTTCGTATCATAAACTATCACAGTTAAATTGAATACCAGAGAGGTCTAAATTAGATCCTAGTTGATATGACAGTAAGTCAAAAACAGTTGGAAATTTTGGACCTACTTTGTCCCCGTTACAAAGCGAACCTAATAACACCTTTCATTCATAGTTTCTATATGTAAGGAGAATTTATAACAATCCACGTTACTTCTGAAATATTGGCTGCAAAAAACATTTGTGTCTGTTATGTTATAAATAGGATCTTGCATTCGTGTTCATGATTATTGGATTTATTAAATTCGTCTTTTTAAAACGATAAAAAACTCGCTAAAGCTCGTTTTTTTTCGTTTCAAAAAGACTCATTTAATAAATCCAATAATCAAGAACACTCATGTAAGATTCTCTATGTATATACATGTAGGTACAGACGTGAGTGAAAATCTCCATTACTAGAACAATTACTGCTTTATGGACGTGATTAAAAATTAAACCCAGTACACTTGAATTGAAAAGGATATCACGTCATTGCTGTCAATTAAACCTTTACTTCATGAATATTCATGGAAGAACTAATGACACCGTGGGTATTAATTAAATTAAATCGAATGTAATGCGGAGAGCTAATATTTTCTAGTTTGTTTTATGAAATGACCGCCAAAACACATTTCGGAGCTTGACAGAGGAGACCCAGGTCAAAAATGCTGTAGATGTTGATGAGTGTCAAACCTGTAGATCCTGATCAGATGTCATGTTTTCAACTGTTTACAAAACATTGCAGAAATCTTTCCACGCGATGCGGCCCACATATAGTATCTTAGTGACTACAGTAAAACTTATCTTAAACGGACGTTAACATAATATAAATATATGTCTTTGAGACAGGTGTCAGCTTAAGGCAGGTTGAAATTCATGTAAAAGCTCCACTGACTTTCACTCTGCATTAAGTAGCCACCTGCCTAAAATTATCTAAATTCTTCTCTACTAGAATCCCCGTTTACAGGCGTTGTATGCCTCCCTCCCCGATCTCAGGGGTGGGGGATACTGTTTTTGCTTTGCCTGTTGATTGGTTTTTTAACTGTTAGGCTCCATCTTTAACGTTAATAGCGATAATTTTGTCGCCTTTGCACATACATACTTCAAACTTGGCATGTATGTGTATCTTATGGAGGCAAATATTTTAAGGGGTAGCTTATTAAGGTCAATGGCATACGTCAAGGTCAAAGGTCATATCGGGGGCATAGTGTTTCATAAACACATCTTGTTTACTCTGCTATGATGTACATGTATGTAACATATCACTTACGTTAATGACAGTATTGTAAGGCGTATTACATTATTGATCCCCAGTGAAGCCCTAAACCGAAAAATCCTCTAGCATAAACTCTTAACCCATTACCTCATAGGCTATTTTAGATAAACCCTCTTTGAATAAATCTACCGAAAACGAGCATTATCTAGAGAAAAGGAAAATTTTAGAATTTTGTAGTTTGAAACTATTGTGATAAATAGATCATTTGCTCCTATAGGAGCACATGCTCTATTTATCACAGTGGTTTCACCAAGTGACTTTTACAGAGTCGTCAAAAGTCGTCAACATGAGGGAATGGATTAATCTGCTAAATAATTAAATCTGAATCTGTCAGAGATGATGACATCATAAATATTTATTAGCTGATATTGTTTTATATAACAATAGAGTGTTTTGGCCATGGTATATACCGTATAATTATATCTATATTATTTCATAAGAAAACAGAGCAGATCCTGATCAAACAGCTCCAACAAAGTCGTCTGATCTGGGTCTACTTTATTTGCAAAGGCGTGGAATAGAGTGTAGATCAGGTAGAGTGCTATTCTATAAAGGGTTAGGTAAATACATTTACATGGACGACGAAATACCACCAGAAATTACATAGAACTTTACCAGTGATTTATATAGTAATCAGAGACACCCACAGTAGGTTTAACGCTTTAAGTGTGGAATACGAGAACACTGACATTTGTAAACAGTGCTAACACAGATCAAAGGGCTGCCAGAGGAATCATTTGATCAGGGTCTGCCAAGTTTTGTCATACACCCATCACAGAAAATCGAACTGTTTAATACCGAATAGCCTCTATAGTTAAATTAGATGGGCAATTCAAAATTGATAATTCAATATTTAAAAGGTCAATTTGTCATCTCTCCCAGGTTGCTGCAGAGAGTATTTTAACCCATTACCTCATAGGCTATTTTTAGATACACCATTTTTAAATTAATCTACCGAAAAGGAGCATTAATTAGAGAAAAGGAAACAATTAGAAAGTTGTAGTTTGAAACCATTGTGATAAATAGAGCATTTGCTCCTATAGGAGCAAATGCTCTATTTATCACAATGGTTTCACATAGTGACTTTTATAGAGTCGTCAAAAGTCGTCAATATGAGGGAAAGGGTTAAAGAATACCGATGCTAAAGACAGAGACCCCCACAGTAGGTTCAACCCTTTAAATTCTGAAAAAGGTGCACTGGCTATACAAACAGTGCAGACACAATGGGCTGGCTACTAGATGAACAATTTGATCAGGGTCTGCTATGTTTGTCATATCCCATCACATAAATTCAAACTGTTTCATACTATATCTAAAGATGGTTTTACCTACATATGTGGTGCAGTAAGTGTAGACCCAGATTAAACGACTCTGATCGGAGCAATCTGCTTAGGTCTACTCTGTTTACTTGTGAAATTACATGTTTACCGAGTGGATTCAAACATGCGTCTAGTTAACATGTCACCATTGCTTATATGAACATCTATAGGGTGAATCTTTGTTTGTAGAAAACCCGTCGCTTTCGCGCATGCGCAGTTAACTGATGGGCAAAAACACCAATAACGACCTATGTATCCCTATGTAAATGCTAGGCAACAGTTAGCCTACACATCATTTAACGACTGTGTTGGTTATGAATTGTTGAATTCTGTACATTTTCTATATCATCTGACTATAATGACAGTTATGTGTTAGTTTCTACGGATAGATACAACAAGACGCTTGAATAAATCGGCCCTATAAACAACCAGCTGAACTTTGGAAAAAAAAACCCACAAAAACCCACAAAAACTGATCCCTTATTTGTTGGGCATGCCTGATATGTCGAATAATTTAGATCAGCAGTATTTAAAATTTCAATTCTTGTTTTATTTTAATATTATAAGATCTAGATATTAAGATATACAGTCTCATGTCATTCATTCGTGCGTTGTGAAAATTCTTTCTGGCTATACTGTACAATACCGTAGTGCTCAGATCTAGTAAAAGTGTTTTAGAATAGATCTAGATCATATCAATCTATATATTATCTTTAGAATTATAATTCACGATAAACTACCTTTTTAAATATATCTAAATAGTTGGGGTTTGATTATGCTTAGCCATAGATCTTATTAGTCAAAACATAGTTATCTTCTATTGTTCGGGAAGCTGTTATTAGAGGCACCCCTGTTACGTAATAGTTGATAAGACAGTGTGTGATAGATAGCAGTTGTGTGATCGCTGACCCATGTCCCCTGCTGAGAAATTAGGGGATTTACTGACCATCTGGCACCTTTGATCGTTACTATTTTCCTAGGTCTAGAAAGTAAATTAGCAATATTTCGGCTGAGCAAGTAATGTAATGATATAAACACAATTCATTTTCAGTATTCAAAACTAATTATAGTTTGTATTGTTAAAATCTTTGAATGCGCGAAACAAAAGTACTGACCTTTGAAAAATGTAGACCCAGACAATATATTTAGCTAAAATTGCAACCCTCTGACCAGGGTCTTCAATGTTTTATTTTTCAAAATCATATAGCAAATTTAAGTCTTATTATATAATGGATTGAATCTACAGTTAAACAATGACGGGCCATTCCACCTTAAAATTTAAGCATTCAAAGATGTAGCCCTTTCTCTAATATAGACGTGTTTTCATATATTTGCAAACAGCATAGACCCAGATCATACGGCTCCTATAGGAGCCGTATGACCTGGGTCTGTTCTGTTTATTTATGAAATTAAAATAGGTCCGACTCTACAGTTTCTACCAACAAAACAATCCTGTCCACAAATGTCATTAGCTTATAAATATTCATGATACACTGTATCATTATTTCTTACAAGAATACTGGGCAGAGAAATGGTTAATCATCACAAAGTAACAGAATAACAAGAATGTTTTTTTCTTAGTTATGCAATTCATAAAATATGTTTATTTGTTTAAAACTCCTAACCCTTTATAAATACATTTGCAAATAATTAGACTCAGATCAGATTGCAAATAGAAGCTGTTTAATCAGGGGGTCTGCTCTGTTTGCTTATCCCTTTACCATATGTAAACAGTTTTCCTGCCTTTGCAAACAGAGTAGACCAAGATCTGAAGGCTATTGGAGCCGTATGATCGGGGCCCACTCTGTTTGCGTATGAAATTATATCAGATCCGACTCTTCATTTCTATCAGTACCAAAAAAATTAAGGCATGTGTTTCCATACCATTATAAATATTAATGATGTCATCTTTTTCTGACATAAATATTCAACAGGGAAAGGGTTAAAACCCATCGACAACCAACCTTAAGTTACGAATTCAGCAAAAGATGTATACCTGACATTACCCGGCAACAGAAGTAAAAGTTATAAAAACATCGACACTTTTTCACGTGCTTGCAAACAGAGTAGACCTGGATCAGGGTATTCTCTGTTTTCTTATGAACTTATGTCGGATCTGACTCTATAGTTTTTTTCTAATACACTAACATCCTCAGTAAATATATGTTATTATAAAAAATCAACTTAATAAATATTCATGATATCAGTTTTTCTTACGAGAATAGTCACGGAGTAAAGGGTCCCAGCCAATTTATATGTGTATTACGATGTCAACTTTTATTTCTGGGTGAAATTTTACGCCTTATGATTTTAAATAAATTTGCAACAAATAACGTTTTTGTCATGATTGGCAATATAGTATCCTGTGATAGGAACTTTGTGACACATCTTTTGTAACTCTAATCAATTATACCCTTTAGATATGACCCGTCATCAAATACAGTTAATACTTGTGTATTTTACCAATATTTATCTTTTTTCTGATTATACTTTTGTACTGTGTATTTATTACACATGCTTTGAAAAGCTTATATCTTTCAATTTCACAGGTTGTCGTTATATCTCCCCCATTTATGGGGAGATATATTGTTTTTGCCAGAGTTGTCTGTCTGTCCGTCCGTCTGTCCGTCCGGCCGTCAGTCCGTCTGTCTGTCCGTCACAAACTTGTGTCGCGCGTATCTCTGAAACCAGTTGCCCTAGAGTCACCAAACTTCACAGGAATGTTCACCAGCATGAGTTGTTGTGCACCTGGGGGTTAAAAATTGTCGTCTCCCCCTGATAACTTCGGAGTTATTGCCCCTGATGACTTAAAATTAGAAAAACTTTGTGTCGCGCATATCTCTGAAACCGCTAGTACAAGAGTCATCAAACTTCACAGGAATGTTCACCAGCATGAGTTGTTGTGCACCTATGGTTTTTGAATTGTCTCCCCAGATAATTCTTGAGCCCCCTGATAATTCTTGAGTTATTGCCCCTGATATGAATACTTAAATTTATACAAACTTTGTGTCGAGCGCATCTCTAAAACCAGTAGGGCTAGAGTCACCAAACTTCACAGGATTGTTCACTAGCATGAGTTGTTTTGCTCTTGTTTGTTTTTTTAATTGTCTTCCCCTGTTAACTTTGGAGTTATTGCCCCTGATGACTTAAAATTAGACAAACTTTACTTAGTGTCGTGCATATCTCTGAAACCACTGGGGCTAGAGTCACCAAACTTCACAGGAATGTTGACCAGCATGAGTTGTTGTGAACCTGGGATTTTTGAATTGTCTCCCCTTGATAACTTTGGAGTTATTGCCCCTGATATGATTACTTAAAATTAGAGAAACCTTGTGTCATGCATATCTTTAAAACTACTAGGGCTATAGTGACCAAACTTCACAGGAATGTTGACCAGCATGAGTTGTTCTGCACCTGGGATTTTTGAATTGTCTCCCCTTGATAACTTTGGAGTTATTGCCCCTGATATGATTACTTAAAATTAGAGAAACTTTGTGTCATGCATATCTTTAAAACCTGGGCTAGAGTCACCAAACTTCACAGGAATCTTGACCAGCATTAGTTGTTGTGCACCTGTGGTTTTTTTTAATTGTCTCCCCCTGATAATTCTTGAGTTACTGCCCCTGATATGATAACTTAAAATTAGAGAAACCTTGTGCTGCATGTATCTCTGAAAGCAGTAGGGCTAGAGTCACCAAACTTAACAGGAATGTTCACCAGCATAAGTTTTTGTGCATCTGGGTTTTTTAATTGTCTCCCCAGATAAATTTGGAGTTACTGCCCCTTCTGACTTAAAATAAGAGAAAATTTACTTTGTGTCACATGTATCTCTGAAACCACTAGTACTAGAGTCACCAAATTTCACAAGAATGTTGACTAGCATGTGCTTTTGTGTACCTGGGGCTTTTGAATTGTCTCCCCTTGACAATGATGGAGTTATTGCCCCTGATGACATAAAATATAGACCCTGATAAGTTTGGAGTTCAAACATTACACTTGTGAATTGGAAAGGGGTTGGGAGGGGGAGACATCTGTTTTTGTGACAAAAACAAATCTCTAGTTTTAAACTGTTGTTATTTTTGTTACATATCGGCAAATAGTTTATTGTAGACATGTCGTGTTATAATTTGTTGCACAACCGACTCCTAATAAAGAATTTTGTATCGTCTAAATTCATCTTCCAGAATCAATTTTCGGATCATGTTTATGTTTTTACACGTACTATCGATGTAATTATCATCAACGATTGCACCATAATCGTTTTTTAGGGTTTCGGCTTTTGCCGAAATCCTTATAAAATGGATTGCGACTCAAACTATGGCGGAAAACCCTATTGCACGAGCGCTCCAACAAAGTCGTCTGATCTGGGTCTACTTTATTTGCAAAGGCGTGGAATAGAGTGTAGATCAGGTAGAGTGCTATTCTATAAAGGGTTAGGTAAATACATTTACATGGACGACGAAATACCACCAGAAATTACATAGAACTTTACCAGTGATTTATATAGTAATCAGAGACACCCACAGTAGGTTTAACGCTTTAAGTGTGGAATACGAGAACACTGACATTTGTAAACAGTGCTAACACAGATCAAAGGGCTGCCAGAGGAATCATTTGATCAGGGTCTGCCAAGTTTTGTCATACACCCATCACAGAAAATCGAACTGTTTAATACCGAATAGCCTCTATAGTTAAATTAGATGGGCAATTCAAAATTGATAATTCAATATTTAAAAGGTCAATTTGTCATCTCTCCCAGGTTGCTGCAGAGAGTATTTTAACCCATTACCTCATAGGCTATTTTTAGATACACCATTTTTAAATTAATCTACCGAAAAGGAGCATTAATTAGAGAAAAGGAAACAATTAGAAAGTTGTAGTTTGAAACCATTGTGATAAATAGAGCATTTGCTCCTATAGGAGCAAATGCTCTATTTATCACAATGGTTTCACATAGTGACTTTTATAGAGTCGTCAAAAGTCGTCAATATGAGGGAAAGGGTTAAAGAATACCGATGCTAAAGACAGAGACCCCCACAGTAGGTTCAACCCTTTAAATTCTGAAAAAGGTGCACTGGCTATACAAACAGTGCAGACACAATGGGCTGGCTACTAGATGAACAATTTGATCAGGGTCTGCTATGTTTGTCATATCCCATCACATAAATTCAAACTGTTTCATACTATATCTAAAGATGGTTTTACCTACATATGTGGTGCAGTAAGTGTAGACCCAGATTAAACGACTCTGATCGGAGCAATCTGCTTAGGTCTACTCTGTTTACTTGTGAAATTACATGTTTACCGAGTGGATTCAAACATGCGTCTAGTTAACATGTCACCATTGCTTATATGAACATCTATAGGGTGAATCTTTGTTTGTAGAAAACCCGTCGCTTTCGCGCATGCGCAGTTAACTGATGGGCAAAAACACCAATAACGACCTATGTATCCCTATGTAAATGCTAGGCAACAGTTAGCCTACACATCATTTAACGACTGTGTTGGTTATGAATTGTTGAATTCTGTACATTTTCTATATCATCTGACTATAATGACAGTTATGTGTTAGTTTCTACGGATAGATACAACAAGACGCTTGAATAAATCGGCCCTATAAACAACCAGCTGAACTTTGGAAAAAAAACCCCACAAAAACCCACAAAAACTGATCCCTTATTTGTTGGGCATGCCTGATATGTCGAATAATTTAGATCAGCAGTATTTAAAATTTCAATTCTTGTTTTATTTTAATATTATAAGATCTAGATATTAAGATATACAGTCTCATGTCATTCATTCGTGCGTTGTGAAAATTCTTTCTGGCTATACTGTACAATACCGTAGTGCTCAGATCTAGTAAAAGTGTTTTAGAATAGATCTAGATCATATCAATCTATATATTATCTTTAGAATTATAATTCACGATAAACTACCTTTTTAAATATATCTAAATAGTTGGGGTTTGATTATGCTTAGCCATAGATCTTATTAGTCAAAACATAGTTATCTTCTATTGTTCGGGAAGCTGTTATTAGAGGCACCCCTGTTACGTAATAGTTGATAAGACAGTGTGTGATAGATAGCAGTTGTGTGATCGCTGACCCATGTCCCCTGCTGAGAAATTAGGGGATTTACTGACCATCTGGCACCTTTGATCGTTACTATTTTCCTAGGTCTAGAAAGTAAATTAGCAATATTTCGGCTGAGCAAGTAATGTAATGATATAAACACAATTCATTTTCAGTATTCAAAACTAATTATAGTTTGTATTGTTAAAATCTTTGAATGCACGAAACAAAAGTACTGACCTTTGAAAAATGTAGACCCAGACAATATATTTAGCTAAAATTGCAACCCTCTGACCAGGGTCTTCAATGTTTTATTTTTCAAAATCATATAGCAAATTTAAGTCTTATTATATAATGGATTGAATCTACAGTTAAACAATGACGGGCCATTCCACCTTAAAATTTAAGCATTCAAAGATGTAGCCCTTTCTCTAATATAGACGTGTTTTCATATATTTGCAAACAGCATAGACCCAGATCATACGGCTCCTATAGGAGCCGTATGACCTGGGTCTGTTCTGTTTATTTATGAAATTAAAATAGGTCCGACTCTACAGTTTCTACCAACAAAACAATCCTGTCCACAAATGTCATTAGCTTATAAATATTCATGATACACTGTATCATTATTTCTTACAAGAATACTGGGCAGAGAAATGGTTAATCATCACAAAGTAACAGAATAACAAGAATGTTTTTTTCTTAGTTATGCAATTCATAAAATATGTTTATTTGTTTAAAACTCCTAACCCTTTATAAATACATTTGCAAATAATTAGACTCAGATCAGATTGCAAATAGAAGCTGTTTAATCAGGGGGTCTGCTCTGTTTGCTTATCCCTTTACCATATGTAAACAGTTTTCCTGCCTTTGCAAACAGAGTAGACCAAGATCTGAAGGCTATTGGAGCCGTATGATCGGGGCCCACTCTGTTTGCGTATGAAATTATATCAGATCCGACTCTTCATTTCTATCAGTACCAAAAAAATTAAGGCATGTGTTTCCATACCATTATAAATATTAATGATGTCATCTTTTTCTGACATAAATATTCAACAGGGAAAGGGTTAAAACCCATCGACAACCAACCTTAAGTTACGAATTCAGCAAAAGATGTATACCTGACATTACCCGGCAACAGAAGTAAAAGTTATAAAAACATCGACACTTTTTCACGTGCTTGCAAACAGAGTAGACCTGGATCAGGGTATTCTCTGTTTTCTTATGAACTTATGTCGGATCTGACTCTATAGTTTTTTTCTAATACACTAACATCCTCAGTAAATATATGTTATTATAAAAAATCAACTTAATAAATATTCATGATATCAGTTTTTCTTACGAGAATAGTCACGGAGTAAAGGGTCCCAGCCAATTTATATGTGTATTACGATGTCAACTTTTATTTCTGGGTGAAATTTTACGCCTTATGATTTTAAATAAATTTGCAACAAATAACGTTTTTGTCATGATTGGCAATATAGTATCCTGTGATAGGAACTTTGTGACACATCTTTTGTAACTCTAATCAATTATACCCTTTAGATATGACCCGTCATCAAATACAGTTAATACTTGTGTATTTTACCAATATTTATCTTTTTTCTGATTATACTTTTGTACTGTGTATTTATTACACATGCTTTGAAAAGCTTATATCTTTCAATTTCACAGGTTGTCGTTATATCTCCCCCATTTATGGGGAGATATATTGTTTTTGCCAGAGTTGTCTGTCTGTCCGTCCGTCTGTCCGTCCGGCCGTCAGTCCGTCTGTCTGTCACAAACTTGTGTCGCGCGTATCTCTGAAACCAGTTGCCCTAGAGTCACCAAACTTCACAGGAATGTTCACCAGCATGAGTTGTTGTGCACCTGGGGGTTAAAAATTGTCGTCTCCCCCTGATAACTTCGGAGTTATTGCCCCTGATGACTTAAAATTAGAAAAACTTTGTGTCGCGCATATCTCTGAAACCGCTAGTACAAGAGTCATCAAACTTCACAGGAATGTTCACCAGCATGAGTTGTTGTGCACCTATGGTTTTTGAATTGTCTCCCCAGATAATTCTTGAGCCCCCTGATAATTCTTGAGTTATTGCCCCTGATATGAATACTTAAATTTATACAAACTTTGTGTCGAGCGCATCTCTAAAACCAGTAGGGCTAGAGTCACCAAACTTCACAGGATTGTTCACTAGCATGAGTTGTTTTGCTCTTGTTTTTTTTTTTAATTGTCTTCCCCTGTTAACTTTGGAGTTATTGCCCCTGATGACTTAAAATTAGACAAACTTTACTTAGTGTCGTGCATATCTCTGAAACCACTGGGGCTAGAGTCACCAAACTTCACAGGAATGTTGACCAGCATGAGTTGTTGTGAACCTGGGATTTTTGAATTGTCTCCCCTTGATAACTTTGGAGTTATTGCCCCTGATATGATTACTTAAAATTAGAGAAACCTTGTGTCATGCATATCTTTAAAACTACTAGGGCTATAGTGACCAAACTTCACAGGAATGTTGACCAGCATGAGTTGTTCTGCACCTGGGATTTTTGAATTGTCTCCCCTTGATAACTTTGGAGTTATTGCCCCTGATATGATTACTTAAAATTAGAGAAACTTTGTGTCATGCATATCTTTAAAACCTGGGCTAGAGTCACCAAACTTCACAGGAATCTTGACCAGCATTAGTTGTTGTGCACCTGTGTTTTTTTTTAATTGTCTCCCCCTGATAATTCTTGAGTTACTGCCCCTGATATGATAACTTAAAATTAGAGAAACCTTGTGCTGCATGTATCTCTGAAAGCAGTAGGGCTAGAGTCACCAAACTTAACAGGAATGTTCACCAGCATGAGTTTTTGTGCATCTGGGTTTTTTAATTGTCTCCCCAGATAAATTTGGAGTTACTGCCCCTTCTGACTTAAAATAAGAGAAAATTTACTTTGTGTCACATGTATCTCTGAAACCACTAGTACTAGAGTCACCAAATTTCACAAGAATGTTGACTAGCATGTGCTTTTGTGTACCTGGGGCTTTTGAATTGTCTCCCCTTGACAATGATGGAGTTATTGCCCCTGATGACATAAAATATAGACCCTGATAAGTTTGGAGTTCAAACATTACACTTGTGAATTGGAAAGGGGTTGGGAGGGGGAGACATCTGTTTTTGTGACAAAAACAAATCTCTAGTTTTAAACTGTTGTTATTTTTGTTACATATCGGCAAATAGTTTATTGTAGACATGTCGTGTTATAATTTGTTGCACAACCGACTCCTAATAAAGAATTTTGTATCGTCTAAATTCATCTTCCAGAATCAATTTTCGGATCATGTTTATGTTTTTACACGTACTATCGATGTAATTATCATCAACGATTGCACCATAATCGTTTTTTAGGGTTTCGGCTTTTGCCGAAATCCTTATAAAATGGATTGCGACTCAAACTATGGCGGAAAACCCTATTGCACGAGCGCTACCTAGCGGGAATCCCCCTAAGAGAATACGCGCATGTGCAGTTCTTGGCTTACAATACGGTTCCGGAATCTTACAAGATATTTATAATGAAATATGGAAGGTGGATCCATTAGCAACAGAGCATACCCTGAATCTATGGGAGCGAGCCGTCTGATCTGGGTCGAATCTATTTGCAGATGCATGAAAACAAGTTATATATGGGGAAATTAAGGGTTAAATAGACTTCATCTGTTCTTTACGTCCTTTACAGTATAAAGGTTACAGCGCACTGGTGGTCAGTAGTGCAGGGCAACTGTTACATCATGCTAAAATCTCTAGAGGTCATACGCTTAACTCTTTGCAGGCTAGCGGCGAAACTGTGATTACCTATGCAAACAGTTTGGATCCAGATGAGAGGCTACATAATTCTGCGTCTCATCACGATCCAAACTGTTTGTCATCTTGATCATATTTTTGCATAAAATGAAAGAAAGTTTATTGAAGAATTGACGCAGACGTCAATTGTTGCAAACGAAACATCACTCAGCATTGTAAGGATTAAGCAAGCTGTAATCTAAAGTTGCAAAAATGTTTCCAAGCTGACTTATTCAGCTGTACAAACTGGTAGAGATGCTAGAACACTAAACCTTACCTTCATATAAATGTTTTTCACGCGTTTGTAAACAGAGTAGACCCAGATCTGATGACTCCTATAGGAGTCGTCTGATCAGGATATGCTCTGTTGGCTAATGGAATTTGAAAGATCTTTTTCTTTCCTTTCTTAAATGGCAACTAATTTCCACTTTTCATGTTTCATATAATGAAACATGAAAAGTGGAAATAAGTAGCCATTATTTTGTTCATGAATATTCAGTAGGTATTGAAATTGGAATAAACATAGAACAGGAATCAAGTTTCTTACATGGATCCGTTCCATTTGCGCTCTTTGTCTATATACAAGTACTTTTTTAAACTATTGTTTTTGTTGATTTAATTATTGTTCAAATTCTCAGGGAATTTTTTATAGTCAGTTTGAACTGTGCAGTAATTCCTTTTGAAACAAACTAAGTTTTCAAATATTATGCAGGTTATCGTGACCTAATTGCCAGTTGTACATATACTATTGACACCAGGACTGTATGTTAATATAGCATAATGCTTTAAAAAGTCCATAACAGGTTTCAAGAGGCATGCTTATGTTTTCTGGTTTGTTTGCTTTAAATTTATTTAGAGAAAAGAATATAAAAAAAGATAAAGAATATACTAGAATATTTTTTCGATTTGCATTCGGGTTTGACGGGATTCGAACCAAGGACCTAGAGATTCATAGACGCAGCTCTTTCCCCTCGGCCACCGCTTGGGTCCCAATATATAAGTGTTACATGGTTCTATTTAAACGCTACAAAGGTGTGAAAAGCAACAACGACTAGTGAACGTACGTACTTAATATGCAAATTATACAGACCCATTTTTCATGAAATCTCCAAGTATAAAATGAATAGATTTTACCAATGCCCTACTGTCAATCCAAACGCCTTTGTTCAAACAGCATGGTGTCTTTTTACAACAGAAGTCCGACATAAGGTCGTCGGATTCTGAAAGTCCCATACCCTTCCTGTGGTATTTACAAAAGTACGATATATTGTTGTCGGATTCTGGGTTAAATGCCCTTTTTGCCTAGTCACTTATGCCCTTTGCAAACAGAGGAGACCCAGGTAAGAAGGCTCATAGAGAAGCCCTCTAATCAGGATCTGCACGGTTTGTCGTGTTACACTATTGTTTGGAAAAGTCACTAAATAATAACCATAAGCTCATTTAAGATTGACTTGTTTGAACTTTGGAACAGACCGTTGTAATAGTTAGGTAGACCAAAGTAACATAATTGGTAGATTTTTGCAGAACAATATAGAATTGTTGGAGGTACATGAAATGGACACATAACCGAAAAGAATTATTTGATTATTACAGCCACGGTTGATATTTCGATACACTATCAACATTTTGTGAACTACTATGAAATATCGAACATCAATGGTAATATTTCTAGGGTAGATCACAATTCTAACGCAGAAATTCGATTCCATTGCGACATTACAATGTTTCCTTATGAATTTGATCAATGGTCGTGCGACGTTGTTACTAAGATCTGGTTTGAAAGAAATAGAATTTCAAAAATACACGTACGGTAAAACCCTTTTAATCCAGACTTTAAATTCAGTATAAATATCAGTCTTGGAGACAGGTGGCAGCTTAATGCAGGATGAAAATAATGCAGAAAGCTCCTCGGCATGACTTTCACCCTGCATTAAGCAGCCACCTGCCTAAAAAGTTTCTAAATTCTTATCTACTAGAAGTCGGGTTAAGAGGGGTTTTACTGTATTGTAAAAGGTGACAAATCTATACTTTAGAATGTATTTCAGAGATTTACAAGTGATACCCTAATTACCCTAGGTATTTGGACAAACACACTTATGCAAATAGTGCAGACCCAGATCAAACACCTCCTTAATGGGCCCGTTTGAAGGGTTTTCACTATTTGCTATCATGTCTGTTTAATCTAAAGTTGCAAAGATGTTTCCAAACTGACTTATTCAGCTGTACAAACTGGTAGAGAGGAGAGACTGGATGCTAGAACACTGAACCCTTTCCTTCATATTAATGTTTTTTACGCGTTTGTAAACAGAGTAGATCCAGATCAGATGACTCCTATAGAAGTCGTCTGATCAGGGTCTGCTCTGTTGGTTAATGGAATTTGAAAGATCTTTTTCTTTCCTTTCTTAAATGGCTGCTCATTTCCACTTTTCATGTTTCATTATAACTATTGTGTTCATGAATATTCAGTAGGTATTGAAATTTTGAATAAACATAGAACAGGAATCAAGTTTCTTACATGGATCCGTTCCATTTGCGCTCTGTGTCTATATACATGTACTTTTTTAAACTATTGTTTTTGTTGATGTAATTATTGTTCAAATTCTCAGGGAATTTTTTATAGTCAGGTTGAACTGTGCAGTAATTCCTTTTGAAACAAACTAAGTTTTCAAATATTATTCAGGTTATCGTGACCTAATTGCCAGTTGTACATTGTGTGTGTCGGTCTTAGATCAGGATCCTTGATGTTTGACAGTTTTAAAATAAAACCATGCAAAGCATAGACTAATTGAATATAAATAATTATATTATGCAATACACAAAATAATGAGCAGGTGACAATTTTAAATTGAACATGGTACTTTCAAATTCATAGTTGTCCTAGCACAAAGTCTGGATCCTGCCTCTACGTTTCATCGAAATGCATACTATTGACACCAGGACTGTATGTTAAAATAGCATAATGCTTTAAAAAGTCCATAACAAGTTTCAAGAGGCATGTTTATGTTTTTTAGTTTGTTTGCTTTAAAATGTATTTAGAGAAAAGAATATCAAAAAAGATAAAGAATGAAAAATATATTAGAATCTTTTTTCTATTTGCATTTGGTTTTGACGGGATTCGAACCAAGGACCTAGAGATTCATAGACACAGCTCTTTCCCCTCGGCCACCGCTTGGGTCCCAATATATAAGTGTTACATGGTTCTATTTAAACGCTACAAAGGTGTGAAAAGCAACAACGACTAGTGAACGTACATACTTAATATGCAAATTATACAGACCCATTTTTCATGAAATCTCCAAGTAAAATGAATAGATTTTACCAATGACCTACTGTCAATCCAAACGCCTTTGTTCAAACAGCATGGTGTCTTTTTACAACAGAAGTCCGACATAAGGTCGTCGGATTTTGAAAGTTCCATACCCTTCCTGTGGTATTTACAAAAAAGTCCGATATATTGTTGTCGGATTCTGAGTTAAATGCCCCTTTTGCCTAGTCACTTATGCCCTTTGCAAACAGAGGAAACCCAGGTAAGAAGGCTCATAGAGAAGCCCTCTAATCAGGATCTGCACGGTTTGTCGTGTTACACTATTGTTTGGAAAAGTCCCTAAATATTAACCATGAGCTCATTTTAGCTTGACTTGTTTGAATTTTGGAACAGCCCATTTCACCGTTGGAATAGTTAGGTAGACCAAAGTAACATAATTGATAGATTTTTGCAGAACATTATAGAATTGTTGGAGGTACATGAAATGGACACATAACCGAAAAAAATTATTTGATTATAACAGCCACGGTTGATATTTCGATACACTTTCAACATTTTGTGAACTACCATGAACTATCGAACATCAATGGTACTATTTCTAGGGTAGATCACAATTCTAACGCAGAAATTCGATTCCATTGCGACATTACAATGTTTCCTGATGAATTTTATCAATGGTCGTGCGACGTTGTTGCTAAGATCTGGTTTGAAAGAAATAGAATTTCAAAAATACATGTACGGTAAAACCCCTCTAAACCAGACTTTAAATTCAGTATAAATATCAGTCTTGGAGACAGGTGGCAGCTTAATGCAGGATGAAAATAATGCAGAAATCTCCTCGGCATGACTTTCACCCTAGATTAAGCAGCCACCTGCCTAAAAATTTCTAAATTCTTATCTACTAGAAGTCGGGCTAAGAGGGGTTTTACTGTATTGTAAAAAGTGACAAATCTATACTTTTGAATGTATTTCAGAGATTTACAAGTGATACCCTAATTACCCTAGGTATTTTGATAAACACACTTATGCAAATAGTGCAGACCCAGAACTAACACCTTAATGGGCCCGTTTGAAGGGTTTTCACTATTTGCTGCCATGTCTGTTTAATCTAAAGTTGCAAAGATGTTTCCAAACTGACTTATTCAGCTGTACAAACTGGTAGAGAGGAGAGACTGGGTGCTAGAACACTTAACCATTTCCTTCATGTAAATGTTTTTCACGCGTTTGTAAACAGAGTAGACCCAGATCTGATGACTCCTATAGAAGTCGTCTGATCAGGGTCTGCTCTATTGGCTAATGGAATTTGAAAGATCTTTTTCATTCCTTTCTTAAATGGCTACTAATTTCCACTTTTCATGTTTCATTATAACTATTTTGTTCATGAATATTCAGTAGGTATTGAAATTTTGAATAAACATAGAACAGGAATCAAGTTTCTTAAATGGATCCGTTCCATTTGCGCTCTGTGTCTATATACATGTACCTTTTTAAACTATTGTTTTTGTTGATGTAATTATTGTTCAAATTCTCAGGGAATTTTTTATAGTCAGTTTGAACTGTGCAGTAATTCTTTTTGAAACAAACTAAGTTTTCAAATATTATTCAGGTTATCGTGACCTATTTGCCAGTTGTACATTGTGTGTGTCGGTCTTAGATCAGGATCCTAGATGTTTGACAATTTTAAAATAAAACTATGCAAAGCATAGACTAATTGAATCTAAATAATTATATATGCAATACACAAAATAATGAGCAGGCGACAATTTTAAATTGAACATGGTACTTTCGAATTCATAGTTGTCCTAGCACAAAGTCTGGATCCTGCCTCTAAGTTTCATCGAAATGCATACTATTGACACCAGGACTGTATAGCATAATGCTTTAAAAAGTCCATAACAAGTTTCAAGAGGCATGCTTATGTTTTCTAGTTTGTTTACTTTAAAATGTATTTAGAGAAAAGAATATCAAAAAAGATAAAGAATAAAAAATATATTAGAATCATTTTTCTACTTGCATTTGGTTTTGACGGGATTCGAACCAAGGACCTAGAGATTCATAGACACAGCTCTTTCCCCTCGGCCACCGCTTGGGTCCCAATATATAATTGTTACATGGTTCTATTTAAACGCTACAAAGGTGTGAAAAGCAACAACGACTAGTGAACGTACGTACTTAATATGCAAATTATACAGACCCATTTTTCATGAAATCTCCAAGTATAAAATGAATAGACTTTCCCAATGACCTACTGTCAATCCAAACGCCTTTGTTTAAACAGCATGGTGTCTTTTTACAACAGAAGTCCGACATAAGGTCGTCGGATTTTGAAAGTTCCATACCCTTCCTGTGGTATTTACAAAAATCCGATATATTGTTGTCGGATTCTGAGTTAAATGCCCCTTTTGCCTACACACTTATATATATAGGCTACTCTTTCTTTCTTTTTTTCTTTACTTTCTTAAATGGCTACAAATTGCCACTTTTCACATTTCATTGTAACTATTTTGTCCATAAATATTCAGTAGGTATTGAAATGTGGAATAAACATAGGACAGGGAAATGGTTAAGGAAATTAGGGTTTTTATAAATCATACTTTTCTTGCATATGTTTTGTACTGACCAAGTAATGGTCAGAATCATCCGGGGTCTAGTCTAGACCTACAGTGTTCTCATTCAACGATAATGGCGAAATCGTTAATTCTATTATGCTAAGCACGACTTGACTTGACCCTTACTTTCAAATAACGGAGTGATGGCTCTTTACTA
This sequence comes from Azorinus chamasolen, assembly GCA_963576725.1. Lineage (NCBI taxonomy): Eukaryota > Metazoa > Mollusca > Bivalvia > Cardiida > Solecurtidae > Azorinus > Azorinus chamasolen. Next base: position 48,130,267 of record OY755246.1, on the reverse strand, counting down.
CATAAACTATCAATTTTGGCTCTATTGGCACAAAGTGGCAAGATGAGCTATTGGAATCGCCCTGTATGTGACATGTTCATAAAACAATTCTTTAAATGTCTTCCAAACTACTGACATGATTTTCAGAAAAATCCACAGCAAACAATCAATATGATAAATATTATGTCCGAAACCTTCAGTACTGTCAGTACTTTGATTATTAATTTCAACAGAAGTTTTCAAAGTGCTGTCAATGTTTCTGTTATTGTTTACATTTCAGCTGTAAGTCTTTTCGCCCACCAAGCTTTTCTCGGCTAAGATAACAGGTGCGCGTGACGTCACGGCGATTCGCCATATTGAGTAAACGGTTAATGGTGTTCTGAAGTAACTGAATATTCGAACCAGATTGTACTTTGTTAGCCTTATATTCCATGAACATTCATATAAGTTATAAGCTGAACACAGGAATCTTTCGTCATGGCAAACACTGTAGAATAAGATCTATATACATTCCAGAAGTAAACATTGCAGACCCTGATACATGTAAGATTGTGCCTTCACTTTCTGTCTGTTCTCAGTCTACTTTAAAGGCATTTCGAAAGGAATGTTGACCCATTTTTGGGAGCTGACTGTCAAGCATCTGATACACACAAACTGATAAGGCGGGCTACCATCACAGAGGATCAATGTATAATTGCATAACTTTATCTCTTATGGCTTTGGATCCTGACTGGACACTGCATGAGCACAGCTGGATACTGTGTATATAAGGGGGGGGGGGGAGTTCACTTATATAAGGAGCTTGAAATGTCTTTTATTGCAAAGGCATTAAAAAAAGGACATACAACATGTATCTATGGAATGACGCGTTACGTCGAAGAGACGAATCTAAAGAGTGGTCACAGTATAGGGTTTGTAGGGAAATATAGGAGCTATTCTTGAAAAGGTTGCAATTTATAGGGGCCTTCTGCATTACTTTTGCCCTGTAGGAAGCAATAACCTGCGTTTTAAGACTCCTATGTTCAATAAATGAATGTTCGCTGAATACTCACACTGCTGTGGACCACTAGTAAGGTCAAGTATATCTACCAAGATGGAATTTCCTTCAAGTACTCCTCATATTGTTCAGGGTGATTAAGGTTAAGTGGGACAAAGTCGTTGATGAAAATAATTGTTCTTGTATCAATCAGCCATGGTTTCAGTAAATGGAAACGCTTACACAATGTTTGCAATCGGAAATATGTTTCAACACCGGACATGCATGCAATTTCATTGGCGCACAGTGTATACATGTACTGTCATTTGCAAACCGTGTAGACCCGGATCAGAGAGCTCCAAGAGAAGTCCTTTGACCAGGGTGTGTACTATTAGCCATCTGCCATCATACAGCAACTCCTTTTAAAGTTAAAGCACAGCATTACAGGACTGAACTGATTTTGTGATGGATTTTCATAAGAAAAATCACACTGGATCCGTCTGAGCTAAAACTAACTTCTAAATAATTCATCCGATTCACAATGCATATAATAGGGTTTACTTTTCCCTATAGTCGAGACGGAATTAACTGAATGAGGTGCATTTAACTGTCGATAAATCTATTGAATCAATCCAATATTTGGCCAAACTTCAAGCCTTCCAAAGCGGGATACGTAACTATGTATTGCCAATTGGAAACAGTGTAGAACCAGATCAGAGGGCTTCCTGGCGAGCGTTTGCACTGTTTGTCAATCAAAGTCTTTTAGCAAGTTTAACATACAGTAGAACCTCTCTATAACGGCCACTAAATTGTGTTAATTAGTTGGTATATTAGGACAGGTGGCTGCTTAAAGCAAGATGAAAGTAAAACAGAACGCTCCTATAGGAGCGTTCTGTTTTACTTTCACCTTGCATTAAGCAGTCACCTGGCTTTTACACAAAATACTTGATGTAAGTTAATGGCTGTTCTAGAGAGGTTTTATTGTATTCATACTGAGTGGATTCCATAGTAAAACAAGTGTGGACTATTCTACTCTGATGATTCTTAGTTGTAGTGTTTAACCCTTTACCTGTTCTATATTTATTCCAAATTTCAATACCTACTGAATATTCATGAAGAAAATAGTTATAATGAAATAGGTGGAGCATTGTAGCCATTTTAGAAACTAAGGAAACAGACCTATCAAATTACATTAGCAAACAGAGCAGACCCTGATCAGACGGCTCCCATAGGAGCAGACCCTGATCAGACGGCTCCTAAAAGAGCCGTCTGATCTGTGTCTACTCTGTTTGCAGATGCGTGAAAACACGTTTATATAAGGGAAAGAGATTACCAAAGCTTTACAGAAAAATGAATATCTAACTTTTGTCCAAGAATATGCTATCGTGCTGCAACAGTAAGTAAGACTAACTTTGTTTGACGAGAATATTTATTAATGTTCGACTGCACTTTTTTATCTATGCGCATTGTGTTTGGAATGTAAAGGAAACCCTTAGCCAATAACTCTTATGGTAGTGTAAGAGTTGATCTAATTAACATTCATTGTGTCACTATTTCGTATATAAATATTTATAGAGTAAAAAGTTAACAAAGTACAAAGAGATACAAGATTTCAAAGACGAGGGCTAGTACATCACATGAACAACATTGTAAGCACGAATAGTTTTGAAATCCTAGTAACGATTATTGTTCAAAGTAAATAATATTAGCCCTTTCCCTCATATAAACGTGTTGCAAACAGAGAACCCCAGATCAGACGCCTCCTAGAGGAGTCGTCTGATCAGGGTCTGCTATGTTTGCTAATTCGCATTTGATAGATCTGTTTCTTCGCTTTCTAAAATGTCTACGATGCTCCACCTTCCATAACTAATTTGCTAATGAATATAATTTGTAATAAACATAGAACAGGGAAAGGGTTAATTATTTCAGTACGGGAAGTGAGTCACTACCGTTTTATGCAAGCAGTGCAGACCCAGTTGAGAGGGTTCATAGAGGAGACCTTTCATTATGGTCACTGTTTGTCATTATACAGTTTTCGTAAAGAAGAATCCGAGAACATTCACGGTAACCTTGACCTGTTTGAAATTTGGAATAGTCCATTTAACCTATTCTCTCCTTTTCGAGTCTCTGTAAAACTCATGTTTTGGAATCATTGTGATAAATAGAACATTTGCTCCATATGGGTCAGTGCTATATTTAGCACAATGGTTTCAAATCAACGTAATTCTAAAATTCTCCTTTTCTATACATAGTGCTCCTTTTCGGTAGATTAACTCAAAGAGATTGGGTCTAACAATAGTCTGTGTGAGAATGAGTTTGAATAACTTAGCACTGAAAGGGTTAACCAGTTACTTGGTGTTCTCAAACAGTTACAGGAAACACATTTCATTACAGATCTCATAATTAAGAGTACCAACTGGAAGAAACACACCCAACTCACCATACTGACCATATAACAAAAATGGACCATCAAGTTTAGAAATAACCTGATTAGTGAACACAAAAGTTCGCATAATGTCCCCGGTTTGTTGTTGTTGTAGTTCTAGTGTGCACGTACCAGAAATGAGGTAGTAGTGCTCCGGATAGTCTTCGTGTCATTATGACGATTGCTGTCACTTAACATGAATATTCGTGTAAGAAACAATGACATCATGACTAGTAATTAAATGCACTTTATAATATACAAGGAAATGTTTACAATAGCAAATACTGTTGAATTAGATCTATATTATTCCATAAGCAATCAGAACAGACCCTGATCAGACGACTTCTACTTAAACCGTCTGATCAGGATCGTTTCTGTTTGCAATTGCGTTAAAATGCTTATCTATGGAGTAAAATATACATGTATGAGTAGATATCTCATTGGCATTCACATAATGACAATGGTATCACTCATGTCGGGGATAAAAAAAACTCCCCATTCCTCGCCTAAATTGTATGATATAGCGCGGCCAATTACCAGTCTCCTATATGCACCAACGGCTTTCTACAATAAATCAGTGATACTATTCTCGGCCTTTCCTGTTCGATGATAGAGAATTATATACTACCACCATGCACTTACTACTTTGTAAATAACGCAAAACAAATTAAAATTACTAAGCTGCAATTGATCTTGATCGGAATCCAATCGCCCCACCTTTACTCCATAAATACACCTTTCTGCGCCTTTGCAAACAAGGTAGACCGAGATCAGACGGCTCCCGTAGGAGCCACCTTATCAGGATTCGCTCAGTTTGTTTATGATATAATACAGATATGATTCTACAGTTCTGTCATACCCAAACATTCCTGCGTCTATGTGCTGCACTAACAACTATTCTAGTTAATATTCCTGATGTCAGTTTTTCTTACATGCATATTCATGGAATGAATTGTTACGGTAGCTTAGCGCGGAAGATCAGTGTGGAAACCGCTGTTTGTGCAATGGGTGGATGAACCGGCATCCAGTGTATTGACGTATTTGGATATCTGTTTCTCAGATTGTGAATGTTTGATAGATAAATAGTTTATTCAGTACAAAGGCCGTGGGCCCAACAGTGCAGGGTAGCAATACATACACATAAATGTAGTTTAGAATTGTTAACAGTAGATTAAATGGAATGAAACCATTAATTTTAAATCAAACAAAAATATACGAGTTTGAGCATACTGTTAGAGGAAAATGATAACAGAAATTGAAGCGGAAATATAATAAAGAACATGTCAGCATTGACCGCATGTTTCTATGGAAAGGTAAGGGAGTTAACTCTATATAATAACAACCACGAACTTGAGTGAATCAGTGAGTTACATGTACGGTTATTGTACGTGCATAAAAAATGAGATGATACACATTCAACAAATCACATAAAAGTTAATTCGGTTCTATGTTTAAAGCATGTATGGACATAGATAGCAAGTTTCTATAACACGTTTTGATTTTCTGAGATTTACAAACTTAGCTATGTTTGGGTGAAGCCAAAAGTATGGTGTTATGTACAATTTTCTTAGATCGTTGTATAAAAAATTTCCAACAAAAAATGAAATTCGTCTTCCAGAACATTACATACATAACACTTCCTCTCATTTCTTGGAATTTTCTGAGGTTTGTGCCAGCGGCCTGTTTCTACTTCTAATCTATGAGACGACAGAGGAAGCCTAGTTAAACCTTGTCTAAATGTTTCAATCTTTACTGTATCTACATGTAAGTATAGTTTGAATCCAAAATCAGAGAACAATTTATAACTATCTGCACGAGAGGATGTATTAATTTCGGCACTCCAGTTTTGAATGAATTGATCAGTCAGTCTTGATATACAGCCATACATGTAATACAGTAGAACCTGTCTTACGCGGTCAATCATTTATTGCACATATGAGTCTTAACCCATTACCTCATAGGCTATTTTTAGATACAACCTCTTTGAATAAATTTACCGAAAAAGAGCATTAACTAGAGAAAAGGATTTTTTTTAGAATTTTGTAGTTTGAAACCATCGTGATAAATAGAGCATTTGCTCCTATAGGAGAGAGTCGTCAAAAGTCGTCAACATGAGGGAATGGGTTAAAACAGTTGGTTGCTTAATGCAGATCAAAAGAAACACAGAAAGCTTCCTGCATTAAGCTACCATCTGCCTTACATATCCATACTTACATGTAGACCGCGTTATGATGACCGCTTAACACAGGTTCTGCTGTACACTGACGCTACTGACATCTTGTCCTTGAGAAGAATTTTAGCCAGGTGATTATTTGTTAAGTTTTTTTTATATATGACAGTATTATACATGTATAGTATAATTAGACCACATGAAGTCTAAAATAAGATATTTTGAGCAGAAGGATCCTCTTGTTTCTTTGCTCTTCATAGTTCCCTGTAAAGATGGAGGTTCAACCCATACTCACTTAACAATGTTCTTCATATAAACGCCTTTTGAGGCATTTGAAAACAGAGCAGACCCAAATCAGACGGCTACTGTATGATGTAGGAGCCGCCTGATCTGTGTCTGCCAAGTCTGCTTAGTATATAGATCTGAATCCATGTGTTTGTCTAAGCCAAACACCCGCTTTAAAGTTTTACCTATAAAACGTTAATGGATATATTTGAAGTGATAAAGTCATGCATAAATCTTCATTATGGGGAGAGGTCAATTATTCTCTGACACCAGGTAAATAAATCCTAGTATTACCCTCATATGCTACGCACATCGCTAATGTGTTTCTACATGTAGTATCATTTTAAATACTTTTCGGTAACCCAACCGGGTTCTTCTTACTGCTCTGTACTAAGCACTGATATAAAATGAATGTTTAACATTTCCTCCATGAAATTTCATGTGAGGGATAATAATGTCATGAATATTAATTAGATTATCCTTATATTGGCACATGGATACAAAAGAGTTTTTGCCATGGTAGAGACTATATAATCATATCTATATCATATCATAAGCAAACAGAACAGACCCTGATCAGACGGCTCCTATAGGAGCCGTCTGAACTGGGTCTAATCTGTTTGCAAAGGCGTAGAAAAGCGTATTCATGGAGAAATGGGTTAAAACATTTCGAGGTATAATATCCTGAAACCAGGGCAATAATTCCTTGCATCATCCTCTTATCCTAAGTATAACGCTAATATGTTTTCTACAATAATTTCAACACTTTACCTCATCAACGCCTTTGCAAACAGGGCAGACCCAGATCAGACCGTTCCTGTAGGAGCCGCCTGATTAGGATCTGCTCTATTTGCTAATGAAAGTACAGTAAACCCCGCTACTAATGCTACCACCTAAAAATGGTGTAAATTTGGGTGCTACATTCAGGTGGTAGCTTAATGCAGGACAAAAGTAATACAGAAAGCTCCGGAGCTTTCTACATTACCTTTGTCCTGCATTAAGCAACCCCCTGCTTATAAAAAGACCCATGTCTATTTAATAAATGGTCACATTAGAGGGTTTCTACTGTATAATAAACCTGACTAGTTTCAAACCCAAACCAAACCTTCCCGCGTACATATGCCATTATAAAAATACAACCAATAAGTATTTATGATGTCGTTATTTCTTACATGAATATTTAACAGGGAAATGTACATTTGGATTAAAAGCCGACCTGGAAACAAACCTGCAAACTCACTCTAATAGACAGTATTCAGATGATTGTTTAGGAACAAGAATATGTTCATAATTAGTAGGTAATAAAGAACGAATTTGTTATATTTTTGTTAGTAAATTTGTTAATCAACATAATAATTTATGTGCGTTTTTCTCTTTATCTTATAATTTAATTAGCTCTCGTTTTAGTTTTAAATTGTATGTTTTGCAGATGTGCTCATTTATCAGTCTGCACATCAAAAAAAAATCCTATTTCAAATACTATGTGCTGTTATTGTCTAGAAGACTGTACCACAACTGCTCCTACTAAGCACGAGTGCCATATTTAATCCAGGGTTATATGCAGTGTATTGAATCCACATTAACCCACTTATGACCAAGTTATTTAATCCTGTCCTCCATATGCTATTTTTAGACCCAACCTCTTTCAATGAATCTTCCCAAAAGGAGCATTTACTAGAGAAAAGTAAAATTTTAGAATGTTGTAGTTTGAATCCATTGTGATAAATAGGGCATTTGCTCCTGTAGGAGCAAATGCTCTATTTATCAAAATGGTTTCAAGAAGTGGTTATTACAGAGCCGTAGAAAGGCGTATTTATGGAGGAAAGGGTTAAGGAAAACCAGTCCAGATTTTTTAACTTATCCATGTATTATTTGGAGAGACACAGCAAAAACAAAATAGTAGCTGGTATAAGTCATTGACATAAATGGTTTCAGCAAACCGTGCAGATCCTGATCAGAGGACTCCTGAAGAAACCCTCCGATCTGGGTCTACAATGTTTGCCTATGTCTTTTAAGGGATTCTGGACAATAATGGGTTAAAATGTTTTTATCGTATACGGACAATATCTTATATCTCTTTTTATCTTTAATTCTTTGAATGTGGGAAATTCAAATGAAATACAGTATGTGTTTAATTCATTCTTCAGCAACATGTTGTTTATATTTTTGTTTGACATCGGGAAATAAGTCACAGTCACAAGATTAAAACTCCCATATTACATTTAATAAACTCGTCCAACATAAAATGGCGGAAGGGTCCTGTAAAAGAAATATCGTTATGTTCTAGCAACAACCTTTGATATTAATTGGTATAACAAACTGCAGATCCTGATCAGAAGGCTCCTTCAGGATTCCTCTGATCTTGGTCTACCACTGTTTGCGTATATCATATGTATAGGACTACGGATGTTTATTGATTAAATACCACCTTGTATACACTAATATCTGCCTAAGATAGGTGGCACTGATTGGATGAACATTTTAGACAAACGAAAAATAATTTTCAGAATTTTGGCCACAGAGTGTCCCACAGGATTAGTCTTTCTGAGACCCCAAATGGACCAAATACATAGTTTGGGCAGATCTATTTTTTATTTTATTATACTGGTATGTTCCGATTTAAAGTTGAACCCTATCTGCCGTAAAACTTTGCAAAATGGACACTGACAAACAAAGCACCAACTTTTAACATAGCAGTTGGACCTAACTATGTTACGCTTAACCCGTTCCTTCTTGTTGACAACTTTTGACGACTCTGTAAAAGTCACATTGTGAAACCATTGTGATAAATAGAGAATTTGCACCTATAGGAGCAAATGCTCTATTTATCACAATAGTTTCAAACTACAAAATTCTAAAAGTTTCATTTTCTCTAGTTAATGCTCCTTTTGGGTGGATTTATTCAAAGAGGCTGTATCTAAACATAACCTATGAGGTAATGGGTTAAGAGGGTTATGACATTTGCAAACAGTGGATATTCAGACTTGAGGGATCCTACAGGATCGGCGTCTTCACTGTTTACCATTCAAAATCCTCTTGCACATTATACCGTTCATACTGACTGGACTCTGTATATAACCCTTACAACGCTGAATTTTCAAAGGGACTATTGCAAAATTCAAACAGGTCAGGCTTATGGTGAATATTTAGGGATTTTTCTAAAGAAAAGTGTAACATGACAAGCAGTGCAGACCCTGATGTGAGGGCTCCTCTCGGAGCCCTCTCATCAGGGCCTACACTGTTTGCAAAGGACATTAGTCACTAATGTCCCGCACAGTAAGGGTTAAACACATTTCCAAAAAAATTCGATCCAGATGAGGTACCGTGTAACTTGCCGTCACATTAACCCTTTCGGCACCAAATCCGCAAACCAATTTTTTACATACATGTAGTTCGATAAAATAACGAAATAAGGTTAACAAATGCAAATTTCAAAGGAATAAACAACTTTCAAAGGCATAAAGCACAGATATAGAAATAGAGTTTGAGACAAAAAGTGAAATCCCAGATCAGACGCCGTCTCGAAAAGGCGGCGTCTGGTCTGGGACTGCACTATTTGTCGTGGCGCATTTTTGCGACATTGACGATGAAAGGGTGAATCTAAAAATGTTTCATGCTATTAAAATGTTTCAAAAGCAACAGGGAACAAATGTCAACAACAAACTTTGAAGCAGACGGCACTTACAGTTAATCAGCAGTGGTAGCCTACTTCAAAACAACTGATGAACGTGGTTTACCAGAAACTCTCGTGATTCGCCCACATCTTTTACATACAGTAAATAATAGTCCTAATTGAAATTTGAAATACATATAACTCATCAACAGACTATTTCTGTAACAGAATTACTATTCGCTGCATCTTTGAATAGATAGTAGTATATTACTTGTTCCTCGTGTATTCATGTATATCATGAACTGAGAGTAATAAAATAATTTGTGATGTATTTTGTATTTGCAACTTGTTTTGTCGCCTGCTTCAATATTCATTGTAAAGAAATACTTTACCTGGTGAACATTCATTGAATGAATATTTTTAAAATAGTATCATGAACAAGGGGGTGGGGGATGGGTGGGTTGGCCGTGACAAAAATCTATATGATTTCATACGCAAATCGTATACGTATTAGATGGTTCCTACGGGAACTGTCTAATCTGAGGTTGTTTCCTTGTGTGTAAAGGCATATACATGTTAAGGGGTCTCCATCAGGTAAAAAGCTAACCCTTTCATCACCAATGTCGCAAAAATGCACCACGACAATTAGTGCAGTCACAGATCAGACACCGCCATTTCAAGGCGGCGTCTGATCAGGGACTTCACATTTTGTCTCAAACTCTATTTCTAGACATGTGCTTTATTCCTTTGAAATATGCGTTTATTTATCTTATTTCCTTATTTTACCAATTACAATTTGAAATTTTGCGCCGAAAGGGATAAAGAACCGTAAGTATATAATTTCATACGCAAACAGAGCAAACCCTAATCAGACGGTTCCTGCAGGGGCTGTCTGGTCTGGGTCTACTCTGTTTACAAAGGCGTCAAAAGGCATCGCTATCAGGCGAATTATCAATGCAGTTGCTAATTATTACTTAATTCAGACTAAAAGTAATGCAGATAATTTCGTTTTGCACGAAACTATCATAGGTCTATCGCATTCCTTCATATATTGTTTTAGACCTAACCTCTTTGAATAAATCTACTGAAAAAGGAACATTTACTACAACAAATTAACCCTTCTCTTGATGAATTTGAAAATACATTTCTCCTTCTTTGCCCATGCCCTGTTGTATAATTACATATATCTTCACTGTGTACAAGTATTTCGCTGTGCAATCACTGCTGTGGAGTGCATTGGTTGCACAATCAATTTGTAAATAGTGCAGACCCTGATGAGACAGCTCCTGCAGGAGCTGTCTCATCTGGGTCTTCACTATTTACAGGTAGGTATATTGACGCGATTAGCAAGCGAAGGGTTAAAACTTAGAATATAGTTTTGAAACCATTGTAATACATGTAAATAGAACATTTGCTCCTGCTCTATTTATTATAATTGTTTCAAGAAGGAACTTGTATAGGGGCGTCAAAAGGCGCCAAAAGGTGCACTATGAGGGAATGGGTTATATGATCCGTAAATAGACTTATTTAGAATGGTCGTTATAGAGATTTTACTGTGTACACGCTGTTACGTTTTAACTGTCATGGGCAAATCTGTTTCCACCTTTGCAAAACGTTCACATCCAAAGGAAACGCTGATTGACTCGGCGTTTCATCAGGATCCAACCTGGTTGTTTTAATGGGGGTTTAATGCAACTGTGAAGCAGACGACACATTTTGCAGACGACAATTACAGCGAAAGAGTTAATCAGCAGTTCTACTTCAAAATCACTGATGATGAACACGGTTTACCAGAAACTCTCGTGATTCGCCCACATCTGTTACATACAGTAAACAAGAGCCCTAATTGACATATTTGAAGTACAGACTATTTCTGAAACAGAATAAATATTTCACTTCCACGTATGGACGTAAACAGTAATTTTGCCTCCTGTTTCAATGGTCTTGAATGTGTTCAAACCTTGTTTTGATATTTTACCTGTCTTAACCCTTTCGCTGCCAATGCCGGATCTGTGATTACCTATGCAAACAGTTTGGATCCAGATGAGACGCCGAGTAACTCGGCGTCTCATCAGGATCCAAACTGTTTGTTACTGTTAATATGTTTTTGAAACAAAAATATAAAGAAAATCAAAAAAATGAAAATTTGTAGCAGACGACAAAGTTAGCAGACGACAGAGTTTGGCAGCGAAAGGGTTAAGCGATCATTCATTTACTGAACATAGGGATCTTAAAAAGCAGGCGGTAGCTTAATGCAGGGCAAAAGTGAAAAGCAAATCTGCATTTGGCACTTTCTGTTTTACTTTCGATCTGCATTAAGCTACCACCTGTCTTAACCCTTTCCCTCATATAAACTTGTTTTCACGCATTTGCGAACAGAGAACACCCGGATCAGTCGGTTCCTACAGGAGCCGTCTGATCTGGGTCTGCTCTGTTTGCTAATGGAATTTGATAGATCTATTTCCTTAAGTTCTAAAACGATTACAATGTTCCACCATTCATATTTCATTATAACTATTTTCCCATGAATATTCAGTATGTATTGAAATTTGGACTAAGTAAAGAAAAGGGAAATTATTAAAGACTTCATGTAAACCCTTTTAGCGCCAAACTGCTAATTGTCGTCTGCAATCCAATTTTGTTAAATCATTCGGAAAAGTAGGGAAATGAGATAAATAAATGCAAATTTCAAAGGAATATAAAAGGAATAGAAAAAGAGTTTCAGACAAAAATTGAATTCCCTGATCAGACGCCGCCTTGAAAAGGCTTCGTCTGATGTGTGACTGCACTATCGGTATTTGTCGTGGTGCTTTTTTGCGATATTAGCGGTGAAAGTGTTAATGGTTGCTTAAAACAGGTTTTATTGTATTATCTATTTAAACACCAGCCAGTATATATTGAATGACTACGCATGTCATCTAGATCCAAACTCTTTGAGACGAATAACTTGGTCAATGGGCAATGTGAGATATTGTATACAAACGATAAGGATTGTCCACATGTTTAACTCTTTCGTTGCCATGGCCGCATATGTGATGACCTTTGCAGCCAGTTTGGATCCAGATAAGACGCTGAGTATTTATGCGTCTCATCGGAATAAAAACTGTTCATTACTGTATGACGCTTTCTAAAGCAAAAACGAAAAACAAAATAAAACAGTGTAGCAGACAGTTGGCAAGTAATGCTGAAAGCTTTTGTAGGCTTTTGCAGCATTACTTGCAACCATCATCTGGCTGTCACGTGTCTTTATAGTCATTTTCATTGGATGTATTACAAAGTTTGAAGGGTCCGAACTTTTACTTCGTGTTGATTCGATATATCGAGGTTCCCCTGTTTATAACAATCCGGCATGTGGTTTCAGAGGGAGTGTGTATGTATGTGTGTGTGCGTGCGTGCGTGCGTGCGTGCGCGCGCATTTTGTACCTATGCCTCTTATAAGGAACTCTTAGTACAACTCGGTTAAGCATTGTGAGGCAGTACTGGCGAACCAGGTTCAGTTAATTAACGAACAGTTTTTAGACTGGCAGCAGCCGGTCTTTAGTACCGCAAATCGGATTCAGCAATCGTTCCAATGCCACGTCCGATTTAACATTTTTGTATATTAATGCACCATTGGCTGATTTATATGTCTAATCGCATATTTTCAATTACAGCAAAAGTCCACTTAACTACTGTCTGAATCAGAACTGCCGACCCACCACTGCCCTGCGATGTCGCTGCAATTGTGGGCCAAATGTTAATGAGGGGTGTCCCTTGAAATCTCACTCTTATCACTATGAAAGTGTTCCGAAGCATTCCTATATATTTTCGGCAAGAAAATTAAACTAAATATATTAAAACCATTACCAAAATGGGAAGAGAACAAGAGCAAAGTATAGCATTGGACCTATTAGGCAGATGGAAGTGCAGGTCAAAACTAATGCAGATAGCTCACATAGGAGTTATCTGTATTACCTTTGCCCTGCATCAAACACCCACCTGCTTTTTAATACTACTATGTACAATAGATTAATGGTCGCGTAATAAAGGTTCTACTGTTAGGGCCAGTAGTTTACATTGCGTACTTCTTTTCTGTGTAATTTTATGGGAAATTGTGACATGAAATGTCAGGCTGATATTGTAATTTACATTTGAATAGAAACATTTTTGTTTCTATTTCCTTATTATCATCTCAATTGTCCCAAATATTTTCAAGGGGTCAGTCTGTCCATCCGTCCGTCTGTCTGTCCACCCATTCATTGCAATGGAAACAAAAAAAACCTTAAGAAATATTTTCCAAACCCAGGGATCAGATTTGAATGATACATAACAGAAATAATCCCTCTGATAAAGCTCTGCCCTAAAATGGCGTTGATATCTAAAAAAAACATGACTGCTAGAGGCGGGGCTACTTTTCCGTCAGTCTTCCAATGGTTTCAACTCTTTGATCTATTTGTAGTGTTCATTTAACCCTTAAGTCCATGAATGCTTAGGCAAGAAAAAATGACATCATGAATAATAATTAACTGATTCTTTAAAATAGCACTATGAACCAGGAATCAGGACAGACTCGGAAGAATTATATCGATATTATTGCATAAGCAAACAGAGCAGTCCCTTATCAGACGGCTCCTCTAGGAGTCGTCTGATCTGGGTCTACTCTGTTTGCAAATGCGTAGAAAGGCGTATCTATGGAGTAAAGGGTTAACTCTTTTTATGACTCTGGAACCATCTGATCTTGGTCTACTCTGCAAATATAACAGAATGCGTCTTTGTCATATAAATGATTAAAGCAGACGTATGGCAATATCAGAGCAAATGCTAGTTTCAGACAGCTGCCATTTTGTTGAATTAGTGCATTGCCTAAAACGCAGATATGATGATAAACCTTTAGCCTGCTGTGAAATAAAATGTCTACATCTAGTGCAATTTTGACCTCGTCGTTTCGATCAAGCTTTTAAGAAACTACTCGTATTAACGACGGCTGGGACCCAGATGAGATGCCGAGCTACTCGATCTTTTATCTAGATTCAAGCTGTTCGCCAGTGTGTGTCAGATCGTGAATAACGAGATGGGTGATTGTGTCTTTGTGGACATCTGTTTTGAGAGCAATGCGTCTTAGTTATTGATCATTTCTGTACGGATAATAACAATATGGTAATCAATCGTGAAAATAACAAAATGAAAATATATTTACCCCCTAACTGAAAAAAACTCACTATTTCTTGGGTTCATGTAAGGTCCAAGATTAGGATATTAGACCCTATTACAGCTTCCTGTGCTTTCTGGTTATTTTGCCATTTCTTTTTTCTGACATATGGCTACATTTGTTATATTGTGAGCAGAGCTAAAGATAAACGTGCGTACTCAAATACTAACATCGTCATTTCTCCACCAAGCCCTATATTGTGACCACTCTTTAGAATAGTCTCTTCGAGTACAGTAAATCCTCTCTATAGCGGTCACTTAATTACATCAAGTATTTTGTTTTAAAGGCAGGCGGCTGCTTAAAGCAAGGTGAAAGTAAAACAGAACGCTCCTATAGGAGCGTTCTGTTTGACTTTCACCTTGCTTTAAGCGGCCACCTGCCCTAAATACCAAATAATTAACAAAATTTAGTGGCCGTTATAGAGAGGTTTACTGTATAGGGTTGGTAGGAGAACTATAGGAGTTATTCTTTAAAATGTTTACATTTACGTATCATATCTGGATCTCTGTTGTGAGTATTGGAATGTTAGGGACATAGATGATGGGGCGTATTTTAACCCTTCGCTTACTAATCGCGTCAATATACCTACCTGTAAATAGTGAAGACCCAGATGAGACAGCTCCTGCAGGAGCTGTCTCATCAGGGTCTGCACTATTTACAAGTTGATTGTGCAACCAGTGCACTCCACAGCAGTGAATGCACAGCGAAATACTTGTACACAGTGAATATATATGTAATTATACAACAGGGTATGGGTAAAGAAGGAGAAATGTATTTTAAAATTCAACAATAGAAGGGTTAAAAGTGTCATATCTCCACAAACCCACATGTTGCGACTCTTTTTTACAATAAAGATCACTAGAAAGAAAAGTTTCGATACATTGTACATGTACAGAAGAACATGTCCTTAGCGGTCATTCATTTATTGAGCATATGAGTCTTAAAAGGCAGGTGGTAGTTTAATGCAAGGCAACAGTAATACAGAAAGCTTCTATGGGAGATCTGTTCATTGCTGTTGCTCTACATTTGGCTACACCTGCCTTACAGCTCATAATTAAACCTCTTTTTGATGGCCAGTTAATACATGTTCTACTGTATAGTGAAGAAATAAAGGAGAAACAAATATTGAAGCTATAATTCTAGAGTTGGACAGTAGAACCTGCTGGAGATACATGTACATGTAATTAATCCGCTTTCCGGCCATTGTACCCTTGTTTGTTGTTAGTGGGCAACTGTTTATATTCAAATATCGAAGGAATGGTCATAGCATATGGTTCGAAATCACGACTTCGTGAATATTTCATTAACTGAATGTATATATTAGCCAAGGTTGATGCTTATGCAAAATTATTATGAAAGCATTACAAATTGTATATATGTTTTCTCTCTGTTGAGGGCCTCATGGAAGATTGGTCATAACCAAATGAGTACTCTCGTTAAATAAAGTCTTTATTATTATTATTATTATTAATGAAAAAACGAACATTTTGCCCATTGCACAAACTGTAGAATCAAATTTGTATAACGCCAAGAGCAATGAGTAAGGGGTTATAAACGCATTTTCACGTATTTGCAAACAGAGTAGACCCAGATCAGACGAGTCATGTAGGAACTGTATTATAAGGGTATGCTCTTTTTGCTTATAGTATAAATTAGATCTGATTCTAGTTTCTACTTGAGTCAAAAGGTCATATGTTCATACGCCATTATAAAAAATAGTCTAATTTATATTCATTGTGT
This sequence comes from Azorinus chamasolen, assembly GCA_963576725.1. Lineage (NCBI taxonomy): Eukaryota > Metazoa > Mollusca > Bivalvia > Cardiida > Solecurtidae > Azorinus > Azorinus chamasolen. The sequence goes on along the minus strand of OY755246.1, from coordinate 48,113,891 downwards.
AATTATTTCTTATATGAATATTAAACAGGTAAGAGATTAATAATAAATAAGCTCATAGCGAAGTGTGAAATGTTATCAAGACTTTTGGGAAACGATTGACAGTGTCAAAAAGGTTGGATCCTGATGAGACGCCGAGTTACTCCGCGTCTCATCTGGATCCAACCTGTTTGCAAACACGGGACAGGTCGCGGATAGCTTGATAAAGGATAATACCATGTTCAGGCGGATTTTGTAATGATAAATGTGGTTTGACAAAGTTCAAGGTGACAGTATAATATAGACAGCTCAGATGTACACATCAAATTGACATTAATACCAGGAGAAATCCGATTTTCTCGGAACAGATGTCAACCGAATGACACAGACTTATACACGACGCATCTGTAATATTCCATTAGAGCCAGAACGCAACCACAGAAGACTGATTCATTCACAAAACGATTTTACTTTTTCCGGGTTTTTGTTTTATATCCGCAACATATCTTTTAGACCGATAATTATACTTATGTGAACATTCGATTAGCGAGTGTTTACTGTACATGTATGTGTGAAGTGTGAATAGAGAGTGTTTCAACAAATAAGTTTTAACTGATCTGAATGTTCGTATTAGCGAGTGTTTACTGTATGTGTGAAGTGTGAAGAGAGGGGTGTTTCGCCAAATACGTTTTGACTGATGTGAATTTTCGCATTAGCGAGTGTTTACTGCATGTGTGAAGTGTGAAGAGAGGGATATTTTACCAACCTAGTTTCAGTTTATGTGATTGATCGGATTAGCGAGTGTTTACTGTATGTGTGAAGTGTGAGGAGGGATGTTTCAGCAACGGATCTCCAATTGCACAAAACAGTTTACATTTTCCAAGAAATATTATTGATTCTCGGAATAATCGAAAACGGACACGAGTATAATAACACCCCTCTTAACCGAAATTCTAGTAGAGAATTATTTAGATACCTGTAGGCAGGTGGGTGCTTATGGCAGGGTGAAAGTGGAGTTTTTTGCATGACATTTGCCCTGCATTAAGCTGCCACCTGTCTCCAAGACCGATATTTACACTAAATTGAACGTACGGTTTAGAGAGGTTTTACTGTACAGTGCCCCTCCCTACAACGGCCCTCTCAATAAAGATTCCCTCCTTACAACGACGCATGTCACTGTTTCCGAAACAACAAGGCTCCAGAAACAACGGTATTCAATCGTTTTTTCTTTATGCCTCCACCAAACACTATGTTGTGACCACTCTTTAGAATCGTCACTTTGTGACGATTCTAAAGAGTGGTCAAAACATAGGGTTTGATTGAGGCATAACGGTTTTAGTTCTCGAAATACACCTTATCTGGGGATCTGCAAACAAGCTAATTATGGTTGATTGTCCCTCCCTGTAACAACTCCCTCTGAACAACACATACAATCTTCGTATCCCAAAGAGTGTCGTTGTAGAGAGGGAGCACTGTATTGTGACAACTTTATAATGTTTATTTAGTACGTACATTGCCAGTCCAGATAAAAATGACAAGGACAAGCATTTAACTCTCTACTTCATGTTAACTTTTTATTTCGTGTTTATTTCAAACTTCAATTTCAATATTCATGGACAGAATAGTTATAAGGAAATATGGAAGGTTGAACATCGTAACCATTTTAGAAAGTAAATATACAGATCCATCTAATTCAATAAGCAAACAGAGGAGACCCTGATCAGACGACTCCTATAGGGGCTGTTTGGTCTGGGTCTACTCTGTTTGCAAATGCGTGAACAGGCGTTTATATGAAAGAAAGGGTTAACAATAATGATGTCATAAATAAATATAGATATCAGCTGATGTTATATAAATAAATGATATTTAGGGGAAGAAAGCTAGCAACCAGATTAGGCCACCAACACTTCTCTGGAATACACGGTATATTGTTTCTCACGTAAAGTTATCAGTTGACAACTCGGTGTTCCTAAACGTCTCATTTAGAACAGTTTCACAAAGGCACAACATATTGACTTTGCGATGATTTTTTTTATATCTTTTTTTTTTTTGAATATAAAACGTGAATATTTAGATATAAACTATTTAGTCCTCTCTTGCCAAACCATCGGTCATTCACAGAACACGAGGTGACATCAGGTCCCAATACATCAGCTTCAGGACAATCGTGTACAGTAAACATCTCTATAACGGCCACTTAATTGAGTTAATTAGCTGGTATTTAGGGCAGGTGGCTGCTTAAACAACGTGAAAGTAAAACAGAACGCTCCTATAGGAGCGTTCTGTTTTACTTTCACCTTGCTTTAAGCAACCACCTGCCATTAACAGAACATACTTGATGCAATTTAGTGACCGTTATAGAGAGGTTTTACTGTACTATCCCCGAGGCCTCATTTTCATGATCAGACATGCTAACGGTTGTACGCATTTACTTAATAAAACATTGAACACTGCTGATTAGTACTGTGGATCGTCTATGCATGATTAACATAATTGATCAGCTAAAAGAGCAAACCCTTGTCAAACTCCTACTAGAGCCACCTGATCTGGGTCTGTTATGTTTACAATGGCGTGAAACTGCACTTCTACAAGGCAAAAGTTTCATATTTAAGTAATTTTCGTAATATTTGTCAGAATTAGCCCGTATTCATTCCTGATGAGGATCTTACGGTCAAACTCATTTTGAATAAATATTGTTTGGCTAAGCGAAGAAGTACGTGCAATAGCACTTTCCCTGTTTAATATTCATGTAAGGATGCGTGAATATTTATTGACTGAATTTACGTTGAACCCTTTCGGCGCCAAATTTCTTATTGTCGTCTGCAATCCAAGTTTGTTAAAGCATATGGTAAAATAAAGAAATGAGATAAATAAACGAAAAAATGTCAAAGGAGAAAAGCACAGATATGGAAATAGAGACTGAGACAAAAAATGAAGTCCATGATTAGACGCCGCCTTTAAAAGGCGGCGTCTGATATGGGACTGCACTATTTGTCGTGGTGCATTTATGCGACTTCGGTGGTAAAAGGGTTACGACGAAAAATTGAAGGAATGTTCACTCTGACAATTAAAGCATACGACATTGTTTGCAGACATAAACTATGTGTCGCCAATCAGTTACATGTACATGTAATACAGATATTAGAATTGTGGGTGGACGATGGTTATTCAGCGATTTAAACCAATCCTCTGCACGTCGTGTGCTAGGTGAGCTAAAAATCAAAACAGACTGGAAAGAACAGACATCAGATACCTGGATTTACTTCCCCCACAAATTGAATCGCATGAGCAACTTGTTGTGTAAGCATGTCTGTTTAAACTGATTATCGGCGAACAGGGACTATTGTATGAAGTAATATAATGCTAAATCTGGTTTGTTCTTTTTGATGACGTGGTACATATCCTTGAAACTTGCGTCATCGAAATGCTATGGCATCGTGAATATTAGTTAATTGAAGTTTTATAATGGCAATGTGTAAAAGAGAATTTTATCTGGCAGAAACTGTACAATCAGTTCTATACAATGTGATATGCAAACAGAGCAGACACTGATCAGACAGCTCTTATAGGACCCATCCGATCTGGGTCTACTCTGTTAAAGACCTAATATGCGTAATAATCGAGTAAAAGCTTATTGCAGGACGCAGACGATAGGAGCACGGTGCAATACTTTGGTTCAGTATAAAGTAACCACAGGCTAAAATAGAACATACCAGATTATTTATTTAGTGATTACATGTACTATAAAAATGTTCTACTGTAGCCGATATTAAAATAAAAAAAGATATAGGATATCAGAAAAAATATTCGATTGTAGCTGAAACAGAAAGGACCGTTTGGTTTTCATAAACAGCAGAGACCAAGATCAGCCTCCGGTATTCGAACCCAGTTTTAAGCACTGTTTTTTTTTCATCTGAGATGTCTCTGGATCTAACCTGCTCGACGAGGCGTTAAAAGGCGCATCTATTGAATAAAGGGTTAACCCTTTACTCCAGAATATCCATGAAGGAAATAATGACATGAAGGAAATAATAAATATGGGTCTTTAACCAATTTGCTCCAAGTGGAATCTTCAATGTTTATATATTGGATTAGTGCATGTTTTATCTAAGGGGTGCATGGCCTAAATTTTGCCTGAAAATTCCTACCAGCAAACAGTGTAGACTCTGATCAGACGCCGCAATATGTGGCGTCTGATCAGAGTCTACACTGTTTGCCTACGTCCGATATATGGGATCGTGGGAGCAAATGGGTTGGTTAAGACAGGTGGTAAGTTAGTGAAGGTCGAAAGTAATGCAGAAAGCTCTTGTCGGAGTTTCCTGCATTATTTGTGCCCTGCATAAAGCAACTACCTGCTGGTTCAGACGTCTTTGTTCAATAAATGATTGATCGTTTAAGATAGGTTTAAGATTTAGGGGATAGGTTTTTATTGTAGATACAAATGATTGAAGTCATAACAGAAAAGAAATATCGTGTCTTACAAACATCATAGACCAACATCAGTTGGTGAAATGTGTAACCTTTTCCTTCTTGAATAATAATACGAGAGTTAAGTGTTGCATGGAGAGAGGTCCAGACAAAAAGGATAAATTAAATTATTTTCAAGAATAGCTCTTTTATTTCTCCCTCGAATCCTATGTTGTGACCGCTCTTTAGAAGCGTCTCTTCTAATAAGTGGTCACAACATAGGATTCGATGGAGAAATGACGTTTTTTAGTACGCGACTTTATATATAGCTCTGTTAGACCACATTCGAAACGGGTCACATTTGTAACATATATGTTACGAATGTGATCACATTCGTAACAGGTAAAATGTTACAAATGTAAGTGTCCGATATGGAGGTTGATATTAGAATCACATATGTAACAGGTTAAGTTCCTAGCTGACAATGTTCAATTAACTATTAGTAATAGGATTGTCATTGTGTATGTTATTATATTTTCTTGAGGATCATGTCTCAACTTTTCACAACCTTAGCAGCACATTTTAAAGATATGGTGTACATGCTTGTAACATGTTCAGGATACCTGCCTCAAAAGATCTTGAAGAGTTTCCATTTTTCATAGAACTTGTCATATACATGTACCTATGCAATACTGTTAACCCTTCACCCAATAGCCTGTTTCTAGTTTTGAAGACATATGACCACTTAAAGCAGGTTGAAAGTAAAGCAGAATGCGCCTTAAGGCGCATTCTGCTTTACTTTCAGCCTGCTTTAAGCTACCACCTACTAGGATATAGAAAATATTTATTATGCAATATGTTCATGACTGTATGAATTTGAACTATTTTCTTCAGCGGAGGAATAAATCAAACACGCTAAAAGCCGCTTCTATCAGGTAAAGGGTTAATGTGTTCCTATGATAAAAACTTCTTAGTTCCAGTTTATTTGCTGTTAATTGAGTAATACACTATGGCAACTATTTTAGGAACTATAAATATAATGATATATTTTTACGAAGAAAACTTTATTCATTTCTTTTGTTAATAATTTTAGTATGTTGTTAAAATTTGAACAAGGTTTCATTTTTGCGATAAATGATGATGATGATGATGATGATGATGATGAGGTGATGATTTGGTGGTCATGGTTTCATTCCGATACTAATTATGACCTGACTGGAAATATCACATCTTGTAATTGCTCACAACTTGTGACAAATGTCTTTCAGTTGTACTTTTTAGCTTCCTTTTTCTGTATGACATTTGACGTATTACAAATATGACTGTATATCACACAATCGGCATCGATCACATTCGTCACACGATGTAACGAATGCTACGAATGTGATCACATGTGTAACATGTGTTACGAATGTGATTCGTTACGAATGTGGTCTAACAGAGCTCTGATAAATATTCGGGGACTGATAATTATTGCACAATAAAATGCAGTTTTGGTTGTGACAGAATTATAACCCAGCTTCAGTGTGTGCAAACAGTGTAGACCAAGATTAATAGCAACGTCTCGGACATGACGTCTGGTGAGGGTCTTCTCTGTGTGTTACTCACTAGAAGCCTTAACCCTTTACTCCATGAATAGACATGTAATAAATAATGCCATCATGAATATTAATTAGATTAATTGCTATAGTAACACATGTACACAGAATATTTTGACAATGGCAGAAACTGTAGAATCATAATTATCTATATTTTTTCATAAGCAAACAGAGCTAACCCTGATGAGACGGCTCCTATAGAAGCTGTCTGGGTCCATGCTTATAAAGCTTTTAGTTGAGTCTGAGATCGTTCTCAAGCTTTTGATTGGTCAGATTTGAGCCTTTGGCTCAAATCTGACCAATCAAAAGCTTGAGAACTCAAATCTAACCAATCAAAAGCCTGAGAACGAAACTCAGACTCAACTAAAAGCTTTATAAGCATGGACCCTGATCTCAGTCTGCTGTATTTGCAAAGGTGTAGAAAGGCGGACAATGGAGTAAAGGGTTATTCAATGTAGTGGTTGATATGTGTCTGCATTGTATGCACTGGGCAAACTTTCATTTTTGTACAACAGAGTTCAAAACACTGCCTGTCCGTATTGACATTCAGTAGGTATTGAAATTTTGACTAAGTATAGAACAGGGAAAAGGTTAAATGAAAGCTTCTTACATGTACAATAAGAGCTCCTTACAGTTGTCATTCAAAGGTCATAAGAAGATTTAATCTGACATTCTAAAGTTGATAGTAGATTAACCCGTCGTAGTTAGTTACCGATTTTCCTCATATTGACACCCCTTTACGCCCCTGTAAAAATCACCTTTTGAATGAAACCATTGTGATAAATAGGAGTAAATGCTCTATTTATCACAATGGTTTCAAAACTACCCAATTCTAAATGTTCAATTTTCTCTAGTAAATGCTCATTTTCAGTAGATTTATTCAAATATGTTTGGTCTGAAAATAGCCTATGAGGTAATTGGTTAAGCATGAACATACTGGTATTTTCAAACAGCTTGGGTCTCTCGGGGATCAAAGCTGGTCGATACTATGTCAATACAGTGAACCCTCGTTACAACGGAGGTGTTTGTTTCCAGACATGTTGCTGGTATAACAAGGTTGCCGTTATAACGAGTTTAAATATAAAATGAACCATATGGTCAGTGTTAAACTAGTACCAACAGTTGAACGCTTAATGCAGAACACAATAAGTGCAAAAAGCTCCCTTTGCACTTCTTGTGTTATGCATTAAGCGATCATCTGTCTTATTGGCATTGTACCTATTTATTCAGTGGTTACTTAAAAGACTTAACGGTAATTTTGTTTCAATGCATACTGCCGGTATAACGAGGGTGCCATTGTAACGATTGCCGGTATAATGAAGGTTCAATGTAGTACCGTTCATTTGAGTTCAAATACAGACCCATGCACTTTATTAACAGTGTAGACGCGGCCTCATTATAGGGTCTGCATTATTTGTTATCTTACATTTTTCTTTTAAAAACACTGATTATTCACATTACATGTAAGACTGGTCTTGAATTTTAAAATTCAGCATTAGAAGGGTACCGTTAAAGTGGAGAACAATCCTTAAAACTTTATATGATCAAACTTTAGTTAATAAAATTTAATATGCATGGTGTCATTATGTCTTACACGAATATTGAACGGGGAAAGGGTTAATGAATCGAGGAATCATATTCGAATTACACATGTATGTCAGAATATATGGTGCTACGTTGATCATAGATGACAAACATATTATCTTAGATCATTACCAGTTCGAAGAGCACATACGAGATTAACCCTTCGCTTGCTATTCACGTCAATATACCTACCTGTAAATAGTGAAGACCCAGATGAGACAGCTCCTGCAGGAGCTGTTTCACCAGGGTCTGCACTATTTACATGTACAAGTTGATTGTGCAACCAATGCACTCCACAGCAGTGATTGCACAGCGATATACTTGTACACAGTGAAGATATATGTAATTATACAACAGGGCATGGATAAAGAAGGAGAAATGTGTTTTAAAATTCAGCAAGCGAAAGGTTAAGTGATTACATGCCACACACTTTAGCCCAAAGTCATGCTCTTCAACATCAATAAAATCTATCTACGCTTGCTTCTTCTATATCGACGCGGAAAACACGATATCCTATTGCGAACGCTTAAACTGAAAACGGCAAACATTTGCCACACGCTGGCCTCTGGAGGACACATAAAATCTAATAATCAGGATTGTGATAATAGTTTTGAAAACACCATAAATTAATTATTTTGGAATGTTTTCTATAATTAAGTATAAAGTCTTGAACTCTATTTTATTAAACCGAAGGGTCTGTCTGTGTCTGTCGATATGTTATCCTGACGGGAATGTGATTTACGCACATGGCACAGGAGTTCCGTTATCGGCCATATTGCCTGCGACATTTAGCGTTTGCTTCTATTTCACGTTTGATGCAAGGAACGAATACCTGCAATGGAACTTTAACACATAAATACGTTTTTCTAGGCCGTTAGGAGCCGTCTGATCAAAGTCGGCTCGGTTTGCTTATAGAATAATATAAATTTGATTCTACAGTTTCTGGTTAGGCAAAAAATTCATGTCTTGACATGCCATCTGAAACATAATCTAATTAATATTCATGATGCCATCATTTCTGTCATGAATATTCATACAGTAGTGGGTTAAAGTATTGATCATTGTGGTCAATGTTTTATCTTTGTCTAAATTGCCCGCCGTTTGGATGACCTTATCTGTCATACATGTCATTGTCTCAGCTACAATGCACCTAACATACCCAGCCTCGTTACAATTACCAGAAACATATTTAGAAACCTCATGTGGCGCAATATTATTTAACCCGTTCCTCCATAAATACGTCTCTCTACGCCTTTGCAAACAGAGTTAACCCATATCAGACTGTTCTGTTTGCATATAACATACGTAGATATGATTCTACAGTTTCTGCCTCAGCAATAATTCCATGTGTTAATATGCCATTTTAAAAACAAATAATTTAAATAATATCCATGGTGTCATAACTTCTTTCATGAATATTCATGGAGCAAGTTCGCAAAGGCTTACCTCTTTTACCGCCATTGGCGATTCCATGATAACCTTGGCAAACAGTCTAGATCTCTAGTAACTCGGCGTCTCATCAGGATCCAAACTGTTTGAAACTGATGATATATTTTGTTAACCATTTCCCTCATATAAACGTGTTTTCACGCATTTGCAAACAGAGTAGACCCATATCAGACGGCAACAAAATGGCAACAATGTTCCACCTTCTATATTTCATTATAACTGTTGTGTCCATGAATATTCAGTAGGTATTGAACTTTGTAACAAGCATAGAACAGGGAAATGGTTAAGAAATGTAAGGAAATGCCACTTTAAACCCGAAGCCTACGATGGTTAGATCCACATGTATGATCGATAGTTCGGTAATACTACTTTGTAGGACGTACATTTTAGCTTCGATTTTTCAAACTCGGATAACTCGAACTTTGGGGTAACTCGTTGTAAAATTTCTGCCCTTCAAAACGTTTACAGTACTCAAATCCGAACATGTGGTTGTTATCGCTATATCGTGCTAGAAAATAGAAAATAAATTCTGGACATGTGTTCTCGGTTTCCGAAGAGGACCCCGTGGCCACGTAAACTCACATAGTTAAGAATGGACCATTTATACTGTTTTTAGCAAGTTCAATCGCTACGATTGAAGGAAACGTTGGCGACAAAATGATCTCCTGAACTCTATCCGTGTTGTATATTCATGCAAGAAATAAAATAATGAATATTTGAACATGTATTAGCTGAACTCTTATAAAAGCAAATGTTCACAGCAGTTTTGATATTGGTACAGAGCTACAGATAAAGGTGCGTACCCAAAATACTAAAATCGTCATTTCTCCACCAAACTCTATACTGTGACCAGTCTTTAGAATTATCTTTTCGAGACAATTCTAAAGAATGGTCACAGCATAGGGTTATTCTAGAAACTGTTTAACCCATTTTCTCCCACGATCCCATATATGGGACGTAGGCAAACAGTTTAGACTCTGATCTGACATTATGCGGCGTCTGATCAGAGTCCACACGGTTTGCTGATAGGAAATTAAATATAAAACAAAACAAAAATGAAAATTTAGACCAGACATCCCTTAGAAAAACTAATAGACTAATCCAATATATAAGCATAGAAGAATCCACTGGGAGCAAATGGGTTAAATTATCGCATCTTATCTGGACCTCTGTAGAAACTGTATGAGTTCATGAGTTAACAGAGCAGATCCTGATCAGACAAAGCCATCTGATCTAGATCTATACTATTTTTTATAATGATGTGAAAAAGCGTTTATACGAGGGAAAGAGTTCAGGTTTTTAATTTGTTCAGCTAAATCACGTTTTACTGCGAATTGAGAGTACACTGACACAGCAGAATGTCTCCACGAACAACACTGCTGTCTAAATACTGCTTGTGATGAATGATCGAGAACAAAAAGCATAAAATGTTTTGGAATAGAGAATGATCGTCTCCCTGCAGTACTGAGAGTAATACATGAATGTCGTTTAACCCATTCCCTCCTAATGACGCAGTTGGCACCTCTGTGATAGTCACTTCCTGAAACCATAGGAGCAAATGCTCTATTTATCACATTGGTTTCAATTCTACACAATTGTAACATTTTCCTTTTCTGTAGTAAATTAAATTGAGTCGAAAAATAGCCTATAAGGGAGTAAGTTAACAGAGCAGATCCTGGCCAGACAGAGCCATCTGATCTAGGTCTACTCTGTTTTCGATGGCGTGAAAAAGCGTTCATACGAGGGAAGGGGGTTAATGTTTTTTAATTTGTTCGGATAAATCATAATACAGTAAAACCTCGATTATTCGAATTTTCGTTATAAACGAATTTAGACCCTTTTAGGCAGGTGGCTGCTTAATGCATGATAAAAGTCATGCAGAAAGCTCCTAGAGGAGCTTTCTGTATGACTTTTACCATGCATTAAGCTGCCACCTGTCTTAAAGATTGATAATAATGCGTATTTTAGTGTTCGGATAATCGAGGTTTTACTGTATTCTGCTGTTGTTACATGTAACTGCGAATTGAGAGTACACTGACACAGCAGCATTTATCTATGAACAACACTACTATCTAAATAACAGGGGAGCATTTCGTGGATCTAGATAGTCTAAAAAGTCCAAAATATTGATCGGGTCGATTTAGTGTTATATTATATACAAGGGTTCCAACTCCCAATTCGCAGATTTCTCGACTGATTCGAAATAACGCCGGGTTTTGGACAGCCAAGATGGAATAACCACTAATTCGAGTAAAACAATAAGCGTATTTTGTAGGAATTTCACGTCGGCACTGACTACGGCGTAGTCGGAACGTATCAAAAGGTATATTTGTTTTGAAAAGTACAATGTCCCAGCTTCACGGTCGTACCAAGCATTAATGGTTATTCCATCTTAGCTGTCCAAAACCGGGCGTTATTTCGAATCGGTCGAGAAATCTGCGAATCGGGAGTTGGAACCCTTGTATATAATATAACTATTATTTTTACACTAAATCGACCCAATGAATTTGTTTTACCTTTTAGACCATCTAGACCCACGAAATGCCCTCTGTGATCTAAATGCTGATGGTGATGAATGATCGAGAACAAAAAGCTTAACAAGTTTTGGAATAGAGACTGCTCTTCACCCTGGAGTAGTGAGAGTAACACATGAATGTCATTAAATCCATTCCCTCCTAATGCCACCATTTGGCGCCCTGAAAAAGTCATATTTTGAAACCACGTGGATACATAGAGCATTAGCTCCAAAGGAGCAAATGACCTACTTATCACATGACCTACTTATTCAAAACTACACAATTCCAAAATTTCCTTTCTCTCTAGTAAATTCTCCTTTTCGGGAGATTCATTCAAAGAGATTGGGTCTAAAATAGTCTAGGAGGGAATTAGGTAAACGATTAACCCAAACTGGATAGTTTTTCACAGGTCGTTACTCGGTTTTAACCATTTTACTCCATGAATATGCGTGTACATGTACGAAATAATGACATCATTAATATGCATTAGGTATGTTCTATAATGTCAAATGAACCGGGGGTATTTTGGCTAAGGCAGAAACTGAAGGTTCAGATGTATATTATACTATAAGTAACCAGAGCAAACCCTGATGATGATGATGATGCATGATGATGATGATGATGATGATGGATGATGATGGTGATGCTAATGATGATGATGATGATGATGATGATGATGATGATGATGATGATGATGATGATGATGATGATGATGACGATAATGATGATAATAAAGAGGAGGATTGTGATGATGATTGTGATAATGGTGACTTTTATGAAGATGATGCTGATAACATCGAAATTAAATGATGATGATGACAATGACGTAATGATGGTGATTTTGATGATGAGGATAACGCAATGAAATAAACGATCTACGTATCAACGACCTTTTTGAACAAAGGTATATGTCACATATAACCCTTTCGGTGCCAAATCAATTTTATCTGCTCTGATTCTCGTCTGGTTCAGATATCAAAGTGGCGTTTTCTTTCTTTTTTTCTATTAAACGATATTCAGTGCCATCGGTTTGGATCCCAGGGAGGACACTACGGAGACGCCAGGGAGACGCCGAGTTACTTGGCTGGATCCAAACTGTTTGCAAATGTTTTCACGGATGTCCCCTATGGCGCCGAAAAGAGCTACATGTAAATCGTGACAAGTGTGATTACATGCAAGGGAAACAACCACACAAGTTGATAAAATTGTGCGTCAATGTGTGGATAATATGCTATTTGTGTGATTTATATTAATAGCGACCCCACAGGCTCTGATGACTGGTTCAAGTTAACAATCTTCATAATAATGAATGATCAGAACAAATACCAAATTTTATGATGCTATTGAAAATATGCGTTTATTTCAGGATTGATATTGATGTGTTTAAACCTAAGTTGTTGCTGAAGAAGCAGGAAAGCAGTGCATTCCTTTCGTGCTGTGATAACCTACTATCTGTCCTGCAGGCAGTTATTTACTACATGTATCTGTCTTAAGTACCCTGTATTAGACCTTTTTGTTGGTTGTCGCTTTGTATGTGTCAATTGTTGTATAGTTATGATTTACATTTCTAAATTATTAACATACAGTAATTTTTTAAACCTCTCTATAACGGCCACTAAATTGTATTAATTAGTAGTTAGGGCAGGTGGCTGCTTAAAGCAAGGTGAAAGTAAAACAGAACGCTCCTATAGGAGCGTTCTGTTTTTACTTTCACCTTGCTTTAAGCTACCACTTGCCTTTACTACAAAATACTTGATGTAATCTAGTGGCCGTTATAGAGAGGTTTTACTGTAGTTACTAATGACTCGGAGCAACGGATAAAGCTGTGTACTCAAATATTAAAATCGTCATTTTCCCACCAAAGCTTATGTTGCGACAAATCTTTAGAATCGTTTCGAAGATTTTAAAGAGTGGTTACAACATAGGGTTTAGTGGAGAAATAAAGAATTTCCTGAAAATGATATATATAAAAAACACTTCACTCACATACTTCTCTAAAATCATATCTTTCGCAACAATTGTATGTTTGAAACGCTATCAAAGTATTGAAACAATTTAATATTCTCTTGTAACCATTTCTTAGGGTAAAGGGTTAAAAATTTCCATCACAGTTGTCCAAAATGTGTAATAATTACTCATTCACGTGCAAAACTGTCTAATGGAACATATAGGAGCATGTCATAATGTGTGATGGAAAATATATGCATTATCGAGGTTGTTCTCACAACACCTTATACAACAATAAGGAAAAACGGTCAAATGGAAGAGTAATAGATAGTGCGTACATTGTACTCAAATACTTAAATCGTCATTTCTCCACCAAACCCTATGTTTCGATTACAATGAAAACCCCTCTAATGCGACCACAAAAACGGTGCATAATTCTGGGGGGGGGGGGGGGGGGGCAGAGGCAGGTGGTAGCTTAATGCAGGACGAAAGTTATGCAGAAATCTCCTATAGGAGCTTTCTGCATAACGTTCGTCCTGCATTAAGCAACCACCTGCTTAAAACGACGCCAGTGGCTGTTTATTAAGTGGTGATACTGTACTTTGTTTGCTCAACAAACCCATATGCCGTGACCACTCTTTAGAAACGACTCTTCAAGGCGTTTCTAAATAGTGGTCACAACAAAGGGTTTGGTGGCGAAATAAAGAGGCTCATCTTGAAAATGTTTTAATTTACGTATCTTATCTGGACCATTGTTGAACAAGAGAATATACTCTACCTATGTCGAACACTTTCGAAAGTAATACAGTATAACCTCTCTATAACGGCCACTAAATTGTATAAAGTATTTTGCATTAAAGACAGGTGGCTGCTTAAAGCAAGGTAAACGTAAAATAGAACGCTCCTATAGGAGCGTTCTGTTTTACATTCACCTTGCTGTTAAGCAGCCACCTGACCTAAATACCAACTAATTAACACAATTTAGTGGTCGTAATAGAGAGGTTTTACTGTACGCTACCCGAATAAAAACCAATACATGTACATTGGCAAAATATCACCGAATCTTTGATATTTAACACATGGAAGTTTTGTCCACGGTTCTCATTCGATTTTTTTCTAGCGATATGCTTCTTGTCAGCATTTAAACAAATGATTGTATGCAATTATAAGGATTTTTTTATCACTTTAACCCTTTACTCCATAAATACGCCATAAAGTAGACAAAGATCAGCCGGCTCTTGTAGGAGCCGTCTGATCAGGGTCTGCTCTGTTGTCTTATAGGATAATATAGACCCGATTCTACAGTGTCTACAGTAGAAAAACAAATCCCGTGTCAATGAGCTATTTAAAACTTTAAGTAATTAATATTCATGATGTCATTATTTCTTACATGAATAATCATGGAGTAAAGGGTTAAGACACAGCGTAAGCCGATTTGGTATCAGGATTAAAGCTAAGACTATAATAGATACAGTTGAACCTCGATATTTCGAACTTCAAGGGACCATACAAATTAATTCGAGATAACAGAGGTTTGAGTCATCCGATTTCTAATTTGAACAATTTCTCAATGTCACAGCTTAATTCAGGTCTAAAGCATTGCCGAAAGTTCCTGTAACATTACTTCAGACCTAAATTAACTCATTCTCTCCTACTGACGCCTTATTGCGCCTATGTAAACTTTATTTTGTGAAACCATTGTGATAAATAGAGCATTTGCTCCATAGGAGCAAATGCTCTATTTATCACAATGGTTTCAAAGCTACACAACTCTAAAATCTTCCCTTTTCTGTAGTTAATGCTCCTTTTCGGTAGATTTATTCAAAGAGGATGGGTAAAAAAATAGTCTAGGGGAGAATGTGTTAAGCTGTCACATGTGTTTCTGGATATGCGCAATAATACAATTTTAGAATTGATCTGTATTGTAAATTTTGGACGGACCGAAGGTTTACTTCGAGTTTTCACCGAAGTTCGAGTCATAATAGTTCGAAATATCGAAGTTCAATTGTATTCGTTCTCATCAGGAGCTAGTTTGGTTAGAAGCCTTCCTCGCGTAATGCTATAAAAGTAACAGTAACCTTTATCGTGCTAGTCACATATCAGCTAAATCCAAATGTTATGTACGTACAGTAGTTGTATCCAGATGTAATATAAGCACCGTGGCTATAGTGGACCAGTGGCATGCTTCCCCGAGAAAATTTGGGTTTGTGTAGTTTTCAGCTATTGTGATAAATAGAGCAGGTGACTTTTACAGAGGCGTCAAAATGCGTCACTCTGAGGGAATGAGTTAAAGCTTACATGACAAGACAGAACGTTTATCAAAGTCTAGCCCCGTTAGCATTCATTTTGTTTTTTTTCCATTAATGCCATAATAATGTTTTCACCATTAAGACTGATGATACGAACGTGCGTAAGTGCGTATCGCTAGCTACGCCCCTGTACATGATGGACATTTGCAAACAGCCTGGAGTAACTCGGCGTTTCACCAACATTCAATATTTAACCCTTTACTCCACGAGTATTCATATAAGAAATAATGACATAATCAATATTAATTAGGTTAGTTGTTATAATAAAATTATATTTTGTACAAAGGAATATTTGGCCATGGCAGAAACTGTGGGATCATACATGTATCTATATTGCACCTTAAGCAAACAGAGCCGACCTTGATCCGATGGCTCCTAAAGGAACCGTCTGAACTGAGTCTACTCTGTTTGCAAAAGCATAGAAAAGAGTCTTTAAGGCGTGAAGTTTAAAAATTGGGGAAGATTCTCCCCCATTTAAGATCCTCTATATCAGACAATTGCTGAAGACATGAGAGAATATTTTCAAAAGCTGAAATGTTAAATGCCGGTCAGGTGTATGAATAGGGTAATGTTCCCCCATCTATAAGCCTCCAAACAGAGAAGACCCTGGCCAGACAGCTCCTATGGAGGCCGTCTGATATGGGTCTACTCTATTTGCAAAAGTGTAGAAAGGTGTGCGTGCAGCAAAGGGTTATGGCTCTCTGGATCAGACAGCTGGTGAATATTAAATACTAAATTATTTAACATTTGTTAACCTTTTCCCTATTCTATGTTAATTTCTAATTTCAATACCCACTGAATATTCATGGACAAACCAGTTATAACGAAATACAAACAGCGGACCCTTGTAGCCATTTTAGAAGGTAAAGAAACAGATATTTCAAATTACATTGGCAAAAAGCAGACCCTGAATTGGACAGTTCCCATATGAGTCATCTGATCTATGTCTATTCTGTTTTTAATATGTGAAAATGTGTTAATATGAAGGAAAGGCTTGAGAGAGTAGAAGCATTCTGGTGGTGTGTTTGTAATGTTTGTATTGCATTGTGTAGTTTATATGCATTAGCTACAAAATTGACCTATTCCGTTGATCCATTGCCCTACACATGTAAGGCAATATCTTATGTATAGTGTTGTATGCCAATCCAGGTGGTTCTGGGTCGTAACTGTATGGCGTACTGACACTGTACATATATTTATTGTTTCATTAGAGTTTTAGTGATATGAGTGGGATGAAACAATAGAGTCACAGTATGCGTCTATTTCCCTTGATTTACGGACATAAAAACGTACAGAAAAGAATGATTTTGTTTTTATTCTATGATTCTTAAATTAATTCCATTTTTGATATTTTTATCGATATCTCTATCTTAAAATTTGATTTGTTTTTAATATTCTGTAAACATTATATATACTCAGTTTTGTACATGCAAATTATTTATGTGAAGCGCTTTTGAACGCACATATTACCTTCTGTATCCAGGCCAGACTAACTGAAACATAAAATAGATACTGTACACACATATCATATAAATTATAATGTCAATGTGGTTGTGCAATGTCAAAGTACTGTGATGAAACAACAATTGCAAATACATGCACTATGAGTGGGTCCAAATGACTTATTTTCTGACGATATAATAAGTATTATTTAATTCTATGAACTCGATCATGTATGTTAGGGTTGAGGTCACACCAACAATATTGCAAATAAGGCAGTTTAAATCAAGATAGATGTGGTGTTGCCACACTGTGACAGCATACCACACACAGGCCACAGTATATAAACTGACACCGCTTTAACCTAACTTAACACAAACTTACTATTTTGTCATTGTAACCTCTGTATTTCAGCTTATTACAGCCATTTTAATTTTAACCCTTTACTCCATAAATAATTGGAGTTTAAAGCTGTTTGATGGCTGTTTGGTCCAGAGTGATAGTTAAGCAGATAACTCACAAAAGAGATTTCTGGATGTCACTGAATCTACATTAAGCTTAGAGACCGTCGTTAAAATATATTATTCAGGGAAACAGATAAATGTGCGTATACTCAAATACTAACCCTTCGCTTGCTATTCGCGTCAATATACCTACCTGTAAATAGTGAAGACCCAGATGAGACAGCTCCTGCAGGAGCTGTCTCATCAGGGTCTGCACTATTTACAAGTTGATTGTGCAACCAGTGCACTCCACAGCAGTGATGCAAGCGAAATACTTGTACACAGTGAAGATATATGTAATTATACAACAGGGCATGGGTAAAGAAGGAGATATGTATTTTAAAATTCAGCAAGCGAAGGGCTAATATCCTCATTAAATACAAAACTAATTTACACATCTTATCTGAACCTCTGTAATATATATTTTATTGTTCGATATGTAGCGTGGTATTACAGTGTTTATGTACTCAAAACCTTGCCTTGAATGCATTTAAGATGATTTTAAATTTATTTTTCAAAATTACTTACCCATCATATGATTCAATGTACATGTATAATGTCAAGCTACTTTATACAGGGTATTGATCCATTTCAACGCTGATTTTCCTAAAAAACTAAAAGGGTTATACTTACCGTGAATGTTCCGCAAAATTTGATGAAAAACTGTAACATGGCAAAAAGTGCTGACCCTGGTGAGAGGGCTCTCATCTTCGTCTACACTATTTAAAATATCACAATTGGCATGTGCCCTTCACTGAAAGGGTTAATGCCAGTTCCTATAATACATGTTGTGTCTATTCATCAACAAATATTGACCCCATCACTCTTTAAATGATGATATCGGCCCTAAATCGTAGGTCTAATGTACGTTTTGCATTGTTCCAATTCTTTCAAACTTTCAGACAACTTTTAACAGAGTTTTAAACAGATTTGATACTGTTGAGATGCCGAGTTACTCGGCATCTCACTCATGATCCAAGCTGTTTGTAAAAGTAAGTCAAATTGTGACTAACGGAATACAGGACTTACGTATCAAAATATCATTTAACTCATTCTCTCATAGGCTATTTTTAGACCCAACCTTTCTGAATTAATCTACCGAAAAGGAGCATTAACTAGAGAAAAGGAAAATTTGAGAATTCTGTAGTTTGAAACCACTGTGATAAATAGAGCATTTGCTCCTATAGGAGCAAATGCTCTATTTATCACAGTCGTTTCACGATGTGAATTTTATAGAGGCGCAAAAATGCGTCACTAGGGGGCAATGTGATAACATCCGATAATCGGGTTTACTATACGAAACAGGCATAGTGTAATAACTAATTAACTTGGGACATTTAAAAAAAAGATATATTACACGCGCTAATCAAAAACTATTCAAGCATAATTTTATAAGTATGTGTATTTGCATTTTACATCATGTTAATAATATACGTTATAGTTCAGCTTTAACG
This sequence comes from Azorinus chamasolen, assembly GCA_963576725.1. Taxonomy (NCBI): domain Eukaryota; kingdom Metazoa; phylum Mollusca; class Bivalvia; order Cardiida; family Solecurtidae; genus Azorinus; species Azorinus chamasolen. The sequence continues at coordinate 48,094,708 of OY755246.1, read as the reverse complement.
TTGCTCAAATGAATTTGAAGATGCGCATGGTTATTTTTAGATGTACATTTTCAAAAACAGATTAACCTTATATATAACATGTTCTTCTTGGAGCTTTCTGTATGACTCACAGCCTGTATTAACCCATTACCTCATAGGCTATTTTTAGATACAACCTCTTTGAATAAATCTACCGAAAAGAAGCATTAACTAGAGAAAAGGAAACTTTTAGAATTTTGTAGTTTGAAACCATTGTGATAAATAGAGCATTTGCTGATATAGGAGCAAATGCTCTATTTATCACAATGGTTTCACAAAGTGACTTTTACAGAGTCGTCTAAAGTCGTCAATATGAGGGAATGGGTTAAACAGTCGTCTTCCCCAAGGGATGTAAATTCTATACTTATAATTCTAATTATCTAGGTTTTACTATAATCATTGGATTCTCCTACTAGAATTGTATAGACGGAATTCCTTATATAGTTAGCCGATTGAATGCTGAATATTCGATAAGGAAAAGCCAATGAGTGTTTTGACTATTAAATCTTTTCAAAGCGAAAGGTAACAAGTTGCTAGAGTAATTTGAATAACAAACAGGACATACCCTGATCAGAGTATTCCTCTAGGAACCGTCTGATCTTGGTCTACTCTGTTTGCAAACGCAAGTACATTCGTTTCTCGCATTCACATGGTTATGCAACATTTCAGCATTTATTTACATAAAAGGACAAGCCAAAGATAATAGATAAAGTAGATTTGACGGGCACTCAGCAATATTACACCTATAGTATTACGCTGTCAATGTCAATTTCGGTTTGTTGTTGGTTCCAGGACAATGACATCAGATTGCCAATTTCGTTAGTGCCACTACACGACAGTTCCAAATGTTTGTGTCCTACACAAGGCAGTTTTGTAACATGATTATTTTCGTTTTTTGTTGGTACGCTGTTGGTTAATTGGTGACTATCCTCGCAGGCAGTTTTGATCCAGATGCGATACCTAGTACAGAAGAGTCTGTCCTAAGTGGTCATTCTTTTATTGAACATAATAATAATAAACATACAGGAGCTTACTGAATTACATTTGACCTGCATTAAGCTACCACCTACATTACAGACCCATATTTAAACCTCATTTTGGTGATCATTTAAGACGGGTTCATTTAAGGACTGCGATAAAGTATACATAGGTGAAACATGCAGAAAGTTTGGTACCAGGCTGAACAAACACACCAAGGAAGTAGAACAACACAACAAAGGGACATTCACGAGATTAAACAGAAATCAGTCTCAAACTGAAATGAACAAAAGTGCTATAACAGACCATGATAGCCAACACAATCATGATATAGACAGGGCGAGGCATCAGTATTGGAAAAAGAGGGAGATTACAAGACCAGGACGATCAAGGAAGCGATCCAAATACGAATCAACAAGCAGGTGATGAACAGAGACGAGGGGACCCACCAACTCCCCCGAGTTTACGACCCAATTTTCGCCAAAGTCACGACCGTGATCGTCGACCGTTACCTTACCGCAGTTAGGTAGTTCTGAGGATGGTCACAGAAAGTAAAGTAAAAAACCTAGTTATAGTCTACTTTCAGTCCTAAGAACCGCTCAGCCGACTGTACATTTACTCCCCTGGTCATTGAGTCATTCTCCTACAATATTGAGCACTGCTAACATATGGCGCAATCATGCAGCCACAGTACCGGCTAGTGACCCTCACAGGTGCATGTACCCATTTTTAAAGGTGCGGGTAGGAGGCGCTGAAAAGCGTCTCTGAAATTTCCTGGAGGGACCGGGAAGGAAGTGGTCGAAACCGTCAATAATAAGTACGTGAACATTCATTTATTTTTGTTGTGGTAGAAGAACATGTATCTATTCAAATTGGATTACCAACACGATGAACTCTTTTAAGAATCATCTAAAGTATGTAATATTCATAATGCCATAATTTCTTACCTTAATATTTATGGAGAAACAAGGAAAAACTAATTAATATACGCCATTATCAAACTTACCGTCATCAGCGGTATTGGTGTCTGGCCTCACAATGATATCCCATGACCTTAACCCTTTCCTTCATATAAACGTGTTTTCGCGCATTTGCAAACAGAGGAGATCAAGATCAGGGTCTGCTTTGTTCGCTAATACAATTTGAAAGGTACATATATGTTCCTTTACTTTCTAAATTCTAAATTACATTGTCAGTGCCGTAAAAATGGTACAGACTCGGGTCCAACGACTCCCCCAGGAGCCCCTTGATGTGGCTCTGCACTATTCGTCTATGTTAGTATATGTCTAAATAATTAATTTAATTAAGGCAACTTTAATAACATGTAACACTAGATGACAAGTTTGCTTTTAAGTTATAACATTCTCTCAAGTAAAATTCATCAAAGCTGTAAGCATACATACATGTAAAACATGCAAGGAACCGTATGAAATAATGAAATCGAATGCAGCTTTGCTAAACAAACACAAAAATCAGACCCTAATCGAACAGCTAGCCAAAACAGGAGCTGTCTGATCTGGGTCTACATTGTTTTGCAAATGCATCTCTTTCGGTTAAAGGGGTCAATTTTGATTCAGTATAAACCGAATAAAACCCGAGTAAAATAATGACCACCGACAAAACTGGAACAAAGTTTCAGTTAAAACTATTCTAATTAATATCGTCTCACTCTTCATGCAAGTCTTGCTATTAACCCTTTCCTTTATATAAAATCATTTTCTGTTTCTGCTCTGTTTGCTGATGGCTTAACATATATCTGATTCTGTAGTGTCTGCTTGAGCCAAAATGCCAAGTGTTCATATTATGCCAGTATAAGATTAATAGAAGTAAACATTCATGATGTCATTATTTCTTACATAAATATTGAACAGGGAAATAGGTTATCATTGTCCTGCAGTATGTAAGCGAGACCTGACTGGCAAACATCTAGGATCAAGATTAATCACAGAGTAACCCGGCGTCTTATCAAGATCCAAATGTTTGACACACGGTCAGTAGTTTTCTAAAGAGCTTTAACCAAATAGAAGTAAGTAAAATACGCTTTAGATCAGAATTTTAGCAGGTATATTTCTTTTTGGAGGATGGTGGTTAATTTTCTATGATTCGCCTAGTGCCAGCCGTTAGCTCTCAGTCAGCGTCTAATCAGAATGATTTATTTGCCTCACTGTAAACCAGTTAAAGAAAATTCAAGACAGAATGGAACGCCCCTGCTGATTATTTTCCAAAATTCCTCGGTGTAATCAGTACTATGTTACAACCACTTTTGCAATAATAACCAGAATTGCTATAAATTAATTGCAAAAGTGGTTGTAACAGTGCTACAGATAAAGGTGCGAATGCAAATACTAATATGGTAATTTCTCCTCCAAACCATATGTCGTGACCACTCTTTAGAATCGTCCCTTCGAGACGATTCTACAGAGTGGTCACAACATAGGGTTTGGTGGATAAATAGTTATTCAGCGCTGCCCAAAGTCCATATTGGGAGACGCGTGGATTTTGACTTAACATGCCTGACCAGGTTTGGTTTTTATCAGGTTTTACGTCGTTTTAACAGTATTATAGTAATATCAGGGTATGCTCCGTTTGCTTATGACATAATATACATGTAGAACTAAATTAAAATATACAGCAATTGTCAAAGCAAAACGATCCCTTGAAAGTTTTACTTTGCAAAAAATTAGCCAATAAATATTCATGATGTTCTTATTTCTTGCATGATAATTGATCAAGTAAAGGGTTAAACCAAGATGATTCTTCCGATATTTTGCTGAATTTCTTGCACCAGCTTGGGGTAAAGAGATTTCGTATAACTAGTAGCATTAGGTCTAACGGAATGAACATGTTTCTACTTACCTAAGGTTCTATGTACCATAAGCAGCTGTTCCAGTGTAAGATAGTCAGTATTTGTATTCACACCTTCGTCTAAAGGGATATCAGCAGTCCTTCACTATATAAACTATTAGAACTCACAGTGTTATATTCACCCTTTAATGGTCAGTATCCCTTAAAAAGGACATAGACAAACGTTATATACCCAGATCGGAGGGCTCCTGAAGGACCCCCTGATCAGGGTATGTACTGTTTGCTGAACCAATTAGAGCATGTATGCCAAAAGCTTATTCCAGCAAATGAATGAGTTCCACAGTAAGATCTGGAAAGGTTTTCGTTAACTCTTCCACCGCCAATGACGCAAAAATGCACCACGATAAATAGTACAGTCCCAGATCAGACGCCGCCTTGAAAAGGGACTTCACTTTTTGTCTCAAACACTATTTCTATATATGTGCTTTATTCCATAGAAATTTGCATTTATTTATCTCATTTCCTTATTTTACCGAATTATTTGAAAGTTTTAGCCTGCAGACGACAATTAGAAATTTGGAGTCGAAACGACTTGAAAGGGTTGAATAGATATGGGAATATATGGGTTAACAAAAATCTCTTAAGTCAAGTGTCATTAGTATTCCTCGGACAAAGAATAATGGGTATATGGTTTGTAGATGGTACCGCATTACACCGACTGGTCAGTTTTGTAAGATTTTGCTCAATTTTGGAGGAAATTTGAACAGGTTTGATCGGATAAAGGACGTTATTTTTATGCAGTGGTTCAGCAATGCAATCATGAAAATATTCGCTGTCCTTAGTTTACTCGTATATATGTTGAATTTACTCGACATCAGGATCCGAGTTGTTTGCCACTTGGTCATGACGTCATCAAAAGCTTGGTCGAATCGTATGTAGTCACATTTGCAGACAAGTTTTACAACAAGATAAGTGGTAACATAATGCTACTGTCCGTTTTAATTTACTTTGTCACTGAATTTGAATCGATATTTTGTTTTTATTTCGAGTTAGACTGACCTTAAATCTACTTCATTTGATCGCATCGTTTTCCAGAAACTCTCATGCTATATATCCCTCAATGCCATGCAGTAACAAGGAAGAAAATGCCAAAAAAGCATTTTCTACATGCTAATTCTTTGCAAATGGCCGCCGTATGTATGGATAGTGGAAAGTATCATTTTTCAATATTGGTAAATTGAATACTGATGTGAAATAAGTGACGTAGATCTAATTTCGTACTTTTAAGAGCTTTAATTACCCTCAGTTAAAATCGAACGTTCCACTCGACTTCAATCGTCCGCCATTTGCAATTTGAAATGAACATGATTACAATGGGATAACATTATTGTTATGCATGAAATCTTTATTTAAAGGTGGATTCAAGGGAAACTCGGGCACAGAGTTCCTGAAAAACGATGACACAAGTGGTTTAAATCTGATCTCAATCCGGTAAGAAATGAAAAAAGTTCAAATTCAGCGACAAAGTAAATTTAAATGGACAGTACTTGAATAGGACGGCACACAACAAATAGGTACATCTAGGAAAACGGCGGTCATGTTTATTAAACTTTGTTAAAGACTTTCACTAATTCCGGATACATTTTGTCCATAGCGCTGGCGGGATTCTGTATTTCACCCAACAAACCAGACCTCAGATATGCTTTGTTGAACCGCAAATTTCACGCCACCCATTTTTCACACGTGTGAAATTTGCGGCCCCAATTTTCACATAATTTGTGAAAATTGCGTTTTGCTCCTATACCCCCCTTCAATGCCCGACGCATTTTTCACGTATGTGAAAAATGCGTCGAGACGATGTGCTAAATTATTCATTTCAAAACACGCGGCGCATTTTTCACACGTGAGAATATATTGAAGTTGACCAATTTCTTTGGTCATTTCGGTTATAGATCAAGGTCGCTCGCAGAAATCGAAATGCCAGATTTGTAGTACAACTCAGAAGTTGATTTGGGTGCTTGCTCAGCATACTTATTTGATTAAAATATAATTATGGGTCACGTGGGTAAAAAAAGTATTTGGAGTTCCTTGTTAATCCTTCAGCATCCACATATTTGATATGCATTATGATTTTGTCTGCATTTGATGTCCCCGTGTTGCGGCACATATTGTCGCTTCTGTACATAGTGTCGCCGGCGACCATCTCTGCTGAAGCAAATGGAACATATTGTCGCCGGCGATAATATGTGCCAAAATTTTCGGCACATATTAATGCTGAACTGTACAAATTGTCGCCGGCGACAATATGTGACGAAGGTTATGGTGCTTTTTAAGGGTATTTTTGGCTACAATATGTCAAACGGCTTTAACGACGAACAACTGACGACAGAGAACATACATATGGATGAAACGAAAGACAAACAGCCGAACGGATATGTGATCCTGTCAAAACAGTTGACACAATACACAGCTTTTGATTATCATTGGCGCAATTGCACTTTGTGTCGTAAACCACCGACTACTATAATTTTGATTTCCCGACAAACGACAATATAACAGTGGCGTAACCATTGGGCACGTATTTTCGCCAGTGCCGACAACTTCGGTACATACTGTCGCCGGCGACAATATGTACCGCTTGATTCGGCATATATTGTTGCCGGCGACGATATGTACACCGTCGACAATATGTGCTGCAACACCCAGTATATCGAATATCTGGGATATTTTGTCCCGATCGGCTGCTAGGCTGTCGCCCTGGTCATAAATCTAAAACCGTTTGCATATTGGGTGTGTACATTTCTTAAGACAAGACCTTTCACGATATCAACATTTTGACCTTATGACCTTCTCCTTGACCTTTGACTTACTATTTTAAAACCTTCTTTTGACTTATGAGGCACAGGACTATTATAATTGCGTATGTGATTTTTGATACACACCACTTGTAGGAAACAAAATATTTGACCTGCTGTCCTCTGAATTGATCTTTGGCCTACTTAATGGAAAACCTTACCACTGGATATCACTTTTGAACCATCGAAAATGGGCCTTTCAAACTTGGCACGTATCTGCCTTGTTCCAAAACCCTTTTACAGTACGTAGCGTACATCGAGTGTATATCTATCGTGCGTTAATCGTATATCATGTGTATATCTTTCGTGCGGATATGTTGTAAATCTCACTGTTAATATAATGGGTGCTATTTCCATTGTATGGGATATTTGATTAAAACTTTTTGTAATATATGTATTATCTATAGAAAGAGTTGTTCTTTACTTAAGGTAATAGTAACGTAAAAAACCGTTCATATCGTATCGCAGAGTGTGCGTGTATGTATCGTAAGTAAATAGTATATCGTGCGTGATCTATCGTATATCGTGACAACAAATATGTTCACATATTTTGTATCGGACTTTTACACACCATCTTTCGGCAATAATTTGAGAGCGAAGGAAAAATTCTTTCTCCGAATCTGCGCTATGTTTCCAGATCACAACTTTGTTTTAAAAGAGATCAGCGCAGAAATCGAAACCGAAAGTAGAAGTTTATTTTAGAATTTTCAGCAAATTTAGGAAAAACGTTGAAGAAAAACTTCCGCATTGATTGTTCTGAAAATCCTTATATCCTTTCGACTCTGTAGCGTAATAAAACATATTGGCGATTTTGGCGTTCCATATATTGAACATCTATGAAGCAATTTGTTTGAATAGTTAGCGTTATAATGACTGCACGCCAGTCTGTATAGTAGGCCAGTATGATGGTCGTAGGTATATAAATGGGCGTTTTGTTAGCAGCCAAAATCGGATCAGAAACGTTTTTTGGGCCCTGAAATAGCGCACGCTACTTCTGCTACCTTTACTCGTGTTATGGCTGCCTGCTATGGTGCACCATACATTTGCAGCATCAAACCAATCGCATTATTTATAAGATCTAATGTCAATAGACGGGACATGCACAAAATTGGCACCAAAAGGTTTATCTTTTTTTTTCTTCCGCACATTGCGTCATGACCTTTTGTGACCTTCTTTAAATAAACCCGTACTGCCTATCTGGTTGTGCTTATCTGGCACCGAAACAATAACACAAGCAACGCTGTTTAAAGTTGTCACCCTCACATACTGCTGGCTTTAGTCTGACAGTACAATGTACAATGAGAGTTTACTGAAAGTAATTAGACACATCACTGAGAGTGAACTGACCGTAACCTGACAATCCAATGATGGAAAATATTATACTTATTACATTGTTTTGTTTTATTGATTTATTTTGAATTAATCAAAATAATCAATAACTTGTTTGTTGCGATATTATAATTAATAATAATAAAAATAATATAATAATAATAATAATAATAATAATAATATTTATTTATTTGTTTATTTATTTATTTATTTGTTTATTTATTTCGCCACATCACAGCATTACAAAAAATATCATCTTCAATAATTCATTAGTAAGACATATTACTAAAAGCTACTCTACCGTAGACAGTCAGTTTACCCTAATTTAACCATGTTTTCATTTCAGTATACTCTCATTGCGCTGCCATTTCACTCTCAGTTTATGTTCAGTGCCCTGTCATATTTTATATATGTATATTTACAAAACATTCTTATCATCTACGTCGGTTTTAAATTCGGTAATTGGATAATTCCCTAAATCATAATTTCTGTCACCATATACTAAAGTACAGTCGACACTCATTAGCTTGAACTCTTTGCGAACATCAATATAAGTTCGAATTTAAAGAACTCCGAGATAAATTATTTTTATACACACAATACACGGGCACCACATTACGTTTTAATTTTTCTTTTTGGTCAAATACACATGCTTCATTTCCATCTTTGAAAATGAAAACAGAATCCCAAGCAGTTTATATATATACTAGACGCCGAGTCGCTCTGCATCTGGTCTGGATCAGAATTGCTTGCAATTCAGAAAACAGCTCAAATTGCAGGGACTTAGAGTGGATTTTCGGCATAAGCAGAAGTTCGACTTAACCGATATCCAGATAACGAGAGTCGACTCAGGGGACATTACTGTCATAAACATAATTCAGGGACAAAGCTACCCTATCCGATATTAATTCAATGTCCTGGTAGCTGTTTAAGATCTCTCGTGCATAAGAATGTCAACAATAGCTAAACCATCTATTGACATATATGTGAAAAATGCGTTGGTATTAGTAGGTCTTCAGAAAAGGGGGTTAAAGGGGAGTCGAAATTTTCACAGCACGGTTTTGTGAAAAATGGGGCCGCATTTTTCACAAGTGTGAAAAATGGGGTCACATATTTCACCCGTGTGAAAAAATGCGTCAACCCATTTTTCACACGTGTGAAAAATGGGTGGCGTGAACTTTGCGGTTCAACAATGCTTTTCTACTAGAAAAGAGTCGAGGTCAGTGTGGAGTCTTGACTCGCGATGGTTCCCTGCAAGTATGTTCTTAAAGCTAGGGACTTTAATTTCAATGTCAATAAGGTTAGTTACACGTACGTGTGATATTTTGAAGTGAATGCATGCCCTTTCCACACAATATGCATGTAAATGAAACAAAAGACAATATAAGTGCTGTACAGTCATTTGTTAATCGGTTATATATTCATGTAATATTATGACATCATGAATACCGGTATTTATTAGCGGAACTTGTATAATGGTACACAAACACACTGGTAGAAAATAACATCTGAATCACATCTATATAATTCCATAAGCAAACAGAGTATATCGTAATGGGAGCCGTCTGATCTGCTTCTACTCTGTTTGCAAAAGGCGAGAAAAGTCGTCAATTTGATGGAAAAGGTTAAGCAGTTAGTCAGATGTAGGCAAATTTGTATCAATATGTTGACCCGGCCTAGTATATAATAAGTCCTTTGGATGATTTACTACCATATGATTAATGATAAACTCATCCAGATTTATAAGATGTTATTCTGAGATGATCTTGATAAAATGGGAAAACATTTGATGGTATCACGACTCAAGTTGGACGTTCCTCTGAAGGAACCGTCTGATAAGGGTCTCCTCTGTTTGCTATTAAAGTATATAAATCTGATCTTACAGCTTTTTCTTTAGCCAAACATTTGCTTCATATATTTACAGTACATGTATTAAATTAAGTTAACCCTTTCCCTCATATTGACGACTTTTGACGAATCTGTAGAAGTCACTTTGTGAAACCATTGTGATAAATAGAGCATTTTCTCCTATAGGAGCAAATGCTCTATTTATCACAATGGTTTCAAACTATGAAATTCTAAAATTTTCCTTTTCTCTAGTTTATGATCCTTATCGGTAGATTTATTCAAAGAGGTTGTATCTAAAATAGCCTATGAGGTAATGGGTTAATGAATATTCACGAAGGGATCAATTCATGGATGAATGTTCATTGGGAAAGGGTTAAACAAGGAACTCAAAATCAAACGAACGATGAGATATGGTGTGGCAACAGAGCAGTGAATGGGTACAATGGTTTAGTCGTGTTTGGTTGATTGATACATTGGCGTCCTTTGCCGGGATCAGCGATACTTTGATTGAAGCATTTTATCAATTTACTAACTCGGATGTCATTCATGAAGATGGAAATTCGTGATCTTCAATAATGTTCAATTCTTCACGTACACCATTCCGATAGCTAATTTTCTTTTATCACAATTATAGATAAATCTACAGAAATGTTTCAAGAAGAGCACATAGAAATGATAGACGTGTTCTTTATTTAACACTTCCAGTGTCAGTGCAGGAGACGAGTCTCTAATGGCCTTTGTAAACAATGCAGATCCAGCATACTGTACAGCGCTTGATCCCCCCCCTTTGAGGTGTTTATCTTTTCAACAAAATTCACAAAAGTAGCCATTAGCCATTAGCATCTATGAATGACATACACCAAATAAGCTCCTATCAAAGACGGACATACTAAGTCCATTAGTCCTTGGTGTTGTGTTAATGAATAAGAATATATAGAATATAAGTGTCATCTCGTCACGCGTGCATAAGTATACATTGGCTTATACGAGTACATGCATTTCGTGTTTGAACTTTATGTACTTGTGCCCATGGCGCGTTTTGAATGTATACCTCGTACATTTACGCATCGTTGACAGAATAAAAGAGAAATATGAATAACTTATCGTAATTGCTATAATAGAAAAGTGTCAGGGCCGCTGTAAACATGTTTTATGCTTCGTCAACACATTCATAATGAATTTGGTTGCGAATAAAACGCACAGTCATCAAACTTTGTTGCATTACAGTAAAATCCCTCTAATCCGGGCGTTAAATGTAGTATAAATATTAGCCCTGGAGACAGGATGCAGCTTAATGCAGGGTTAAAGTAATGCAGAAAGTTCCTAGCTTTATGTATGGCTTTCACCCTGCATTAGGCAGTCATCTGCATAAAGTAACTAAGTTCTTCACTACTAGAATGCCGGTTTAGAGAGGTTTTACTGTATATGGTATTTCCACGCAGTATAACTATGCTATCATTAATTTCGAGTCCTTGGGGACAAGTATTCCTTTGAAATGGTTTGCGCAAACAGGGACGCCTATGCTATTCGTCTGATTAACCCTTTACTCCATGAATATTCATATAAGAAAAATACATCATAAATATTGATTTGATTAATTGTTATAATAGCACACGGACACTTGAATTGTTTGCCAAAGCAGAACTTGTAGAATCATGTATATATCATAGCATAAGCAAACAGAACATACCCTGAAGACTACGAGGTACGTATAGAAGACCCGTCTGAGATGGGATATACTTTGTTTGCAAATGCGTAGAAAGGCGTATTTATGGAGTGAAGGGCTAAACAATTACAATGCCTTCAGCACAATTCTAATAACATTTGCAAGCAGGCTGGATATAGGTTAAGTAACGCATGGTCATCGGGGTTTAAAATCTTACATTTGATAACTACATGGATAACATCAAATGGATGCTACAGGCACTATCCCAAAGTATGCGAGAGCGGATGGCGGTGATAAATCGATATTGCATATTACCTTTCAAAATTGAATGAAATATTAAACGTAAATATGCTAGACCGTTTGATAAAATCGTAACACGTTCATTCATATAAACACCTTTTCATGTATTTGCAAACAGAGAAGACACAGATCAGAAGGCTCCTATAGGAGCCTATCAGAGGCTGCTCTGTTTGCTTATTCAATTATAATACAGTAAAACCTCTCTATAACGGCCACTAAATTGTGCTAATTAGTTGGTATTTAGGGCAGGTGGCTACTTTATGTAATTTAGTGGTCATTATAGAGAGGTTTTACTGCAGACCTTACTTTACAGTTGCTGAAAATACCAAAAAAATCTATGTACATATGCCTTTATTAAAATGCTTCTATTAAATGCTCATGACATCATTATTTCTTAAAGCAGAAAATCCGTCAAACGGAAACGCAGCAATGCGAAAAGAGACAATTGTAGACTCGGTTTTATTGAGTCTGTTCACGAGCAGTTAGTAAAAGTGCAACACTACCCAGGTCCCTAGCATTGGCTCAAGCAGTATTCACTTTTTATAACTAAAAGCACGGAAACTAATATCCCGAAGAACCAGAAATTGTAACAAAACTGAGAATGAAGCATCGTGCCGACATTTTAGTCATCACACGAGCACTTAACAGCTTAACAGCTGCTGCTGTGAAGTTAATAAATTCTGAAAATAGGAGATCCTTCACACAAACCACAAAATATAGCATTCGAAAATGGCATTGCACTTGAAAATAAAACCAAAACGGATGCTTCTGTGATATTATTATTATTATTATTATTATTATACCACATTTATATAGCGCTCTTTTCACACAGAATGTATGCTTTCAAAAGCGCTTCATATGGATGAAATCACTCTACCGGAACGAACCGCATGATTATCTATCCAGGCAATGAAATATATACTGTGTGTAACAATAGATATACAATATAAATGAAATCGCTAGCCGGAGAGAACCACGTGATTCCCTCTATGGCAATGGGCGGCCAATTGAACCAACCCAAATACCACTCGAGCCATTATATACACAAACCAGAGAAAGTATAATTACGAAATCTGGTGCATACAGTAAACCAAGTGAATGAACACCCTACAGTGACCATAAGAATTCAGTGCAAACAATGACAATATCTGAAAACGATACAGCCTCCCGAAGTCACATTCCAAAGTTGGTCGGAAAGACCACTCACAACCAGATATTTTGGGATCAGGGTCCCACTCTAAATGAAAACATGTTGCTCTCAATAGTCGAGAATAGGGAATAAATGTCTCCCTCACCAACATGAGACATGTTACTCTCACGAATTCCAAGCCCCAGCCCTGGATTGGATTGAATCGGGTACAATTATCACAAAAATAATCATCAATACAGAGTGCCGTCATCCGCGACTTGTACCGAAGACGTGGCTTAGATATACAGTAGATATGAAATCATTAACCGGGAGGAACCGCATGATTGTCTATCTTGTTCATGAAAGATATGCAACATATCGTTTCCTAAACTGTCCTAGTAATAAATATTGAAAAGTGCGTTTTCAGACACCTTTTGAAACATGCCAGTGACGCTGCCTCTCTAATGCCTGACGGTAGAGCATTCCAAAGTTTTGGAGCTGCATGCATGCCACTTCTTTCACCGTATTTTACCACACAACGTTTTGGCACATCCAACGACAATGATCTACTTGCTGATCTTAACTCTCTGCGCAGCCTGTACAAGTCAAGCACGTCGACAATGTACTTTGGAGATTCATTGTGCATGGCTTTATACGTAACAGTCAGAATTTTGAATTCAATCCGATGTTGAACCTTAAGCCAGTGAAGTTCTTTCAAAACCGGCGTGATATGATTATATATCGAGGAGTTCTGGTTATGATGCGGGCTGCTGTGTTTTGCACTCTTTGAAATTTCCGCAGTGAGTTGTTTGAAATTCCATGCAGCAGTGAATTGCAGAAGTCTTATTTTTGATTTAACAAAAGAGTTTACCAAAGTCTTGGTAGCATCAGATGAGAGGTACTGTCTTATATGGCCTATTTTCCGGAGCTGTGCATAACTAGACCTACACACGGAATTGACATGTGATTTCATATCCATTTGTGAATCGAGCCATGAACCGAGATTCTTTATACACAAAGATGGTCTGATTTTAGAGGGTCCTACTTGCACATTAACCTCTGCAGGTAGTTTTGTGTTTTTGTATGAAACAGAATGACCTCAGTTTTTTCAGTATTGAGCTTCAGCATGTTCCGGTGCATCCAAGAGACTATTTAATGGAGACAGTCCTCAACTCGCGATAAAGCTTCTTGTCGACAGGAAATGCCCTTGGGCTTAAAGGACAGGTATAACTGTGGGTCATCGGCATAGAAATGGTAATTAAGCCCATGATTTCTGCAGATTGAGCCGACAGTCTTTGTGTACATGATGTAGTGTTTTGGTATTAGGACGGAACCCTGTGGTACGCTATATTCCATTTTAACTGGGGTGGACAGTTCTCCATCTACTGAGACTATTTGATAGCGGCCATTCAGGTAGGAGGATATCCACTCAAGGGGTTTTCCACTAATTCTGAAGTCTTTTCCCAGGCAGAGTTTCATGATCGATAGTGTCAAATGCAGCCGATAAGTCAAGCATGACCAGAATTGTAATTTCGTTGAAGGATGTCGTTTTGAACTTTTAGGAGAGCAGTCTCTGTTGAATGATGTTTTCGGTATGCCGACTGGTGGTTCTCATGTGGTTCGTTTGAGGTCAAGTGGGACTCAATGCGTTTGTCGATCACTTTTTCTAACACTTTGGAGACAAATGGCAAATTCGATACAGGCCTATAATTCTTAAGTTCATTTGAATCGAGATTCGGTTTCTTCAAAAGAGGTCTGACATGTGACATCTTGAAACTTTTTGGAACGTAGACAGTGTCTAAAGAGGAGTTTACATTTTTTGTCAGATTCGGTAGAAGTTTATCAAGGCATGACTTTAATAGCCGTGTAGGTATTGGATACAGTTCACAGGACTTGCAAGGGGATGCCTTAATGATATGTTCTATTTCTTCTTTTGTAGCTGTAACAAAACTATCTAAAACGTTCGTTGCACGCTGCATTTCAGTGATAACTGGTGCACTCGATACAGTGCCTGATGCAATATCTGCTCGTATTTGCCCACTTTGTCGACAAAAAAAGTCACTGAAGTCTTGTGCAAATTGTCTTGAGGACGAAGTCTTAGGTAATGTGATGTCACTAGTTGCAGGTGCTTAGTGACCTTGAAAAGATTCTTTGAGTCTGCCTGGCAAGATTCTACTTTCTCTAAGTAGAAATCAACCTTTGCCTTTGTCAACAGCTTGTTTACGTTGGGACACTGGTTTCTGTATAGCTGATGGTCAATTGTGAGTCAGACCTTTTTCGAATGTATTTCCAACTTATACCGTACATGTTTAGCATCGTGCAGTTCCTGGGTATACCACGGACATGATGGTCTGAGCGTTATGGCTTTAGTACACAATGGTGCATGCTTATTGGCAAGTGCCGCCAGCGCTTGTGTATATGTGTTAACCAGCACATCAACATCTGTCATTGGCAAAATTGCTTTGATGGATTCAGAGTTGAGGATATCTCTTTTAAATCAGTTGACATTAATTGCCCTAAGTTTTTTAAATGAAACAGTTTTTCTCACTGTTGGAGGTTAAGCCGCCTTTGCTTCAAAAGTTACAGAAAAATGATCGCGCGAAACTTTACCAGTACTGTCAGATAGATAGGGTCGGTGACTTCAATATTTGACACACAGTCATCACCATTTCTCGTGATAACAAGATCAAGGGTATGTCCACCAATATGAGTGGCTTCAACCACATACTGTGTTTATTGTTCGCAGCCTGTACGTGCGTAAAGACGCAATCACACTATGCTTGTCATGCGTCATTAAATCTTTCCTTCATGAATATCTAGTAAAAAAATGGTGACTGTGTGTGAATATCAATTAGCGAATTATTTGTAATGGCAAATGAACAAGCGAGTACATTATCACGATACATTTTCAAGGATAACGTCTTTATATCTCCACCAAATCCTTTCTTGTGACCACTCTGATAAATTATCTCGAAAAGACGATTCTAAAGAGTGGTCACAACATAGGGTTTGGTGGAGAAACGGCGATTTTAGAACTTGAGTACGCACGTTTATCTGTAGCTCGTATAAATCATATTGTATATTACTTCATTAATAAACAGAATAGATCCTACAGGGACTGCCTGATCTGTGTCTTCTCTGTTTGAAAATACGTATAAATGGATGTATAAGATGGGAAGGGTTGAATACCAGCGTGTAGGAAGCTACACAGGAATATACAAAATATTTGTAATATAACTCAAACATATATTTTCCAATTTTTACAAAATTTATCTGGTGGTCAATACAGCTAATGTACATGTAACTCTTTAGCTCTCCATCGCGTCTGTGATTACCTATGCAAACAGTTTGGATACAGATGAGACACCGAGTAACTCGACGTCTAATCAGGATCCAAACTGTCTGTTACTGTGACTGGTTTTGAAAACAAACCCGATGAAGAGAAGTAAAAACAATGAAAAATGTTGCAGACGAAAATGTTTGGCAGACGACAAAATTTGGCAGCGAGCGAAAGAGTTAACCCTTTCCCTCATATAAACGTGTTTTCACGCATTTGCAAACAGAGTAGACCCAGATCAGACGGCTCCTAGAGGAGCCGTCTGATCAGGGTCTTCTCTGTTTGCTAATAGAATTTGATAGATCTGTTTCTTTGCTTTCTAAAATGTCTACAATCTTCTACCTTCCATATTCCTTTGTAACTATTTTGTTAATGAATATTCAGTAGGTATTGAAAGTTGGCCTAAATACAGAACAGGGGAAGGGTTAACTGATATCACTCCAGCAGAAGAAAACTTACCCTTCTGTCAATAAGAATGATGTCAACTTTGGTGCAATGACTACTTCCGATTCGAACAAAACCGAGTGTCAAACAGTTTGGATCCTGATGAGACGCCGACTTACTTGGCGTCTCGTCTGGATCTATGCTGTCTGTAAATGCTAGTCAAGCCGCTGATAGCGCGACGAAGGTCAACTCAAATTTGATGCAATGACTACTTCAGATTTGAACAAATTTGGAGATACTATTGATCCAGTGCCAAACAGTTTGGATTCTGATTAGACGCCGAGTCTGACAGCGGATAACGGGATAAGCGTTACATTGGTGAAGGTCTATGCTGTCCATTGTGCTAGTTTCCGAAACAAATCGTAATACATTAAAAACCCGCTAATGCGACCACCTAAAAGAGGTATTATTCTGGGTGCTAGATGCAGGTGGTAGCTTAATGCAGGACAAAAGTAATGCAGAAAGCTCCTAGAGGAGCTTTCTGCATTATTTTTGTCCTGCATCAAGCAACCACCTGCTTATAAAGACACCCGTGTCTATTCATTAATTGGTCGCATTACAGTGGTTCTACTGTACGTAAGAACTGTCACGAAGATAATATTGCACTTCAGAATAAAACAAAACCCGATGCTTTGCTGAAATGTGTTTATTGTTCCTACCCTGTACTTGCATATACAGACAGACGCAGTATGCTTACAAACAGTGTCTGTCCGTATATGTAACTACCAGCTATGATGCAGGCTTGTATATTTCACAATGGTTTCTAAACTACACAACCCTAACATTTTAAAATGGTTGGGTCTTGAAAAAGTCTAGGCGAGAATGCAAATGCTTAATCCAATCGGAAATAATCAAAACTGCACCAGATCGTGATTAGGGTTAACCCTTTACTCCATGAATATTCATGTAAGAAACGATGTCATCATGAATATTGATTAGATGGCATATTAACACATGATTTATATATTTTTTGAAAATAGAAACTATTGAATCAGATCTATATCATTCCATGAGCACATAGAATAGACCCTGATCAGACATGAGTCGTATGATCTGGATCTACCCTATTTGCAAAGGCGTAGGTAATTGTATTTATAGAGGAAATAGTTAATTGTGACACATCTGTACATTTATATAATCAGTGAGAGTCCACTGATCTAGTCTTACACAGTTAAGTCTATTTAAGGGGGGACTATTTGCATAATTACAGTAAAAACTCGATTATTCGAATACTCAAATACAATGTACATGTATGTATCAGTTTCGATTTTAAGACATTTGGCAAACTAATGCAGGGTGAAAGTCAAGCAGGAAGCTCCTCTAGGAACATTCTGTATGGCGTCTATCCTGCATTAACCCTTTCCTTCATATAAACGTATTTTTTAAGCATTTGCAAACAAAGTAGACCCAGATCAGACGGCTCCTGTAGGAGCCGTCTGATCAGGTTTGCTCTGTTTGCTATTGGAATTTGAGAGATCTGTTTCGTTATTTCTAAAATTGCTACAATGTTCCACCGTCCATATTTCATTATAACTATTTATTCCATGAATATTCAGTAGGCACTGAATTGTGGAATGAATATAAAACAGGGAAAGGGTTAAGCAGTCACCTACAATGTATCTATAACGATCCTAACGTTTCTATACTGGAATTTCGAATTATCTTCTGGACATGTTTGCTTAGTTTCCAGATGCTACAAGAGGATTTAAAACTTGACAAAGGTCAGCAGCAATGAACATGTTGTTTTGACTTTTAAAAACATTTCACCAAAATAGGGCAGCTTGCGTCACAATGTACGTCAGCACAGACAAAAACCCTGACACGACATAAGATCAAAGTGCAATGTGCCTAGTGGCCCTAGCAGGAAAGTAGCTGAATCTAATTATGCAATGTACGCACCATAGCTATAGGGGTTCGGGGCATGCTCCATCGGAAAAATTTAGAATTTAGGTTTTTTAAAACCATTGTCATAATACATGTAAGAGCATTTGCCCCTATATGAGAAAATGCTCTATTTAAGGCAATGGTTTCAAAAGGTGACTTTTACAATGGCATTAATAAGAGGGAATTGGTTAAGGCTTATATGGCAAGATAAGAACGTTATCAAAGTATACCCCCTTAGCCTTCGATTATTGTTCCATTTAAGCGATACAATTTGGTCACCTTTCAGATTGATGTTACGCACGTGTGTAAGTGCGTATCGCGAGTTACACCCCTCATAGGCGTAGGAGCCGGGGGCCAAGGGGCCGCCGCCCTCCCCCCCCCCATGTTGAGACAGGGGGGGGGGGCAGAGTATACTTTGCCCCCCACCCAAATTAATTCTCAAGTCCGAACATAAAAAATGAAAAAGATCCAAAAAGAAAAGTGAAAGGGATATACAATTTGCATGTCCTATTGTTATTAAATGATTTGATTTCGTACCAGCATTAATTACAGCTTTTTGGTCCCGCATATCTATTACATATTCATTAATTTGAGGAAAATTGTAACGAAACAGGCATTTTTTGTGTGACAGGTGATTCAAGAGTAATCAGGAGCAATATTCATATTATTAAATGAATGCGAATATTACAAGATGAAGTTAACTTGTTCGTTTGAATACGTTTTATACTTCTTTTCTGAAAATATAAATCTTTGGGAAAAGGCGAAATTTTCTCGTTAGACAAGTTTAATATGATAAAACTAGGTGGTTGGACAGGTGAGATTCTGTGACCAAGTGGTCTAACGAGCTGTCCGTTACATGGAACACCGAGAGCCAGAGATATTTACCTGCGCACAAGGGGATCGAATCCCGTCAGATGCTTAATCTTCCGTTCCCCTGACTGTGTCACATTTTATAAAAAAGTATTTCATAACAACCACTGGAAGTTTTAAACTGCAATAGCAGATAATTATATCTCTTCTTTTCTCCGTGAATCCCCCCTCCGCCATTACATCCCTCCCTACTAAGTTTAACCCCCACCCAATATTGAAAACACTCCTACGCATATGCCCCTATCTTGTGCAATACAGTAAAATCCCTATACTACTCTATTATACCATACTTTTAGTAAAGAAGAATTTAGATCTGTTTAGACAGGTGACTAATGAATGCCAAATGAAAGTCGCACAAAATGCTCATTTGGGAGCTTTCTGTACGACTTTTACCCTGCGCCTGTCTTATAGACTTTCATTATAGGGTTAACCCTACTGTAATTTGAAATTTGCGACGGTATATGAGGTTTTTAACGGTCGCAAATTATTTTAATGGCGACGCCGAAGGCGGAGTCATTAAAATAATTTAAGACCGTTAAAAACCTCATATACCGTCGCAAATTTCAAATTACAGTAGGGTTAACCCTATTCTAACGCAATCTTAACATTTAAAACGACAAATTGTTAAGCCGAATTTAACTCAAGTAATATCCTTTGCGCGCGGATGATTAAATGAGTGATGAGGCAAAAAATAGTGCACCACAGTTTCTCTCAGATTTCTTAAAGTAACTGTGTTTTCACCCTGGTTTATATATATACATTTCATTAGTCATGAATAATTGTGCGATAGCTATTCAACATGCTCAATACATACATTCAATACACATTTTGGTAAAGTAACGTCATCTTAGTCTTTGGCGCCATACGGGAAAACGTCGTCTGTAACAATGACGTCACTTTATAACGTTATGTTTGAACGATATAATAATTAAGGGCTAATCTGGATCCCAACGCTTAGAGTATCTCAATAATTCTCCACATGACACATGTGCATATAAGAGACCGTTCAAGTCGTGACAAAGTAAACAGTGGAAAATAACTTGAAATAACGGGCCAAACTGGAATAGATCTAGATTTATATGTCAAAGTATGCATACGGATTTATCATTGCTTATAAACAACGCGCATTGATATATTTACATGTACATTGTGTTATTCGGCCGTTTTCGATTGGTTGAATTTGCGACATATAAAACACTTTTTATATGCCGCAAATTTGGTCACATGAGCCAATCAGATTGCAGGAAATTGACAGATTGCGTTAGAATAGTTCATTTATTCCCACATTATTTAAAGATAACCCATCCGAATCCTATTTTGGAACCCATCCGTTGTTTTATGTTGAGGGGGCTTATGTTTTCGTTCAGAAAACAACGTATTTGCTGGTACCAACCATTGACATTGATGCGTTCAGTAAACAGTGTAGACCATAGTCAGAGGGCTTCTACTGGGCACAAACGGGTTTATACTTATTTAAACGTCTGGGTCCATGCTTATAAAACTTTTAGTTGAGTCTGAGTACGTTCTCAAGCTTTTGATTGGTCAGATTTGAGCCAAAGGCTCAAATCTGGCCAATCAAAATCTTGAGAACTCAAATCTGACCAATCAAAAGCTTGAGAACGGAACTCAGACTCAAGTAAAAGCTTTATAAGCATGGACCCAGGTTTAGATGGGTTTTACTGTACTCTTATAAAAATCAAAACCCTGTATGTAATGGAAAGGATTGCAAAATCGAGTTATTGCTAGACAAAACTTGTTTTCTTATTTAGCATTGGATCTGCTTTTAGTGAACCCGTGATATTTCCAAAAGAAGCCTCTAATAGGTAACGAGTAGAGCAGAAGCTTTCTTGGCCTACTCATTCCTCTAGATAAAGGTCAACAAGTGAGAAGTGTTGCACGCTCTCAGCTTGTGCAACAATAATTCTTCACTTTGTGCGTATTTACAGTAGAACCTCTCTAATGCGACCATTTGATGCATACACATAGTTTTCTTTATAAGCGGGTGGCTACTTAATGTAGGACGAAAGTAATGCAGAAAGCTGTTATAGGACCAAAACCCAGCTAAATTTATGCCCCTTTTTCTGGTCGCATTAGAGGGGATTTACTGTTTATAAGAATGCATGACTTCATGAATATTCATCAGCTGGAACTTTGTATCTATGGAGTAAACGTTTGATTAAATGATTTCAATGTGTAATAACATGTTTTGACCAGTGAAACATTATAAAACAATATTAAATGCAATGTAAAGTATAAAGTGTGTGTAAATAGGTACCCTGGTTACTGATATTCTGGCTTTGACCTTGACCCCCTCCTCCCAACCTGTCCGCAAGAAAACCTAAACAATAAAACGAATAACGTTAGTCCCAATTTACGTCGATTGTTATGCCCTTAACACTACATCTGGTATTACATCTACCAGTCAGAAATGAAAATAAAATAAGGACACAATTAGCAAGTTTGATAACTCTATGTCTATCAGTTATAATTACTACGAGCCTCCAGATTTTCGGACGGTCCTGGTGGATATATGACTCCCTTCCCTACACACACACACACACACCATTATGGGATATAAAGAGTCATACACACTTGTGTGCAAGTCCAAATGATGTGCCATGCCTTGACATTTGTAATGTCTGAAAATGTTGGACATTTTTATGAATCTTTCTATTAACTTACAACAACAAAAGCGTGCGTGAGTTATTGTTTCTAATGAGAAATTGGGAATGCTCATGCTTTTTATCAGCCGAAATCTTTCCTGAAGAAAAAGTTTGTGAAACTTATTAACCTTATTTTCAAGTTGAAATACGATGACATTGTTATGCAAACATTCCTCAACAGAACAACACATAAAGATTCGTACTAAAATACTAAAATTATAATTTCTCCGCCAAACCCTGTTTTGTGACCACTTTTAAGCGTAGTGCAATTTTTGCTAATGGAACTCAGAATAATTTTTTACTTTTTCTGTATTTAAGAAAAGTACATGCATGAGTCATACAGAACAGATATCCTCCTGAACAGCATCACAAGAATGTACATGCCTATCAAAACAAAAAGAGACAGACAAAGACAAAACAAACAAACAATAGGGGGAAGATGGAATTACCACAAACAAAGTGTAAATTAAAAAATATCCCCTCGCCGACTAATGTACAACAACCGCGATTGTAAATACAGTGCTAAATTGCATGTAAAACGAAAAATATATTTATGTAAAACAAACTGGGTCCACCTATAACTATTGTACTCAATGATTGTGGTGCAAACAGAGTAATTGTAGATAAGTAATAAAGGCTGCGACAAAACGAGATAGTACAAACATCCGATGTCCAAAAACGTACAAACATCATTTGTTTATATGCTGAAAATAAGTATATCACAAGAAACCAAATCGAATAAACGTCGAAAAATACACAACTTTCATGTGTTTGTTGTGTTATCCGGCAATGTATCAGTATTTATTCGACTCCGGTCGATAAAATTTTGTCATAAAACAAAAATATAGATATCGATGTAAACGTTTTATTTTGTATCACAGGGGCAGTTTATGTTGCGAAATAAGTTCAAATTGACAATATTCATAATAATGATTGAACATAACATACACCAAATTTTAGGATACTTTTAAAATATGCATTCTTTGTAGGGACTTCCCCTTTAACATAAACATTTATTCTCCACATTTCAAAATATGCCCGACGGTCTGAACTTATCATAATATTATATTTATTTAAACTGTCCACAAATATGTGTCCTCTGTCCAATTAACCAATTTCTCTCCATTACAGAAGAAACCTCAACCATTGCCCGGCTGTCAAGAAGTCAGATAAAATTTGGAGCTATTCTAGTGACTACTTTCAGATTCTATTTTTCGAGTGTCAGATAGTTTGAATCCTGATGAGACGTCGAGTTACTCGTCGTTTCGTCTGGATCCAAGCTGACTGCCAACGCAAGTCAGCGGATAGTGGGAGAAGGGCTTATAAGCTTTGAGGGTCAATGCTCCAGAGGGTCAATGCTGCCGAGGGTCAATGCTGCCAATGCAGTTCCGAAAACGTCATCATTATAGGTGCGCAATTTCACACTACCTTCTTTTTGTAACAAAAAGCACATCAGCAAAACTCTTGGTAGGATGTACATGTAGCATAACAAAAAGCATTAGTAATGCAGAAAACATCCATGAAAGCTTTCTGACGTTTGATAACAAAAATATGACATACGAACATGGCTTCTCTGAGATGTGTTTATTGTACGTGGCCTGCACTTGCGTAAAGACACTGTTATAGTATGCTTGTATTGGGTCGTTAACCTTTTCCCTCGTGAATATGTAGTAAGAAATAATGAATATATGAATGTCATTTAGCTGTAGTCTTATAATGGCAAAAGGAACAATAAAATATATGATCATGGCAGAAACTGTAGCATCATGTATTAGTATTATTTCATAAGCAAACAGAACAGACAAGGACGGCTCCTATAGGAGCCGTCTGATCTGAGTGTGTTCTATTTGCAAAGATGTGAGACTATGTCTACATGTATATAAGGGAAAATATTAAATGCAAGGAATTTACATAGGAATACGAGTATGTAATATCCAAATACAGTTGCAACGTTAACCAAAGTTTTAAAAAATCCCCCAGTGGTACGTACTGGCACTGTCGAATTAACCATTTTCTATCCAACAGGAGCAACAGGAGCAACTTTAACCCTTACCCTGCTGTCAAACAATAATGTCTACTTAAATTTGAATTGTGTGCAATGACTACTTCCGATTCGAACAAGCTTTTGATATACTACTGCTACACTGTCAAACAGTTTGGATCCTGATGAGACGTCGAGTTACTCTACGTCTTATCTGGATCTAAGCTGTTGGCATATACGAGTCAGACCGCGGAAAGCGGGATAAATGGTTAACAGCAGAGGTCCATAAAAGATGTGTAAATTAAAACATTTTTCAAGAATACTTCTTTATTTCTCCACCAAACCTTTTTTGTGACTACTCTTTAGAATCGTCTCTTCGAGGCAATTCTAAAGAGTGGTCACAACATAGGGTTTGGTGGAGAAATGACAATTTTAGTACTTGAGTACGTATGTTGATCTGTTGCTCTGGTTAACAGTGCCAAAGGTCAATGCTGTCTATTGTGATAGTTTGAGAAATAGGGCACATGTTTCACACGATCATGTTTGTAAAAATAACAAAACTCAGAAGTTAAACCTCTCACCATGATGTAGCTTAACGCAGAGAGCATCCAACGAAACTATCTGCATTATGTTTGATCTGCAATAAACCGCAACCAGTTTTAAAGACATCTCTATTTATTCATTAACCCGTTACCTGATAGAAATCCCTGTTGACGCATTTGCTCACATATTAGACCAAGATCAGAGGGAGCTGCTGTGTTTGCTTATACTATAATTATGCCTTATTCTATTATGGCCAAACTTCTCGTGAGAAAATTCATATGATTAATATTTAAGTTATTATTATGTCTCACATGAATATTCAACATGTAAAGGGTTTGTTGTCCGCTTTGACGGTGTTACATGTATCTATATATCCCATGGGATAGCTTTTGTAACTATTCAACGAGGTATTCGCTCCATTTATACTAGCGTATTTTAATTAGACGCATACGCAAAGAACAGTAATACACCTCTAAAACAATCACTTTATAAATGAATATAGATATCTTTTAAAAGCACGCCATTACTTAATGCAGAACGAAAGTAATGCAGAAAGCTCCTGAAGGAGCTTTCTGCATAACTTACGTCCAGCATTAAGCTAACATCTGCCTAAACGTCCAAGAATTAGATCTTTTTTTGGTTGTCATTCTAGAAGTGTTTTATTTAGAAATTGTAAAGAACCATGTTAACCGCAGTATATACATGTACACCCGGCCTCTGGCACGGGTTTACCGTGTTTGTTAGGTCCGATAACGGAACACGGTATTATCCCACCAATTTGACCTGAGACTCATGCATATTCCGTGTATTATCGTCGGTAATCTTCGAATAAATTTCCGAAGGTATAAGAATGTGCTATAAGAATACAGTAAAACCCCTCTAATGCGACCAGCAAAAAGGGGCATAATTCACAGTGGCAATGGCAGGTGGTAGCTTAATGCAGGACGAAAGTTATGCAGAAAGCTCCTGTAGGAGCTTTCTGCATAACTTTTGTCCTGAATTAAGCAACCACCTGCTTATACAGACAGCCATGTTTATTCATTAAGTGTTCGCATTAGAGGGTTTTACTGTACAATCCTCGAGGAACATGATTATTACCGGCTTTTGGTTTTCTATTTTTTATCACAGAGTATGACGAACAATCCCGACAAACACGCCGAAATTTAATCGAGTCTCAGGTCAAATTGGGAGGATAATAGTTAACTGTAAGTGTGCCCGAGTCATACTACTCGTATAGCCAAACGTATCGCACAATGGCGCATTTTCACACAATTGCGAACAGAGTAGACCAAGATCAAACGGCTCCTGTTGGAGTTGTCCGATCAGGGTCTGCTCTGACTGCTTATGAAATTATAATAGATCTGACTCTACAGATTCTTTAAACATCAAGAAATACTGTGCACATAAGTCAGCTAATAAATATTCATGATGACATTATTACTTACATAACATTTCAACAGGGAATGGGTTAGGACTCACTTAGTATGACAGAAATTATCATAATTTGCGATATTTTATAAAATCTTACGATAACCTAAGAAAGGTTTAGTACTCTATGAAGGCGATACGACGTCTTAAATCCGGAAACAGAAGGGGGACGTCGGATATCTCATTTTTGTCGTACCCTTTATTGCGTTTCTACATTTACTCTGTTTGCAGCTCAATCATTGAGTACACTAGCGATAGGTGGATACATTTGTTTTACTTAAATATGTTTTCGTTTTACATGCACTTTACCACTGTATTTGCCATCGCGTTTGTTGTAGATTAGTCGGAGAACTGGGGATACGTTTATTTACACTGTTGGTCTTTTAGGGCGATGGTGGAATAAGTGTGAGGCTGGGTGCCCAGAACCGGTTGAACCCCCCCCCCCCCCCCCTCCCCCAGTGACGATTGTCAGTGACCGTACCATTGCGGTACTTCCATTTCCCCCAATTGTTTGTTTGTTATGTCTTTGTGCGTCTCTTTGTGTCTTTTATAAACATGTACATTTGCTGGTTTTCGTCGTGGTGCTGTTTGGAGAGTTGTGTGTTTTGTAAGCGGTGTTGCCTGCGTGACACATACATGTACGTTTAGGAAAACGGGTCACCACTGATGAGTCATAATTAACGTCAGTGTTCAAAGAAGATGACTAGAATTTTCATAATCTAATTAATATTCATGATGCCATCGTTTCTTACTTGAATATACATGGAATAAAGGGCTAACCCTTATCCCGATCTGGCGCAGTTTTGATTATTTCCTATTCGATCCAGCGTTTGAAAAAATATGGCCCGAGTGTCAAACAGCTTGGATCCTGATCAGACATCGAGTTACCATGTTTGTAAATAAGGATCAAGTCGTGGTTAACGATAAGTACATATACTATCGTCTACACATTGTTGGTATTTATAAGAGACGCCACATAAATGTTTGGATTAATGTGAATCGCCGCGTGACTGTTTGGATTTATACATGTATGAGACGCCGTGTAATTGTTTGGATTTATATGAGAAGCTGAGTAACTGTTTGGATTTGTATGAACGCCGAGTAACTCGGTGATTTATAAGGAACCAGACTGTTGAAATTCGATAGAACTTATAGTCAACCTTTTGAACACTGATGTCAATGATTACTCATCAGCAGAGATTGGTTTTGCAAAAACTATCGTAAGATTTTATATAAGAAGATCGCAAATTGTTATAATTTCTACTATACGAAGTAGCATAAACCCGTTTCTTGATGAATATTTATGTAGGAAATAATGACATCATGAATAATTGAGTCATATGTATTATAATTCCATAAGCAGGAGCCGTCTGAGGGGTCTACTCTGTTTGCAAAGGTATGACAAGGCGTTTATATTAAGGAAAGCGTTAATTGCTACACACTGGTCTGTGCGATACTTTTGGCTATACGAGTAATCTGGCTCGATCACACTTATCGTCATCTACGATGTTCCGTTATCGGACCTTACAAACATTGTGCACTCGGGTCAGGGGCCGAGAGTATGATATTGCGGTTAACATGGTGTTTTATTACATGTGTAATAAAGCACGTCTACAGCATCAACAAGATATCGAATTCTGCATTGTAAACATGGATGGACGTTCAATACAAGACGAAAGTTATGAAATTATTATTAAACGTTATTTAAAATGGTTGATATGATAATTTATAAAGTGGTGACTATAGAGGTGTTCACTGTACCTTGCAGATACATCTAAGTCATGGAAGAACCTCTTCTGATTACGTTGTACTAATATAAAAGGAACGCAGAACTGGTTAAATAGTTATACAATAAGTATTTACGAGTATGAAAGCGGACAATAAGCCCTTTATCTATTGAATATTTATGTAAGGCATATTGAATACTAATTAGATGAAACTTGGACACGGGAATGTCGACAATAAGAGAAATTCTAGAATAAGATCTGTATTATTCCATAAGCATGACTTGTAGAAATATACATGTATGAGCCCGTCTGATCTGGGTCTACTATGCGTGTAAAATACGTCAAAAGGGATTTCTATCGGGTAAATGGTTACTGAATAAAATAAGGGTGTCTGTAACCCTTTACCTCAGATAAAGCACTTTTTCACGCATTTGCAAACAGAATAGACCCAGATCAAACGACCCCTGTAGGAGCCTCTGACCAGTGTCTGGTTTATTTGTTTAAGAACCTATAGAGAGTTGATTGATCACTTTCTGCCAGTCAAAATGTCATCGGTTAATAATGCCGTAAATTAATTCTGCTTGTTAATATTCATGGTGCCATTATTTTTTTATGCGAATATTAAACTGGGAAAGGGTTCAAAACTGGTGGCAGATAGTTTCATAGGATGCTTTCTGTATTATTTTCTGTATTATTTTCGGTCTACGTTAAGCTACATCCTGTTGAGAGATTTAACTTCTTAGTTTGTTTTTAATTTTTACAAACATGGTCGTGTGAAATGTCTTGCCTATTTCTAAAATTAGCACAATGGACAACATTGACCCTCGGCACTGTTAACCTGAGCAACAGATAAACATACGTACATGTACTAAAGTTCCAAAATCGTCATCTCTCCACCAAATCATATGTTGTGACCATTCTTGAGAATCGTCTCTTCGAGACGATTCTAAGGAGTGGTCACAACATAGTAGGGTTTGGTGGGAAAATAATGAAATTATTCTTGAAAAATGTTTTAATTTACCATATTGCCAGCAGGTTGGACCCAGATGAGACGCCGAGTATCTTGCCGTGCCGACTCATCAGGATCCAAACTGTTTGACACTGTAACAATAGTATCTCAAAAGTATGTTCGAATCGGAAGTAGTCATAGCACCAAGTCTACTTTTGAGGCGACATTATTTTTTGACAGCGGGGTAGGGGTTAGGGTCTCTTCTATTGGACAGAAATTGGTTTATTGCACAGACCAAAGCCAAAACATTATGTGTTCATGTAACGTAACAAGAACTCAGCTGATGAATATTCATGAAGTAATAAATTCTTATATAAATACTCCTACGGTAAAGGATTCACGTTGCACTAGGCGTGGGTGTACTAGAGATCTCACATGTTGAGCAGAAGAGTGAGTGGGATGCGAATGAATTTTTTTCTGGGAAATACTAGGGGTTCGTTGAAACAGGTCAAATGTTAAATAACAGAACAAGTTTATTCTAGGAATGGCCGGGGCGATGTGCCATCCTTTCTAGTGCATATATAACATGATTTTGACAGTTTTATCATAGAGCAATAAATTCCCTCTAAACCGGGCGTTCAAAATAGTATAAACCGGGCGTTCAAAATAGTATTAACCGGGCGTTCAAAATAGTATTAACCCGGCGTTCAAAATAGTATTAACCCGTTTGTGCCCAGTGCCCCTTAAAACGGACATACATGTAGAAACCCTCTTATCAGGGTCTACAATGTTTGCTGAACTCATCAGTGGCAGTGGTTGGTACCAGTTGATACGTTGTTTTCTGAAAGAAAAATGAGCCCCCTCAACAAACAATGGATGGGTTCCAAATAGGATCCGGACGGGTTATCCTTAACAATTGTGAGAATAAATGGATTAATGCCGGTCTATAAGACAGGGTGGAGCTTTCTGCACGACTTTCATCCGGCATTTAAGAGTCACCTATTAATCCTGCGCTTGCTATTCACGTCAATATACCTACCTGTAAATAGTGATGACCCAGATGAGACAGTTCCTGCAGGAGCTGTCTCATCAGGGTCTGCACTATTTACAAGTTGATTGTGCAACCAGTGCACTCCACAGCAGTGATTGCACAGAGAAATAATTGCAGACAGTGAAGATATATGTAATTATACCACAGGGCATGGATACATAGGAAGAAATGCATTTTAAAATTCAGCAAGAGAAGGGTTAACAGATCCAACTTCTTCTTTTACTAAATTTAGGGGTTCAGAAGGGAGGTTTCTGTACTGCAAATGGGCCATTTAGTATATCACAGTTCGACTTTATGTTGTGTCAGTTTTTTTGTATGCTTACGTAAATTGTGACACAACCATTCTCTATTTTGGTCAAAAGCTTCAAAACTAATGATCATTATTGCTGACCTTTTTCAAGGTTTAAATTTTCTACTAGCATCTGGAAACCAAGCAAATATGAAGAAGATTCTCGATCGATATGTAAGTATGCATATTGTCCCCTGAAATGGACTCTCACTGATAAAATACACATGTATTGCTCAGGTTAACAGTGCCGAGGGTCAATGTTGTCCATTGTGCTAGTTTTATAAATAGGCAAGGAATTTCACACGACCATTTTTGTAAAAATAAAAAAAACCTAAGAAGTTAAAGCTCTCAACAGGATGTAGCTTAACGCAGACCGAACATAATACAGAAAATAATACAGAAATACAGAGAATATTCTCTTTGATTTTATGGCTGAATGCATGTAACAAAAATGTGACGTGTATTTTGACATGATAATCTTTGAAAAAGGCCCTTAGTGGTCGAAATATTAGATCGGAGCAGTTCAAGTATTTATGTATTATATTAATTTCCTATTTTGGAATATTTTCTTCATATAGAGATTTGCTTACTGACAATATTGATTCTGGCGAGGCTTGGGACCCATGTGAAAATTGATCATAAACAGGAAAAAATACTTGAAAAACTCAAAATTGCAGGGATAAGGGTAAATTTGGACCTTCCAAAATCAGGATAAATTGAATGATGTTATTTAATTCTTATACAGTTATGACAATTAGATATTACACTTCTAAAATAACAGCAACTCTTTATCTAAAAACCGGTTTATTTTTTATCAATTTCTTGGGCCATATACATGTACAGCCTTAGTGAACCTTGTACTTTTCAACAGGGAACGTTAATGCTATATGTACTTCAGAAATTATCATAATTTGCGATCTTCTTATATAAATCTTACGATATTTTTTGTAAATCGAATCACTGCTGATGAGTAATCATTGACATCAGTGTTCAAAAGGTTGACTATAATTTCTATTAAATTTCAACAGTCTGGTTCCTTATAAGACACCGAATTAATAGACGTCGCATACAAATCCAAACAGTGTTGCGGCGATTCATATAACTCCAAACAGTCACGCGGCGATTCATATTAATCCAAACATTTATATGGCGTCTTATATAAATACAAACAATTTGTAAAGGACAGTACAGTAAAAACCTCTCTATAACGGCCACTAAATTGTGGTATTTAGTTGGTATTTAGGGCAGGTGGCTGCTTAAAGCAAGGTGAAAGAAAAACAGAACGCTCCTATAGGAGCGTTCTGTTTTACTTCCACCTTGCTTTAAGCAGCCACCTGCCTTTAACAGAAAATACTTGATGTAATTTAGTGGCCGTTAAAGAGGGGTTTTACTGTAAAACTGTACAAAAACAATTTGTAATGGACAGCATAATTATGTACTTATCGTTAATCGTCATCCCGCTATTCACGACTCGATCCACATTTACAAACTAGAGTAACTCGGTGTCCAATCAGGATCCAGGCTGTTTGGATATTCGGGATAAGGGTTAGCCCTTTATTTCCATGAATATTCATGTAAGAAACGATGACATCATGCATATTAATTAGATTAATTCTTAAAATGACATATTAACACAGTCATGATTTTTTAGGTGTTTTTATTGGGTTTGTTTTGGGTGTTATGGGTGGGCGGGGGTAGAAACTATTGAATCGGATCTATATTGTTCCATAAGCAAACAGAGCAGGCCCTGATCAGATAGTTCCTATAGGAGCCGTCTGATCTGGGTCTGCTCTGTTTGCAAAAGCGTAGAAAGGTGTAATTATGGGGGAAATGGTTAATTGTAATACATATGCACATTTATATAATCAGCGATAGTCCCCTGATCTAGTTTCGCACAGTTTTAATAAGTCCATTTAACCCTTTCTGTGCCAATGCCGGATCTGTGATTACCTATGCAAACAGTTTGGATCCAGATGAGACGCCGAGTAACTCGGCGTCTCATCAGGATCAAAACTGTTTGTTACTGTTACTATGGTTTTGAAATAAAAATGTAGAAAATCAAAAAATGAAAATTTGTAGCAGACGACAAAGTTAGCAGACGACAGAGTTTGGCAGCGAAAGGGTTAAAGGGACTATTTGCGTTATTACAGTAGAAACTCGATTATTCGAATACTCAAATATGCATCAAGTTCGATTTTAAGGCATGTGGCAAACTAATGCAGAGTGAAAGTCACGCAGGAAGCTCCTCTAGGAGCATTCTGCATGACTTCAATCCTGCATTAAGCAGTCATCTACCCTAAACGGTCCAAATTCTTCTATACTAGATTTTCCAACTATCGAGGTTTAGCTGTCGATGGAAAATCGTCTGGTACTAATTTGCTTTGTTTTCAGATGCTATCGGAAAATTTAAAACTGGACAAAGGTCGGCAATAATTAACATGTTTTTGGTTTTACTAATTGAACTATGTACGTCAGCATAGAAAAAAAGGCACTGCATAAATTCGAACTGCGATATGCTAATTAGCTGTTATATGATACAGTAACATCCCTATGAACCGTCATCTAAGATCTGATTCAGATCTGTTTAGACTGGTGACTGCTTAAAGAGGAAGTCCCTACATTTGACGCGTTTGAACAACACATCAAATATACAAAACTTATTTGTGTATATGCTGAAAAGTAGTATATTGCAAGAAAACCCATCCAATTACCGTTTATAATGACAAAACATGTGTTTGATATTGCCGATCCCGATTTTCAGTTTTATTCGGGTTGCGTTTTAGTTTCGTAACTGTTCGCCCTATTCGCGTTTCTCCGACCACTTCCGAAAAAAGCTAATACGTAAATAATAGAGTGATCGGGTGATCATCGGCAAAACGCGAAAGAACTTAACGGAAAAGGTCAATAATATTGTGTTGTAGAACAAAAATTATAAGTATTATAATTATACATGAATTCGGTTTATTTGTATCACATGGGCATTTTTCGATATAAGTTCAAATTGACAATCTTCATAATAATGATTGAGCAAAGCAAATACCAAGTCTTATGATATTATTGAAAATATGCGTTCATTTTAGGGACTTCCTCTTTAATGCCAGATGAAAGTCGTTCAGAAATCTCCTGTCTTACAGATCGGCATTCATTCATTTATTCCCACAATGTATTTACGGGTAATCGGTCCAGATCTTATCTATTCATTTTACTGCTGATGTTATTGTTTTGGGGTTTTTTGGGGTGGGGGGGGGGGCAGTGGCACATAAATCAACGTATTTACTGGTACCAGCCGTTGACATCGATGGGTTCAGGGTTTAGTTGAGTTTAACTGCACTATGATAAAACGGTCAACTTTCGTGTAACTATGTACTAGAAAGGATTGCAAAACCAGGCCTTTGGTTTTGTTCTGTTATTTAACATTTGACCTGTTTTAAGTAACCCATGATATTTTCCATTGAAACCAACTCACCCATTTACTTAGATGCTTAAAAGTGTGCTTTCTAGTACGCCCACGCCTTGTGCAACAACGTGAATCCTTTACCGTAAGAGTATTTACATAAAAATCATTACTTCTTGAATATTCATCAAATGAACTTTTATTACGGTATATGAACACGGCGACCGTAAATAGCCGCCCCGTACTTCATTCTCAGTGTTGTTATATTTTCTGGTCCTTCGGGATAATTCGTTTTGATGGTATAAGTTTTGAAAATTGAATACTGCTTAAGCCGGTGCTAGGGGGCGTGAGTAGTGTTGCACTTTTAATAACTACTCATGAACAGACTCAATAAAACCGAGTCTGCAATTTTCTCTTTTTACATTTTCTACTTTTGCTTAAAAAGGATCACCCATTTTCAGAATTGGTAAAAATATAGAATCAGATCTATATGATTTGTTAAGTAAATAGAGCAGACCATGATCAGATGGCTCCTATAGGAACTGTCTGATCTTGGTCTACTCTTTTGCAAAGGCGCAGTATGGCATCTATGGAGTCAAGGGTTAATTAAAGGATTCAACTGTATACAAGCATGATCTGACTAGTGAACCACTGTAAAAATCATTAAAAGGATGGTCCCTTTTTGCAGCGTGATTTAAAAATGCCCAACATTTATATAAAGCATTTGCTTATATGCCGAAAGTATGTACAACATGTATATCGCAAGACAACCAGTCGAAAAAACGCTGAAGAAGACACAATTTCAACGTGTTTGATATCGAAGACTCGGTGTATCCGGCAATGTGTTAGTATTTATTCGGCTCGTGTTTCAGTTTCGTTAACCAATGCCGATTATATTTTGTTATAGAACAAACATTATAAGCATAACTGATAATTGTTTATTAGAGGGACATGTTTCGATATAAGTTCAAATTGACAATCTTCATAATAATGATTGAACGTAGCAAATATCAAGTTTTATGAAAGTATCGAACATATGCGTCATTGTAGGGACTTTCTCTTTAACTGCAATGTGGAGTATAAAGTGTTTGTAATAAAAAAGAGGTACGCTGATTACTGATATTCTAGCCTTGATCGTGACCGCTCATCCTCCCTACATCTTCTTACATGTAAGAAAACCTAAACAAATATAAAGAGAAAACGAATGCCACCGGTCCCAAATGACGTCAAGGTTTGCGTCCTGGATATCACCCCTTGTGTTACATGTACCGGTCTAATATTAAAATAATAGACACAACGTCTAAACCAAGTGAGCAAGTTTGATAATTCTATATCTATTTCGGACAGCCCTCATGGTCCTCGTGGATATATGACCCACTCACCACACACACACACACACACGACTGTAGGACATAAAATGCCATATTAACTAATTCCTTCATATAGTTTTAACTCATTCTCTCCTAGGCTTTTTTTAGACAAAACCTTTTTGAATTAATCTACCGAAAAGGAGAATTAACTATAGAAAAGGGGAATTTTAGAATTGTGTAGTATTGATAACACTGTGATAAATGCTTTATTTATCACATCGTTTCACAATGTGAATTTCACTAGGGGTAATGTGTTTAAATATATCATTCTTAACCCATTCCGTCTTATTGACGCCTATTGACGCTTCTGTAAAAGTCACTTTTTGAAACCATTTTGATAAATAGAGCATTAATTTCGCTCCTATGGAGCCAATGCTTTATTAACGATAATTGTTTCAAAACCACTAAGTTCTAAGACTTACCATATTGTTAGTAAATGCTCCATTTCGGTATATTTATTAAAAAGGGTTGGGTCATAAAATAGTCTATACAGGAATGGGTTACATGTAACGCTTGTGTGAAAGACCAAATTATGCGTTATGCCTTGACATTTGTAATTTCCGGAAATGTAGGACAATTTTGTATACATATATTTCTATTATCTTACAACAAAAGCGTGCGTGTGAATTATTGTTCCTAACGAGAAATAAGAAATGTTCGTGCTTTTCATAATATACCGATCTGTTCCCTGAAGTAAAGTTTGTGAAACTTATTAACCCTATTTTCAAGTTGAAAGTCGATGACCGTGTATGCAAATAAATCCTAAATCTTGAATATAAATCTGCGTAATCCTTTAGCTGATAGAAACGTCATTTCGCGCCTATACAAACCGAGTGCACTAAGACATGTCTTAAGCGGCCATAAAAAGAGGTCTAATTGTGGGTATGTAAGACAGGTGGTAACTTAATGCATGTCAAAGGTAATGCAGAAAGCTCCTAAAGGAGCTTACTGCATTACTTTTGCCTTGCCTTAAGCACTTATTTTCTTTTTATAACTCCTATGTTCAATAAACGAATGGCCGCTTAAAACATGTTCTACTGTAGACTGGTATTAGATGGCTCCTGTAAGAGTTGTTTGGTCAGGACCTGCTCTATGTGCTTATGATAGAAAGTAGATATGAGTCGACAGTTTCTGCTATGGTTAAAATGTAAGTGTTCACTGGTCATTATAGCACTCAGTTCATGAATATTCACGGAGGCATGGGTTTGAGGTTATTGGTTAAGTTATGTTTTATCTGTCTTTGTTATACAAACTTATTCGAGTTCTCAAGGATGTACTGATTAGAGGGAAAAACATTCTCGAAATACAGTAAAATCTTGTTAGTACGCCCACACAATGTTGGATTTTTAAAACAGATGGTAGTTTAATGCGAGACAATCGTTGTGCGTAAAGCGAAAATAGGAACTTTCTGCGTTACTTTTACCATGCCTTAAGCTACCATCTGCTTTACAAACTCCTGTGTAAATAAATTATTTGGTCGCATTAGCGAGTTGCCACTGTATATAAGTCACCGTTGGGTGTATAGACATAGATGTGACCTGCTTTTAAAAACAACAACAACAACTACTACATGTAAATACATTGCAAATTGTAAAGATGTTGTTTCTAAACCCTTATTTACGCTGCGGGAACTGTGTGTGGAAACGTTGTATCAATGTAATCATACCCAATTGACCTGTCTCCGAGGTTATAAAACTTTTTCCCTGAATCTGAGATCATTCTCAAGCATCTGATTGGTCAGATTCTGAGCTTGTTCAGGATCTGACCAATCAAGATACTTGAGAATGATCTCAGACTCAGACACAGAAGTTTTATAACCTTGGATCGCGGTCCTTGTAGGTACTGCAGAATCTCGATTTAGCTGCCACTCGCCCTTTACTCTATGACTATTCATGTATTAAGAAATGATGAATGTATGAATATTAACCTTTAACCTGCTAAGCAAATTATGTTTACAGAATATTTCACTTTCTACATTTTTCAAAATTCAAGCTGTAATAAATTTATCTACCAAAAGGCAATCAGGGTATCAAACAGTTTGGATCTTAGTGAGACGCCGAGTTACTCGCTCATTCACTCATCCGCCCATAGCAGGTCAAATATTAATTGACTGAATCGCTATGGTTATATAATGAATAAAGGAAATCATGATCATGACAGAAATTGTAGGACCAGGGCTGTATTCCATGCTTATAAAGCTTTTTAGTTGAGTCTTTGTTAAACTTTTCAACAAAACGCGAATTATGGTGAAACACTATCGAAAAACATTAAACTCACCGCAGTTAAAACGGCGCTTATTATGTCCAGTCTGCTCCGAGGCGCCAGTTTTCTTTCTCCAACTTTCCTTTTGAACGGATGCGACCATTTTGCTGTGACCCGGCTCATATTCTATTCGATATGCAAATTGACTACTACTTCCGGGCCACAGCGATATGGCCACCTCCGTTCAAAACGAAAGTAGGAGAAAGAAAACTGGCGTCTCGTAGCAGACTGGAAATAGCCAGCACCGTTTTAACTGCGGTAAGTTGAATGTTTTTCGAATGTGTTTCATCATAATTCGCGTTTGTGTTGAAAAGTTTAACGAATACAGATCCCCCTATATATTTCTATGCATCCTGGCGGGGAGTCACATCGTTTCGCTCTAGCGTATTTTCAAGTTCGCGGTCTTGCAGCGACAAAATGGAGCAATATTTAAGGAAAGCACTAACTGTGCCGCTTAGCACATGAAATTTAGAATGGATCAAGACCAAAATGATTGAAATCGGTGTTGAATTGGCTTTGCTGTAAGACTTTGAAAAACATGACTGTTGTATTTTCCGCCGCTGATCTGACGTAGTTAGGTACCTTTCAATACATATATAGACCCGATAGGAAAGTTTTTCCGGGTCGTGTTTCTCTTGTTTTTCGGAGTGGTTTAAGGTACAAATAGATATTTTTAGGCTAGTTTTACATACTTCGATCACATTATTTTATTTATTTATTTATTTTTTATTTATTTTATTTATTTTTTTTTGGGGGGGGGGGGGGGGGGGGGCTGTCCGTGGATGAGTCCAAGCATGCGTCGGGCACCTTTGCCAACAAGGGGTCTCTGCGGAGTAACGTTTAATGCAAAATGTCTTCCACAGCGTGCGACTTATTAACTGGTTACTCAATGGACATTCATGTAAATATGGAAAAATAGTCAAACAGGGAGAGCCACACACGAAATGACACAATAATAGCATTACAGAGGTGCAGATAAGATGCGTAGATTTAAAACATTTTTAAGAATAACTTCTTTATTTCTCCAACAAACCCTGTGTTGTAACCACTCTTTAGAATCGTCTCGATGTGTGGTTGGCTATTGTGAACAGCGCCATTTTAGGATTTGTAGTTCGGTTGAATGTTTGACAAGATGTATGAAACTATTTTACATGTATGCAAACATGTAAAACTATGTACAGTAAACCCCCTCTAAACCGGAATTTTAATAATAAAAAAATTAGATATGTTGGGTAGGTACCGTCTTAATGAAAAGTGAAACTCACTCAGAAATCACCAGAGGAGCTGTCTGTATGACTTCTACATGTAACCTGCATTATCCCTGTCCCTGTTTTCCAAATTTCAAAATTTCAATACCTACTAAATATACATTGACAAAATAATTATAATGATATATGGAAGTTGGATTATTGTAGTCATTTCATAAACTAAAGGAACATATATATCAAATTCCATTAGCAAACAGAGCAGACCCTGATCAGATGGCTCCTATAGGAGCCGTCTGATATGGGTCTTCTCTGTTTACAAATGCGTGAAAAGGCGTTTATATGAAGGAAAAGGTTAAGCTACCACCTACCTGAAAGACTGGTATCGATATCAATACAGAATGCATAGATAATGTTGTTTCTTCTGTTTCTGTTTGTATTTACTTTATTATTTACAGTTTAACTACTATATCCTGAATTTCAATGGACCGTACACATGACTTTAACCATTTCCTCCATGAATACGCCTCTGTTAAATGGAAAAGTAGTAAAGTCAAGCAGGCAAAGCCACATACAAGACGCAACCACCACCAAAACACCGATAGACAGCATGACACACACACACACAACCACACACCCAAACGCACACTCACACACGAAATGAACACAGAAAACACCAAAAGACACACAAGAACCAGAGACACAATGGTTTCAAACTACAAAGTTCTAAAATTTTCCTTTTCTCTAGTTAATGCTCCTTTTCGGTAGATTTATTCAAAGTGGATGTATCTAAAATAGCCTATGGAGGAAAGACAACAGCGGTTGGAATCTTCCGGCTTCTAATGTGAACAATTTCTCAAGTTCACAATTCTGTATTGTAATTGTTGGAAGGACCGAAATGATACTTCGAGTTGTCCCGATTTTTTAGTTATCCAAGTTCGAGATATCGAAGGTCAACCGTATACAGTCAAACCCCTCTAAACCGGACGATCAATTTAGTATAAATATCGGTTTTGGAGACAGGTGGCAGCTTAATGCAGGGTGAAAGTCATGCAAAGGAGCTTTCTGCATGACTTTCACCCTACATTAAGCAGTCACCTGCCTAAATGTATCTTATTTATTCTCCACTAGAATTCCGGTTTAGAGGGTTTTTACTGTATATCAGATTTGGTTTGAATTTGTAAATTATTTCTTGACTTTGGTTGTATTATGCTTGTGCAATATTTACATTGTATTATTTACTCAGCCAAAAGTAGTGCATATGCTGCTCTTGCGAATGGACTTTGATTGATTAATTGATTTATTTATTAGTTACATGTAATATCAAGGTCTGGTTTAGAATGATTCTTCTATAAATGGCCGATGAAGGTCCAACAATTTGAACAATAACCGCTGGCTATACCGGTGCAAGGGATTACAGTAAACTCCTCTAAACCGGACGTTCGAGTCAGTCTTAATGTCGGTTTTTGACCTTTACTCAATGAATACTTATATACATGTAAGAAATGATGGCATCATGCATATCAATTACATCTAGATTAATGTTCATAATTGTAAATGAACACAAGGAAGTTTGGCCAAGCCAGAAACTATTGAATTCAGTCTATATTGTTTCGTAAGCAACCAGAGCAGGCCCTGACCAGACTGCTCCTACAGGATCTGGGTCTACTCTGTTTGCAAAGGCGTTGAAAAGCATACACATGGAGTAATGGGTTGAGACTAATGTCAGCTTAATGCAGGGTAGAAGTCATACAGACACCACCAAACGAGCTTTCATCATTACTTTCACCCTGTATTAAATATATTTGTCTTCATGACGATTATCCTGCATTAAGCTGAGCTTTTACGCTGCATTAAGGAGCTACCCGCCCAGGAAGATGTAAGGAACTTTCTGTGTGACTTTCAGCCTGTAGCCTGCATTAAGCTACCACATGTCTTACATATCAGTATTGATCTAATTGAACTTCCTGTTTAGATGGGTGTTACTGCATAACATGGTGTTCATTACAACGACATTGTTTTATACAACGACACATTCTGTGGGAACAAAAATGGTCGTTGTAACTACATGTAGCGCTGACTGAAATTGCTAAATCACTGTATCATATCTATTTTCAGTATCTCATACCT
Organism: Azorinus chamasolen; assembly: GCA_963576725.1. Classification (NCBI taxonomy): domain Eukaryota; kingdom Metazoa; phylum Mollusca; class Bivalvia; order Cardiida; family Solecurtidae; genus Azorinus; species Azorinus chamasolen. Next base: position 48,054,253 of record OY755246.1, on the reverse strand, counting down.
CATACAGCGACCACTCTAGACGTACAATAGTGTATATAACAATTGATAGCTTATTGTAAAGAGCTCCTGTAGGGGCATATTGACGAACAAAATCATGTTGAAAAACATTATGCTGTTTTCACATTATCCATTGTCTTTGTTACTTTGTGGTTGATAAGGGTCAACACTGTTGTGGCTTCCATCATCAGATCTACATATATAAAGATGCGTAGGAGCCGTCTGATCTGGGTCTACTCTGTTTACATGTTTATATGAAGGAAAGGGTTAAACAATACTGGACCATTCAACTTTGAAAATTCAGCATTGAAATGCTTTATAAACGCACATAGCATGGCGCTTGGAGAAGCGATGATGCCAGAAACACCAATTTAAGATGGATACTGGTAAATATGTAGAACACCATAGCCCCCCCCCCCCCCTCCCCCATCCCGCTGTTAGTTCTACTTTCTATAAATGAAAACTTTGGAAAGAAAGTTTAATCTGACGCACAGGAAAAACCTTCGCGAAAATGCACAATTTACGCTATGTTCGAAGTAAACATACTAGCAATTGGCTAGCATATAAATAATAAATAAATACGACTAAACAGTTTGATTTATTCTTTTCTTGCCAGACTAAACTTGCCGAAAATAGTATTAGAATGCGTATGGCCTGTGGAAAGCGTCCGCCTTAATGACGTTTCTATAACGATGAAATGGTTTCAAGCAGTTTTCATACGACCATATTTAGACACAGACACATCCATCCCCTTTGGCGCACTTTCGTTGTCTGATTTGTGCCTTTTTTCTTTAAACCGATACATTGTATTACCTATGAGAATTAACAGATACAGCAGAGTCTGTCTTAAACGACTATTTATTGATTGATCAAAGGACACTTAACCATCTAGTAATATTGTAATGTTCTGGACATTCAGAGCTCGAAATGCTCTTTCGTTATCCTTATGACGAATTGTGAAATGAACGCGAACTATTATGTCTCCCCCATTTATTCGGGGGATTGTTTTTGCCAGAGTGGTCTCCCTGTCTGTCCGTCCGTCCGGGCGTCCGTCTGTCACAAACACGTATCTCTGAAACTACTAGAGCTAGAGTCACAAAACTTCAAATGAATGTTCACCAGTATGAGTTGTTGTTTTGAGCTGTTTTTTAATTGTCTTCTCGAAAGCTTTGCAGTTATTACCCCTGATGACTTTAATTTAGATAAACATTGTGTTGCACGTACATGTATCGCTGAAACCGCTATGGCCAGGGTCAACAACCTTCACAGGAATGTTGACCAGCATGAGTTGTTGTGCACCTGGATTTCTTTGTCTCCCTTGATAACTTTGGAGTTATAGACAATACATACATTACACTTGCGTATTGGAAGAAGAATGAAGAGGGGAACATCTTGTTGTGACAAAAACAAACCTCTAGTTGATATCAACCTTGGATCGGCGATGATTTGGGTCTGTAATATCACCACTGTAACGATATGCTTCTATAGGAGCTTTTTGCATTACGTTTGACACGCATTAAGCTATCACCAGATTTAAAGACACATAACTGTATTACTTCTTTTAATGTTCGCTTAACCCATTCACTCATATTGACGACTTTTGACGACTCTGTAAAAGTCACTTTGTGAAATCATTGTGATAAATAGAGCATTTGCTCCTATAGGAGCAAATGCTCTATTTATCACAATGGTTTCAAACTACAAAATTCTATTTTTTCCTTTTCTCTATTTAATGCTCCTTTTCGGAGGCTGTATCAAACAACAACATATGAGGTAATGGCTTAAGACAGCACATACTTGCATTTATTCATACATGTACAGCTGAATAAAATGAAAACTATATATACTTAACAATCAGCCTACCACAAATGCCGAGCATAATAAGATATCAACCGCATATGTGTCCGTAACAAAACAACCCTACCCCACCCCCCCCCCCCCCACCCCCCACACACACACAGACTGGCATTTGCAAACAGTTTGGCTCCTAATCAGACACTGAGTTTACTCGACTTCTCATCAGGATCAAAGCTGCTTGATACTCGGTCAATAGTCACCCAAAAGCTTGAACAAATCGGAGGTCCTTTTTTACAAGGACTAGGTCATGTTAGTCTGACCAGGCCTACGTTTGTCTTTCTAAACATGGCGGAAACTGTCACTGCTTGTCTTGATTTGTGTTAAATCTTATCCCGCTATTCGAAACCTGACAGCATTTGCAAACAGCTTGGATCCAACTCTGAAGCTTTTGATTGGTCAGATCTGAGTTCTCAAGCTTTTGATTGGTCAAAGGCTCAACTCTAACCAATCAAAAACTTGAGAACGAACTCAGACTCAACTAAACGTTTTATAAGCATGGACCCAGATTTGATTTGACTATTTTGTGACATGCGATTGAAGAGTTAACGTGATGGATGCATTTCGAAAAGTACCACATTTCCCTGGTGTGATTATGTTCGTCATTAGTTGGAAGGTACATGTTCATGTATCAACTTACGACACACCTGAGTCCACATATGCAGAGAGTCTTGCGTTATTAACCCTTTCCCTCATATAAACGCATTTGCACGCATTTGCAAATAGAGTAGACCCAGATCAGACGGTTCCAAGAGGAGCCGTCTGATCAGAGTCTGCTCTGTTTGGTAATGTATTTTGTTTATTTTCTAAATTGGCTTCAATGTTAAACCGTTCACATTTCATTAAAACTAATTTGTCATTGAATATTGAAATTTTGAATAAACATAGAACAGGGAGAGGATTCACACTTATCCTGTTACAAATTGAAGCCTGCTCCATCTCAGATACTCAGTATTGTTTGTTTTATTTCGTTGCGTTAGCAACAGAATACAATGTTACCGATTCCCCGACTGCCATTCATGCCAAAACTTGCAGACCCGACAACCACCATTCTGCCGTGTCCCGCCTTTCAAAATAGCAAAATAGTACAATCATTCGATGTATACGAAAGGCGCTGAAAAACGTGGCATCCGGGAACAATCAAAGCATGAAAAGGCACCGTAACGTTGGCTTTGTTTTAGTATGTGCACTGTGGTACAACGTGGTCTGACCTGGGTATACCTAGCTATATCAGCGAGGTGTGGTACAGGGACATTAGTGACTCATGTCCCGCACTGTAGAGGTTATAAATGATATCTGTTTAAACTTCGACCTATTACAAGTTTACTTACCTTCTAATTCGTTTTAAGATTCCGAGACTTACTCTTCTAGGAACCATTTCATATTGGTTTACTCCGTTCGCAAAGGACATTAGTGACTCATGCCCTACACTATAAGGGTTACAAATGATATCTGTTTAAACTTCGACCTGGTCCAAGTTAACTAACCTTCTGATTCTGAGTCGTTCAAACTTCTAAGAGTTTCTCGGCTTGTCACCCAGATCTAAGCTGTTGCAAATGACATTCAAACTGAGCCTAGCAAGGTATAGGTTAGAATTTCATAAAACATAAACATAATTAGCTGACAAATAAAATTCAAACCGAGCTTAGCAAGGTAGAGGTTAAAGGTCATAAAATCTTAAATAAACATAATTGGCTAACAATTAAATTTCAAGCCTATCAAGGCAGGGGTTAGAATTTCATAAAAATAACATAAGTGGCTACCAAAATAAAATTCAAATCGAGCTTACCAAGGTAAAGGTTGGAATCTCATGCAAAATAAACATTATTGACCGCCAAATAAAATTTAAACCAATTTAAACCGAGCTTTGCAAGGTAGAGGTTAAAAGGTCATAAAATCTTAAATAAAAATAATTGGCTAACAAATAAAATTCAAGCCGAGCCTAGCAAGGTAGAGGTTGGAATTTCATACAAAATAAACATAAGTTGCTAACAAATACAATTAGTAACATCTTAAATTAATTTAGCACTTTCCTTCATATAAATGCCCTTTCATGCATTGGGCAAACAGAGTGGCCCCAGATCAGACGGCTCTGTTAGCTTATGAAATGATATAGATCTGATTGTAAAATTTCTACATATACCAAAACATCCTATGAAGATTTGCCATTATAAAAATTCGGTGGATATATACATATCTTTTGAAATAGCATTGTACGACAGACCCCAAGCAAAGCTATTGAAAAAGTGTCCTGATAACGGTTGTAAGTGGACACTTTTGTACGCACGTGATTCTTGTGGTTAAAACCTATCTACCTAGGATTTGAATTGGGTGAACCAAGGGGAAAAAATTTTGTACTCATTTGTGAAATATTCATTTTTATTCATTTTTAATCAAAATTAAAAGTCTACAACGTACTGTCGTACAAGTAAGATACATGTACTCGTCTTACTACCAAAGTGTCTTCTTACAACCGTTATCAGGACAGTTTGTTCGCATAACCTCAGACAAGTGTCCTCGGCTACGCCTCGGACACGTCTTCGGTCATGCGAACAAACTGTCCTGATAACGGTTGTAAGAAGACACTTTGGTAGTAAGACTCGTACTGTATCTATTACGTATCATATGCAAAATACTAGTACGATATCGTTCTTGATTTAAACGTGTAGTAATGGGCGCTTATATTGTCCCAATACGGTGCTCCCCTTTACGACCATGGACTGCACGTGCAAATTGATGTTTTCGTGCACAGTCGACATGTACTCAAAATTTATCACGAACCATTTGTGGTTTATGAAAGTCAGTGTTAATGCCAACATAAAGACGCTAAATTTCGTAAAAGTTTTGCTAAAAATGGGACGTTTGACGGACGCCCAAAGTCAGCAGGCCGTCGGTATGGTCGACGCTGGATTATCGTATCGAGACAGCAGGTCGAATGGGGTGTTCTCACCAAACGATCATGAAACTCGTCCAGAGACAACATCAGACAGGGTCTGTGGGTAATAGGCCGCGCCCAGGGCGCCCAAAGGTGACATCAAGACGTACTGACCGTCAAATTGTCCTCTCGCACCTTCTAAATAGGTTCCTGTCGGTTACAAAGCCGGCACGGGGGACACCAGGACTTCACAATGGCTGGATTGTCGCATCTACTGTGTGCCGTCGCTTAAAGGGGACAGCGTTACGTGCTCATAAGGCTTACCGGGGTAACGTTTTAAAATAACGCCAGAACGTCGACAAACCGGGTAAATTGGTGTATGTTGCACCGGGCATGGCTTAATCGGCAGTGACAAGGTGTACTTTTACCGAAGAATGTTTAGATATGGTCGACGGGCGAAGGCATGGAGACGTCGGGGAGAACGGTAGGCGGATTGTTGTGTGAGACAGGCTATGCGGTTGAGTTGGGGCAGTGTAATGGAGTGGGCAGGCATCTCTTGAAGGCATAAAACAACACTCGTCGTGGTTGGCCTAGTGGAATGTTGACAACATCTTAAAACCAGTTGTTGTCCCCTTTCTACAGACACACGGTGACGTTAACGCATACCAACAAGACAATGCCCGGCCTCATTCTGCAAGGTTAACATAGGGTTTCCTGAGAAACAATAATGTCAATACACTCCCTTGGTCTGCTTACTCGCCAGATCTCAGCCCTATAGAGCATTTGTGGGATCATTTAGGACGTACAGTGTATGACGGTCGACGTCACATCGGGAGCCGTCAGCAGTTCATCCAGACCCTCATGGACGGATGGCAGGCTATCCCCCAGTACCGTATACGGCGTCTGATACAGAGTATGTGGTTCAGAATCACCGCAGTTCATCGTGCACAAGGAAGACATACCCGTTACTGAGGTTTGTAACTTTTGTTTTTCCGGCGACCTTCTTAAAGCAAAGAATTGTCACATTTATTTTCGGAAAATGCGTACCAAACCATTTTTATCATTTTCATAACACTTCACCGTGTACAATATAATAATAAATGCATCTATATGTATTGTAGTAAAGGAATTATGGACATGCATATGGGTGGTAACTGTCTAGTGACGCTGATTATATTTATAATGTCACTACTTCTTACATGAATAATACGCAACAGCGAACCGGCTTACGGAAACAAGGGAGGCAATTCTTGATTTATTATATTCCATCATCGTCGTTTACCTCTCTTGAAATGTATGGCAGGTATCTATGAACAGTAAAAGTTCTCCGTGAAATTTAAACCGCGGTTAGAAAAGCAAGGATCGGAATTTCATAAAAATTAAACAGTTTTCCAAAGTAATATTACCGAATTATTGATTAATTACCTTCACATCTTTCAATTTTCATTGTACCAAGGCCAATATTAATTATCATATACTCACTGTGGGCCAACTACGTATTATTAAATATTTTGCTACGACAATTTATATGAGTATTATAATAGATTTGTTTTCCTACGAAAGCAACTTTGTTATCGTAGGAAAACATTTCCCAATTGATACACTGGCTTCGTAGGAAAACAAATCTATTAAAATACCCATATAAATTGTCGTAGCAAAACATTTGATAATAATACGTAGTTGGTCCCCAGTGATACTGTAGTCGTGGTACATTTATGGATACCTATGTTTAGTTTTCATGCCTTTATAAACAGAGTAAACCCAGATCAGATTGTTCGTGTGTGAACCGTCTGATCTAGGTCTGTTTTATTTGCTTCTGGAACATTACAAATCTGATTTTACAGTTTTTATAAATACCGAAACATCTGGTGAACATGTGCTACTATAAAAAAATAAACTTACAAATATTCATGATGTCATTATTTAATACATGCATATGCATCGGGGAAAGGGTTAACTAGTTCTATTGTATAACCTTAGCGTCTTTACTAGACAAGACTAGACTAGTGTGTAACTAGACAAGGGAGGCAAATGTTGATGATTATATTTTATGGTCGTGGTGTTCACCTCCCTTGGAATTAAGGAGGTATAAGTATTGGTCTGTAAGGTTGGTGGTAGCTTAATGCTCCTATAGAAGAAGCTTTCTGCACTTATTTTGCCCTGCATGAAGCAACCACCTGCTTTTTAAGACTCCTATGTTCAAAACATGAATGACCGCTTAACCCATTCCATCATATTGACGGCTTTTGACGACTCTGTAAAGGTCACTTTGTGAAACAATTGTGATAAATAGAGCATTTGCTCCTATAAGAGCAAATGCTCTATTTATCACAATGGTTTCAAACTACAAAATTCTTAAAAAAATCCTTTTCACTAGTTAATGCTCCTTTTCGGTAGATGTATTCAAAGAGATTGTATCTAAAAATAGCCTATGAGGTAATGGGTTAAGACAGTTCCTACTGTATGTACAGTGAACCCCAACTAAAACGGCCACTTTATGAATAATCATGAGTTTCAAAGCTGGTGGTTGCTTATTGTAGGACGAAAGTTATGCGGAGAGTCCCTGCATTACGCTCCAACTTATCTTTACTAACAAGCCATTTTAGAGAGGTTTTACTGCATTTCTCTGCATAACTTTCGTCCTGCATTAAGCTACCACCAATCTTTACAAACCCTAATAAGACAGTTTCATGGTGGTCGATTTAAAGAGGTGTTACTGGTTTTCAGCGCCAAAAGATTTCTGTGTAACTTTCGTTTTTCATTAGATAACATCTTCACTAACTCTATTAGAGGCACTTCACGACGGTCGCTTAACCCATTCCCTCCTTGACTATATTTGAATAAATCTGTCGAAAAGGAGCATTTTCTACAGAAAATGAACATTTTAGAATTGTTCAGTTTTTAAATAATTGTGATAAATAGAGCATTTGCTACTATGGAGCAATTGCTCTATTTATCAAAATGGTTTCAAAAAGTGACTTTTACAGAGGCAACAACATGCGTCAGTAGGAAAACATGAGTTAACCCATTCCCGCATATTGACGACTTTTGACGACTCTGTAAACGTCACTTTGTGAAACCATTGTGATAAATAGAGCATTTGCTCCTATAGGAGCAAATGCTCTTTTTATCACAATGGTTTCAAACTACAAATTTCTAAAATATTCATTTTCTTTAGTTAATGCTCCTTTTCGGTAGATTTATTCAAAGAGGTTGGGTCTAAAAATAACCTATGAGGTAATGGGTTAAGAGGGAGTTTACTATATTTTATTCGAAGTCACTTTTATCCAAGCTGTTTGACCATTTCCTTGTTCTATGTTTATTCCACATTTCAATAGCTTACCTGCTGAATATTCATGTACAAAATAGTTATAATGAAATAAGGAGGAGAATTATTGTAACCATTTTAGAAATTAAAGAAACAGATCTATCAAATTCCATTAAGAAACAGAGGAGTCCCTGATCAGAGGGCTCTTATAGGATCCGACTGACCGGGATCTCTCCTCACTGCAAATGTATGCAAATAGTGCGATGATATAGAGAAATCATAAAATAAATTTTACACATTCATCATTTTCAGCGAGAAACTTGGTCGTATTTTTAATTTTTAAATTTATCTTTCATAATGTCAAATAAAAGTCTATGTCATGCTAAATATATCCTTTTCTGATCAATAACGTCATACATGTACTATGCATGATAAATAAAGATAGTTTTCGCTTAACCCTTAGCCTGCTATGAAAATATGAAAATGCGGTATGCTTAACCCTTCGCTTGCTATTCATGTCAATATACCTACCTGTAAATAGCGAAGACCCAGATGAGGCAGCTCCTGCATGAGCTGTCTCATCAGGGTCTGCACTATTTACAAGTTGATTGTGCAATCAGTGCACTCCAAAGCAGTGATTGCACAGCGAAATACTTGTACACAGTGAAGATATATGTAATTATACAATAGGGCATGGGTAAAGAAGGAGAAATGTATTTCAAAATTCAGCAAGCGAAGGGTTAAGCTCCGAACTGTTGTCGTCATCACTTACTTCTGATTCGTTCAAGCGTTTGAGATATTATTGACAGAGTGTCACACAGCGTGGATCCTGATGAGACACCGAGTTAATCTGGATCCAAGCTGTTTGCAAATGAGAGAGAGGTGAGGTCGCGCTTAGCAGGCTAAGGGTTAATGTTGATCTTGCTTTAAAACTCTCTGCACCCGTTACTCCATGAATATTCATATAGAAATTACTACGTCATGAAATACTAATTACTTTCATTTTTATAATGGTACATGTATATGAACACAGAGAATTTTGGTCATGGCAGAAAGTGCAGAGTCATACATGTATCTATATTATTTCATAAGCAAACAGAGCAGATCCTGATCAGACGGCTCCTACAGGAGCCATCTGATCTAGGTATACTCTGTTTGCAAAAGCATAGAAAGGCGTTTTTATTGGGGTAAAATGTAAATAATTATGGGATATCGCCATAAAATTATGTGGTTATGTATCCAATATACGCCCTATACTTAAAAATATACTGGAATGTTACAAACCTTTGCCATCAAAATTATTACGTTACTGGCCCATGACTTACTCCTGTATCTGTTGAATAATTACAACTGGTACCTCATTTACTGAATACCAATTAAACGCAAATTTGTATCAAAATTTATCACTGAAGAAAATGATTATTATGACAAACAGTGCAGACCCTGATCAAAGGGCTCCTGAAGGAGCCCTTTGATCTGGATCTACACTGTTTGCAAAATTCTTATACATTCCGGTACGGCACATTAATGATTAAGTTTGTTCGTGAAAGTGGGCGCGGCTGGGCTGGGTATGGTGTGGTAAATTCATGTAGCATTCATATTGTACACGAACCCTTTTAATGCTGAATGTTCAAAGTGGACCGGCCCGTCAGTATTTAACAGAAGATTCCATTCAGTATGAAAGGTTTAGATTTGTTAGAAGCTGATGCATTTCAAACAAAGCTGACCCTGATCAGAGGACTCCTCTACATTGTCTGCAAATGCAAGTACGCTGGTTTCCCGCATTCAAAATGTTAAGCGTTAATGTACTACTGAAATACATGTACATGTATACACAGTAGAACCGGGCTTTTAAAAAAGCGACCATGCATTAATTCAACATAGGAGTTTTAAAAATCAGGTGGTTGCTTAATACAGGACAAAAGTAATGCAGACATAAAACTCCTATCGGACCTTTCTGCATTACATTTGACCTGCATTAAGCAACCACCTGCTTTTAAGACCAATAATTAGATCTCTCTTTGATGGTGGCTTAACCCATTCCCTCATATTGACGACTTTTGACGACTCTGTAAAAGTCACTTTGTGAAACCAATGTGATAAATAGAGCATTTGCTCCTTTAGGAGCAAATGCTCTATTTATCACAATGGTTTCCAACTACAACATTCTAAAGTTTTCCTTTTCTCTAGTTCATGCTCCTTTTCGGTAGATTTATTCAAAGAGGTTGTATCTAAAAATAGCCTATGAGGTAATGGGTTAAGGCTGATTCTACTGTATATATTGTACTACTGAGGGATGGTTAATATGAATGATGAATATTCATATAGGAAATAATGACGTCATGAATATTAATAAGATTAATGGCATATGAACACGGGACATTTTGCCTCAGGCAGAAGCTGCAGAATCAGATCTATATTACACCATAGGCAAACAGAGCAGACCCTGACCAGACGGCTCCTATAGGAGCCTCCGATCTGGGTCTACTCTGTTTGTAGATGCTTCAAAATGCGCTTTCATAAGGGAAAGGGTTAGGTACATAAAGACACTTCCATTAACCCATTTGCTCCCACGATCCATTATATGGGACGTAGGCAAACAGTGTAGACTCTGATCCGACGCCTGCATAATTGCACGCTACACACCGCCTGGATTCAGCGAATATTTGTGCCAGGTTATTCATAATCAATCCATGCTTATCAGAGTGAACACAGAATTGGGGGAGTTTGATCCCTAAGTGTGATATTGACCTTTGAGGGAGAAAGAGACATGGGTCTTGCGCGCGACGCGTCGTCTATATGTGATGAACATGTGTGCCAGGTAATTTCAAAACGAATCCGTGCATGTGTTACAGAGCGGACATGAAAATGGGGAAGATACATGTATAACCATTGACCCCTCTGTTTGACACTGACCTTTGAGAGAATGTCTGGGTCTGTAGCGCGACTTGTTGTCTTAATGTGGACATTAGTGCCAGAATATTCCCATAACAACTTAGCATTGTCAGAATTACATGTACATAGCGGACACAAAAATGAGGTCGGACAGATGGACGGTCGGACTGACCAACGAACTATTCAGTTACTATAGGCCACCATTTTCTCAGACTGGGGCATAAAGATAAACATAATTATATGTTATATAGTGTTTCTTTTGAAAGATAAAATCGTTGCAGAGAAATGAAATATTGCACAACGGACCATTTGCAAATAACTACCATGAAAGCATGTGTTAACCCGTTCCCTGTTCAATACTCATGTAAGAAATCATGACCTCGTGAATATCTAGTAACTGAAGCTTTATACTGTAGACCTTTGAAGGATTTGTTTTACTTTGGCACCAGGTCTATATCATGTCAAGAACAAATAGAGCAGAACCTGATCAGAGGGCTCCGATAGGAGAGGGTTAATGAAGGAAAGGATTAACCCTTTCCTCCATAAAAACGCCTTTTTACGCCTCTGTAATAACCACATCTTGAAACCATTGCGATAAATAGAGCATTTGCTCCTATAGGAGCAAATGCTCTATTTATCACAATGGTTTCAAACAACACAATTTTAAAATTTTACTTTTCGCTAGTATGTGCTCCTTTTGGGTAGATTTATTCAAAGAGATTGGCTCTAAAAATAGCCTATGGAGGAATTTGATGGTTTAATCCTTTACCTAATAGAGGCGTCTAAATGTTCATAAATGCATGTGTATTGACCTTGGCAGAAACCGCTGAATCAAATTCGTATAATTCTATAAGAAAGCGGAGCATCCGCTTATAAGCCGGCTAATACACGAGTCTTGTGATCTAGATCTACTCGTTTTGCAAGTGCGCTAAAAGAAATATCTATAGAGCAATTGGTAACATCGTTGTAAACAGAGTAGACCCAGACCAGATGACGCATGCAGGAGTCCACTGACCAGGGCTACTCTGTTTGCTAATGAAATTATGTAGATGTGACACTACGGTTTCTTCCACAGTTAATACATGTATATGTGTTTTATAAAAGTATGTATACAGTAAAACCTTTCTATAACGGCCACTAAATTGTGTTAATTATTTTATATTTAGGGCAGATGGCCGCTTAAAGCAAGGTGAAAGTAAAACAGAACGCTCCTATAGGAGCGTTCTGTTTTCCTTTCACCTTGCTTTGAGCAACCACCTGCCTTTAACACAAAATACTTGATGTAATTTAGTGGTCGTTATAGAGAGGTTTTACTGTATGTTCATATACCATTATAAAATTAAGAAATAAACATTCATGGCATCTTTAATTACTGTATACAGTAAATTCCCTATAAACCGGACGTTAAACTTAGTAGAAACACCGGCATTGGAGGCAGGTGGCATTTTTTGCAGCTTTCTGCTTGACGTTCACCCTGCATTCAGCAGTCTCCTGCTTAAAAGTATCTAAATTCTTGTCTACTAAAATCCGGTTTAGATGGGGTTTACTGTAAATGTTTTTGGCGTAAAGGGTTAAGTCAGTTTTTACAACTGCAAAACAATTTCTATCTATCTATCTATCTACAAAATATACATTTTTATAATTGGCAATTATGTTGGACTCACAGAAAGATCCCTTGTATTACATGCGACCGAATCCAGGCAGTTTTGGTAGCCGTTTTATAAATGTATGTACCAGGAGTCTCAACAGAATCCTAACGCTTGACAAATGGTTTATTTTTACCAATTCTTGGGTCTATTAAAACTAGAATTCCACAGGTGTTCGAACAATTAAGTCTTGGCCGCTAAATGTGAATCTGTGATTACTTATGTTATCTGTTTGTGCTCGGATGAGACATGTCATGTTATCGAGGACCCATCAGGACAAATCGATGTCTCATTAGGATCCAAACTGTTAAATACTGTAATTGTATTTGTTTGTAAAACCAAAACAGGGGAATAATATAAAAGAATTGTATTTGTAGCAAACTACACATTTTGCAAAAGACACTATGTACATGTAGCAGTAAAAAGGTTAACCCTTACAATGCTGAATTTTCAAATGGACTGTTCGAAAATACAAACAGGTCAAGCTTACAGTGGACAATTAGGAAGTGTCCTAAAGAAAAATGTAGCATGGCAAATATTGCAGATCCCTTTGAGAGGGCTCCTTTATGTGCCCATTCATCTGGGTCTACACTGTTTGCAAATGAAATTAGTGACTCGTTTCTCGCATTGTAAGGGTTAACTCCACTTTTTTATTCAAAGCTTGTGCAACGGAATGGAAATCATTTCCATTTTATCGCTTCTTGTTTACAGGATAAGTCGTCTGCTCGAATTTTACATACAGTAAAACCCCTCTAATGCGACAACCAAAAAAGGGGCATAATTCACAGTGACAAAGGCAGGTGGTACATGTAGCTTAATGCAGAACGAAAGTTATGCAGAAAGCTCCTATAGGAGTGATCTGCATAACTTTCGTCCTGCATTAAGCAACCACCTGCTTATATAGACAGCCATGTTTATTCGGTAAGTGGTCGCATTAGAAAGTTTTTACTGTATTTGCTCTGTTTCACTTTTGTTTATAAAACGTAATCAGCTTGTCAAACAGCTTAGAAGTTGGTGAAACACCTAGTTGTTCGGCGTCTTATTTGGATCCAATCTGTTTGCAATCTTACTCGCAGATATGATCCATTTCTGACATTACCAGATCTACTCTCATGTCAACTTGCACCGAATAGAAATCGCTAAATCGTTCGATGTCAGGTTTTGTGGTTTGCTAAATAGATCCGTCTGCTTCAATGTTTTCATATCTTGTTTAACCCTTTCACCGCCAACGTCGCCTAAATGCACCAAGACAAATAGTGCAGTCCCAGATCAGATATGTGCTTTATTCCTTTGAAATTTGCATTTATTTATCTCATTTCCTTATTGTACCAAATTATTTAACAAAAATGGATTTCAGACGACAGTTTGAAATTTGGCGCCGAAAGGGTTAAAATATCAACAAAATCACAGAAACAGTTGAACCCTGATTCTAACGCAATCTGTCAATTTTCTGCAATCTGATTGGCTCATGTGACTAAATTTGCGGCATATAAAAACTGTTTTATATGTCGCAAATTCAACCAATCGAAAACGGCCGAATAACAGCATTAGCCTGTAAATATATTAATGCGCTTTGTTTATCAAACACTTAGATCTACCGATAAATTCGTATGCATACACTGACATATATTCAAGTTCAGTCCGGTATTTTGAAAGTTATTAATTTCCATTCTTTGTCACGACTTGACCGGTCTTTTATATGTCATGTGGAGAATTATTGATATACTCAAAGCGTTGTGATTCAGATTCAACCTTATTTATCATACTATTCAAACATAACGTTATAACGTGACGTCATTGTTACAGACGACGTTTTTGCGTACGGCGCCAAAGACTAAGATAACGTTACGTTTCCTGACATGTGTATTGAAAGTGTATTGAAATGTAAAATAGCTGTCGCATAATGATTCATGACAAATGTAATAGTTAACTTACAACTGGGCCGGTGTTTTGACTGTGTAAACCAGGGTGAAAAAATCCAGTTATTTTAAGAAATCTGAGAGAAACTGGGCACTATTTCTCGCCTCATCACTCATTCAATCACCTGCGCGCATAGGATATAACAACATTTTGGCATTTTTCGTGTTAAGATTGCGTTAGAATAGGGTTAATCCTACTGTAATTTGAAATTTGCGACGGTATATGAGGTTTTTAACGGTCGCAAATTATTTTAATGGCGACGCCTTCTAATCCTACTGTAATTTGAAATTTGCGACGGTATATGAGGTTTTTAACGGTCGCAAATTATTTTAATGGCGACGCTGAAGGCGTCGAAGGCGTCGCCATTAAAATAATTTGCGACCGTTAAAAACCTCATATACCGTCGCAAATTTCAAATTACAGTAGGATTAACCCTATATTTGACACCGTGATATTGGGCGACTCAACTGGGCCCGAATTGTTTGTATTCGCGACTTTCAAACAATTAACTTTTACTCAATAGGCACGTCTATTAAAGCCCTTGAAAATAGAATAGACCAAGATCGTCTGATCAGGGTATTCTCTATGCGCTTAAATAATAGTATATTAAGCGTTGATTATATAATTTTGACATGACATAAACTTCCCTTACTCATAATATTATTATAAAAAATTATTTCATTAGAATTCAGAATGTCATTTTATCTTTTCTGAACAGTAATGCAGTAAAACCGGAAGCTTAGCTGAATCCACGTGTAATGTATGCACCGTGGCTAAAAGTGTCCGGTGACATGCTTCCCCGGGAAAATATAGAATTGTGTACTTTTGAAACCATTGTGTTAAATAGAGCATTTGCTCCTATATAAACAAATGCTCTATTTATCACAATATCTTCAAAAGGTGACTCTTACAGAAGCGTCAAAAGGCGTCAATATCAGGGACTGACAGGACAGAACGTTTATTAAAGTATATCCACCCCTAACCTTAGATGTTTGTTTCATTAAGGTCACTATAATGTTTTCACCTTTCAGACTGATGTCATTAAATGGCATTACGCTTGCTAAGGGTGGACTTTGTGACTAGAGTTGTAAACAGCAAACTACAGTTGAACTTCGATATCTCGAAGTTCAAGGGACCATAAAAATTAGTTCGAGATAACAGAGGTTCGAGTCATCCTATTTATAACCTGAACAATTATTCATATTCACAGCTTAATGCAAGTCAAAAGTAATGCTGAAAGCTCCTTCAGGAGCTTTCAGCATTACTTTTGACCTGCATTAAGCTGTCACATGTGTGTCTAGATATATGTAGTGAAACATTTTAGAACAATTCTGTATTGTAAATTTTGGAAGGACCGAACTTTTTAGTTCGAATTATCCCGAAGTTCGAGTTATCCGAGTTCGAGATATCGAACTTCAACTGTACCTCGGGTCTCATTAGGGTCTTAACTGTTTGAGACTCAGGCTGTATGTTTGTAGAAGAAGAAGAACTCAGATTATAATTACGGACAATACAGCATTTAGAAAAGGCGACCATTTATTCATATTGCAAAAGGTTAACACATACAGCAAAACCCCTCTAATACTAACTGTTAATTTAGTATGAATTTCGGAGACAATTTGCAGCTTAATGCAGGATGAAAGTCGTGCAGAAAGCTCCTAAGAGATTTCTGCATGACTTTCACCCTGCATTAAGCAGCCACTCTCCTAAAAGTATCTAAATTCTTCTCTACTAGAATTCCCGTTGCAGAGTACAGGGGTGTTACTGTAGAATATATTAACACTTTACTTAACTAAAAGTTCATAACACTCCAACCATCGTGAATATCCATTCAACTGATTGTGGCGTTGAAATATCGATTGGAATTGCATTTAGCAGAGAATCAATCCTGCTACATTGTATATACAATACAATAACACCTCTCTAAGGTGACCATATATAGAGGATACAACATGAGTGGTCAATGAATATTCCAAATATAAAACGAGGTGTCTAAAATGATATAATGCGAGGCTTTGCCGAGCATTATATCATTCTAGATAACGAGTTTTTTTATATTTGGAATATTCAATGACCACGAATGCTGTATTCTATTTATCACATTACCTCAAAGAATACGCATTTACTAGATCCAAATACACTTGACTATTAGTACTTTGGGTTTGTTTTATCACAGTTGTGTGTGATTCGGTCAAACCAACTAAAAAGTAGATCCTAACAAAATTTCATTTATTTTGTCCACAACAAATTGATACTTGTGTTTCATGGTTGAAAACACCTAGTTATATAATCAGGCAACCTAGAAAATAAACAAGTGTCTTTTCATACATCAGAAACGTCTAAAGCAACACCTACATGTACAAGTGCGATGACGTCATTCTTGGCAACCGTCTCGCGACCAAAGTAGGTCAACAATCATGTAAGTTTTGAGCGCCATGAATGGCTACATTTCAGTTGTGTCACTATCGGTCAATCTAGATTCGTTTTCTGGTTGGACTTCTCGATTTTGCTGGATTATCATTCTGGTGGATATGTACATGGAAGGTTCCGCCATGTATTGGGGCGGCGAAAATGCTTTGGAAACCACCAGTGACATGGAAATTTGACGATGATGCAGCGTGTAAAGATCTCGGAGTTCAGCTGTACTGGACCACAGGTGCTAGGCGTGTGGCCATTTCACAAATACTGCTTATAAATACCTTCAAATACGTTTAGACATCATAACTTGACATTATAAAAAAAAGAAAAAAAAATGAAATTTTTTCATTTTTTTTTCTTTTTTTTATAATGTCAAGTTATGATGTCTAAACGTATTTGAAGGTATTTATAAGCAGTATTTGTGAAATGGCCACACGCCTAGCACCTGTGCACTGGACATGCTCTTGTGACCTGGTTATGGGAGGTGTTATGATTGCTGTCAATTGAGTGGAGGATAGATGAGATCATTTTGTACTGGTTCTGATTAATGCGACTGTAGTTGTTGATTGAAGCCATGTTCCTGTGACCAGATATTTGAATTATCTGCATGGTTCGCGGGAACATCGTTGTCACCCATCTTTGGTATTTTCTGGGGCTGTGGTAGGACAAGTGTTTGTAAGTAGAGGTTCCGGAGCGCTGGATCATGTGTTTCATCATGGTACAGAACTACAGACAATGTTTACACGATAGGACTTCTACGGAACAATATATATACACGTTGTTCGGCGAAGATGATCATGACTGGACAGTAACTATTGTTGATCAATGCTATGTATAATGGACAGTCAGGCTCGGAATAACCTGGGTGTTGTCTTTTGGCATGCTCTCTGTACAATACTATTGGGCATCTGTTTGGATTGTCCAAGTTTACCCATATTTTTGGCTTTCACAACGCATATGTATCTCGAGGGTTGCTTCCCGTGTTTGCCATGTTTGTTTTGATTTTTTGACAGCGCGTATGAATACAAGTTAGGTCAGAATATACAACGAGTTGTATAACAAACCTTCAATATCGCGAATATAGTTCCCAAGTTATAACACTGCCGGGCCAGACGTAATGTGATACAATTTATTAACCCTTTCATCATAAAAACACCCTTTCACGCATTTGCAAACAAAGAACATCCTGACAAGACGACTCATATTGGAGCCGTCTGATCAGGGTTTGCTCTTTCGCTTGTCAGATCTTATAGATGTGACCGTTCGGTTTCTATCAATAAGAGTTCCATTACAAATATTCAACTACTATATCTTGATGATGTCATTAGGTATTATATGAATATTTTTCAACATTGAAAGGGTTCACATATGAGTCTCTAACAACAAACGGTAGCTTAATGCGGGGGAAGTCAATACAGAAATATTCTATAGGAGCTTTCTGTATTACCTTTGATCTGAATTAAGCCACTACCTGCTTACACAATCCAAACTCATACTTTTTTTTTGAGTGGTCGTATTGGTGAGACTTTACTGTACAAGCAAACATACAGTACACTGGTCAGACAACTGCTACAGGAGCTATGTCGCTCTAATTAAAAGTCAGATGTCTCCAGTAAATGGCTAAATGCACATACATGTACAGTAAAACCTCTCTATAACGACCACTAAATGTTTGCATGTGATACAAGCGTATTTTGGGCAGGTGGTTGCTTAAAGCAAGATGAAAGTCAACCAAGGTGTTTTACTTTTACCTTGCTTTAAGCATCACCTACCTTTAACACAAAATAGTTGATGTAATTTAGTGGTCGTTATAGAGAGGAGTGCATAGCATTAACCTACCACTCTGCTGTGTGGGTCATACTGCTTACACCACAAGAGCAAATGCTCTATTTACATGTATCGCAATGGTTTTAAGAGTATACAATTCTAAACGAACTCTTTTGTTTTGAGTAAATGCTCCTTTTCAGTAGATTTAATCAACGAGGTTGTTACTAAAAATAATCTAGGAGAGAATGTGTTAATTACTTATTTATACAATAATTCATGATTTCATTATTATAAAGATCAATAAACAATTACATTGGTTTGGCCATTTCAGAAACTATAAGCTGATCTTTATCGTTCCGTAATCAAACAGAGCAGACCCTGATCAGACGGCTCCTATAGGAGCCGTCTGATATGGGTCTACTTTGTTTGCAAAGCCGTGAAAAGCCGTCTCTACCAGTTAATGAGTATCTATATACGTATATGTATACAATGGAAATGTTGAATGATGTCTGAACATACTTGACTAGGCTTGCTGAGATATCGTCATTCCAAAGCTTCTGCACATGTAAAAACTGTATTAACCCTTTCCTCCATAAATACGCCTCTGTAAAAGTCACCTTATGAAACTATTATGATAAACAGAGCATTTGCTCCTATAGGAGCAAATGCTCTATTTATCACAATGGTTTCAAACTACAAAATTCTAAAATATCCGTTTTCTCTAGTTACAATGTAATGTTCCTTTTCGGTAGATTTATTCAAAGTGTCTGGGTCTAAAATAGCCTATGGAGGAAAGGGTTAAGCGACACCGTATTGCATTAACATAAACGACATGTAGTTGTAGGACAAATGGTCGCTTAAAACAGGTTTCACTGTGTGGTTTTATTGGCTGGTCGAATTCTTTCATCCAAATGACTTTTTCCACATTCACTCTCCAGAACGAGATCTTAATCACGATCGTGTCGGAGTCATAATGTATGTTATTATGATATTATAATAAATATTCTCGCCGTAAGGATATTGAGGTAATATGGCTAGAGTTTATTAGTGTAGATGGGCCATTAAATGGAGTATTATTATCGACCTCCCAACTCCAATTCTGACTATAATTCACTGAATAAAGGTTCTTTCTATTTATATTTTAACCCTATTGTATGTTTATTCCAAGTTCCAATACCTACTGAATTTCATTGACAATAGCTATAATGAAATATGGAATGTGGAGCATTGTAGCCACTTTAGAAATTACTCTGTTTGCATATGCGTGAAAACACGTTTATATGAGGGATAGGATTCATGCGGGTATACCATAGATGACATGACCACTAACATTTTACCGCGTAGAGATGTCTTTTAACGACTTTGCAGACAGAGCAGACCCTGATCAGACAAGTTCTACAGGAGCTCTCTGATCTGGATATACAGTAAATTATGTCTTAAGCGGCCATCAAATATAGGTCGTATTATGGGAGCTTTCTGCATTGCTTTTGACCTGTATTAACCCTTTCGCTTATGTAAGCGCCTTCAGACGCAACTGCAAACAGAGTAGACCCAGATCAGACGTCCGCCTGATCAGGGTCTGCTCTGTTTGCTTATGGTGTAATATAGATCTGAATCTACAGCTTCTGCATGAATCAAAATGTCCTGTGTTCATATGTCATTATAAAAGATAATAATCTTATCAATATTCATGACGTCATTATTTCCTACATGAATGTTTATCAGGGAAAGGATTAAGCTACCACCTGCTATCACCTAAAACTCATACAGTAAACCCTCTCTATAACGGCGACTAAATTGTGTTAATTATTTGGAATTTAGGGCAGGTGCCGCTTAAAGCAAGATGAAAGTAAAACAGAACGCTCCTATAGGAGCGTTCTGTTTTACTTTCACCTTGCTTTAAGCAGCCACCTGCCTTTAACACAAAATACTTGATGTAATTTAGTGGCCGTTATAGAGAGGGTTTACTGTATGTTCAATAAATGATTGGCCGTTTAGGGCAGGTTCTGCTGCACTCTGTTTTATGAAATAATACAGAACTGAGTCTGCAATTTACCACATGGCCTCAAAGCCATGACATTATGTTCATATACCATTATAAACAAAATATATAATTACTGCTCATGATGATGTCATGAATACTTGTATGAATACTCATGACGTAAAATATAACGGACCATACTGATCATTCACCCTCGCTTATTAACCTTTAGCCTACTATGAAAAGTGGGTCTGCTTAAGCTCCGATCTGTTGCCGTCGTCACTTACTTCTGATTCATTCAAGCTTTTGCGAGACCATTGACAGAGTGCCAAACAGTTTGGATCCTGATGAGACGCCGAGTTACTCGGCGTCTCATCTGGATCCAAATTGTTTGCAAATGGCAGTTAGGTCGCGCTTAGCAGGCAATGGGTTAGTATCATACTCGTTCGAAATAACAATAGTATTTCCTTTGACGGGGTAGACGATCTCATTCGCCTTCCAAGATCAATGTTATCACTGCCTTAACACATTATCCCCTAATGACGCATTTTTGCGCATCTATAAAAGTCACGTTATGAAACCATTGTGATAAATAGAGCATTTGCTCCTATAGGAGCAAATGCTCTATTCATCACAATGGTTTCAAACAACAAAATTCTATTTTTTCCCATTCCTCTAGTTAATGCTCCTTTTCGGTAGACACATTCAGAGGTTGGGTCTAGGAGAGAATGAGATAACCATCTACTCTCTAAATATGCATTTCAACACAGTTATTGGCAATAAAAAGGGGTAACCTTATATCCCCTATATGTACATTTTTCACACCTTCGCAAACAGAGTAGAGCCAGATCAGACGGCTACTATTGGAGTCGTCTGGTCCGGGTCTGCCTAGTTGCTTATGAAACAATATAGGTATGCTTCAAGTATCTGAAATGGCAAACAATCCATTCTTATTTTCCGATATACAAATTGAGGAACAGGTTGTGTTATTGACAGCCATGGCTCGTATGATATACAATACTGTATGTGTATCAGGAACAAGTTGTGTCATAGCTAGTCACATATTACATTCCATACTGTACGTATATCAGGAACAAGTTGTGTTATAGATAGTCACATAAACATGACAGTTTATACAGTATGTGCAGCAGAGACTAGTTGTATTACAGATAGCCATGGTATTCCATACTGTGCGTGTATCTGGAACAAGTTGTGTTATAGCTAGTAACATATAACATTCCATACTGTACGTATATCTAGAACAAGTTGTGTTACAGAAATTCATATATGACATTCCGTACTGCATATGCAGCAGGGACTTGGAGTATCATAGATAGTCATGGCTCGTATGACATTACATACTGTTTGTGTATCAGGAACAAGCTGTGTTATAAAAAGTCATGTTTACAGACCACCACCGTCGCGGGAAAACGGTCTTCTTGACTTTCTTGAAAATGAATGGTCACTTTTCTTATCTAAATTTGCAACCACTGACAAACAAGTCATTTTTGTAGGGGACTTAAACATCCATCTTGACATTCCAATTGCCAGAAACACATTTAACTTTATTAGTACACTCGAATCATTTGGAGTGTGACAGTGTGTGAATGAAGTCACCTACATTGGCGGAATACCCTAGATATTGTCATTACGAGAGACGGCGATGACTGTGTGTCAAATATTGAAGTCACTGACCCAGAACTATCTGACAGGAGTGTTAAAATTTCAAAGAAAATGCGACAATATATCCTGTTTCATTTCGAAAACGTAGGGCATTTAATGTCGACTCATTCAAAAGAGAGCTCCTCAACTCAGAATCCACCAAAGCAAGTATGCAAATGACAAATGTTGATGAGCTGGTTAACACATATACACAAACATCGGTGGCACTTGACAATAAACATGCACCACTGTGTATTTAAATTATAACTATCAGACCATCATGTCCGTGGTAAAGAAACTGCTTGATGCTAAACGTGTAAGGCGCAAGTTGGAACGGAGCTGGAAAAAGTCTCCCAGTAGACTATCAATTGTACATAGAACATTGTGTCTAAGTGAACAAACTGCTAACAAAGTCAAATGTCGATTTCTACTCTCGGAATGTAAAAATCATGCCAAAGGGACTCAAAGAGTCTTTTCAAAGTCACTAAGTACATGTATCTGCTGGGTGCAACTAGCGTTATACCATTTTTTCTAAAACTCCATCTTCAAAACAAGTCGTAACATACTCCAGCAGACAAGAAGACAAGTAGACAGAATACGGTCAGGCTCTGTATCTCATGATCCCGTTACCACTGAAATACAGCATTCAGCGGCGTCTTTAGATATTTTTGCTCCAGTTAACTGGAAGAAGTAGAACAAATCATTAAACCCCCCCCTACTGTAAACTCCTCTCTAGACACTGCCTATGTTCCAACATATTTCAATATGTATCATCTTTTAAATATACACAATGTTCTATATATGGATTGCTGTATAACACTTCCCAAAGCAAAGTAGTTCGGCCCCAAAACAAGGATACTTAATACACATAGAGAACGTCTATCGACGTTCGTCCTACAGAACTGCTTGCAAAATATTGTTTGATGAATATCCTGTCAGTTATTAAATGGACGCTGTTTCTAAACACTTGATGTATATGTCGCATTGTGTTGGTTGGGGTATCTTGATGGTAGGGATAGTCCATAATATCTTTGCAACCCTCTAGACCGCGGTTCGAAGCAGCATTGTGTGTCTCAATCAGTGCCAATTGATCTGATATTACAGTACTCCATTGCCATTTGGTGCATATTTTTTGCAAGCTTTGTATTGCATTGTGTAGTTAATATTAACACATTCAAGCTTATTCCTTTACCCCATGAAGACGCACTTGCACGACCTTGCAGACAGAGTAGACACATATCAGACGGATCCTGTAGGAGCCGTCTGATCAGGGCCTGATTTGTTGGCTTATTGAATAATAAGGATACGGTTCTACAGTTTCTGCTTTGCCACAGGTTCATGTGTTAATATGATATTTGGTTTAAAACCATCATGTTTATATTCATGATGTCACAATTTCTTACATAACCTTTCATGGTGTACATATACATGTGTAGGGTTACGTATAAGTAGGTACAGTAAAACCTCTCAATAACGGCCACTAAAATATGTTAATTAGTTAGTTTTTAGGCAGGTGGCATCTTAAAGCAAGGTGAAAGTAAAACAGAACGCTCCTATAGGAGCGTTCTGTTTTACTTTTATCTTGCTTTAAGCAGTCACCTGCCTTTTACAAAAATACATGATGTAATTTAATGGCCGTTATAGAGAGGTTTACTGTATTATTTTGTCACAGTGGATTAATTTATACGTAATAGTAGAGTATGGACTGACATCACTCATTGCCTATTGACCTTGGGTACATGTATGTGTCGGTATCATGACTGGTTCACATATTCTATGGTAAAGTAAAACATGCGTCACGGCGGCTTAACCCTTTCCCTGTTCTATGTTTATTCTAAATTTCAATACCTACTGAATACCCATTGACAAAATAGTTATAACGAAATATGGAAGATGGAACATTGTAGCCATTCTAGAAACTAAAGAAACAGATATATCAGATTCCATTAGCAAACAGAGCAGATCCTGATCGGAGCTCCTGCAGGGGTCTACTGTTTGCCAATGCGTGTATACACGTTTATACAAAGGTAATGGTTAACTCTTTCTTAGCTCGTCTGTTTTTCTAAGATGCAAATATGAGCTATTATTGTAAGGTGGAGTATTCATGCATTTTTGTGTGAAGCTTCACACGCTTGTTCACCGTCAAAATGGCTACAATAGAACATACTGTTGTTTACTACTACCGCATGCGGTGCTCTTGCAATCTGTATCGTATGAACCCTTTCAACATTGAATTATCAGAATTGAATAGTTATTGTTTTTGTGCGCGGCGTATGTCTGTCCGTCTGTGCTAACAAGTCCTGTTTATGCGACTGTGAACAAAATATATTTTGTTCTTATAGGTTTTATGTGGTTATTTTTCATTTTATAAGGCAATTTTGAACACAATGATAGCCATATAATTCACCCAATCCGTAAGAATGTATGTCCATCCGTCTGTCCGATTTTAATTTGTCCGCGCGGTTTCTCCAAAATCTTTGGTCGAATTTTGATGAAACTTTATAGGATTGATCAGCACTATGCCTAGTTGTGCATATATTATTTCTGTTTCGGTTCAATGCTTTTCTGCTGAGTTATGCGATATTGAATTTTTTACATGGAACAGTTTGTCCGAGCGATGTCTCCAAAATCTTTCGTCGGATTTTAATGAAACCTCATAGGATTCATCAGCATCACGCCTAGTTTAGCATATCTTATTCCTGTTCCTATGGGTTGATTTTCTGCAGAGTTATGGAATATTTTACACAGAAATATTTGTCAGTGCGGGAGAGGATGGGGAGACAGCAGTTTTTGTATCAAAAACAATTCTTGTTTTGTTTGGTTTGGTTTTTGTTGGATTTTGTGTTGCTTTAACAGTATTGCCGTCATATCACGACGTCCAGGTAATTACAGGTGGATGATGATCCCAGAGGCTCTTCCGTGCACGCAACAGATTGCATTGTTTCGTGCACAGAAGGACATCCGGGTAGAACCACCGACCTATCGCAAGCCAGATGGAAGGCTTCCTTGCATGAAAAAGCCAAATGCCCAGACCGGGGTTCGAAACCAATAGCCCATCTATATTTAACCATAGTGTCCACGTAGTATGAAAGGCTTAAACTTGAAACCAGAGGTGTGAATGACACACAGTGCATATCATGATCCCGTAGGAATCATCTGATCATGGTCTGCACTGTTTGCATTTGACAGTACATGCTTGTCCTAGGTTTAAAGGGTTAACGAACTCGTATAACTGTGTATCATGGTTTCTGCAATAAACGCAATTTTGTTTTAAAAAATGAAGATTGTCAATTTGAACTTATATCGAAAAATGCCACTGTGATACAAACTAAACTGTTTCCGTCGATATTTATAACAATTTGTTGTACAACAAAATAGTATCAGCCTATGTGAAACAGTTAAAAAGCTAAAACTCAATCCGAAATTATAATAATATATCGGCAAATAACAGCCGCGTCATTGATATCAAACACACGGACGTTTTGTCTTCTTCAGCCTTTATTCGGTCGAGTTTCTTGTGATATACTTCATTTCAGCATATACAGTAAAACCCCGCTAATGCGAGCACCTAAAAGAGGTATAATTATGGGTGCTATATACAGGTGGTAGCTTAATGCAGGACAAAAGCAGTGCAGAAAGTTCATAGAGGAGCTTTCTGTATTACCTTTTCCCTGCATTAAGCAACCACCTGCTTATAAAGACACCATGTTTAATCATTAAGTGGTCGCATTAGAGGGGTTATACTGTACATAAATAATGTATGCAAACTTAGGCAAATTTTAAAGCGCATTGCAAGAAGAGACTATCACTGTTTCTTCAAGTATGATGTTGACGATCTGACCTATAGAAATAACGTTGTGAAGAAAACAACACATGCTCTGGTCATAAGGTTCTCTCAGGGGCCATTTGGTATTGGTCTGCACTGTGTCCATAGTTTCGGTTAAGGACACTAGAAATAAATCTTATAATAAATAATGTTATTACGGGTGTTCAGTGTTCTACATAGGACCAGACAAAATCTTTCAATATTCACTTGCTACATGTACAATGTACATCTTTTTGCGGGGTTAACTGATATTAAAGGCATATATTAGAGTCGGATTTTGCAAACTTATTTAACATTTCACTCAATATAATAATACGCCTTTGAGCGCATTTGCGAACAGAGTAGACCCGAATCAGGATAATTTTATGTTCTGTTTGGTTATAGAAATAATATATATCTTATTCTACAGTTTCTGCCATGACCAAATATTTCACATTTGCCATTTTAAAATTAACTACAGTAAAACCTCTCTAAAACGGCCACTAAATTACATCAAGTATTTTGTGTTAAAGGTATGTGGCTGCTTAAAGCAAGGTGAAAGTAAAACAGAACGCTCCTATAGGAGCGTTCTGTTTACTTTCACCTTGCTTTAAGCAGCCATCTACGCTAAAAACCAACCAATTAACACAATACAGTGGCCGTTACAGAGAGGTTTTACTGTAATTAATATTCATAGTGTCATTATTTCTTACATGTATCTGAATCTACAAGGAGTATGGCATTAATAAAGTACACACATACGCATGCTAATAGTTTACCAATGCCACAAGACATTTTGAAAAGTTAAAATAGAAATTATACACATACCAGTGTTTTCTCTTTTTAATGTTTTTCTGTCATAAACTCAAATGCGGGGAAATCTTATGGAGAAACTGGTATATATGGGCGGCATCAGTTTTTGGCTTAGGCAAAAAGGGTCCATTATTGGGATATATAGATAATAATAAAGTGCTACACTTTACATGTATAATCAAATTCAACGTGGTAAGCATGCTTAAATATGTTTCTTGGTTATAATTTATGGAGTAATTTTGCCTCATCACACACCGACATCTACTTTCAAAGAAAAAATACGTAATTCGTCTGTCAATCGACGATCGCCTAAATAAGTTATCATATATTAAAACGCGCATCATTTTCATCATCATAGCAATATTATAATAATTTATAAATTTATGTTTAACCTATCTCACGCTACGCTTTGTCCCGCATGTGTAAACAGCTTGGATCCAGATGAGACGCCGAGTAACTCGGCATCTCATTAGGATCCAAGCTGTTTTACACTCATTAAACAATCTCTCAAATGTTTGGGCATATCGGAAGTAAATAAAAACGTTCGGCTGGTCAGAAATTAAGCAAATATTGTGTTCAGCTAGAGAAGGGTTAACCCATTCCCTCATATTGACGCCTTTTGACGCCTCTGCAAAAGTTACTTTTTAAAATCATTGTGATAAATAGAGCATTTGCTCCATAGGAGCAAATGCTCTATTTATCACAATTGTTTTAGAACTACACCATTCTAAAATTTTCCTTTTCCTTAATAAATGCTCCTTTTTGATAGATTTATTCAAAGAGATTTGATTTTAAAATAGCCGATGTGGTAAAAGGTTAAGTACTCTTACTACGCTGGTGGTGTATTGCTTATGGCTCTATCAAACCACGCCTGGTTTAATGAGTTAATGACCTTTTTGCACGAGTACACATGTAATGCTTTTCATGCCGAATATTAATCCCACAAACGTTAAATTTTAATCCTTCTCGTGCAGAATATTAACCCTTCGCTTGCTATTCACGTCAATATAAATAAATGTAAATAGTGACGACCCAGATGAGACAGCTCCTGCAGGAGCTGTCGCATCAGGGTCTGCACTATTTACAAGTTGATTGTGCAACCAGTGCACTCCACAGCAGTGATTGCACAGCTAAATACATGTACACAGTGAAGATATATGTAATTATACACCAGGGCATGGTTAAAGAAGGAGAAATGTATTTCAAAATTCAGCAAGCGAAGGATTAAATCATCTCCATGCTGAACTTAAACCCTTCTCATGCTAAATATTAACTCTCCTCATGCTGATTTTTAACCATCTCCATTCTGAATATTAACCCTTTTCGTGCTAAATATTAACCTTTCCCATGCTAAATATTAACCATCCCTATGCAGAATGTTAAACATCCATTGTTGAATATTAACTCTTCTCGTGCTGAATATCAGCCTTCTATTGTTGAACATTAACCCTTCTCATGCTAAATAGTAACCGTTCTCATGCTGAATATTAACCCTCTCATGCTGAATATTAACCGTTATTTTGCTGAGATTTGTCTTTTTGTCCACACTCTGGCCCGTCCTGACAAATGGTGTCAGCAGTGGGATACGAACCCACCCCTGGAAACCAATTTGAATAGATCTAGATCTATTTGCATGAAAAAGATGCTTGCAAACTGTATTTATTCATGTGATAACGATATCAGATAATCTAGTCATGTATTGCGAAATTTTGCAAAGCTATGACTTAAGACTATACTCAATTTATAGTCTGAAGTCAAATATGTGCAACGAATTTTGCAATGTATATAAATGTTATATAAAGTAAAGGTGTTCCATATTTTTTTACTATAGATCTACAACTGTAGATACATGTACCAGTTGCTCAACTGATTAAACTAAATTTTAAATAGGTTCTTTACGATCATTATGTTCAACTTGTACATGTGAAAGGCATTAACTTATCCTTATATTCAAAGGCCTTGTCTTGATAGTTTGGAATTGGGGACCAATCCTTTCAGGGTCGGGGTTATGATGTCACCTGCTGCATGCACGAAAAACGATTGTGCCAGCAAGTCAATTTCATACATTTTTACCTCGTATTTCTTTAATCCCGCATGACAATGCCTACGGCATATATGGTCCTTTCATATACAAGTTTTAAATCGATGTATACTTCTTATTCGTCATTTTTGTATTTGAATTTGTTAAAATTCATGAATTTGTATCTCTCAACAAACACAACTTTCAATCGACGAATTAATCGATGGAATTATTTGTTATCTCGTCTCTGATTGGCTAATGAATACTTTCACTTTGAAGCCTCTGAGATGCTTAGCAACCGGAGATTTCAATATATTCTTCGGTCCGCGCTTTCCGAATAAATGGGGTGAATTTCAAACGGTCCGTTAGAACGATATTGCTTTTGAAAGGGTTCCCAAATTTGGAAACTGTTCAACGATATTTGAAAGTGTTTTTAAATTAAAGAACCGTTCACAGTGATATTAGATTTTGAAAGTGTTCATGATGAATTATTGTGGAATGGTATTGCTTTTATAAATGTATATATATCCATATTTTTTTAAAAATAAATACAGATCTACACTGTATATTAAAATGTTATTAATATTGAATGCGGAAAATTATAATAGAAGAAAATAAAAATTAAAAAAAAAATATTTGTCTTTTTGTCCACACTCTGGCCCGTCCTGACAATATTAACCATCCCATGCTGAATATTAGCCTTCTCATGCTGAATATTAACCGTTCCCATGCTGAATATTAACCTTCTCATGCTGAATATTAACTTTCTCATGCTGAATATTAAAATTCACATGTTGAATATTACTCTTCACATGCTGAATATTAACCCTTCTCAGGCAGTCCAAGAGGATCCGTCTGCTCTGCCTATTACAGAATATTGATCTGAATCAATAGTTTCTGCCTTAAATATATTCCAAATGGCCTACTCTGTTTATATGTTATTATTTCTTACATGATTATTCAACAAGGACATGGTCAAAGAAGTAGTTCGATACAATCTATCTGAACCACCGCTATTTACTCATTCAGCAGACCGACGCCATGTACATAACTTTCATGGATGTTTACCTATGACGTTTTGTCAAATCTCACCCAGCGCTGCAGGAGATGTAAACAAATTGTTCGTTAAAATGTCATTTTGAGCTCTTATGATTAACATATGCAGTAGAAGGGAACGATTCATACTACTTGAATATATGAACATTAATGATCATTCCTGAGCAGTTTGGTCAAATTTCATTCAGCATTTAAGAGGAGGTATTTGTATAAAACATTTATTGACGAAGGACGACGAAGGACGACACCACACGACCAAGAACGGCCAACACACGGCGATTCCACTAGCTTACTACATGTACATGTACGTTACGTTGTACTCGATTAAGCTAAACGATTATCTAATTAATAATATTAACTCTTTCGCTGCCAACCTGTGTCGTCTGCAAACCTTGTCGTCTGCTCCAATTTTCACTTTTTATTTTTTCTTTATTTTTTTGTATAACAAAAAGTCACAATAACAGACAGTTTGGATCCAGATGAGACGCCGGGTTACCCTTTCCCTGTTCTGTATTCATTTAAAAAATAATGACAACATGAATATTTATTAGTTCAATTGAAACTTTTAAAGGGAAGTATTTGCATTGACAAAAACTTTAGAATCAGATCTATATCATGTCAAAAGCAAACAGAGCAGACCCTGATCAGACGGTTCCTATTGAAGCCAACTGGTCTGGGTTTACGCTGTTTACAAAAGTGTGAAAAGGAGTTATATGAAGGAAAGGGTTAATCGCGATCTGAGAGACGTTTGAGAACACCCTAGATCCAGATGAACCAACTTGAAAAGTACCTAGTCCTAAGGACCGCTCAGTCGACTGCCATTGAGTCATCGCCTGAGCACTATTAACATATGGCGCCATTATGCAGTCACAGTACCAGCTAGTGACCCTCGCAGGTAACCATTTTAACCCCTTGGTGGAGAGAAGGTGCGGGTGGGAGACAGTTAAAAGCGTCTCTGAAATGTCCGGTAGGGACTGGGATTTGAACCACGGACCTCCGGATTGATAGTCAAGCGCGTTACCACTAGATCAGCGCACATCACATCTTGTCTGACACCCGGTTAATATTTTCTCAATAGGTTGTATGAATCGAGCTGCAGTAGAGTCTGTCTTCAGAGGTCTAATTATGGATATGTAAGGCAAGTGGCAGCTTAATGCAGGTCAAAAGTAATGTAGAAAGCTCCTAAAGCTTAATATAGGTCAAGCGTTCTGCACTATGCTTGTACTGCATTAAAACACCTAATGTTTAAGACTCCTTTGTTCAATAAATGAATTGCCGCTTTAGACAAGTTTTATTTTTGTATGCCGAAATAGCAACAGATTACGAAGAGGGCAGTGTCCATGCAAATAAAACTTTTTAGTTGAGTCTGAGTTCGTTCTCAAGTTTTTGATTGGTCAGATTTGAGCCTTTGGCTCAAATCTAACCAATCAATAGCATGAGAACAAACTCAGACTCAACTAAAAAGCCTTATAAGCATGGACCCATGTGTCTTTTTTTCTAAATTCCTCTATAGACGTTATTATTATACCCCCCTTTTGAAAAAATGGGGGTATATTGCTTTGCACATGTCGGTCGGTCGGTCGGTCGGTCGGTCTGTCGGTCGGTCGGTCGGTCGGTCGGTCGGTAGATCGATGGTTTCCGAACGATAACTAATAAACGACTTGGCCTAGAATCTTCAAACTTGCTGTGGTGGTTGGTCATGACAAGTAGATGACCCCTATTGTTTTTGAGGTCACTAGGTCAAAGGTCAAGGTCACCATGACCTAAAATGGTGAAATAGTTTCCGATCAATAACTGCTGAATGGTTTGGCTTGGGATCTTCAAACTTGCTGTGATGGTTGGTCATGACCACTAGATGACCCCTATTGATTTTGAGGTCACTAGGTCAAAGGTCAAGGTCACCATGACCTTAAATGGTTAAATGGTTTCCGATCAATAACTGCTCAACGGTTTAGCTTAGAATCTTCAAACTTGCTGTGGTAGCTGGTCATGACCACTTAATGACCCCTAATGATTTTGAGGTCACTAGGTCAAAGGTCAAGGTCACCATGACCTTTACTGATAAAATGGTTTCTGATCAATAACTGCTCAAGGGTTTTGCTAAGAATCTTCAAATTTGCTTAGGTGGTTGGTCATGACAACTAGATCAGTCCTATTGTTTTTTAGGTCACTAGGTCAAAGGTCAAGGTCACCATGACCTTAAAAGGTGAAATGGTTTGCGTTCAATAACTGCTTAAGGGTTTGGCCTAGGATATTCAAATTTGCTGTGGTGGTTGGTAATGACAACTGGATGACCCCTATTGTATTTGAGGTCACTAGGTCAAAGGTCAAGGTCACCATGACCTTAACTTGTAAAATGGTTTCTGATCAAAACTGCTCAAGGGTTTGGCTTAGGATCTTCAAATTTGCTTAGGTGGTTGGTCATGACAACTAGATGAGCCCTATTGTTTTTGAGGTCACTAGGTCAAAGGTCAAGGTCACCATGACCTTAACTGGTGAAATGGTTTGCGATCAATAACTGCTCAAGGGTTTGGCTTAGGATCTTCAAATTTGCTGTGGTGGTTGGTCATGACCAGTAGATAACCCCTATTATTTTTTAGGTCACTAGGTCAAAGGTCAAGGTCACCATGACCTTAACTGGTGAAATGGTTTGTGATCAATAACTCCTCAAGGGTTTGGCTTAGGATCTTCAAACTTGCTGTGGTTGTTGTTCATGTTGAAAACCCCTAGGTCAAAGTTCAAAGTTGCCGTGTTGATTAGTCATGACCACTATATGGCCTCTATAGTTGAGGTCACTAGATCAAAGGTCAGGGGTTCGGGGGGGGGGGGGTATACATGTTTTACAAACATCTCTTGTTTCTTATATGCATATTCATGAGGTAAAGTGTTAGCCGTTTCAACACTGAATTTTCAAATGGACTATTCCAATATACATGTCAAGCTTGATGTGAATATTCAGGGATTTATTAAACAAAAGTGTAACATAACAAACAGTGTAGATCCTGATGAGATGGCCCCTTTTATCCGTGTCTACACTGTTTGCAAAGGACAATAGGGACTCATCCCCCACTCTGAAACGGTCAGAAAGGGTAAGCATCTTGATGAACTTTAAAATAGAACTGCTGCATTCCGTAAACAGGCTGGCATGTTTTAAACCCGTGAGTGACCAGTGTCCATTACAATGGACATATGATAACGGTGTAGATCCATATCAGAGGATTCCAGAAGTTCTCAGGTCAGGGTCTGGACTGTTTGCTGAACCAATCGATGTCAATATCAGCAACTATTTTGTTTGTTGTGCTCCCTCGGCGTGAAAAATGGATGCGCTCCAAAATGGGATCTGGACGAGTTGTCCTGAATTAAAAGGGTTAATATTGGTTTGTTGTAAATGTTGGAAGTTTCTTGCGGTGGAGAGTACTGGTAAACTGTACCGAAGAGCCCAAAAAGACTGACCAGGAGATTGGCTGACCTGGGTTTAAAGGGGATGTCCCTACATTTGACGCGTTTCATAAACACTTAAAATATACAAAACTCATTTGTTTATATGCTGAAAAGTAGTATATAGCAAAAAGCCCCAACCAATTACCGTTTATAATGACAAAACATCCATGTGTTTGATATCGCCGATCCCGGTTTTACTCCCCGGTGTTTCAGTTTTATTCGGGTTGGGTTTTAGTTTCGTAACTGTTCGCCCTATTCGCGATTCTCCGACCACTTCCGAGAAAGCTATTACGTAAACAATGGCAACCTCCAACGCAGTTATCTCCCCTAATCGCTACGCTGAAGAGATCCCTGCCACCACAACATCCACGTGACCATGGTGTACATCATGTGATCAAACTATGGCAGACGCAATTTCGGCTGCAAACTCTTACCGCAGTAAATTTACTATTACACACTGTCCCGCAAGAAAATATTAAAAACATTTAAGCTGTTCGGGAATTTGGTAAACTGATCTAGATCCATAAATACTTAAACCCCTATATAAATTCCCTATTTTGGAATATTTACTTCATTGTGATCTAGATCCGAAATGCATAAGGCTGTGTGCAAGTGATGCGTAACTAAGCTATTGTTTTCAACGTTGTTAAGGCGCCGTCATTATTGTGACGTCACAACGATATAGAGAATTACGTATAATAGGTTACCAAAATTCTTTTTTTTTTAGGAAAGCTGATTATTGTTCTACTTTGCTGGCTTTACCGGTGCTGAAATATGAAACAAAATCGAAAACTATTGAAATCAACATTCAAAAAAATAAAACATGCAAAAACAAATTTTAGCTAAAATCTAGCTAAAAAAACTTGTGGTGGCAGTGATGACCGTACGTAGTGATAAGGGAGATCACTGTGAGGAGTTTGAAACAATGGAGGGACCGGGTGATCATCGGCAAAACGCGGAAGAATTTAATGGAAAAGGCCGATAATATTGTGTTTTAGAACAAAAATTATCAGTATTGATGAAATCGGTTTATTTGTATCACAGGGGCATTTTTCGATATAAGTTCAAATTGGGAACTTTCATAATAATGATAGAGCATAACAAATACCAAGTTTTATGATATTATTGAAAATATGCGATCATTGTAGGGACTTCCTCTTTAATATATTTGCACTTAATTATTGACATGATAGAAACGCACGCTCTTTGATACATTTGCCAACAGAGTAGACCCAGACAAGATGACTTCTGTAGGGACCATCCGATCAGGATATACTGTGTTTGTCTATGGAATGATATATATATTCGATTCGACAATGTATGGCATGGTTAAAACATCCTGTGTTTAAATGTCGTTACAACAAATCAGCTTGTAAATAATTACGATGTCTTACATGTATGAAGGGCTATCTCTATATACATGTACCCGCATAGGTTATCTCTAGACCAAACAGTTTTAATAAATCTATTAAAAAGGGGGCATTTACTAGAAAAAAATAAAAAAAATAGAAGTGTGTAGTTTTGAATCCATTGCGATAAATAGAGCATTTGTAGGAGCAAATGCTCTATTTATCACAATAGTTTTAAAAAAACGACTTTGACAGAGGCGTCACTATGAGGGGTAGGGTTAAAGAAGCTTAAAATCCTCGAAGCCATGTTTCTGCATCAGCTATATTGTACGTACAACACGATAATAAGTTTACGAAAAGTGGTTTCTCTTTTAGCAGTGGGTGAATCTATGATGCCATTTGCAAATAGGGTTGATCCAGATGAGGCGTCTCATCAGGATCCAAACTGTTTTACACCCCACTTTCTTTTTTGAAAACACAATGAAGGAACATCCACTCCTACATTCACCTTTTACATCATAGATATTTAGTTAGAAATAATGACTTTATGAATATTAATTAGCTGAACTTTTTCATAGTATTATGAACATGAGAATAGTTACCCTGGCAGAAACTGTAGAATCATAGTTTTATCATTTAATAAGCAAACAGAGCAGACCCTAATCAGACGACTCCTACTGGATCGTCTGTTATGTGTCTACTTTGTTTGCATATGCGTGAAAAGGCATTTCTATCAGGTAAAGGGTTAATGCCGATGAAATATATGCAACAAAATTTAAATTCAGATTAAGCTCTGTCATGCTCTGCGCGGCCCTAGTTTCGGTACCAGCAGTTTCAATCCAGGGGAGAGGCCGAGTAACTCGGCATCTCATCGGTTTGTTCCCACTTTACACCGTCTCATCACAATCCAATTTGTTTGACACTGGGTTAATAGTTTCTCAAAAGCTCAATCGAATCGAACGTAAGACGATACAGTTGAGTTTCGATATCTCGAACTCGGATAACTCGAGCTTCGAGATAACTCGATCTAAAAGTTCGGTCCTTCCAAAAATTGACAATTAAAGAATTGTTCTAAAATGTATCACTACCTAGAAACACATGTAATAGCTTAATGCATGTCTACATGTATAAAGTAATGCTGAACCCTCCAACAGGGGCTTTCAGCATTACGTTAGACCTGTATTAAGCTACCATTAGGTATGTCATTAAAATTAACCCTTTCAACGCTGACTCTTCAGAGCTTAATAATCCATCGGTGTTCAAAGAAAAGTGTAACAAGACAAACAGTACAGACCCTGATGAGAGGGTTCCTCTAGGAACCCTCTCATCTGGGTCTACGCTATTGGCAAATGACATTAGTGACTCGTGACCCGCACTGTAATATGAACGTCCCATTTCGAATCGTTACTAAGAAAACATCAAATAAATACTGTTAATCCTCTCTAATCCGGATGTACAAATTAGTACCAATGCCTGTAAGACAGGTGACAGCTTAATGCAGGGTGAAAGTCATGCAGAAAGCTCCAAAAGGAGCTTTCTGCATGACTTTTAACCTGCATTAAGCAGCCACCTACCTAAAGTATATTACTTCTTCTCTATACTAGAAATCCGGTTTAGAGGAGCTTCACTCTATAAATACATCTCCAAACAACACCGGGGTCTTCAATATTAAACGCATCGGTTTGTTCTTGCGTTAAACCTCTTTGTACCATATGAACACAGTCATGATTTATGTAATGATAAGGCATTTTTACAAAACGCGTTTCAAATAGAGACATTCACTTTAAGTACAAAACACGCTATCAAATAACAGACACCACGCCCTAATATCAGTTTTCAATATCGTACCTGAAATTCGCATAACTAGTTAAAAACGAATGAAGATTATAGAGCTGTTTGTGCAGGCTATCGGCCAATTTGCAACTATTCATGCAAATAGGTTTACCATTTACTCCATGAATACGTCATTCTACGCATTCGCAAACAGAGTAGACCCAGATCAGACGGCACCTATAGGAGCCGTCTGATCAGGGTCTGCTTTGTTTGCTTATGAAATACTATAAATACGATTCTACAGTTTCTGCCATTGTAAAATATTCTTGTGTTCAAATGCTATTATAAAACTTAGATTAATTCATATTCAATTTGTCATTCTTTCTTACATGAATATTCATGGAGTAAATATTTAAATTCAGATGAAATGCACAGTAAACTGACATATTATCCGGATCCAAATTGTTTAGAATTTTGATGGCGGTTTGGAAGAATGGTAAACGCAAATTTAAAGTTGCAGCAGACGACCGTGTTTGCAGACGACATTTGCTTAATCCTTATGAAGGCAGTTAAAGTTACTGCAAACAGAGTAGATCCAGACCAGACGACACCTGTAAGAATCGTCTGATCCGGGTCTGCCCTGTTTGACTCTGTAATTATATAGATCTGACTACAGTTTCTGTCATGTCTCACATTTGCTGAGTAAAATAGTGTTACAGTAAAACCTCTCTATAACGGTAACTAAATTACATCAAGTATTTTGTGTTAAAGGCAGGTGGATGCTTAAAGCAAGGTGAAAGTAAAACAGAACGCTCCTATAGGAGCGTTCTGTTTTACTTTCACCTTGCTTTAAGCAACCACCTGCTCAAACTACCAATTAATTAGCACAATTTAGTGGTCGTTATAGAGAGGTTTTACTGTATAATAAATTTCAACTAATTAGTATTCATAGTCATTACATAAATAATCAAGGAGTATAAGGTGTTGCCTTGCCTGCTCTCATGTTTGTGATTGTATCGCCATTCGGGGTTAACCCTTCGCTTGCTATTCGCGTCAATATACCTACCTGTAAATAGTGAAGACCCAGATGAGACAGCTCCTGCAGGAGCTGTCTCATCAGGGTCTGCACTATTTGCAAGTTGATTGTGCAACCAGTGCACTGCACAGCAGTGATTGCACAGCGAAATACTTGTACACAGTGGAGATATATGTAATTAGACAACAGGGCATTGGTAAAGAAGGAGAAATGTATTTTAAAATTCAGCAAGAGAAGGGTTAATATACCTTACCCCCGCTGTGAAACAAAATGTCTGCTTCATCTTGGATATGATGTAATTTGACTACATTATATTTGATCAAGCTATTTTATAGACACTATTGACATAGTGCCATGACACAAACCGAGTGTCAAATAGCTTAGATTCTGATGAGACGCCGAGTTACTCGGTGCATCATCTGGATCCAAACCGTTTGGAAAAGCGAGTATAATGTCACGTCTCATCTGGATCGAAACTGCAAATGTTTCTAAGGGGATACCGGTATATGGTAATAACTGTTCAAAGACCGCGTGTTCAAGAGTGGGGTTTTGAATACAAATTAACGAGACATGCTATCATATCGTTTGTCGTGTTATCATGTCGTGCTTTCGTATCATTTACTGTGCTATCATTTTGAGTGCCGTGCTGTCGTATTGTAGATCGTACTATCGTGCCGAGCGTCGTGATATCGTTAGATATGCCGTACTATTGATTCCTATGCCGTATTGCCGTATCGTACATGTACATGTATGTCACGCTATTGTGGCGTATCGCGTGCTGTCGTGTCGTGTGTCGTGCTATCGTATAGTATGCCATGCTATTGATTCGTATGTCGTGCAATCGTACCGTACATCGTGCTATCATGTATGTCGTGCTGTCGTACCGTATGTCGCGATATCAGTTCGTGTGGTCGTGTGCTGTCGTATCGTACATGTATGTCGTACTATCGTTCTGCCGTGTCGTTGTATCATGTCGTATGTCGTATCGTTTATCATGCAATATTTACATTCGCCCTGTAACGTCCTTATATAACCTTATTCTAAAAAGAAAGTTGCATTTTCCCATGAACGTTCATTTCAATACCGGTTTGAGTCGGTTCTCCTTTTCCCAGAATTCCGCTGTGTAAGCGCGGAGTAATACTGTACTGACCCAGTTATGACCTATTTTAAGATTTATCAATGGGGAATCGATACGTGACAATGTAAACCTCGACAATCATAAAATCCTGTAATTGAACTTGTACATGATGATACAACACAGCATGTTGTCAATGGGTGTGAATCAAGTGTAGCAGACATTAACTGGAGCCCCCATGAGTTTTAAGCGCAAAACAGAAAATGGATTGCTTCTAAAGTTTCATTTTGTCCGTGTTTTGCCGTTCAAGCGACCCTGAAAATTTTAAATGTGGCATCTTCTTACTGAGAATTATCGCTTGAATACATAATATTGCCAATTTTAACAGCCGTGGCGTATCAAAATATATTATCAAGTAATGAGTGAAGCATAAATAAGTCAATGTCCTTACCGTTAACGAAGAAAAATCCGAGAATAAAATCCAACGTTGTGACCCGCTTTCGATCAAGCATGGCGGGTGAGTAAATTGGCTTCGACACCGCGACCTACATTTAAGAAGATGCTTTAATACCAACATTTCGTAAATATATATGATTTGAAATATCTCGATAATCTTTTCTTTAAACATAGCTGGACAATTTACTGATTAAAATCTGGTATTCATTCTATATTTATAATATGTGTTTGGGACTATGTTTCATACCATATATAGAGATCCTACTACGTTAGAAACGAACCTGGCAACGACCTAGATAGCGGTATTACGTGACCGGTATATAATATTTAAAAAAAAATCCGTTGAAATATAAGAAATACAATGGAATATAAATATAAGAAATAAATGACGTGCTCCCGGTGTTCATGAGGTTATGCAACGCATAGCTGTACGAGCAAAGATTCACGTGAAGCCCTTCGGGCTTCACTAACTTTGCTCGTAAAGCTATGCGTTGCATAACCTCATGAACACCGGAAGCACGTCATACATTTCTTAAATTTGTATTCCGATACCAAAACGTGCGTCGTTTTGTTTGTCGCAGTTATTTCGTACCTAGTATTAATCAACGAAAAGTTCGCGACACAGGACACGACCCCGACACTGAATGAGAACTCTTTAACAAATATCACGATGTACTGGCGTATGCCGTTTGCATTGTTGCGATGTCACGATTGTACCGGCAAACGTTTTTAGTTTTGCTCATAAACCGAAATACGAATGAACTCATAAAACATTATCTTAACCCTTTCCTTCATATAAACGCATTTTCACGCATTTTCAAACAGAGTAGAACCAGATCAGATGGCTCCTATAGGAGCCGTCTGATCCGGCCTGCTCTGTTTGCTAATTGAATTTGATAAATCTGTTTCTTTACTTTCTAAAATGGCTACAATGTTGCACCTTCCATAATTATTTGATTGTAACTATTTTGTCCATGAATAGTCAGTAGATATTTAAAATTTGGAATAAACATAGAACATGGAAAGGATTAACCACTTTACACAATGTATAAACGGGAAAAGAGTATATAAGGTCGTTGCAAATAGTGTAGACCCAGACCCAATGACCCATGAAGGAACCGGGTGGTAGATCTATCTGATTTCTTAACAGTATCATTTACGAGGACGTTGGTTAGTATTCTGTGTCAAATCTTAAGTTAACGCTTCGTTTTATTGTTTTATCAAACGCACTCGTTATTTCATATAACTAGTTATTACATTTGAATGATTAAAAAGGAACGTATACTGCATATGCTTCTTGTTCTTCGAATATATAGTAAAACCTCGATTATTCGAATTTTAGTAGATAAAAATGAAGACAAATTTAGGCAGGTGACAGTTTAATACAGGATGAAATTCATGCAGAAAGCTCCTAGAGGACCTGGACGTTCACCCTGCATTAAACTGTCATATGTTTAGTTTAAACATATTTTATTTCCATCTTAGAGGAAATTGGGTCGGGTCACAAGTTCTTACAATATTAGATTCGACCCATACAAAGCATTCATATATACATGTAATGGCAAACAAAATATGAAACTTAATACAATGTTTGTGAAAGATATAGAGTGAGAGAGAGAGAGAGAGTTGATGAGAGAGAGAGAGTGAGACAGATAGAGAGAGAGAGAGGGTGAGAGAGAGAGAGACATGTGGAGACAGATATCCTAACTATAGTAGTACGATCAGAGGACACTTAGACATCTTATACATGTACTTAGACAACTGTCATATGTCTTAAAAAGCGACAATGATACGTATTTTAGTGCTCGAATAAGCGATATGTCACTGTATATGAAGTTGTGTGTCTCTAGTGCGGTCACCCATGTATACATGATCTATGGCAGGTGCAGCTGCATGATGCAGTTTTGAAGTACATGTAGTATGGCGATATCTTTAAGGAGTTTAATTTTGCAGTAGATGATTATTTGATTCAATATGCTTCAGTGATTGCTTTAAGGAGGATTTTCTGTATGTACACACTTATCTTTACAGTCTGTTTTAATTCTATAATTGGATCGTTTTAGTTGATAATGCATTTACATGTACGTGTGTATATGATGTTATTATAACGCAAAGTAAAATCCTCGATTTTGATTGGTCAGTTAGCCATGTATAAAAGCCGTGTATCCCTCTAAATTCTGATGTATATACGGAGTCATGAGCAACAATGGAATTTCCCCCGCCGAGTGCCTCGCTTCCTTTATATAACAAAATAAAAATGGCCGACCAGCTTCACTTCGTCGATTCGATTCAAACAACCGCTCTCAAACGAAATAACAAGAGTTTGGGGCGGAAAAAAGTTATCCATTTAGAAATATTTTTGTTATAGT
Organism: Azorinus chamasolen; assembly: GCA_963576725.1. Taxonomy (NCBI): domain Eukaryota; kingdom Metazoa; phylum Mollusca; class Bivalvia; order Cardiida; family Solecurtidae; genus Azorinus; species Azorinus chamasolen. The sequence continues at coordinate 48,012,777 of OY755246.1, read as the reverse complement.
TGTTGTATAACAATGTAAATGAACCCTATATGTGGCGAATGTCTTATTCTGCTTTGCTGCTGCAAATGTTGTCAAAGTGCTTGTGCACGTACCGATTAGCCCCCCAACCCCGCTTTTATATAGAGAATAATAGGTTAGTGCCGTAGATGGGACGCTTTATCCGACGAGGGGAGAAAACGTTGAGGCGAGGCTTGCCGAGCCTCAACTGTTTTCTCTCCGAGTCGGATAAAGGCGTCCCATCTACGGCACTAACCTATTATTCGATTTATCCAGTCAATATAGTTAAATGTCTTTTTTATAGACTCATAACACTCTTGAAATAATTTACATTGAAAATGCAGTTTTTCGATCAACGGATCCCTCCCTTTTCACTTCCATTTAGACGTAAATAAATCTAATGAGCTACCGCAGAGGAATATAGTTTCGATACTTGTATTACTAGAAGGGAAACGTGGATGAATTTGAAAAATAAGATGATTTGAATCGAGGGTCGATAAGTTATTTCAAACAGACATGATCTATATTCTTTGGTCAAATTCGAGTTACGTAGTCTCGGTTTCTATTTTTAGATTCTACCTAACGTCACTCAGAAATCGATGGAACTGAACAGGCTATATTTAGGTTTATGACTATCACCGCCCCTGTAAGAGTTTATCAATCAAAGAATCATGAGAGTGAAAAGAAAACATTTACTATTTATCAGTCAATCTTTGCTTCCAGGTTTGATTTTATCAAAAACGGGTTTTGCCAGCGGGGGATTAAATTAATAAAAGTGATAAATCAACGTCATTTTGTATGTGGCCTCAGTGGCGTAATCGGTAAAGGCGTCGTCTCTAGAGAGATTAGAATTAGTTTTTGTAGGATCAGTCGCGGGTTCGAATCCAGCTGTAGCCAATCATTTTTATTTTTTCTCATTTGAATAATTCTTCTGGTGACCAAATAGATCTGTTAAATCTATTCCATCAACATGTTTATGAATATTTACAGAAAACTAAAATAGTTCCATGGTTATAGAATCATTACGCCTATCTACTAACCTAATAAACCTTCCACTACCGGAAGTAACCTAATAAACCTAAGTTTATTTGCACCCCCTTTATTATGTCACTAGAGAAGCCTGGTGACTGGATAAAAAGATAATCCACACCCAATTTGATTCAGATTTTATTTATGTACATGCACAGTACACGTACCTGTAAATTGCAGTTTAGCCGCTCCTTCCAACGCCCATTGTTTGAATATTATAAAACCGTCATTTTGACGTCATCCAAAGGACGTCGGAAATGCGCCAAAATTCCCTCAATTAAGTTAAATAGTGTCTGCTTAACCGCTGATCTGCTGAAAGTTTTACTAACGTCTGATTCTTTCAATCCTTTGATAAACTAATGTACTTGGAAGATCCCTTTCTATCCACAAATATAATGAACTGGTTATTATACACGATGAACTAGGGTTGCAGAGTGATATATAAGCCCTTACCTTACAGTAAGAGGGCCCTGAGGGGAAGCAAAACGACGCCTACATTGACAACGCTAATTAACTGCTACAAATATTAAACTTTGCAGTATAATAAAATCGTTATACAGATCATTGGCGGGATATCTGACTTTTTATTTCCTGCTGAGGAAAATACATGTAGCCCTCGCCTAACGGCTCGGGCAACATGATTTTTCTCAGCAGGAAACAAAAAGTCAGATACCTCGCCAATGGTCTGTATAACTAATAATGTAACTACGATGAGACTAAAATGAGATGTCGTAAAACCTCTCTATACCGGAATTCTAGTAGAGAAGAATTTAGATACTTTTAAGCATGTGACTGCTTAATGCACGACTTGCACTCTGCATTATGCAATCATCTGTCTCCAAGATATATATTTATACTAAATGTAACGTCCGGTTTAGAAGGATGTTACTATACACAGTAACACCCCGCTAATGCGATCACTTAAATAGGTATAATTCGGGGTGCTAGATGCAGGTGGTAGCTTAATGCAGGACAAAAGTAATGCATACAGCTTTCTGCATTACCTTTGCCCTGCATTAAACAACCACATGCTTACATTTGTACAGTAAATCCCCGCTAATGCGACCACCTAAAAGAGGTATAATTCTAGGTGCTAGATGCAGGTGGTAGTGTAATGCAGGACAAACGTAATACAGAAAGCTCTAGATGAGCTTTCTGCATTACTTTTGCCCTGCATTAAGCAACCACCTGCTTATATTTGTATAAAGTCACCCATGTTTATTCATTAAGTGGTCGCATTAGATGGATTCTACTGTACTACTACAAATTACTTTCTTCATTGATTAATTTTGGTACATCTTTGTACTTAATTAATATTCAGAATGGGAGGAGTCCTAATTATGCAGCAGATTAAGGACTAGCAAATATCACAATGTTGGTGTTGTTTGGTGTTTGCAATATTGTGACGTCGTGCTGTTACCAGTGCACAGGTTTTGGTTTCGCTTCTGAACCGTATCACAGATACGCTAATCAAATATACCTGATTGCTGACGCACGTGTAACACGCATTATCAATGTATATCTTTTTAACATTTAGCCTGCTCAGCAAATTATTTTTACACAATTTTTTACACTCTACATTTTTCAAAATTCAAGCTATATAATCAGTTTGTCTACCAAACTGAAATCAAGATGTCAAACAGTGTGGATCCTGATGAGACGCCGAGTTACTCGGCGTCTCACCTGGATCCAAACCTTTTTGCAAATGATACATTGAACCAATGCATAGCAGGCTAAACGTTTAAAAGATCATATCAATTTAAATTTTATCATTTACTGTTTCGCTACCAAATGTTGAGCTTTCTGTATGACTTTCGTCTTGTATTAAGCTACCACCTGTCTCCAAGACCGACATTTATACTGATATGAATGTTCGGTTTAGAAGGGGTTTACTGTAGTCATAGTAACAGGCAGTCTTGATCCTGATATGACATTGAGCTACTCGACGTTTCATCTGGATCCAAAATGTTCTCATAGGTGATCACAGATGTGATATTGACAGCGAAAGGAGTAAATTCATTAAATAGAAATGTGTTAATTTGTTGCGTTGCTTGTTATATAAATAGAATGTTTAGTGTATTGTTTGATTGCGCTTGTTTATTTATTTCAAATTTGTTCAAGCAATAAACAGCCTTGAACATAACACCATCTGCACTGTCAAGTGAATGTAGGACGTAGATTGTATGCAGAATTTGGCCTACTAGTAGTCACATTGCTCGGTACCCACCCAAGCAGTGGTAAAATATGTGGTTTTAGGGGCGTGTACAAATGGCGCAAGAATTTGAGCCGCAGTCGCAAGGGACATATATTTAAACGGAAACTGGAGTATCCCCTGCAGGTCTTAAGTTTCTGGATCCATATCTCATATATTTTATCTCGATGTACAGTAGAACCTGTCTTAAGTGGCTATTCATTTATTGAACATAGGAGTCTTAACAGCAGGTTGTTGTTTGGTGCAGGGTAACAATAATGCTGAATTATCTTATAGAAGGTGTATGCAATACTTTACCCTGCAATAACCCTTTCCTTCATATAAACGACTTTTCATGCATTTGCTAACAGAGATGACCCAGATCTCGTTTTGCTTGTGGAATAATACAAAACTGTTGCTACGATTTCTGACATGACCTAATACATGCACCATTTGTTCAAACATCATTATTAAAATTAATCTAATAAATATTCATATGTCATTATTTATCACATGTACAGTAGAACCCCTCTAATGCGACCACTTAATGAATAAACATGGTTGTCTTTGTAAGGAGGTGGTTGCTTAATGCAGGACAAAAGTAATACAGAAAGCTCGAGCTTTCTGCATTATATATGTCCTACACTCAGCTACCATCTGCATCTAGCACCACGATTTATACCTATTTTAGGTACAAGTAGTCGCATTAGCGGAGTTTTACTGTATATTAAACAGGGACAGAGTTAAGCAAACGAAGGCTTTAGCAAATACAAATGACCTTTGCACGATAGGGGTCATCGTTTATAAAAATGTAATATTGTTTATAATGTTCTCGGTTTTTACTGATCCCCACACCATTAGTGAAAATTACATACAGTTTGGATCGAGATCAGGCATAATGTGTTGCATCCAGATCAGGCATCACATCGTTTTGAATTACATTTTGTAACAGTATTTTCTTTAACTCATTACCTCATAGGCTATTTTAGACCCAACCGACTTTGAATGGATCTACCGGAAAGGGGCATGTTCTAGAGGAAAGGAAAAGTTTTAGAATTATGCAATTCTGAAACCATTGTGATAAATAGAGCATTTGCTACTATGTAGCAAATGCTATATTTAGCATAATGGTTTCAAAAAGAGACTTTTCAGGGTCGTCAAAAGGCGTCAATATGCGGGAATAGGTTAATTCTAGTCGATAGTTGTGAATAGTCATCAGAATCGTGTATAAGAGACTATTCTAATTAACGACTTTATCGCGTTGGTACCATAAAACCCCATCTAAACCGGAATTTTAGTAAAGAAATATTTAGATATTGTTTAGGCAGGCGATGGCTGAAATTGATGCAGAAAGTTCCTTTAGAAGCTGCCTGCATGACTTTCTCCCTACATTCTCCCACTTGTCTTCGAGACCGGCATTGCTATTAATTTGAATGTTCGGTTTAGAGGGGTGTTACTGTATTATCAGTCTTACAGACCTGTATCATGCTAATTTGAACGCCTGGTATAGAGGTTTTTACTGTACAGTAAAACCCCGCTAATGCAACCACCTATAAAAGAGGTATAATTTCTTTATATTATCGAGCTAGTGGGGGAAAATGGATATTGAAGAGACGCCGAGATACCTGCCATCTCATCAGGACATTATTTTTGTCCTGCATTAAGAAACCACCTGCTTATAAAGACACCCATGTTTATTCATTAATTGGTCGCATTAAATAGGTTCTACTGTACATTTATTTCCTCGGTCGCTTTGCAATTGTGCTCTGCAAATATGACTTCTGCTACAATTTTCAAATCGTCTTTCTCTTCATTCTCTTCTTTACTACTATCAGTGTGTCAAAAAGCTTCGATCCAGATGAGACGCCAAGCTACAATGTACTCGGGGTCTCACCTGGATCCATACATCGTGCATGTGTTATATGTACCAGGAATTCACCGCTTGCCTGTAAAGAGTAGCATATATCGAATTCGGATAAATTAAACTTCCGGATGAGTCGAAGTAAAAGTAAAACTAATTGGTCTAAATGTATCCCTACGCATATCTAGAAACACATATGACAGCTTAATGCAGGTCGAAAGAGGACCTCTAAGAGCTACACAATGTGCTATCAGCATTGCCTTAGACCTACATTAAGCTGTGAACCTGAGAAATTGTTCAGAGTGAAAATCGGATGTCTGGAACTTCTGTTTTTCTCGAGGTAATCTGTACATGTATGGTCTCTTGAAGTTCGAGATATCAATGTTCACTTGTATATAGGAATGTGACAGGAGCAACGTTTCTGGATAAAATATAAAGTTATGAAACCGGAACAATTGATAAATGAAACAAATTTATTGCAAAAGTTGTCGAAAAAATAAATTAAAAAGAATTTGACATTTAGAGGTTATTTTAATTTCATGCTTGGATTCTTGTCAGATTTGATACAGTTTAACCCTTGCCCTGCTGAGCGCCTCCTGTTGGCATTAATTCGCAGTTCGGATCCGGATGAGATGGCAGGTAACTCGGCGTCTCTTCATTATCCATTTTTCCCCACTAGCTCGATAATATAAAGAAAACAGAGCAACCGAATGTAAATAACGTTCACCTCGCTGTACAAATGTAACATCTGCTGCTCAAATTGGGATCTGGTGGGATGATGATGTTGATTCTATCAAGTGTTTGAGAAACTAATGACAATGACTTGTGTCAAATAGATTGGATCCAGATGAGACGCCGAGTTACATTACTCGGCGTCTCACCTGGATCCATACAGTTTTTATATAACAGTAAGGTCACAGTTAGAAAAAGGTTAAAAATATGTCAGCACTCGCATGTTTAACCTTTTACATATCACTTAGCTTAAGTTCTATACTGGCATAAGGAATAAGGAGTTTGGGGCCAAAACAGAAACAGCAGATTCAGATCAATATTTACTCCTAAACAAACAGCCATCTGGTCCGAGTCTACTCTACCCTCAACATGTGTCTTCCACACTCCCCCTCCTCTCTCTCTCTCTCTCTCTCTCTTCCTCTCTCTCTCTCTCTCTCTCTCTCCTCTCTCTCTCTCTCTCTCTCTCCACATCTCCCTCTCTCCCTCTCGCTCACTCTCTCACATACACATACAGACACACACTACCACCACTACAAACAACATCACCAACATCACCTTTACACCCACCTCACCACACTACATCACTTAGAGGAATCCTCTGTTCAGGATCTGCACTGCTTGGTATTCAAAATCATCTAGTAAATTAAATCTTTAATGAACTGTACAGTTAAACACTGACTGGCTATTTAGCATTTAAAGGGTTTATACAATAGAACCCCACTAATTCTACCACTTAATGAATAAACATGAGTGTCTGTATAAGCAGGTGGTTGCTTAATGCAGGACAAATGTAATGCAGAAAGCTCCTCTGCATTACTTTTGTCCTGCATTAAGCTACCACCTGCATATATCACCCATAATTATACCTCTTTTAGGTGGTCGCATTAGCGGAGTTTTACTGTATAATGAATAAGGTTATGTATTCACGAGTACAAAACTTACCTCTTATTTGTCTACTATGAAATTGTTGTCCGCTAAAGTTGTCATCTGCTAAAGTTGTCGTCTTCTGAAATTAGCCTCTGCTAAAGTTTCCGTTTGCTACAAATCACAAAATGAAGTTTCTTGGGTTCAATTCAAGCATACAACCACAGTTCAGATCCAGATACACTGTAAGACACTTAGTTACTCGACGTCTCTTCTGGATTCAATTAATGTGCACAGATTATAACCAAATCGCAGCCAGAATCGTACAAATAACTACATTGTACTAAGTTTAACGTCCGGTTTATAGGGGACTCGTTACATGTATCTATAGTCGGTTGTATGCTAATCGGCGCGAGGGCTTGAAGCTTAAAGCTTGAAGCTCATCGCGTCTATATGGAACGCTTTTCATGGAATGTCGCTGGTAGGAAGGCTGATTTATTAAGAATTCTGAGAATATGGTTGAAATGTAATTTTTGGTTTATAATTGTAATAACAGTAAGCATGGAAATAATACAATTTTATATAGTTGGAAACAGGTCGACAGTTTGTTTTATCCATAGTGAATTGTTTGTATTTTGAAAATAAAAATATTATAAAATGATTTCTCCTAATTTCTCCAATGGTCAAAGCTTTAGTACTGCTCCGGAAAGATAATCAACGGTAACAGCCAAGGTACGATGGCTAAAACGTTGCGGAAGATAAATGCACATTCCAATGTATTTCGTTTTGGTTTAATGCCGATTCAAAGCTAGTTTTAAGAAATAACGTACATTTGCTTTTTAACGTTTGGCCCATTTAAGAGTAAACATCCTACAAATTACGCTGTATGAATAAATGTTTTAGTTTATTATCGACTTGAAGTCAGTCACGATATCGATGTCATTTCAACCGACAACTTATATACGGAGATCACTCCGTAACGAAGAAATACTTTGCTTTACAATACTGCTTAAATGACCATATTGAATAGAACGTTAGCATTAGTTCAACCACTGGTCGAAATTAATCTAGAACTAGAACAGAAATCAAAGTACTGAAGGTACTCGTCCGGGGCTCGTTTATTCTAAATAGATTGGCTTGTGCTTATGGTTTTATTACATTAACACTTTCCCTGTTGCAGATAGACTTAAGAAGTAACGACAACATGAATAGTTATTAGCTGATTTTTTATAATGACATGATTATTTTGGTACTGGTAGAAACTAGTCGAGTCTATGATAATTTCATAGGAAATTAGATATGATCTTGATCAGAGGTACGACTATTCTAGGAGCTGATTGATCTGGGTCTACTCCATATGCAATGCGTGAAAACGCGTTTACATGGGGGAAATGGTTAAGTAAAAAATAGCTGTTCAACAGCACTTTCTTTTATTGCTATTTTTGCAGAGAGAGGGGGGCGAAGTGTTTGTTAGATAGATATATAAATTTATTTTAATATTGTGCAAGTAACATATGGTTACAATAGCAATTTAAATCAAATTAGAATAGTTCTTTCTTACGGAAAGGCCTCCTTTAAACAGGTACATGTAGTGTCCTTTTTGCTTTTCCAGGAAAATTAACTTATATTTTAACATGAGATATTGAAATATTCATGACATCAGTGTACAGTTTACATTATAAAAATGTAAGATTTAATTCCAAATATATATTTAGCGGTATTAAGTGTTGGTATTTTATCTAGAATAGAAAAAGTGCTATTGTAGCAGCATATGATCAAGGTCAAACCATTAGTTTTTGGTAAATTGATTAGATTTCATCTCGGGGACGTCAGTTTCTAAATCGTGATAAAATTTTGCAAACAGTTTAGATCTAGATTAGTTTCGGAATTTTGATTAGGATCAAAACTGCGTTGTGTATTGAACCTAAATTGTTTGACAGCCGTTTAGTGGTGGAATAATTGTAGAATATTGCAGGTGTATAAAGAGACAGTGTGTTCTTAACTCACGCTTCCTTTGTATTTGGTGTGTTAGGGTACTTAGTAAACGGTATGGATCCTGATGACACAACGGTTTATTCAATGTCTCCTCCGGATCTAAACCGTTCGATGCTTGCATTGCAAATATGAATTAAGATTAAATACAATATTTTAATATGATAAAATTCAAGTTATGGAGCAGATGTCATTTTGATTAGCAGCTTACCCATGCCACCGAATTGATCATCACATTCATCACCCTATTAAGATTGCAATGTGCAGTAGAACCTGTAATAAAGGACTATTAATTCCTTGAACGCTCAAAGAAAACAACAGGTGGTTGGTACTCCTGTCCTTCTCTATGTCTGTACACAAGTAAAAACTGATTGATCTATATCAAATAAGACAAATTAACCCATTCCCGCATATTGACGCCTTTTGACGCCTGTGTAAAAGTCACTTTATGAAACCATTGTGATAAATAGAGCATTTGCTCCTATAGGGGCAAATGCTCTATTTATCACAATGGTTTCGAACTACAAAATTCTAAAATGTTCCTTTTCTCTAGTTAATGCTCCTTTTCGGTAAATTCATTCAAAGTGGTTGAATCTAAAAATAGCCTAAGTGGGAATGGGTTAATAGCAATTGATTTAGTGACGAAAACTAGCAGTTTTACTTGTGTTGCACATCTAATGGGAATATACATGCGACTTTAACCAGGACACATATTACGTTTGTCTACAAGCATTTCAAGTTGCACATGCTTTTATAAAGTTTGCCATCATATTACATTTTTTTACCAGTTCTATTTATGCTAGTCAAGTTACTTGATCAGTTACTTGATCAGTATTAATAACGTTTATATTTAATTTTCTTGTGTTATCTTATGAATTGCCCTATTTCACAAAGTTCACTTTCCACGTTTAATGTGCTAATCCCTAGAATACACGCACACTTTTTATAACATCATACAGAATAGTATTTGTTGAGTTCAATCATTCTTATTAAAATTATCTATTTGAACTTCTAACAAAAACTGTCCTTGTGATACAAAATACAGTTTTCTTCAATACCCCCCCCCCCCCCCCCCACACACACACACACACATACACACACGAATAAACACTATTACATCGGCAAAGCTTTTTATATCAAACGCATGAAATATTTGTCTTCTCTATGGTTTTTCCCATAAACTGCTTTTCCATATATGAACACATTATTTCTGGATTTTAGAGCACATTTTAATAAGTTTGCAAGTACGGACTGTAATTGCCATATTTTATTTCTCCTTTGCTGTTATCCAACTCTATTGGCACTCTTTGATGCTTTGCATCAAATGTTTTCTTGTTTGTGTTAACATGTTCCGAATAACCCGGCGTCTCAGGGACTTTAGTGTTGGACACTGGTTATATTTTCAGTAGGTATGGAGATAAAAGTAACTTTGAAAATAAAAGGCGTCATTTTCTTGCAGAAGAAATAATTACTCCGTGTGCAAAGAATTAAGCATTGTTTCAATATAAACATTCTACGTCCATTCGGTATGTGATTAGCTCTGTGTTTATATGCAGAACTTAAAATAAGGATAGCATTTCAGGTGGCAATTTTTTTTACTAAATATTAAACTAATATAGGTGCCTTTTGAATGACACCTTTGCAAACAGAGTAGACCAGGACGAGACGATTGTTACAGGGTATGTTACAGAAACAGTACAATGTGGACTCTACAGTTACCACTATGGTCAGAAAACTTATGTGTTCATGTAGCTTTATAAAACTTCAACGAAGATATTCTCATGATGTTATCATTTCTTACATGAACATGTATTAGGTTCGTACGTATGCAATTAAAATCCAGGTATATTTTAGCATCCCTTTTCCTTGTGGAAAAAAGGATAGACTGTCTCAGTAGATGATGTTAAATCATCAGCAAACAAGTCGAAAAACTTTTTTTCGTAGCAATTGGCACGGAAATCCCTAATAAAGCAGATCGTCCACTTAATGCAATTGATTTAACCCTTTCAGTTCCAAATTTCTAATTGTCATCTGCAATCCAATTTTTGTTAAATCATTCGGTACAATAAAGAAAATGAGATAAATAAATGCAAATTTCAAAGAAATAAGGCACAAATATAGAATTAGAGAATGAGACCAAATGTGAAGTCCCTGATCAGTCTTGAAAAGGCGGCATATGAGCTGGGACTGCACCATTTGCCGTGGTGCATTTATGCGACATTGACGGTGAAAGGGTTAATATATTAATGTCATCGTCATTTGACGCTTGCACTGAAAGAAAGTAACCAGTAACCTAAAAAATGGCGACTAACGGCGGAGTGGTTCAAAGCTGATTTCAGAGGAGAATAAAGCACAACTTTAGAGACAGTTTTCCAAGTCTAGACACATCGTCCGCTTAAATTTAGAAACATTTGGACGTTTTCTCTTTTGTTGTTTTCTTGCGCTTATGTATAGATATAAATGGAAAGTCCCTATATTCGACGCCTAAAATATACAAAACTCGTTTGTTTATATGCTGAAAAGAAGTATATCGCAAGAAAACCTATCGAAAAACCTTGAAACAGGCATAACTTCCGTGAGTTTTATATCGATGACCCCTATGTTATTCGTCGATGTTTCAGTTTTATTCGGGTTCAGTTTAAGGTTCATGTCTGTTCGCGCTACCTCGCACCTCCGGTCACATCGGAGAAAAGCTGTTTCGTAAACAATGGAGGAATTGAGTGATCATCGGCAAAACGCAGAAGATTTGAAACGGAAAAGGCCAATAACACAAAATTATGGCATTGATAAATTCGGTTTATTTTATATCACACGGGCATTTTTCGATATAAGTTCAAATTGACAATTGACGATCTTCATAAATAATGATGGACAAAACAAATGCCAAGTTTTATTGTATAAATGAAAATATGTGATCATTGTAGGGACTTCATCTTTAATCAAATCACTACAGACACTGCATTATTCTTTGCATGGGAACAATGTGCCGTGAATCAAGATTCTGATTTCTACTAAGTGCGCTTCCTTATTTAGAAAGCTTATTAACCCTTTCCCTTATGTAGGCGCATTTTTACGCTACTGCAAACAGAGTTGACCCAGATCAGACGGCTCCTATAGGAGCTGTCTGATCAGGGTCTTCTTTGTTTGCATATGGTGTAATATAGATCTGACTATGCAGCTTCTGAGCCAAGATGTCCTGTGTGCATATGCCATTATAAGAAACTAATATTCATGACGTCATTAGTCCTTACATGAATATACAACAGGGAAAGGGTTAAAGAAATATTACCTAACGTTTCAAGTACATGCATGTTCGCATGAATGATCTTATGCCATAACATTTATAGTCAGCGTTGACGAACTGCATCTCATTAACCCATTCTCTCAAACTGACGCCTCTGTAAAATCGCCATTTGAAACCATTGTGATAAATAGAGCATTTGCTCCTATAGGATCACAATGGTTTCAAAACTACACAATCTTAAAAGTTTCCTTTTCACTAGTAAATGCTCCTTTTCTATAAATTAATTCAAAGAATGTTAGGTCTAAAAATAGCCTACAATGTAATAGGGTAAGCAGTAATTTCTCATTTCCGGCGAATATATTTCCTTTCTGAGACGCTGTTCAGTGTCTCCCACCCGCAAGAGGTTGTCTCCTCTGTACCAGGGGTTAAAATGGTTACATGTGAGGGTCACTCGCCGGTACTGCGGCTGACAGATCGCACCATATGTTAGCAGTGCTCAATATTGTAGGCCAATGACTCAATGACCAGGGGAGTAATTGTACAGTCGGCTGAGCGGTCATTCGTACTGAAAGTGGTCTATAACTAGGTACTTTAGTTTACTTTAAATATTCATTAAGTCATTATTTCTTACATGAATATTCAGTATGGAAAAGGTTAAGGGGCCCAGTGTGAGACTGAAAGTGTTACTATGACCATCTGGCTGAAATGGCTGCAATGTTAAGGGTCCTGGAGTGAAACTGTGTTACTAAGGTTATATTGACATTATGTTGTAGTATATCATATTATACTATAATTAGGCGTTCAATTATTATTCACTGTTCATTAACCATTTCACCCAAATAAACGCATTTTCACGCATTTGCAAACAGAGTAGACCCAGATCATACGGCTCCTATAGAAGCCTACTGATCAGGGTCTGCTCTGTTTGCTCCTGACATGATATATATCTGTTTTAAAGGGTTTGTCAAAGCAAACAATTACCTTGAAAAAGTTTACAATATAAAAAACGATCAATAAATATTTATGATGTCATTACATCTTACATGAATACAGAACAGGGAAAGAGTTAACAGACACCCTTTGGTGCTTTGCATCATTGTTTCTCATATTATCATATTGAACACTCTCCGTTGCTTGAGTTACATCTATGGACGTGATTACCTAATCGCTGGCATAAGGTCATCCGGCGCGCACTTGTTTATTCATTGAGTAGTAACTGCCTTTGGGAGAATACTTTCATTCATGTTATGGTCACGTGGTTTCGTCATGTGACTGATATTTGGATATTTGTGCACTTTCCTTACACATTGCTATATTTTGTAGATTCTTTTCACATTCTCAACCAAAGCTAATGTTACAAAGCATTTTCTCAAAAATAGGATAACTTGATTTTTCCGGATGCCATGTTATTAAATCCCTTTTGTATTCATCAAATGCACGTTAATAAATTGTAATAGACTGCACTGCGGAATTGCTGTTGTCAGGTCTATAGGTTAAGGACAAACGTGAGAAATCCACTACTTAGTATTCATTGCTTGCACAAAGAATATACAAAAATCGAACATTTCTATATAAAATGTCATGGACACGTGATTCACTGACGCAGTAGCCGCTAAATTTAGAGTTTTAGGCTTGTTCCGCGGTATTTTCCTGTGTCATTTGTAGACAAACAAAACATAGAATGACGTTTATTCCTATAAAAAACCTCACGTATAGCCATTTTAGACCTAATCGAGCGCATAAAGTATTTCAAACAACTTTATTTGGGACTTTAAGTTCTGACTACCTAAGATGAAGACTCACAATTTAGGGTTTGTTGGAGAAATAAAGAAAGCATTGTATAGTATCAGCTGTAGCGTTTTACCCCCTATATGTTGAAGCTCTGTTTCTTAAATAATCCTTTCCCTTATGTAAGCGCATTTTCACGCATCTGCAAACAAAGTACACCCAGATCAGACGGCTCCTATTGGAGTCGTCTGATCAGAGTCTGCTCTATTTGCTTATGGTATGATATAAATATGATTATACATCTTCTGTCTGAGTCAAAATGTCCTGTGTTCATGTGCCATTACAAAATTATTAATATTCATGACGTCATTACACATAATCCTCAATGTAATGAGGGAGTGTAGTATTCTCAAAGAAGAAGATTATTTCTTACATAAATATACAACAGGGAAATGGCTAATTTTTTGTTCTGCGTCAAGCAGCAACATTCGAATAAAACTTTTGCTGTGTTTCTGTCGGGTTGCTTTTGGACACTTCAGTATACAGATCCAGAAGAAACACCGAAAAAATGATATTACGATCAATTCTTAATTGTTGAAATAGTTGCTACTTAGAACGCCCGGATTGTATCTCACCGGAAGTTCCCTGTTTGTCACAGTTGGCTGTGTATCTGGAAAAGTGAAGAATCGGTTTGCCTCAAAATAAGATGCGTTCTAAGTAAATGAGAGTGTCATAAGTGGAGTAAAGTGTTAAGACAGATGGTAGCTTAGTGCAGGATGCCAGTTATTTAGGGCGTTATCGAATGAGCTTTTCGTACTTTCATTCTACCCTGCAATGCTGTCTCATTTGGCGCTCCTCTAACCTGGACGCATCCAGTGCTATCGGAACTCCTCGACTATATTCTACGAGGTAAGTAACTAACCGGAGTATGCGGAACAGCCCACGATTGAATTGAAGAGTAATAACTTTTCTGCGACAAGACTGTTAGTACAAGTATGCATAATGTTAGGCTAGAGGCACCTTAACCCTTTACCCAATAGCCTGTTTCTAGTTTTGAAGACATATGACCACTTAAAGCAGGTTGAAAGTAAAGCAGAATGCGCCTTAAGGCGCATTCTGCTTTACTTTCAGCCTGCTTTAAGCTACCACCTACTAGGATATAGAAAATATTTATTATGCAATATGTTCATGACTGTATGAATTTGAACTATTTTCTTCAGCGGAGGAATAAATCAAACACGCTAAAAGCCGCTTCTATCAGGTAAAGGGTTAAGCTTTTCCCTGTATTCCGCCATTATAACTTTTGACATTTTGTTTTCATGAAACACAACTTAGTCTAGTAAGTATATTCATGATAACTGTTACAAACACACTAGATCCAGATAAGACACCGAATAACTCGTCGTCTCACGAGGATCCAAAACAATTGTGAGTTTTATTTTGTTTTTAAGTTTCCATCTATAACCAATCAGTGATTCGCAATATGTAAACATTAGTCACGAACTTCCTATACCGTTTGCACGACGAATTAATATCTGACCGATTTAGTAGTCTCTGACCGAAAGTAATGGAAATTACAAGGAGTATCCGTTTTCATATACACATGTTTCCATGCATTTGAAAGCATGGTAGACCCAGAATTTTGCCTATGAATATTCAGTAGGTATTTAAAGTCGAACTAAACGTAGAACAGGGGAAGGGTTAATATATACAATTGAATCGGCCTATAACGAATATATAATGAATCAATATGGAGTTCGAAAAGAGGGAGTGGTTGCTTAACCCTTTACTATATGAATATTTATGTAAGACATAATGACACCATGTATATTAGTTAGCACATAGACACAGGTATGTTTGGTCATGACAGAAACTGTAGAATCATATGATATAGTTTTAGTCATGGGTCCATGGCAGAAACGGTAGAATGATATATATATTTTATGTCATAAGCAAACAGAGCAGACCTATATGGGGCCGTCTGATCTGGGTATGCTCTTGCTTACTCACCGGTACTTACTGGCGTTTACAGTCTATACTGTCACCCCAGACACAGCGATGAAGAATGTCGTTCGTTGTACATTGTAGGTCCTCCAGCGTTCCATATATCTTTGTCTGTACTCAGGTCTTTTCTGGCCATACATTCTTCCTGTGTTGATCCACACGTGAGTATCTCTGTATAATGTGTTCTGTAGTTTGGAAGTCGAAGCCAAAGGGGCACAGAGGGGATTGGGGCAGTTTAAACTTTGCACACATGTTCAGTTTGCTCTGTCCCGTGCGAAACCTGAATATAATGCCTGTGCCTGTCCCATCAGTCCAGTAGGTGGCTGTATTCGGCCTAAGCAGCAAATTGATTGCAGTGGCTTTCTCGTCATGTGTGATGACATTTGTAGGCTGGTCCCCTGTTGTTCCAACCTTTGTTAGTCTGTCTGCAATCTCGTTGCCAGGAACTCCACACTGTACTGGTATCCATTGAAATGACACTACTCTTTCTCTGCTAAGCTTGTCGAGTGCGCTGAAGAACAGACAGAGGATCTGTGAAAAAACACGTTCAAGCAGCTTACGTCGGAGTCCTCAATGGAAGATGTTGCCCGTGGTATGTCTTCAGTCTCTGCTCTATCACTTGTACAGTGCTTCCCTCTTGGTATGCTGATAGTCTATGATCGTCCTTAGGTAAATGGGAGGAAGATATCAACACCCCGTCTACGATAGCAGCTGAGGCTGAGCCGTCTATGAACACATGGATCCATATCTCCGACGGGTATTTGTCGTTTATCATGTCATGTGCATGGGTTAGCTTAGTTGTCTCATCATTTGTTAATGGGGGGAAAACCTGGGAAAGCAGTGTTGATGGTCAGGCTGGAAAGGTCACATGTCCATGGCTCTAGCAGATCTGTTGAAGAACAGGGAGCAGTACATTGCCCAAGGCTAGATGTGTACTTCTTCAATAGTCTTGTGGATCCATGTATGAAGCTGCTTCTTTTCAGATGATATTTGGTGATGGTCGGGAAGGTACTGCAATGTCTACACAGTGTATTGGGTTTGTTCTGTTTGTAAAGGCATAGACCCTTTCCCTCACTGATAGTCCTGTTAGAAATAATGAATTTATTAACATTAGTCAGCATGAATAATAGCATTCCTGACGTGGGCAAATGCTAGTTTTATAAGCAAATAGATCAGACCCCGAACAGACGATGCATTCAGGAGCCGGCTGATCTGGGTCTATTCTGTTTGCACAATCGTGAAAAGGCGTGTATTTGAGGGAAAGGTTGAATGCTAGACGATGCATAAAGCTATTACAGGAGCTATCAGCATAATGTTCGTCCAGCATTAAGCTACCACCTGTCCTAAAACCCCAAAATTAGACTCAATCAATTATGACCTCGCCTTTAGGCGAAGGCTATCAAGTGTTACCATTGTACGTCCGTCTGTTCGTTCGTCTGTCCGCCCGTACGTAGTCCGTCCTGTAACATTTTCGTCAAGGATTTCTTGGCTTGTGTAAACTGGAATGATTTGATATTTGGTCTGAAGCATAATCGTAGTGAGCTGTACCGTATCTCCCCTTTTCAGATCTGTCGTTCATCTACTTCCTGTTTGCCGATACTTGCCGATTGTTAAATGACAAAAATATTCGTCAAAGATGTCTTTGCTTGTGTCCGCTGGAATAACTTGATATTTGGTATGATGCATAGTCATAAATAGTTGTTCCGTGCCTCCCCTGTTCAGGTCTGTCGATCTTCTACTTCCTGCTTGACGGCACTTTTGAATTTTGACGATTGTTGAATGGCAAATGTTCGTCAAGGATTTCTTTGCTTGTGTAAGCTTAAATGATTTGATATTTTGTCTGAAGTATAATCAGTGAGTTGTACTGTGTCTTCCCTTTCAGGTCTGTCATTCATTTACTTCCTGTTTGCCGACACTTTAATTGCATTTTGGTCATTGTTTAACCCATTCCCACTTAGGCTATTTTTAGACCTAACCTCTTTGATTAAATCTACCAAAAAGGAGCATTAACTGGAGAAAAGGTAATTTTCAGAATTGTGTAGTGTTGAAACCATTGTGATAAATAGAGCATTTGCTCCAGTGGAGCAAATGCTCTATTTATCACAATGGTTTCATTAAATGACTTTTACAGAGGCGTCAAAAGGCGTCAATATGCGGGAATGGGTTAAAGACCAACTATTTCGTCAAAGGTTTCTTCGCTTGTGCAAGCTGGAATGGTCTGATATTTGATATGAAGCATACGTATTGTGAGTTGTACCATAAAGTTGTACGGTGTCTCCCCTTTTCAGGTCTGACGATCATCTACTTCCTGTTTGCCGGCACTTTGAATTTTGACGAATGTTCTTCAGTTTTCTTTGCCTGTGTAAGCTGGAATGATTTGATATTTTGTCTGAAGTATAATCACTGTGAGCTGTACCGTGTTTCCCCATTTTATGTCTGTCATTCATCTTCTTCTTGTTTGCCGACACTTTGATTGAATTTTGGTGACAAAAAAAATGACAAAATAGTTTTCGTGAAACATTTCTTCGCTTGTGTATGGATGAATAATTTGGTATTTGGTGATGTTGATGATTGTTAAACAAGCGTCTTCCTGTCTATGGTTATATTATTAGTCATATTTAATTGTAGTATATACAGACTTATCAAAATATTAGATTAAAGTCAATTATTTTGTGGTCTGCTTTTCACAGAGGCAACATATAAGGATCACTATCCATCTTGCGCCACTGTCGGCTGCAAATAATATCTGTCACATTTTTCTCAGAACCACACAGGTCAGCTTCCTGATATTGGCACGGAACATTAGTTCAAAAGTTCAGTGGGGAAAAAGCCGAACCAAAGAATAGAAAAAGAAATAGGGACAAGCAAAATAATGATTTGGTAAACCACAGTTGGTTTTAACTCTTTACATCATGACTAGTCTTGTCTAACACTATGATAAATGCAGAAGGATGTCATTTTTGCGTTACCATGGAAATGTATTGGCTGAATTATTATAACGGTATAATGAACACATGGTATGTAGACCAAGACAGAAACTGCAGAATCAAATCTACACAATTTTATAAGCAAATAGGACATGTTCTGACAGAAGCCAGCTGATCTGGGTCTACTCCGTTTATAAAAGTGAAAATGCTTTTGTATGAGAACAGCCCGTTGCACACAGACTATTGTGTTCCTGTTACAGCAAACTCCCTCTAAATCGAACATTCAACTTAGTATCAATGTCGGCCTTTAAGATAGGCGGCATCTTAACCCTTTCACCGCCGCAGTCGCATAAATACACCACGACAAATAGTGCAGTCCCAGATCAGGCGCCGCCTTTTCAAGGCGGCGTCTGATCAGGGACTACACTATTTGTCTCAATCTCTATTTCTATATATTGGCTTTATTCCCTTGAAATTTGCATTTGTTTATCTCATTGCCTTATTTTACTGAATGATTTAACAAACTTGGATTGCAGACGACAATTAGAAATGTGGCGCCGAAAGAGTTAATGCAGTGTGAAAGTCATGCAGAAAGCTCTTAAAGGTTCTTTCTGCACGACTTTCACCCTGCATTAAGCAGACACTTGCCTAAAAGTATCAAAATTATTCTATACTAGAATTACAGTATGGATGAGTTTCACCGTATACATGCAAAAATAAGACGCTGAATGCTAATGGTTTTAATGTCATAACGCAAGGATATCACACGTGACAGAGTAATATTTGATACCATGTTTGGTATAAGTACGATTGAGTGAAGCCGCTGCAGTGAGACTACCAAACTATATTTGATTTTCTGGTTAAAAGAGGCAGATGATAAGGACTTAACGCAGGACAAACGTTATGTACAAAACTCCTATAGGAGCTGTCTGTGTTTTACTTCCGTCCTGCATTAAGCTATCACTTGCTTTTAACCCTTTCCTCCATAAATACGCCTTTCTACGCCTTTGTAATAGTCACTTCTTGAAACCATTGTGATGAATAGAGCATTTGCTCCTATGGAGCAAATGCTCTTTTCATCACAATGGTTTCAATACTACTAAATTCGAACATTTTCCTTTTCTCTAGCAGGTGCTCCTTTTGGGTAGATTCATTCAAAGAGGTTGGGTCTAAAAATAGCCTATTGGGGAATGGGTTACATACACACATGTGTAGTTATTAACCATTTCCTTCTCCTTCATATAAACGCACTTTCACGCATTTGCAGACAGAGCAGACCCAGATCAGACGGCTCCCATAGGAGCCCTCTGATCAGGATCTACCCAGTCTCTGTTTGCTAATGGAATTTGATAGCTATGTTTCTTTAGTTAAAAAAATTACTACATTGTTCCACTTTTCATATTTCATTATAACCAGTTTTTCCAAGAATATTCAGTAGGTCCTGAAATTTGTAGACGTATAAGAACTGGGACAGGGTTAAGTGGTCACAAAAGACAGTTTCTACTGTACAAAGCAATATTTAGCTTATCAGTAATAGTGACGAATTCGTTAGCCTTCAGCACTTTACTGACAACTGTGTGAAGATTTTTGCAAACAGTTTGGATCCAGATGAAACGCCGAGTAACTAGGTGTGTCATCGAGATTTAACCCTTCGCTTGCTATTCACGTCAATATACATGTACCTGCCTGTAAATAGTGAAGACCCAGATGAGACAGCTCCTGCAGGAGCTGTCTCATCAGGGTCTGCACTATTTACAAGTTGATTGTTCAACCAGTGTACTCCACAGCAGTGATTGCACAGCGAAATACGTGTACACAGTGAAGATATATGTAATTATACCACAGGGTATGGGTAAAGAAGGAGAAATGTATTTTAAAATTCAGCAAGAGAAGGGTTAAACAGTTTGTCACTCTAGAATTGTTTTTGAAAAGAAATTGAAGAAATATGGTTTTAAGATTGAAGCAGAGGGCAGTATTTGCAGACGACACTTGCTGAGAGTGCAGAATATAAAGGATACATTATATGCAGTAAACCTGTCATCAAAAAGAGGTCTAATTATGGGTCTGTAAGTCAGGTGGTAGCTTAGCGCAGTTAAAAAATAATACAGAAAGCTCTATAGGAACTTTCTGTATTACTTTTGACCTGCATAAAGCCACCACTTGCTTTTTAAGACTTTTATGTTTAATAAATGAATGACCGCTTAGGATAGATTCTATTGTATTGATTGCAGTAAAGTAGCAACATTTCATTGCAGCAAGCATAGGCTAATAAATCAAAATGTTACATTCTAAATGGTTAAATATTTTACACCACCAACAATGGAGACATTCATTAGTAAGGGTGTTTTGTTGCGAGGGGATGTCCCGCTTAGCAATGGAGAAATTAAACCCTTCACATGCAAACACTGACATGACAGTCACTCGCCAATAGCTAGGATCCTGATTAGACGCCGAGTAACTGTTTTCACTCGATGAATAGCTTCTTAACTATTCCTCTGTTCAACATTCGTGTAAGAAATAATGACATAATGAATATCTATAGGCTGAATTTACATAATGACATAAGTGCATTGGAATGTTTGGTATTGGTAGAAAATGAAGAGTTAGATGTAGACAAATTTATTTCGGCAATAACAACAAGGAACATCAAAAAGAACGCCATGAAATGTGCACCAATACCAAGGTAACACAAAAAAGGGAAAACAAATGTTTTTCCTATTTCCATCGTGGTCCATGATAATAGTGGTATCATTTCATGAGTAAACTGAGCAGACCCTAATCAGGCGACTGCTTCATAGTCCATGTGATATGGATCTACCCTGTTTGTAAAGGCGCGAAAAAGGCGCGAAAAGGGCGCTTATATGAGGGAAAGGGTTAATAACTTGAACGAAGCTGAACTATAATAGGCCAGGGCTTTAGTAGACCTCATAGTTTCAGCATGAGAGGTTTTAAAGGTAAAAATGAGGTTTATAGTCTTGAACTACATACAATGTACATATTCTCCCGACTTCACAATTTACCCCCTGATCACTGGGTTATAAGTCGGCCATTAACACTCGGCGCCTAAGGCAGCCACGGCACATTGACTTATTTCCCTCACAGGTACCCATTTATACACCTGGGTGGAGAGGAGCAAACGTGGGATGCATTTTTTGCTCAGAAAAATTCTGATAGTCCGATGGCAGGATTCGAACCGGGGACCCTTCGATCCCAAGTCTAATGTCCAACCACTGGACCACCACTCCCACAACATAGATAAGTTTATGAAGAAGTGCCCCCCTTAGAGATACTGCTCTTCCTTTTTAAATTTGAAATACAGTTGAACTTCGATATCTCGAACTTCAAGGGACCATACAAATTATTTTGAGATAACAGGAGTTCAAGTTTTATGTTTTTCACCATGGATATTCATGTTAACCCTTTCGCTGCCAATGCCGGATCTGTGATCACCTATGCAAACAGTTTGGATCCAGATGAGACGCCGAGTAAATCGGTGTCTCATCAGGATACAAACTGTTTGTAACTGTTACTATGTTTTTGAAACAAAAATGAAGAAAATAAAAAAAATGAAATTTTGTAGCAGACGACAAAGTTAGCAGACGACAGAGTTTGGCAGCGAAAGGGTTAAACTAATAAAAGTATGAAGATTAACTAGATCATTGTTTTAACCCTTTCGCTGCCAAACTCTGTCGTCTGCTAACTTTGTCGTCTGCTACAAAATTTCATTCTGTTGATTTTCTTCATTTTTGTTTCAAAAACATAATAACAGTAATAAACAGTGTAGATCCTGATGAGACTCCGAGTTACTCGGCGTCTCATTTGGATCCAAACTGTTTGCATAGGTAATCACAGATCCGGCATTGGCAGCGAAAGGGTTAATAATGAACGCGAGAACGTTTGGCCATGGCAGCTGATTGTAAAATAAGATATACATGTACAGTAAAACCCCTCTAATGCGACCACTTCTTGGATAAACATGTCATCCTATAGGAGCTTTCTGCATAACTTTCGTCCTGCATTAAGCTACCACCTGCCTCTGCCACCCAGAATTATACCCATTTTGGTGGTCGCATTAGAGGGGTTTAAACTTTTACTGTATATCATTTCAAAAGCAAATCGAAATGATTCTGATCAGACGGCTCTCGTCTAGGTCTACTCTATTTGCTACGTCGTTACGTTTTAATGGTGTATTTATGGAGAAATTGTTAAAAAGTTTACCACTGGTTCTTTTGTGCAGGTAGCACAATGCAGGATGCATTCTGCATTAAGCAGTCACATGCATTAGAAGACAATCGCGTTCAAGTTACAGTTGAACTTCGATAACTCCAACTTTAAGGGACTATACAAATTTGTTCGCGATAACAGGTATTCGAGTCATCCGATTTCTAATATGAACAATATCTCAAGGCTACAGCTTAATGCAGGACTAAAATAATACTGAAAGCTCAGCATTACTTTAGACCTGTATTAAGCTGTCACATGTGTTTGTAGACATCTGTACCGATACAGTTTAGAGCAATTACATACAGTAAAACTTCGATTATCCGAACACTAAAATACGTATTATTATCGATCTTTAAGACAGGTGGCAGGTTAATGCATGGTGAAAGTCATGCAGAAAGCTCCTCTAGGAGCTTTCTGCATGACTTTCACCATACATTAAGCAGCCACCTGCCTAAAAGGGTCTAAATTCTTCTATACCGAAAATTCGAATAATCGAGGTTTTACTGTATTATAATTTTTGGAATGACTGAACTTTTTGTTTGATTTATCCCAGTTCAAGATATCGAAGTTCAACTGTATCTCTATAAGGGGAAGTGAGAGTGTGTGTGTGTTTGTGAGACGGGGGGGGGGGGGTCTACTGCATAATTTTGAACATTGTCTACGCCCGTATCATGTTACGAGAAAGCATCTTATGGCCAGGGGAATAATTTAACAAGTTTACAGCTCTAAGATGTAACAACCGTGCATAATACATGCAGGAACGCGAAATATAGATATTTATAATGCATGTAAAACGTTATAAAAAACGTATTATGTGCAAATTTGCCAATAAAGATGGCATATCTACCTCAAATTAACTTATTTTATTCCTTGTGTACTTTCCTTCACCCTTAAAATATGGAACTCGGGTTAAATAGCCTTTGCATACAGTGTAGACCCAGATCAGAGGAACCCTGCCTGCAGACGCGCACAGGTCAGTCTGAACTTTTTGCCATATTTAATTAACCCATTTGCTCCAACGATCCCATATATGGGATATAGGCAAACATGATGCGGCGTCTGATCAGAGTCCACACTTTTTGATGATAGGAATTTTAATATAAAACAAAGCGAAAATGAAAATTGAGGCCAGGCATCCCTTAGATAAAAAATGGACAAATCCAATGTATAAACATGGCAGAATCCACTGGGTGCAAATGGGTTAACACTTTACGGAAAGATAGCCCCTTTTGAGTATAGGCATGAGTAACTCCAGTGGCACGTCTGGAATGAACCATTGGAAACTCAGGGGTGTAAGGATTAGTTGAGAAATATGTTTATAAAAGAAGAGGGTCCCAGGATGAGTCTTTTGATCAGGGTCTGTGCAGTTTACTGAACCAGTCGCTGTCAATGATTTTCACCAGGGCCCATGCTTATAAAGCTTTTTAGTTGAGTCTGAGTTTGTTCCCAAGCTTTTGATTGGTCAGATTTGAGCCAAAGGCTCAAATCTGACCAATCAAAAACTTGAGAACGAAATCAGACTCAACTAAAACGTTTTATAAGCATGGATGCAGGTTCTGGATATAGAAGAAAACCACCAAAGCGACACAATAACATCTGAAATATTAAAGCTACTTAATTATTCCCCTGTTCTATATATATTCTAAATATCTATACCTAATATTCATGAAGAAAATAGTTATTATAAAATATGGAATGTGGAATACTGTAGCAATGTTAGAAACAAAGGAAATATATCTATCAAATCCAATAAGCAAGCTGAGCAGACCCTCAGCAGATCTAATCTGGGTCTACTGTGTTTGCAGATGCGAGAGACCACGTTCATATGAAGGAAAGTGTTAACCCATTCCCTGGTTAATTTTCATGTAAAAGGTACTGACGTCACGGATATTATTTAATGCTTTCGCTGCCAATGCTGTATCTGTGATTACCTATGCAAACAGTTTGGATCCAGATGAGACGCCGAGTAACTCGGCGTCTCATCTGGATCCAAACTGTTTGTTACTGTTATTATGTTTTTGAAACTAAAATGAAGAAAATAAAAAAGAAGAAATTTTATAGCAGACGACAAAGTTAGCAGACGACAGAGTTTGGCAGCGAAAGGGTTAATGCTTATCATGGCTCTTGAGCATAGAATAGTTTGGTTCAGGCAGAAACTGTAGAATCAGATCTATATTATACCATAAGCAAACAGAGCAGCCCCTGATCAGACTGCTTCTATATGCCCCATCTTATCTGTTTCTACACTGTTGCAAATGTACGAAAGTGTGTTTATGAAGGAAAGGGTTGATACAAAGTGAAAGTAATACATAAAGCTGCTTTAGGAGTTGTCTGATCAGGATATGCTCTGTTTGCTTATAGAATTTATATAGATTTGAGTCTACAGTGACTGCCAAACCAAAAACATGTTGTTTTCATATACCTTAACTCTTTTGCCGCCAAATTTAAAAGTGTCGTCTGCAATAATAATTTCAAATTAAATATAATTCTAAACTAAATAATAAAGGTATATTAGTAAAACATTTGTTTTTAAAAACCTGTATGCTTGGGCTAAAATAATACAGAAAACAGTGAAGTCCTAGGTCAGATGTCGCCTTGAAAAGGCGGCATCTGACCTGGGACTGCACTGTTTTCAACGGTGCCAACAGGCGACATTGGTGCCGAAAGAGTTAAAAATGTCATGCTAAGCGCGATATGACCAGTACTTGCAAAGAGCTTGTAACTGAGCGTCTCCCGAGGGTCTGACCTGTTTCTTGTTTGATAGTGTCTCAGTTTTCAGTGTTATTTCAAAATTATGCAAAGTCTCGCTTTATGCAAGAAACATTAACATCTAGATATAGGTTAAACATATTTTATTTCTCTCTTTTTTACAGAAATGGGGTTAGGCTACAAGTTCTTCCAACTTAGTTACACAGCCCTTCCCTACATAAATTATCATACATAACTAAAGAGATAATGGTTACTTAACACAGCATCAAACTAAAAAAAGTAAATTTATAAATGGTTGAGTAGGTAAATGAAAAAAAATCAAATGTTGTCAGAGTCAAGAAAAAAGCAACATCATCAAGCAAATTAGTAAGATGGAGTAAGTGAAAGAGAGTGAGTGAGTAGTGAGTAAATGAGTAAGTGAGTGAGAGAGCGGGAGAGAGAGACAGTGTGTGAGAGAGATAGAGAAGAGAGAGGGGCAAACTAATTGCAGTAAAATGACAAGACATCTTGACAGCAACAAAAACAATATCACATATAGCCTGAAAGATAGTATAAGGAAGATAGGAAAGTAGGAAGAAGGAATTTGATAAACTACACGTATAGTTGTGTATCTGTCTGTCTCTGTTTCCCCAGATCTAACAAAACTTCAAAATGTGAGTGCTGCACTGCAAGCCAACTTCTAATGGAAAACATTTGCAGAAAGTTGTTAATTTGCCTATATTTGAGGTGATTATACATGTATTGATAAAAAATGAAAAAAGAAGACTGTTTTGGCCCATTAATTTACGAATCTTTTTGTATTTTTGATAAATTGTTGAACTGCACTGAATATTAGGTTATTTACTTCTGTAGAAAAAGATGGATTGTCATAAAGTAATTCGTTTACATTCAGGGGTTGATAATCTCTGGTTTGTATGAAAAATTCCTGTCTTTGCTCTGAAAATAAATCACAGTTTAAGACAGTTTTAACATCTAGATATAGCATACAGTCAAACAGTCACAATGATGGAAAACGGATATCTACAAGTTTCATGTATACAAACAACATATTCTATACAAAAATCAGAACGAGAAAAAATATTATTAATAATATTGCTAACAGATCTCAGAGTTGTTTTCATCTCCTCCAAACTGACACTTGCAAACAGCGTGTAGGTTAGCGTCTCATCAGGATCGGCTGACCGGCACTCTCAAACATTGTGTAACTGTTTCTTATTTGATAGACTAGTACCTCCAAGGAGCAGACTGACTTGCACTCTAAAACATTGTGCAACAGTTTGTTATTTGATACTAGCAACCTGACCGGCACTCTCAAACATTGTGTAACTGTTTCTTATTTGATAGTACCTCCAAAGAGCAGACTGACTTGCACTCTAAAACATTGTGCAACAGTTTGTTATTTGATACTAGCAACCTGACCGAAACTCTCAAACATTGTGTAACTGTTTGTTATTTGAAAGTGCCTCCAATGAGCAGTCTGACCGGCACTCTCAAACATTGTGTAACTGTTTCTTATTTGATAGTGCCTCTAAAGAGCAGACTGACCGGCGCTCTTAAACATTGTGTAACTGTTTGTTATTTGATAGTGCCTCCAATGAGCAGTCTGACCGGCACTCTCAAACATTGTGTAACTGTTTCTTATTTGATAGTGCCTCCAAAGAGCAGACTGACCGGCACGCTCAAACATTGTGTAACTTGGCGTCTCGTCAAGATCTGACCTGTCTGTTGTTAACCCTTTACTCTATAAAATACGTCTTCTTATCATTTTGCAAACGCAGTAGAACCAGATTAGATGGTTAAAATGTCATAAACAACCATAAGAGCCGTCTGGTCTGGGTATATTATGTTTGCAAAGGCGCGAAAACACGTTTGTTTGAGGTAAAAAAAATCACCTGAACTAAAATGTGAACTTAAGAAATTGTTCAGATTAGAAACGGGATTACCCGATTCATTGTTGTCTCGAATTAATTTGTATGGTCCACTGAAGTCCGAGATAACCAAATTCAACTGCATGTGTTTTTCTGTATCAATATCCAGCTAGAAAAACTTGCTTAACACCTATTGAAATGAAGCATTAATTATTTAAATTTGATTTGATCTCGCTTTTAGTAACTTTTCAAGTACATTTATATGCTCGATTAGACCCAAATAACGTTCGTCTGCAAACCGTGTCGTCTGCTAGAAATTTCAGTGTGGGCATTCGTTTAATTTCGTCTCTCTAAGACGAAAGTTGTGTATCGTAGTGAGACGCTTATTTACTCGGTGTCTAATCTGGATCCAAACTGTTGACAAATATTATCACAGAGTCGCCTATTGCAGCAATGCATTTTCCGACGACAGAAAAAGAGTTATCTTTTCCCGTAAAAGTGATAGTCCTTACGATAAACACATACTGTAAACCCCCTCTAATGCGACCACTTAAAGAATAACCATAGTTGCCTTTATAAGCAGGTGGTTGCTTAATGCAGGACGAAAGTCATGCAGAAAGCTCCTATAGGAGCTTTCTGCATAACTTTCGTCCTGCATTAAGCTGCATGTACCACCTGCCTCTCCCACCCAGAATTATACCTCTTTTAGGTGGTCGCATTAACGCGGTTTTACTGTATTTTCAATAACATCATTGGTAATCAATATTATGAAGACTGAAAATTCGGTCGTCTTCTGCCATTATTCGACAGGTTTTCCGCATTAGAAAGCAATCATCTATGTAATCTGTCGACATTTTTAAACCGCTTTGCAAGTAAAGACTCCATCACTTTAAGTTTCAATATACACAAAAAGATAGGTGTTTCCAGTACCTTGTATTTATGAACAATGTACTCCATGAATACGCCTTTCTACGCATTTGCAAACAGAGTATAGTATACTCAGTACAGGCGGCTCCTATAAGAGTCGTCTGATCAGGGTCTGCTCTGTATGAAATTAAATAGATCATGATTCTAGTTTCTGTCACGGTCATGTGTTTATGTACCTTTCCATAAATTAATCTAATTAATATCCAGGGTGTCACTATTTTTCACATGAATAGTCATGTGTGCATCCGTAACGGACTACAGGCATTTCCCGGTTCATCCTTGAGATATAATCTGTAGTGGAATCAGCGCAGTGATCCGTGAATGTGTGACCTATGCATTAATACGGAAATGGCACGGTTAAATAAGGAAATAACACGGTTTAATACATTGTTTCGTGCATAACCATTCCACAGAGATGTTTTCCCTCTCTTCATTTTTATTCTCTTTATTCTTTCTTTTTTTCTTTCTATCTTTATTTCTTTCACTTTTCTTTTTCTTTTTTGTTTCTTCCTTTTTTTTTTAATTTTATTTCTTCCCCTCTTGCTTTTAATGTTTATACATTTCATTTATACTATTCCTCCTACAGTTATGTCCAGCCTCAAATTTTGTCAAAATTTGTTAAGATTTAGAAATATATTTATCTTTGAATATACTTTTTAACCAATTTTCCCGGTCGTTTATATTCAATAATTGCAAAAATTTCAACATTGCTGGTCTACGATAATAATATATTTCAATATATGTCCTGCGTAAAGTATCATAGCAAGGACATATACATGTAAATAAAAAAAATATATAGTCATCTTCAATATCTAAAGTGTTACAACACTGACAGTGTCTTTGATCTCGCGGGATATTTTCTTGCGCATATCTGCCCGGCTGAATTCTTAACGGATGTACAGAAAGTCCCAATCTACAAAAATAGAATCTAAACTTTCTAGGCAATATGTTAAGATAAAACTGTTCTTTAAAATGCTTATAATTAAGAAGAACAGAACTATTGGCAACAATGCCAAACCATTCCTGTTTATATACATCAACTAATCTATTTCTAAACTGATTTATAATATAATTAGCCTACTTTTTTTTCAAACTAAGGGTTGTCAATATAATTAATATCAAACATATAAGCATATCCCATATCACCGAGAAGCTTTTTTTTTTATACCAGATACCCAATTTTTAAGCTCTTTTCTGCAGGCATGCAAACCTTGTTCATATACAGTTTTTAAAATAATGTTATCAGTTATTTTTAACTTTGAGCCAATATTTAATTACTCTATCAAAGCGTGAAATATACAGAGGATAACGTCCTAGTTCACCGTATACTCCAGAATTGAATGTATTAGTTCCAACATTACATATAACCCTTCGGCGCCAATTTCTAATTGTCGTCTGCAATCCAATCCAATCATTCAGTAAAATAAGGAAATGAGATAAATAAATGCAAAGTTCAAAGGAATAAAGCACATATATAGAAATAGAGATTGAGACAAATAGTGCAGCACCTGGTCAGATGCCGCCTTGAAAAGGTGGCCTCTGATCTGGGACTGCACTATTTGTCGTGGTGCATTTATGCGACTGCAGCGGTGAAAGGGTTAAGCAGTCTTTTGCAAAATTTTAAATGTATTCTCTCAATCTGTTTTGACTTTGTGTAACCCCATACCTCTGAGGCGTATCCTAAAAATTAGCCTACAAACGCATCGAATAATTGATATAACAGTTTTGGATTCAAGTCAAATTTCTTACAATTATAAAGTAAATTATTCAAAGCTTTCAATGTTTTACCGATTAGATGTTCTTCGTTATATCTAAAGTTATCAGAATAGCTCAAAACAGTTCCCAAATAATTAAAATTATTCACTATCTCTATATTACTGTTACCATATGTCCAGTGCTCTGCTGGAAGCAAACCTCCACGTTTCCTGAAAACTACTATTTTTGTTTTAATGGTATTAACCTTTAATCCCCAAGTACTGCAAGATGAGTGCAACATATTCAAATGAACTTGCAGTTCGGGGGATGATTTGGCTAAAATAGCCATATCATCAGCAAATAACAACACAATTAATATTATATCATCAAGCAGTAACCCTGAATCAATGCCGTTTTGTAAATACAACTCTAAATCTTCAACAAAAAGTGAGAATAATATTGGAGAGATTACCTCCCCTTGCCTCAATCTGAAAGCATACTGAAATCATTAAAATATTTACCACAAGATTTAACAAATGACTTGGCTTTAAGATACATATTCCTAATGATTCTGAACATTTTACCTTGTATGCCTAAACCAAACGTTTTCGTCCATAAACCATTTCTAAAAATGGAATCAAAGCATTTCATCATGTCAACAAATACAACATACAGTCTTTTATTTTCATTAAAGTGTTTCTGTATTAAAGACGTTAAAAGAAATATAGTATCTACTGTAGACCTTCCTTTCCGAAATCCAAATTGAGAATCAGAAAGTACATGATTAGTCTCACAGAAAGCTTCTATACGCTTATTAAGCAGGGTAGTAAATAACTTAGAACAACAACTAACCAAAGTAATGCCTCTATAATTATTTACGTCATCAACTGTACCTTTTTTATGAAGAGGTACAATTACTCCTTCTGACTAGTGGTCGGGATAAAAAAACAGAGTTTGAAATAGCATTAAATAAATCACATATATGCGCACCAATTATGTCAATACTTTCAATAAAATATTCGTTCAACAAACAGTCGCTACCTGTAGATTTACATCGTTTCAATGGTTTAACACCTTCTACAATTTCATTTACTGTAAATGGTTGATCCAGTTCCGGAAAAGATATGTCTTCATTGTTAAAATCATGACCATTACAAAAAGACTCTGCTTCATCATTGGTACAATTAAATACATCACTCCCTATATTCTTAGAATACTCTCTAAAATCTTCTAACGGTATTCCTTCTGCATTATCACTATTTCTCTTTTTAAAATATTTCCAAAACTGTTTCGGTTTACTAGTTTTTCAATCTCTGACATCTTAATGCGATAATGAAGGTATTTCTTTTTGCGAACTAATACTTTATATTATTTTTAAGCATGCACAAGTTATTTCTATTAGCATCGTTTTTATCTTGGTTGAAAATGCGCAACGATTCTAAATATGCATTTCTTGCATTAACACACTGTGTGCAGTCTGTCAATATCGAACCAATCCGAATTATCTAAGCATGATCTATACAGTCTGTCAATATCGAACCAATCCGAATTATCTAAGCATGATCTATACAGTCTGTCAATATCGAACCAATCCGAATTATCTAAGCATGATCTATCTGTAAAGTGCGCTTTCTTTCATTTACGATAATGTTTGGCAAATAGAGGGTCTGCAACATCACGCAAAATAGAGGTAAAATTGTCAATTGCCCATTTATAGACTCTCTTTTAGTAGGATCAATGTTACAAGCGATATTGTTAAACTGTGGCAGTTTAGCAATTAAACCAGCTCGAAATTTATGTGCAAGTACACTATCCCATTTATATCGAACATCATTTAAAACCGTTTCTTCGGGCGAATGATAGGCACAATTCAATGTGAAGTGCAACGGAAGAGACAGAGACAGGCATGCATACAGGCAGAGCCAAGAGAGAGAGATAGATAGAGAGAGAGAGAGAGACAGAGACAGAGACAGAGACAGAGACAGAGACAGAGACAGAGACAGAGACAGAGACAGAGACGACAGAGACAGAGACAGAGACAGAGACAGAGACAGACAGACAGACAGACAGAGACAGAGAGAGACAGACACAGAGAGAGACAGACACACACACACACACACACACACACACACACACACACACACACACACACACACATAGACAGAGAGAGAGAGAGAGTGTGTGTGTGTGTGTAAGACAGAGACAGACAGACGAATAGATAGACAGGCAGACATAGAGACAAAGATGAACCAAATGAGAGAGAGAGACAGAGACAAAGACATAGATACATAGATAGATAGATGGAATGAGAGACAAAGACAACCAGACACAGATAGAAATACAGGCAGGCAGAAAGATAGAGAGAATGAGAGACAGACGGCCAAAGTGATACACAGAGACAGACATACAGACACAGACACAGAGAAAAGTGCGTGCGTTCATGTAGATAGATCGATCGATATATATATTTTCTGATTTCTGATTTATTTATTTATATTTATTTGTATGTATATAGATAGATAGATACATGTAGATATATATATATAGATAGATAGATAGATAGATAGATAGATAGATAGATATATAGATATATAGATAGATAGATAGATAGATATATAGATAGATAGATAGATAGATAGATAGATAGATAGATAGATAGATAGATAGATAGATAGAGAGATAGATAGATATAATGTAGATAGATAGAGAGTATGTGTATGTGACATTGACATGCAGATCGACAGACAGACATAAAGACAAACAGAAACAAAAGGAGAGACAGAGTGAGAGAGAGGAGAGAGAGGAGAGACACAGAGAGAGACAGAGAGACAGAGACAGACACACTGACAGACAGACAGGGACAAAGAGAGACGGACAGCCAAAGAGATACACTGAGACAGAGACAGACAGGCCGAGACACAACAAACGTGTGTGCGTTCATGGAAATATTGGGTATGATTGGGCGCCGTATGATTGTACATTTTTTGCCATAAACAAACAGCCATGTGTTTATATGCCATTATAAATAATAAATCAGCAAATAAACATTCATGATATCATTATGTTTTACATAAATATACATGGGGTAGATGGTTTAACCATTTCCCTCATACAAACGTGTTTTCACGCATTTGCAAACAGAGTAGACCCAGATCAGACGGCTCCTCTGTTTGCTAATAGAAGTTGGTAGATCTGGTTCTTTAGTTTCTAAAATGGCTACAATATCAAACCTTGTATATTCATTATAAATATTTTGTCCATGAATATTCAGTAGGTATTGAAATTTGAAACAAACATAGAACTGGGAAAGGGTTAAGCAGATATTATTTTTCACTGATACATGTATTCGAGGCGAGAGTATACTACATTTTAAAAGTTCAAGCTATACTCATTTTTTGTCTACCAAAATATATCCAGGATGTTAAACAGTTTGGATTCTGATGAAACACCGAGTAACTCTGGATCCAAACAGTTTGCATAGGTAATGATTCATCTGCCCATAGCAGGCTAAAGGTTAATAAAAGATGTGTTGTTGATAGGGGATGCCCCGATTAGCCGTTTACGTAAGCTTTTACGTATTTCATAATCCTTCCCATGCGCGCAAACAGCTTGAATCCGGACGACATTCCGGTGTTACTCAGCGTAGTTTCTTAACATTTTATTCCATTTCTGCGCCTTTGCAAACAGGGTAGACCCAGATCCCATAGGAGCCGTCTGATCAGGGTTTGCTCTGCTTGCTTATGAAATAAGATAGATACATGTATGATCATATAGTTCCTGCCATGGCAAAAAAAATGCATTTGCCTATGCACCATTTTAGAACTGAATTTAATCAATATCCATGATGTCATTATTTCTTTCCTAAATATTCATGAAATAAAAGTTGGTTGTAACAGGCCAGGGCTTTAGTTGACTTTATAGTTTTAGCGTAAGAAGGGTTAACATACAGTAAAACCTCTCTATAAAGACCACTAAATTGTGTTAATTAGTTGGTATTTAGGGCAGGTGGTTGCTTAAAGCAAGGTGAAAGTAAAACAGAACGCTCTTATAGGAGCGTTATGTATTACGTTTACATGTACCTTACTTTTAGCATCCACATGCCTTTAACACAAAATACTTGATGTAATTAAGTGGTCGTTATAGAGAGGTTTTACTGTATTAAGAAATGTTATGAGGGAATTTCCCTTCTTAGAGATATTGCTCCTCATTTTTAGTTTTTAAATTTATAAATATAATGCTTGTATAATAAATCTTCGCTGCGACAGCCACTTAATCCTTCAAACCACGAATATGGATGTAAAAATAATGACATCATGGATATTAATTAGATTATGTTTTTGATATTTGACAGAAATTGTAAAATAAGATCTATATCATTCTAATGGCAACCAGAGTAGAGCCTAATTAGACGGCTCCTATATAGGAGCTGTCTGATCTTGGTCTACTCTGTTTGCTAAAAGGTGTACATGTTTAACTTTGGGTCTAAAATGCAGGTACATGTAGCTCAATGGAGAGCGAATTTTAAGTATAAATATGTATGCATTACTTTGATTCTGCATTAAGCAGTCACCTGCATAAATAACCAAGCCAAGTTCAAGTTGTCGCTATAGAGGGTCTCTGATGTATATCACGTATAAAGAACACGCCCTAATGACGATCATTAGGTAAACAGTTTTATTGGGCATAACCGCACATCGCTGATGCAAGCGAGAACACACAACATAAATTATTAATAATGTGTCTAAAATGTTACAAATAACTACGAATTGTATGCAAAATTATAGATTTTTTTTATCTCTCTCAAATTAACATAAGTTTTTACATATGGGATAATATGATGACCAGATCAGAGGTCATTTGAACAGGGTCTGTGCAATTAGAGAGGTTTTTATAATATACAGTAAAACCTCTGTAAACCGGATTTCTAGTAGAGAACAATGTAAATACTTTTAGACAGGTGGCTGCTTAATACAGGGTGAAAGTCCTGCAAAAAGCTCCTAGAGGAGCTTTTGGCATGCCTTTCACCCTGCTTAAAGCCGCAACGTGTCTCCAAGACGGATATTTATACTAAATTGAAAGTCCGGTTTAGGGAGGTTTTAGTTTCAGTTTGAGCGAGGTTACAGCAAGCAGAATGAAGTACACAGGTTAAATCCGCTCCCTTATAATTATATAGAAAACCTTTGACAACTTTCAAACAGAGTAGTCCCATATCAGACAGCTCCTGTAGGATCTGTCTGTAGGAGGTGTCTGGTCAAGGTCTACTCTGTTTGCTTGTCGAATTAAATAGATCTGATTCTACAATTTCTGTCAAACCAACAACAATGCTGTTTTCATATACAGTAAAAAGTAAATTGCCTAGTTATAGTCTACTTTCAGTCCGAATGACCGCTCAGTCGACTGTACATTTTCTCCTCTGGTCATAGAGTCATTCGCCTACAATATACAATAAAACCCCTCTAAACGGACGTTAAATTTAGTATTAGGTATCGATCTTGGAAACAGGTGGCAGCTTAATGCTTCATTAAGCAGCCACCCACCTAAATATATCTAAATTCTTCTCTACTAGAATTCCGGTTTAGAGGGGTTTTACTGTACCATTTTAAAAAGTCAGCTAATAAATATTCATGACGTCAGTATTTCTTGCTTTTAATATTCAAGAGGGAAAGGGTTCATTAACACGGATATACCTTTAAAAACAGTCCGTTGATTTCAAATAATAATGTATGTGCGTGTGCGCGCGAGCGTGCGTGCGTGTGTGTGATTGGGTGGGTTGGGGAGTCGGGGTCGGGGATAGGTAATAGAAGTGTAGGGTCGGAGAAGTTCAAGATTACACGTACACGGAGAAAAGTAAGGGTACACGTAAAGCGTGCGTGCGTGTGTATGTGCGTGCGTGCATGTGTCTGGGTGTCTGCCTGCTAGTCTGTGTATATTTGAGTATGTTATGTATGTAAGGTAAGGTAAGGGTAAGGGTAAGGGTAAGGGTAAGAGTAAGGGTAAGGGTAAGGGTAAGGATAAGGATAAGGATAAGGATAAGGATAAGGATAAGGATAAGGATAAGGATAAGGATAAGGATTAAGGATAAGGATAAGGATAAGGATAAGGATAAGGATAAGGGTAAGGTTAGGGTTAGGGTTAGGGTTAGGGTAAGGGTAAGGGTAAGGGTAAGGGTAAGGGTAAGGGTAAGGTAAGGTAAGAATAAGGGTGGAGTAAGGGTAGGATAGGGTAGGGGTAAGGGTAGGGGCAAGGGTAGGGTAGGGTAGGGTAGGGTAAGGGTAGGGTAAGGGTAAGGGTAAGAGTAGGGTAAGGGTAGGATATGGTAGGGTAAGGGTAAAGGTCAGGGTAAGGGTAAGGGTAGGGTAGGATAGGGTAGGGTAAAGGAAAGGGTAAGGGTAGGGGTAAGGGTAGGGTAAAGGTAGGGTAGGGTAGGGTAAAGTAAGGGTAAGGTTAAGATTAAGGGTAAGGGTAAGGGTAGGGTAAAGGTAAAGGTCATGGTAAGGGTAAGGGTAGGGTAGGGTAGGGTAGGGTAAAGTAAGGGTAAGGTTAAGATTAAGGGTAAGGGTAAGGGTAGGGTAAAGGTAAAGGTCATGGTAAGGGTAAGGGTAGGGTAGGGTAGGGTAGGGTAGGGTAGGGTAGTGTAAGGTAAAGGTGAAGGTAAGGGTGAGGGTAATGGTAAGGTAAGAGTAAGAGTAAGGGGTAGGGAATAGGGGGTAGATTAGGTTAGGTTAGGTTAGGTAGGGGTAGGGGTAGGGATAGGGGTAGGGGTAGGGGTAGGGGTAGGGGTAGGGGTAGGGTAGGGGAAGGGGAAGGGGGAGGGGAGAAGGGTGGGAGGGGTGGGGAGGGGAAGGGGAAGGGGGAGGGGTAGCGGTAAGGGGAGGGTAGAGGTAGGGTAGGTGTAAGGTGTAGGGGTTAGGTTAGGTTAGGTTAGGTTATGTATGTATGTATATTTGTGTATATGTGTGTGAGGCTGTATGTTTGGGGTTTATCTATGTATGTATGTGTTCGAGGACATGCGTACGTATGTGAGTCCGTGTGTGTGGATATATCCACAATCACTTCTACGTACACTATGACTTGCATTAGCAACAAATAAGATTCATACCAGAATCAGTGCAAATCTATTTCTCACCAGCATCTAGGGTGTTTTGCACTTAAAACCTTGAACGGGTCGAAATTGAGTTAACTTTACTCCATAAAAACACTGTTTAACGCCTTTGTAAAAAGAGTAGACCCAGACCAGACAGTACCTGTAGGAACCGTCTGATTTTGGTATACTCTGTTTTTTATACGCTGTTAAGCTAATTAATATTCATAATGTCGTTATCTTGCTTTCCCTTTCCTCCTTAAATACGCCACATGGAAGATTAGTATTCACTAAATGTGTTACCATCTGTAAATAAAGTCTATTATTATTATTATTATTATTATTATTATACCTCTGTAAAAGTCAACCGTTAAAACCATTGTGATTAATAGAGCATTTGCTCCTATAGGAGCAACTGCTCTATTTACCACAATGGTTTCAAAACTACACAATACTAAAAGTTTACTTATCACAATGCTTTCAAATTACAAAATTCTAAAAAAATCCCTTTCTCTTGTTAATTAATGCTACTTTTCGGTAGATTTATTCAAAGAGGTTGGATCTAAAAATAGCCTATGGGGGAATGGGTCAAACATATCAATATAGAATATTTACAAGATATACGGGGTTCGCTGGAGGAGGAGGGGGTATATGCAGATCTCGGCGAACGTTTTGCACTGAACATTTACTTTATAGCACTTACGGTTATAGAATATAATAAATAGCAGTAAAAGGCGTTGTCATATCAACTGATTCATGAACAAGGATGCGGGGTGTGCGTGAGCATTCACACTTAGCTCAATGTCAAAACACGGCGTCTACTTAAATTTGGGGAAATTTGACTACCGCCGATTCAATGAAGCTTTTCAGAAACCATTTACCGAGTGCCAAACAGCTTGGATACTGATAAGACGCCGAGTTACTCGGCGTCTTACCAGTATTCAATCTGTTTGCAAATGCCAGCCAGGTCAAGAATAGCGGGTTTTAGCATTTGCACGTTTTGCGATTGGATACAGATGAGACAATCCCGCCTTTTAACAGAATCCAACTGTTAGAAACTCTGGTTGTGTTTAACCCTTTCCCCTCATATAAACGTGTTTTCACGCATTTGCAAACAGAGTAGACCCAGATCAGACGGCTCCTAGAGGAGCCGTCTGATCAGGGTCTACTCTGTTTGCTAATAGAATTTGATAGCTCTGTTTCTTTGCTTTCTACAATGTCTACACTGTTCCACTTTCCAAATTTCTTTATAATTAATTTGTTAATAAAGATCCAGTAGGTATAGAAATTTGCAATAAAGATAGAACAGGGAAAGGGTTAAAGCGAAACAGAATAAAGACGTCATAAATAGGTTTGAGGAATGTGGTAGACGACAAAATATGTACCCGATATTTATTTAGCATGCACAATGTTTTGTTCCACTTTGTCATCCATATCCCTGACTATCATTTGTACAGTACAGACCATCGACAACGATCTCTCATACGAAGTCAAAATTAATGTTGGACCTTTATAAAAGGTGGTGACTTAATACAGTAAAAACATTATCCAGACCACTCCATTTGTTGAGCATTCTGCATTTCTTCAGTGCTGTAGTAACACGCAGCGCAGCTATATTTCATCACCCGTCTTTAAATGCACAACTGTCTATTCGTTAATAATTGGACTGCTGTAAAAATAATGTTACAATTTTCACGTGCTTTAGATTTGCTCGGGCTTTTGAGACACTATTGACCGAAAGTCAAACGGCTTGGCCCCTGATGAGACGCTGAATTACTCGGCGTCTCATCTGGGTCCAAA
The DNA here is from genome assembly GCA_963576725.1 of Azorinus chamasolen. Lineage (NCBI taxonomy): Eukaryota > Metazoa > Mollusca > Bivalvia > Cardiida > Solecurtidae > Azorinus > Azorinus chamasolen. The sequence goes on along the minus strand of OY755246.1, from coordinate 47,973,904 downwards.
CTGTTTGCATATGACAGTCCCCTTACAACGCTGAGTTTTCAAATGGACTATTCCAAAATTCAAACACATCAAGCTTATGATGAATATTTAGGGATTTTTCTAAAGAAAAGTGTAACATGACAAACAGTGCAGACCCTGATGAGAGGGCTCCTCTAGGAGCCCTCTCATCTGGGTCATTACTGTTTGCAATGTACATTAGTGACTCGTGTCCCGCACTGTAAGGGTTAAGATTTGCGATGACGCATACATCGGCGTCTCATCAGGATCCGAACTGGTTGTTACTGTGGATAATGATTGTATTTTAAGAAAAGTGGAGACAATTAAGCGAACGAAACTTTAGCAGATAATTGACAGCGAAGGGGTTAATCAAGTGCAGTGTAAACTGTTCACATTTAATCAGGCGTTTAGCTAGCAATGCGCACTTACGCACGTGCGTAACATCAACCTTGAAAGGTGAAACATTATTATGGCCCATTGTGATAAATACAGCATTTGCATGCCGAAGGCGGATCCATTTCAATAATTTGCGACCATTTAAAATCTCATACCGTCGCAAATTTCAAATCATAATGGGATTAACTCTATTCTTACGCAATCTTAACACGAAAAAATGCTAAATTATTGAAGCCGGTTTTAAGTTTTAACTTAAGCAATTGGGCTGTCGACAGGCAGTCCCTACATTGAGCGATTTCAAGGAAGCATATGATTAACTGCGATCCTGTGTTTCTATAAAATCCGCTCTTTTTAATGACCAAGATTTACGGTGAGACTAGTTATTATTTAAGTTAGAAATAATAAATTCATACCAGTGTTTTATCGTGCAATCGAACACAGGTAGGAGTTGAGATGCTTATAATTAAATCACTCGGCCTATCGTCCGAGTGATTTAATTATAAGCATCTCAACGACTACCCGTGTTCGATTGCACGATAAAACACTGGTATAAATTTATTATTTCGATTATAACACTTCAATTTAACTATAATTTGCACCGCCACAACGGCACTACGTTTCTTGTCGTACGAATTTTCGAAGCCATATTACTACGTCAGTTAAGCCGTTACAGCGCGTGCGGTGTTTTATGGAGAATTCAAACATAGATACGTCCCTTCTTTGTTTATGTAGATGTGTGCGCGAGGTGTGTTAGAATTGATATTTATTTATTTATATCATTTATCTTTATCTATATTTTTATTTTTTTGCAACGACCTCTTTGCTGAATGCTAGTAGTGAATTAGGTATAAGTTATTAAAATCTCTTTCACAAGCACAGCAGCCATCGTTGTCCAATGGTTACAACGTTGGCTTAGTAAAGTTGAGGTCGTGGGTTCGAACCTTGGTAGAAGTCAAAACTTTAATTTCTTAGCGCCCTTAATTTTCGTGGTTTTTTTTGTTTATAACGCCCTTTGTTTACTCGCGGTTTTGTTTTCAGGTGGCGTATTTTACATATTTCTCCAATGTATAATTTATACTAACCTGTTGTTGATTCGGGGGCAATGTATATATACATTCTTTATGTGAGTCTCTTCATGGTAACAATAATGCAAAGTCATCATTACATCTATAAAATAGCCATGCCATTCATAATTGAATTATAAGAGACTATACATATATCACAATTCATAAGTATTGCACTATATTTATACAAGAATTAAAAAATATACATGTAATAGCCTCTGTTAATCTTACAAACAAGACATCTGCATAATTTATGAATACACATGTCTGCTTATATAAAAACTACTTAAATTAGAAAGCATATAAAAACTGATTACAGAAAAACGGCCAAACAAGCCACGTTACAAAATGTTCATGTAAGTGAAAAAGGTAATAGACATTGAGTCGACCAATTAAAATAATTAATTTCATGTAAACCAAAGGTAATCTTAAAGAATCGGTTGTTTAGTTCTGAGACTAAAGATAGTCATGAATAATCGGTTGTTTTGTTCGAAGTGTAGACCTTTATTGTTGGTACATGTACGAGGCACTTGTATAGCGGGTACGCATGCAAACGTATGCGGCAATACCTTGTTCGATAGAGCTCATGCTTTACGTTGTATGGGTTGTGAGTTCGAATCACAGGCTTGGCGCGTTTTTTCTTTGCTGTAAGTATGTGAGTTTAAATTCCTATTTAGCAGTAGTTATGTTAAGTGTTTGATGAAATTAGTGGTGAATTTCGTATGGTGCTAGAAGCTTTATGATTTACATGTAGCACAAATTAATTTTACTTGTGAACAGCACTTAATGTGATAATGGTTTCTACGTCGGTGTGTTTCAGTAGGTGAATAACATTGATCCGTGACGTAATGTGTATTATTGGTGTCAATAACGGATCATGGCTCATTAAAACATTCCCCCTTTTCAGCTATTATTTTATATAGTCATGTTTTCCCCATGACTCTGTTAATAATTATTAATAATATTGAAATAACTAAACAATATTGCGCATTCTTTTTCTTCTATTCTGCTAAAAGATATGTTAGACAGTCACAGCCATTTTACGCTTGCGGAAAATCTTGCTTGTGTCCTTTGCGACTGGGTTTTATATATCCCATGCACAAGGGTGATTAAATAAGTGATAAGGCGAAAAATAGTGCAGCAGTTTCTCTCTCAGTTTTATTTCAAACAACTGATTTTTTCACCCTGGTTTATACAAAGTCAAAACACCGGGTCAGATGTAAGTTCACTATTTTATGTGTCATGAATAATTATGCGATAGCTATTTCACATATCCAATACACATTCATTGAATACTATAATGCTGTACTAGTTTAGCTATTTACATGATAATGACCCACTTTAACGCCTCTGCAATAAGAGTAGACACAGATCAGTGGGGGTCCTGTAGAATCTGCTCTGTTTGCTTGTCATATTTTATAGATCAAATTCCACAGTTTCTGTCGTCGTTAAAATTCATGTGTTTATATACCATTTACAAACTTCAGTTGACCGTATCCCTGGTCAATATTCATGTAAGAAAAACTGATATCTTTGGGATTTAGCTGTTGTTTTAATGTAAGCTTTTCAAGGAGACTTTTTATTTGACAAAAACAATAGCATAAGATATATATCATATAATAAGAAAACAGAACATACCCTGATCAGACGGCTCCTGCAGGAGCCGTTTTATTTGGGTCTACTGTGTTTTTAAAGGCGTGGAAAGATGTTTATATTAAGGAAATAGTTAACTTAAAACATTCCTGCGACCATTATTTCGTACATGGACATCCGTTAGGTAGATGGTTCACAGCACTGTATGTCTGAAGTCACATTCACATTTGCGTTTTGCATCCAGATCAGTCATCATGTGTTGTCTTAACTCGATCCAAACTGCCTGACGATGGTCTGTTTTTGAACAAAGAAATGGGATAAAACAATGATAGAATGTGTAAAATATGCAATATCATGCCAGACCTTCCTCATAAGTTTAGGCTAACCTTTCTAATTGTCTTCTGCAATCAAAGTTTGTTAAATCATTCAGTAAAATAAAGAAATGAGATAAATAAATGCAAAATTCAAAGGAATAAAGCACATATATAGAAACAGAGATTGAGACAAAAAGTGAAGTCCCTGATCAGACGCCGCCTTGAAAAAGCGGCGTCTGATCTTGGACTGCACTATTTGTCATGGTGCATTTTTTTGCGACATTGCCAGCGAAAGGGATACGTCGTTTTCGAAACAAGAAATCCGTCTAATTTACTATACAATTCAATTCAATTCAATTGATTGAATTGTCTAATTTACTATACATTCGTTTCAGTCTTTAACCCATTTCCTCTGTACAAATGTTTTCATTTCTTTGCAAGCAAAGTAGATCCAAATCAAAACGGCTCCAATAGGAGCCGTCTGATCAGGGTCTGCTCTATTTGCTTGCGGAATTATAATCGAACCAACTCTATAGTGTCTACCAATACCAAAACGCCTATGTACAAATGCCATTATGCAAATTCAGGTAATAAATATTTATGACGTCATTATTTCTGATGAATATTCAACATTGGAAAGGTTTATGCAAGGGTGAATTGCTGAGTTGCATTTTATTGTCACTAGTTGTACTGATTTAACTCAACATCTAGTCAATATGCAAATAAAAACCTAAATGTTATGCGTGATGGTATATATATATTTGTGTTAAAATGTAAATTACATCTTTTACCTTTTCAACTTTCCCTCTATACAGCAAAACTTCTATAAAGCGTTTGAGGAAAAGAGACGTAATTCTGGGATTTAAAGCAGGCAGTAGCTTAATGCCGAATAAAACTGACGCCCTGCATTAAGTTACTACTTGCTTTTTAGCCATTGGTGTCCATGTCTCTTAACCCTTCGCTATTCTTAACCCTTACTATTCACGTCAATATACATACCTGTAAATAGTGAAGACCCAGATGAGACAGCTCCTGCAGGAGCTGTCTCATCAGGGTCTGCACTATTTACAAAGTGAGTGTGCAACCAGTGCACTCCAAATACTTGTACACAGTGAAGATGTATGTAATTATACAACAGGGCATGTGTAAAGAAGGAGAAATGTATTTTAAAATTCAGCAAGAGAAGGGTTAACTCTTTCCTCCATGAACATTCATGTAAGAAATGATGACATCGTTAATATTAATTAGATTGTTTTTATAATGGCACAGGGGACACATGCATATCTATATTATATAATAAGCAAACAGAGCAGATTGTGATCATACGACTCCTCTAGGAGCTGTCTGATCTAGGTCAATTCTACTTGTAAAGGCATACCTGTAGAAAGGTGTATTTATGGAGTAAAGGGTTAAAAAGACATAAGAAAACAGTGTATACTAAGATTAGAGGACTCCTGAAGGAGTCGTCTGATCTGGGTTAGCACTATTGGCTGAACTCATGGATGCCAGTTGCATACACTCTATACATTTTATACTTCTTAATATTTTGATTACTGTTCTCCCTCAAAATGAAAAAATAGACGAGTTCAAAAGAATATCTGGATAGATTTTCTTGAATATATAAGGAAAAAATGGCTTAATGGCGTCAATGTCTATAGAAGGGTTCTTCTTTAATGAGTTTGAAGTTTTTCAAGACACACTTACATCTAGCGTATGTTTCTTTACGTTCGCACTTGCGTGATTCCTGATAAACGCTTTCCCTGCCAAATACTTTGTCATCAGCAAACTTTGTCGTCTGCTACAATGTTGTATTTGTCTTCAAATCCAGTCACAGTAACAGACAGTTTTGATTCAGATGAGACAAACTGCTTGCATAGGTAACCACTGATTCGACATTGACAGTGTACGTGTTAACCCGTTCCCTAATGAACATGTATGCATAAATTGATCACTTCATGAATATTCATTAACTCAAGGTTTAACATTAATATGTAGTTCCATCACCGGAATGTTTGGCTTAGATAGAAACTGTCTGCGATCATTCTCAAGCATCTGATTGGTCAAATTCTGAGCTTGCTCAGAATCTGACCAATCAGATACTTGAGAGTGATCTCAGACTCAGGCTCAGAGGTTTTATAACATTCGACCCAGGTCTATATAATTTCATAAGCAAACAGATACATTTGTAACAACATGACTAGACTGCCTGGTAGTCTGTTTAGTAATGCGTTAACCCATTACGTCATAGGCTATTTTTAGACCCAACCTCTTTGAATAAATCTACCGAAAAGGAGCATTAACTAAAGAAAAGGAATATTTTAGAATTTTATAGTTTGAAACCATTGTGATAAATAGAGCATTTGCTCCTATAGGAGCAAATGCTCTATTTATCACAATGGTTTCACAAAGTGACTTTTACAGAGTCGTCAAAAGTCGTCAATATGAGGGAATGGGTTAATCATTCACTCGATTAATATTCAAGTAAGACATTATGACATCATGAATATTAATTAGATAATGTGTATGGTGGCATATAAGCATATGATATGTTGGCTCTGACAGATCCTGTATAATGAAATCTTATATGAGAATGAGATCTTAGATTGAGAATGCTTATACGATAAGCAAACAGGGCAGACCCTGATTAGACGGCTCCCATATGAGCCTTCTGATCTGGGTCTACTCTGTTTGCAAAGGCGTAGAAAAGCGTTTTAATGGAGTAAAGGGTCAACGGGCGTTTATATGAGGGAAAGTGTTGTGCACATTCTTACTGTCCCTCGTACTCTTATTAGACTCATAGACCGATGTGGGACCTTTTACAATATGTTGTTACGTGAAATATAACTATTGAATGTCAACTTTATCCTATTCCCTTATATTGGTGCATGCTGACGCCTCTGTAAATGTCACTTTTTGAAACGATCGTGATAAATAGATTATTTGCCCCGTATGAGCAAATGTTCTATTCATCATTAAGGTATAAAAACTACACAATTCTAAAATTTACACTTTTTACGAGTGAATGCTCCTTTTCAGAAAATTTATTTAAAGATATTGGGTCTAAAAATAGTGAATGAGGGAAAGGGTTATATAGATACTTCATTCAGTATAACTCCTCGTATGTTAAATCAATCGTATGCATTAAAACCGCGGGAGGCCACTAAGTTAATCGTACCCTTTCACCGCCAAATAAAATAAGCCTACTTCAGATTCCAAATCTGCTTCAGCTTTCAAAATGGGGTTATATTTTATCAGTGTTGTTTTACAAAAATATAATCGGAATTTTCAAACTGGGTTATATGCTTATAAAACTTTTAGTTGAGTCTGAGTTTGTTCTCAAGTTTTTGATTGGTCAGATTTGAGCCTTTGGCTCAAATCTGACCAATCAAAAGCTTGAGAACTCAAATCTGACCAATCAAAAGGATAGACCCAGTGTTGATCCTATTGAGACGTCGATTTACGCCATGTCGCCTGGGTTCCAGGTTATAAATCTTCCGAGTATAAGTTTCAGTTCATTCTCAAGTATCTGATTGGTCAGAGTTTGGGTAAAGCTCAAACTCTAACCAATCAGATGCTTGAGAATGATTTAGATCCAACCACTTTGAATAAATCTACCGTAAAGGAGCATTAACTAGAGAAAAGGATTTTTTTTAGAATTTTGTAGTTTGAAACCATTGTGATAAACAGAGAATTTGCTCCTATAGGAGCAAATGCTCTATTTAACACAATGGTTTCACAAAGTGACTTTTACAGAATCGTTAATTTGTGGGAATTTGCGGGAATGGGTTAAACAAAGGAGTAATCCAAATTAGTTTTGCTCTCAGATGAGGTTCATCATTTTTTTATTCCCACTTCTATTACCACCAAGTAGGCCATGGCGGAATTTGTGACATGTTTTGTCTATGTATACGATTACAACTAGCGATGATGCTTTACATAATAAAATCACACAATCTCGTACATGGGGCATAGTAAAACAGTGTAGACCCAGATCAGAGGGCTCCTATTGGAGCCCTCTGATCAGGGTCTGCACTGATTGCTATACCAATCAACATCAAGTGTTTTCACCAACGCATTTTGTTTGACAGAACCCTCCACATGTATCCTGGGTCCATGCTTATAAAGCTTTTAGTTGAGTCTGAGATCGTTCTCAAGCTTTTGATTGGTCAGATTTGAGCCTTTGGCTCAAATCTGACCAATCAAAAGCTTGAGAACTCAAATCTGACCAATCAAAAGCCTGAGAACGAAACTCAGACTCAACTAAAAAGTTTATAAGCATGGACCATGGATGGGATCCAAATTGTTTGCTATGTTTTATGGTAGTTACACGGTTAGTTTTTCGGCAGAGACGAATATCTGGGAACCGTGACCAAGAAAACTGTCTGCTCGAAATTGGATCGGTCTACAATGTTAACTACTCCCAAATCGATAAAGCTTTTGAGAAACTGTTGGTCGAGCGTAAGAAAGATTGGATCCTGAAGAGACACCGAATTTCTCGGCGTTTCAGCTGGATCCAATCTGTTTGAAAATACAGGTCATGTCAGACATAGCGACAGAATGTTTAACCAGAGGTCAATATAAGATACGTAAATTTAAACATTGTCAACAAAAGCTCCTTTATTTCTCAACCAAATCCTATAATGTGACCACTCTTTAGAATCGTCTCTTCGAGACGATTCTAAAGACTGGTCACAGTATAGAATTTGGTGGAGAAATGACGATTTTAGTATTTGGGTACGCACCTTTATCAATTACCCTGTTTAACATTAGATAAGCACTCATTTCCCATTTAAATGTTTACTATGTATACTCACTCGTTCAGGTATACGAGGTGGAGATGTTCTGTTTAATCTCTGTGTGCTGAAGCGTGCCCAGCTGATATCCTTCAATTTTGGGTGTGTCACATACGAGGACCTCGCCCTAAAAATAAACGACCAATTGCAACAAATAAGAAGATACTAAACCATTCCTGAAAAGCAATTTATTCGACACATGCGCGCTGCCCTGTTCTTTCAACTGCCACAAAAGTGTTCTTATATTAGCTTTCATTTGGTAGAAAAACAGTTCATTAGAAAGCATTTTATATTTTTAGACAAATAGTTCAAAGTTAATCATGCGAAATAAGTGGCTAAGCGTTGACCATATATTTGACTCACAATAAGTAGTGTTTGGATTTAGACGTAAGAAAGAAAATAACAGCTGAAACAAAATACTGACTTTTTAAATATTGGACTCTCGATAAATATATTGTAGAAATTTTCGTCATTATATTCGGGATACTACTTTGCCATTTAGAATAGTTCAATAGAAAAATTATTTTGTTTAAAACGTGAGTTTGAAGGATTTACAAATTCATGTTTGACATATCGACAGAGTGAAGACGTTTGAACGAAACACAAGAGGTGAGCTGCCCAAGCCTTATTTTGGTAAAACATGTACATGTATTTATGGACCGTTTACCGTTTACTCGATGAATATTCATGTAAGAAATAAAGGCATCCTGAATATCAATTAGTATTATATTATTACGAACATATGTAGATTGACCAATGGCAGAAATTGTAATATTGGGTGTATTTTATTTCTTAACCCTTTCGGCGACAAATTTCTAATTGTCGTCTGCAATCAAAGTTTGTTAAACCATTTAGTAAAATAAGGAAATGAGATAATAAAATGCAAATTTCAAAGGAATAAAGCACATATACAGAAATAGAGATTGAGACAAATAGTGAAGTCCCTGATCAGACGCCGCCTTGAACTATTTGTCGTGGTGCATTTATGCGACTTCGGCGGTGAAAGGGTAAGGTAAACGGAGAAGACCTTAATAAGATAGCTCCTCTAGGAACCACTAATCTGAGTCTTCTCTGTTTGTAAATGTACTACAATGCATCCATAGGGAGAAAGAAGACGAATTCCATGTATTTAATACAATTTGTAGCTCAACGTAGGACACACGTAATGGAAAATATCTTAAAGTAGCTTTGTGTATAGCTTTTATCATGTACAATGCAACCACCGGCTTTTGCAAGATTTAGCGATTTCTTCAGTTAGGGATTGAATCAAACAAGTCTAAATATACCCGATGTATTGTGGAGTCTTGTTTTCATAGAGCGTCGACTTGGGGTTTTTAACCAGTTACATGTACTCCATGGAGATCTATTTACGAGATAATGTAGATGAATACTAATAGCTTATGTTTTATTATGGCGTGTGAACAAGACAATTATCTATCATGGTAGAACTTGTATGACTAGATCTATTTTATTCAATAAGCAAACATAACAGACTATGATCAACGACCGCCTGATCTGGGTCTACTCTGCACTGACGATGAAATGCATATAACATTATATGGAATTAAGGTTTAACCCTTTCCCTGTTCTATATTTATTCAAAATTTTAATACCTACTGAATATTAATGAATAAAATAGCTATAGTGAAATATGGAAGGTGGAGTATTTCAGTAGAAACAGATCTGTCAAAGTTCATCTGTAAACAGAACAGACCCTGATCAGACAGCTCCTATAGGATCCGTCTGATCTGGGTTTACTATGTTTGCAAATGCGTGAAAATTCGTTAATACGAAACGAATGGTTAAAGTTGAATTCCATAGCTCAACAATATTTGATGTCATTGAGAAAACACTAGCATTTTTAATTTTGTTTGATATTCATTAGTTTGTATAAAACAGTTAACTTTGTAGTAAACATGGTATTGGAAAACATTAATTTTCGGCGTGAGAAAATTCTCAAGTCAGAAAACCTGATGAAAGAAAAGCTTTTGTCACAATGCATGCGGTGAATGGCTGTGCTCACACTGATACGTTGATACAATGTACCCCGGTTGCATATTTCTAGAATAATCCTTTACTCCGTAGACATGCATTTTCACGACGTGTTTTACAAACAGCATAGACCCAGATCACGGCGCTCTTATAGGAAACCTCTTATCAGGATCTGCTCTGCACTGCCTGCTTATGGAATAGATCTGGGTCTTTTTCTTACATGACTATTCATGGAATAAACGGATAAACTAGCTTTTTGCATAATATTTATGAAAACAGATTTTATTACTTTACGACGAGATATAAATTTGTTAATTGCCATGAAAGCTGGCACGTATTAAAGTCAGCAAAATGTGTCGTCTGCTTCAGTTGCTTTATAGTCTTCGGACTCTTCCTATTGATTTCAGAAAGAAGATACAATAGTATAAAATATTTGGTATCATGATGAATCGCCGCGTTTTTGGGTCCAGATTGTTAGCCTAGGTAAACACAAAATCAACATCTGTTAGTGGAAGTTTTAAGCATAAAACTTCACGTGTGTTATATCCTCTATAGGGCTTATATTCTTTAACCCTTTCCCTCATATTGACGACTTTTGACGACTCTGTAAAAGTCACTTTGTGAAACCATTGAGATAAAAAGAGCATTTGCTCCTTTAGGAGCAAATGCTCTATTTATCACAATGGTTTCAAACTACACAATTTTAAAAATTTCCTTTTCTCCAGTTAATGCTCCTTTTCGGTAGATTTATTTAAAAAGTTGTATTAAAAAATAGCCTATGAGGTAATGGGTTAATGTGTTGGTGTCCGATACACATGATATTTTGAAGAGGACAATTTTGGCCTTTTTGGTAACTGCGGGAAAGATGCATTTTAATAACTGGGAAATTGTTGCGCGTAAAACAATTTAGAAATTTGGAAAGCAATCATGGTCCCATTTAAACTTAGTTTGATTTGTTTAGCATTTTAATCCATTTATCCCAAAAGTATTTAATCCTTTCCCTGATGAATATTCATATAGGAAATAATGACTTCATAACTATTAATTAGATTGTGTTTTATAATGGCATATGAACACTGGACATTTTGCCTCAGGAAGAAGCTGTAGAATCGGATCTATATTACACCATAAGCAAACAGAGCAGACCCTGATCAGACGGCTCCTATAGGAGCCGTCTGATCTGGGTCTACTCTGTTTGCAGATGCGTTAAAATGCGTTTACATAAGGGAAAGGGTTAAGTAAAACTCATCCAGTCCTTTCTTTGGAACTCATCCATTTTTATGTGGAGGGGACACATCAAATAAGATAGGTTCTTGAACAAGCCATTTGCAAAGATGGTTTCAGCAAACAGTGCAGACCATGATCAGAGGGCTCCTTCAGGGTCTACACTGTTTGCATATGTCATTTAAGGGATATTAAGCCCACATGGGGTAACTCAAGACTTTGTCTCTGTTGGGATTTTCAACAACAATAGGAAAAATGTTACCTACTTTGCATTGGGAATGGATCCTTTAACAGACCCATGTAAAAGCCAGAAAAAATGCCAGAATTTACATATTCCTGAAAACATATATTATTTACATATACTCAGTATAATTACACGATACATTAAATTGCATGGAGTAATATGTTCCGCGATAGCCATTTCCCTGTTCTATCTTTATTACAAATTCTAATACCTATTGAATATTCATTGACAAGATATATGTGAAAATAAAATGTGGAAGATGAAACATTTTAGAAACTAAAGAAACATCTTCATCAAATTTTATTAGTAAGCAGAGCAGACCCTGATCAGACGACTCCTATAGGAGTCGTCTGATCTGGGTCCACACTGTATGCAAATGCGTGAAAAGACGTTAATATGAGGAAAAGGATTGAACAATATCCCTCGAAGTGCGATCCTGCTCACATTTGAGCTGTTAAGTGTTACTAGCGTATGAGCATAGGACTTTTAACCATGGTAGAAATTGTAGAACCAGACCTTTATAATAACACAGGCAAACAGAGAAGACTCTGATCAGACGGTACACCTACAGAAGACGTCTGATCTAGGTTTACTGGGTTTGCAAAGGCTTAAAAAGAATGTATGTGGTGTAAAGGGATACATCAATATATGTGGGAAATAAAACAGGATGTGTACTGATTTAATTTTTTTCTCATCATGTTAAGATTCGATAAGTGTTTTATCATTACAGTAAAACCACGCTAATGCGACCACCTAAAAGAGGTATAATTCTGGGTGCTAGATGCAGGTGGTAGCTTAATGCAGGACAAAAGTAATGCAGAAAGCTCCCAGAGGAGCTTTTGTCTTGGATTAAGCAACCACCTGCTTATAAAGACACCCATGTTTATTCATAAAGTTGTCGCATTAGAGGGGTTTTACTGTATTTCGTTATTAGTGTTTGATATCTATTTACAAGCGGAATGGATCTTGACGAGACGCTGAATTCCATGTCTTTATTGCATAAAACATGAAACGAATTACTCGTTTTCTCATCTTCAGTAAAACCTCTGCTTGCATGAGCGTGGCTGAAGACAAATGTAATGTACGCTCCGTGGCAATAGGGGTCCGGGGGACGGGATGTTTAGAGTTGTGAAGTTTTGAAACCATTGGGATAAATCGAGCAGGTCTATGGGGAAGAGTCGTCTGGTCTAGATCTACTTTGTTTGCAAAGCGGTAATTAAGGCGTATACATGTATATTGGAGAAAACGGTTGAGTAAATATTTATGAGGAAATAGAAAGGTATCTCATCTATATCTGTGCTGCGTGCCTCATATGCTATTTTTAGACCAAACCTCTGAATAAATCTACTGAAAATGGTCAGTAAATTTTACTAGAAAGTAGCACAAGTTTAGAACTATGTAGCTTTGAAACCACTGTGATAAATAGAGCATTTGTTCCTTGGAGCATATGCTCTATTTATCACAAAGGATTAAAAATGTGATTTTAAAGAGGCGTCGGAAGACGTCAAGGATCAGCGTTAACACTTTCCTCCATAGATATGCCTTTCTACGCCTCTGTAAAAGCCACTTTTCGAAACCATAGTGATAAATAGAGCATTAGCTCCATATGAGCTAATGCACTATTTATCACAATGGTTTCAAAACTACACAATTCTAAAATTTTCATTTTCTATAGTACATGTACATGTAAATGCTCGTTTTCGGTAGATTTATTCAGAGGTTGGATCTTAAAATAGCCTATTAGGGAAATGGGTAAAACATTACCCTGTGTCAGACTTGTAACGCAACTTACGTGTCACTGTCCTACAACCTCAAATGCATCCACGCATGAAATTAAATAACCTCAAACCGTCATGGTTTTTTTCAATATTTTTTGAGGACGTTTGCAATAAATTTATTACATTGTATCTCATTTATTCATCAATTTGTTTGGGTTTCATAGCTTATATCTAAACCAGAAATGTTCTTCATGTCAGCGTAGCGTGTAACCTTTTTCATGCCAGTGGCGAATTCCTGGTAAAATATAGTTTAACTTCGATATCTCGAACACGGATAACTCGAACTTTAGGATAACTCGAAGTAAAAGTGCGGTCCTTCTAAAACTTATATCACTAAGCACATCTAAAACACATGTGACAGGTCAATGCAGGTCAAAAGCAATGGTGTAAGCTCCTACATGTACATACAGTAAAACCTCGATTATTCGAATTTTCGTTATAAACGAATTAAGACCCTTTTAGGCAGGTGGATGCTTAATGCATGATGAAAGTCATGCAGAAAGCTCCCGGAAGAGCTTTCTGCATGACTTTCACCATGCATTAAGCTGCCACCTGTCTTAAATATCGATAATAATACGTATTTTAGTGTTCGGATAATCGAGGTTTTACTGTATGTACTTAAGCTTTCGGGATTCATTTAGACCTGAATTTGAGCAATTCTTCCAATTAGAAAACAGATAACTGAAACAACCTCTGATATCTTTATGTAATTTGAATGATCCCTTGAAGTTCGAGATATCGAAGTTCAACTGTATAGCAGAAAGTTTTGATGAGATGCCGAGATGATATGCCAAATGCATGGTAGCTTGATATCTAATCAGGACCGAAACTGTTCGACACAATAAGTGTAGTATGTAAAGAAGCGCAAGACGATTTGACAATTGTAGCAGAAGAACCTTTTGCAGACGACAATTGCTTAGCGATCAAGGAGTTAGATATAAGATAATGCCACACAGGAATGACAGAGTTATGACCAATCTCCATGCCCCACCCTCATGTCCCGCCCCCAGATCGTGCATTAGGTCCCGTGTCTATAAAACTTCGATGAGTACGATCTCAGACTCTAGAAGATATTTCATGCTCAAGCTTGAGCATGTGTCAAGATCTAGGTCCATGCTTATCTCAAGTTTTTGATTGGTCAGATTTGAGCCTTTGGCTCAAATCTGATCAATCGAAAGCTTGAAAACTCAAATTTGACCAATCAAAAGCTTGACAACAAACTCAGACTCAACTAAAAGCTTTATAGGCATGGACCTTGATGAATATGAAACCGTGCTCAGATGCGTATAAAACTCATTCTCAACTGATCACGGTCTGGGCCATTCTCATACCCCAAGCGTGTATCGTCTACATCATGTCTCTACGTCAGACAATGTCACACAAGATTGATATTTACATACCAAAATGACCGATGATTTGTACTCAACAGAGTACGTACTTAAGAAGCGTTTATAGGCATTAGTTGAGTATGGAACTCACGGGAGCAATCTCAAGGCGTTGAACAGAACTTTTCCTGGAGTATGAGATCGTGCTGAGCAACGTTTTATAGGCACAAGGTCAGAGTCTACCAGTACATTTGTAATGGTTTTTAAGAGCCTTTACACCCAAGTATTGTAGTAACAGAATATATCTTTGTGACAAACAGTGTTGATCTCAGATCAGACATTGCGACACGTGGCGCCTGATCTGGATCCAAACTCGAGCAGACATGATTTTGTAACAGCGGTGTATCGAATAACTAATATATTACTACCCCACATATTACGTAGGTCAAACTTTAGCACTTTCATTGTGGGAAATGAATAACTTGGGTCAGGATCTGCACTGTTTGTCATGTTACTCTTTATAAAAAAAATATCTGTATAAAGCAAAGTGAAAGTAAAACAGAACAGGTTTACTATACTATTCAATATGCGAACATATTAGACCCTGCTCAAACAGCCTTTATGGTAGCTGTCTTATCTGTGTAGAATATGTTTGCAAATGCGTAAAATTATGTATCAATCAGGTAAAATTCATGTAAGAATTAATAATATCATGAATATTTATTAACTCATTTATTTTATAATTTAAAAAAAATCAAGGGAATTTGTTTTGCGTTGATAAAAACTGTTGAATCAAGATCTATATCATGACATAAGCAAACAAAGCAGATACTGACCAGAAGGCTCCTAAATGAACCGTCTGATCTTGGTCTACTCTGTTTGCAAAGGCGTGAAAATGCGTTTATATAAGGGAAATGGTTACATGTAAGCACGAGGATTTGGCCTCTCGAAGCTAGACTAATCTCACCTTGTAAAAACTGTCGTCTGCCCAAGCTTTCAGAGTGGAGTCGTATTCAGGTTCTTACTAATAGATTTAACCCTTCTCTTGCTGAATTTTAAAATACATTTCTCCTTCTTTACCCATGCCCTGTTGTATAATTACATATATCTTCACTGTGTACAAGTATTTCGCTGTGCAATCACTGCTGTGGAGTGCACTGGTTGCACAATCAACTTGTAAATAGTGCAGACCCTGATGAGACAGCTCCTGCAGGAGCTGTCTCATCTGGGTCTTCACTATTTACAGGTAGGTATATTGACGTGAATAGCAGGCGAAGGGTTAAAGGATTTTTGTTATGATTGCATCTGCATACAAACTGTTTCCATAGGTAACCACGGTTTCGCCTATGAGTAACCTAAATATCTGCCCAATCAAGTCCCTAAGAAACTCACTCAGATTCGGATATACAGGTTATCTTAATAACATCTCAATTTGGTACATTGAGTTAATACTCAAGTGTGTATATTTTTTAACCCTTTACCACGCTAAGCGCGACCCGATGTGCATTTGCAAACAGCTTGTATCCAGATGAAACATCGAGTAACTCGACGTCTCATCAGGATCTAAGCTATTTGACACTCGGTCAATAGCTTCTCTAACGCTTATAAATACGAATAAGAAATAAGTAAAAATGCAACAGATCATAGTTTTGGCAGACTGTTTTTTTCGCAGCACGATAAGGATTAATACCTCTTGACTGTTTTCTTCATATGGACGTGTTTTCACGCATCAGCAAACAAAGTAGACACAGATCAGACGGCTCCTATAGGAGCCGTCTGATCAGGCTCTGCTGTTTGCTAATTGGATATGAAAGATCTGTGTCTTTACTTTCTAAAATGACTACAATGTTCCATGTTCTATATTTCATTCTATTAACTATTTTGTTCATGAATATTCAGAAGGTATTGAAATTTGGAATAGACATAGAATAGGGAAAGTAAAGGGTTAACCCTTATGGGATTGTTAAATGGCGTCTGCTTAAAATTTCTCGCCGCAATATAAATTTCGTCTGCTTATTGTCTGCTTCAGATTTCAAAACGCGGTTTTCTTTCTTTCGTTTATTTGAAACTCAGTTGTATTTACATGTAACCCATTTGCTCTTAGTGGATTCTTCCATGTTTATATATTGGATAAGTCCATTTTTTATCCAAGGGGTACCTGGACTAAATTTTCAATTTCGTTTTGTTTTATATTGAAATTCCTATCAGCAAACAGTGTAGACTCTGATCAGTCTGATCAGAGTCTACACTGTTTACCTACGTCCCATATATGGGATCGTGGGAGCAAATGGGTTAAACTGTGTTTTAAGTTTATCACAGATTCGTGTGTGTGGGCCAACTATTTAATCGTTGTAATTAATCAAGTTAAACGTTCATAATTTATGTATGATATCAATTCATAACTATTTACCTGTTTAATATTCATGTCCAAATTCATGAATATTTATTAGTTTTTGTAAACGTTGAATCTGTAGAGTGGATTCTATCATACTTTCATAAGCAAATAGAGCAGACCCAGATCAGACTGTTCCTAAAGGATCTAGGTCTACTCTATTTGCAAAGCCGCGAGAAGACATTTACATGAAGGAAAGGGTTAACTATTTACTTATTCAATGTTCATGTAAGAAGTTATGACACCATGAACATTTATCAGCTGATTTTATAATGGCAAATTCTCAAGAACTGTAGAATCATATCTGCATCATGTTATAGGCACATTTAAGCAAACAGGGCAGACCCAGACCAGACGGCTCCTATAGGAGCCGTCTGATCAGACGGCTCCTATAGGAGCCGTCTGATCTTGGTCCATTCTGTTTGCAAATGCGTGAAAAGGCGTTCGTAAAAGGGAAATTGTCAACTTTTTGAGTCACATTTGCAAACAGAGTAGATTCAGATGACATGCCCTGTAACTCAATGTTTCATCAGGATCCAAGCAGTTTGGCACTTTGTCAAAAGTTTATCAAAATCGTTAGTACTGCGACTTGGTCATCAGTTTCTCGAAAGCTCGATCAAATCGGACGTAGTCAAGATTGCACTTATTAATTTTGAGCAGACATACATGTATTTCTTTTTTCAATGTCGGGATCGGGTCTCAGCTGAATGAGAAACTGTATGATTACAATCGTATTTTCATGTAAGCTTCTCGCCGGTTATTGACTGAAGGATGTATACCTTAATCAGGTTTTACATATAATGCTCAACTAATCGACCCTCTCTCTGTCTCTGTTTCTGTCTGTCTATCTCTGTCTGTCTGTCTGTCCATGTATTTCGGTCTCTCCGTCCATGTCCCTTTCTATCTTTCTGTCCCTGTCTCTTTGTCTCTGTCTGTCTGTCTGTCTGTCTATCTCTCTATCTCTGTCTGTCTGTCTGTCTATCTCTCTCTCTCTCTCTCTGTCTCTCTGTCTCTCTGTCTCTCTCCCCCCTCTCTCTCTCCCTCTCTCTCTCTCTGTCGCTGCGTGTCTCTCTCTCTGTATATGTCTCTTTACCCCCATCTCTCTCTGTCTGTACGTTTTTCTCCCTACGCTCTGTCCCCATTTGTCTGTCTGTCTGTCGGTCGGTCGGTCCGATCGTCCATCGGTCAGTCCGTCCGTCTGTCCGTCCGTCGGTCCGTCCGTACGCCCGTCCGTCTGTCTGCTATTTTTACTATCTCTCTTTCTCCTATCCTCTCTCTCTCTCTCTCTCTCTCTCTCTCTCTCTCTCTGTGCCTTCTCGAAACCCGTCTTACTGAATATCGTACGACTGCAATATCGTAAGTTCTAACTTACGTCGAGGGTACATGTAACTAGTATTGATGCACACTTAACTGTGCGATAGTTTCGGTTATCCGAATTTTTGCCCATGTCGTAAATCAAGACGTATGATAATGCTTTTGTCGCTCGATCTTTAGCGAGACGGGCCCTTGACCTGTATCTTTCACAAACCGTCGCGCACAATTACCGCTAGGAAGGTCAACGTCACATACGGTGTACTTTTTGTTTTTATCTTATTTAACCCTTTACCACATATAAACTTGTTTTCACGCATTTTCAAACAGAGTAGACCCAGATCAGACGGCTCCTATAGGAACCGTCTGGTCAGGTTCTGCCCTGTTAACTTTTGACATAATATAGATCTTATTCTACAATTTTGTCAAAGTAATAAAATTCCCTGGGAAGGTTTACATCATACAACTTCAGCTAATAACTATTCATTATGGACTCATTTCTTACACGAATACTGAACAGGGAAAGGGTTAACCCTTTGTACGCGAATTTGCAAAACTGAAAGACGCTTAGGTCTATATAGAGTCCGTGTATTCAGTATGAAACACTCGTAGGTCTAAATAGAGTCGGTGTATTCAGTATGAAACACTCGTAAGTCTATATAGAGTCGGTGTATTCAGTATGAAACACTCGTAGGTCTAAATAGAGTCGGTGTATTCAGTATGAAATACTCGTAAGTCTATATAGAGTAGGTGTATTCAGTATGAAACACTCGTAGGTCTATATAGAGTCGGTGTATTCAGTATGAAACACTCGTAGGTCTATATAGAGTCGGTGTATTCAGTATGAAATACTCGTAGGTCTATATAGAGTCCATGTATTCAGTATGAAAGACTCGTAGGTCTATATAGAGTCGGTGTATTCAGTATGAAAGACTCGTAGGTCTATATAGAGTCGGTGTATTCAGTATGAAAGACTCGTAGGTCTATATAGAGTCGGTGTATGAAAGTATGAAACACTCGTCGGGCTATATAGAGTCGGTGTATTCAGTATGAAAGACTCGTAGGTCTATATAGAGTCGGTGTATTCAGTATGAAAGACTCGTAGGTCTATATAGAGTCGGTGTATTCAGTATGAATGCCTCGTAGGTCTATATAGAATCCATGTATTCAGTATGAAAGACTCGTCGGTCTATATAGAGTCGGTGTATTTAGTATAAAAGACTCGTAGGTCTATATAGAGTCGGTGTATTCAGTAAAAAGACTCTTAGGTCTATATAGAGTCGGTATATTCAGTATAAAAGACCCTTTCGCTGCCAAATTCTGCCGTCTGCTAACTTTGTCGCCTACTACCATTTTCCTTTTTCAGTTGTCTTCATTTTAAAAAAAACATAGTCACAGCGTCTCATCTGGATCCAAACTGTTTGTACAGGGAATTGGCAGCGAAGTACATGTAATACGTTGGTTCCTTTTAATGTTTTCTCTAAGCTGATTCGATTGTTTGGCCAGTTATCGGCTTTAGTGCACATGTGTGGGGATACAAGCAGATGCCCTGCATCTATGCTGGGCAGATAAGAGCAATGCTATTCGTGCTTGGGGTTGGGAAAGATACGCCAGATGCAGCCGTGTACGGGGTACACATGTAATGCCATGGGAGCCTCCGATTGTCAGGCAGTGGGGTTCTTTGGCAGATTTTTGGTGTAGGGTTTCTTGTTTAGACTTAACAAACATATCGCATGTTGGGATGATCTGAAATCATCTGTAAAAATTGATTTACAATGCTAAAAATAAATTTGCCGAGATAGGCTTGGATAATTTTTGTGATATTAACAATAAGATATGTAAAGCTTCTTTCGTAAAAGACATTACACAGCGTATACTGACCCATTTAAGGCGGAATGGTATACAATGTTAAATAGGCATCAATAGGTATCAATGGTAGAGGCAAAAACAAATTAAGTACATCGCAGCTTTAAAGAGTTCTACTCCGTAGACATACATGTATATTGCTAAATGATTTTGCCAGTAAGTCTTCGGTCTGTATTTAACACATTTAGACGCGGAGTTCCACCCATACGTATTGAAATGGGCAGGTATGAAAAAAAGGGAAGAGGAACGTACATTTATGTCATTTTTTTGCAAAACTGTCGTCGAGGATGAATCCCTTGTTATTTAGATTGTCTTTTATATGATGGCTTGAGAATTACGGTAGTTCAGAAGGCCAATGTACCTTGTGATAATTTACAATCCATCTTACATATAATAGATAAGCTTAAGACTATTTTACCCATCCAGCTTGTATTCGCAGATGTGCTGCATGTAAAACCTGTTTTAACATCTTAACAAGACGTCGCCTTTTATTGTAAAAATAATGTGTTACATGTATATATTTTCTCTTAAATGTTTCTTAAAGAAAATTATCAATCACACGTGTCAGTTTACTTTTGATCAAATCAAAGGTAATATTCTCTCTTTTTTACCATTTCTTAAATATTCACGGTTGTGTTCTTTTGCATGCCAACGCCTTAAGCATTTCATTTATAGCAGTCTTTAGTAATAGATCAGCAGCGATCACGTGATTTTTAATCTAATTAGAAATAGCCTATGAGGGAATGGGTATTTCAATCATATGGTAACGCAGCTTATTTACAGGTAGGGGAAGATCCCTGGTGTTTTTGTTTCTGAGTGTATAGAACAACGAGTGATGAACATGCCCGCTAACAGCTTGATATCAAGTTGTTCCAAAACAGAGAGGCTGTTGAAAGTGGTCTGTTACTGATCACATTGTTAGAAAAATGGTGTTTCTGATAATTAAAGCGAGTAATAAGTATACATACAATGTACACTACCATTTAACACATTCCCTCATATTGACGACTTTTGACGACTCTGTAAGAGTCACTTTGTGAAACCATTGTGATAAATAGAGCATTTGCTCCTATAGGTTTCAAACAACAACATTCTAAAGTTTTCCTTTTCTCTAGTTAATGCTCCTTTTCGGTAGATTTATTCAAAGCGTTTGTATCTAAAAATAGCCTATGAGGTAATGGGTTAAAGACACTAACGATGACTTGCTAGAAGTTAAGTCTTTTCTATCTTTTAGTATTGAAGCAGGGTGCAGTTTTAATAGACAACTTTTCACTATGCTTTTAAAAAAAGTTAAACTTGTATGTGGTGGATGGGTGAATTTAGGACAGCAGTGATTGATTGAGTGATTGAGTGATTGAGTGAACGAGAGAGCGAGTGCATATAGTTTATGCAATAAAGTGTGGGTGAAAGAGAGAGAGAGAGAGAGAGAGAGAGAGAGAGAGAGAGAGAGAGAGAGAGAGAGAGAGGGGGGATGAGAGATAGAAAAAGAGACAGTGAAAACATATAATGAGGTAGAAAATGGAGAGCCAAAGAAATATATAAAGAGAAAAAGGCAGGGAGAAAAAAGGAGATAGGGACAAACATATAGAAGATACAGAGAGAGGGGAGAGAAGGGGGGGATGAGATAGGGACAAACAAATAGAAGATGCAGAGAGAGAGGGGGAGAAAGGTATAGAGAGAGAGGGAGAGAGATAGCGAAGAGAGAGAGAAACATAGAGAGGTAGAGAGAGAGAGGAGAGAGAGGAGGTAGAGGGGAGAGAGAGAGAGGCGAGAGAGGAGAGAGAGAGAGAGAGCAGTGCAGTGCAGTGCAGTGCACACTTTGCAATCAAAGGACCATATCAATGATAACAAAAAAAACGTTAATCTTAATTCTATCCGCCCATTTTGTGTTCGAACAGTTTCACGCAGAGAAAATATTAAAACATTCCTAGTACGGAAAATCGTTCAACGGGTGATAATTTAAAAGAGGCGGTTATGAATATAAAATGTGTGAGATAAATGTTGTATTCGTGCGAACCAGGTCAAGGACGACGCATTAAACGATATTACGTTACCATGCATACCCTAGCATATGTTAACTTAAGTTTACCTATTTCAAACTCGTTCAAAACGAATTTCAGAATCAAAATCTAAACAATTTGGATCTTGATGAGATGCGAATTACTTGGCATCTGATCTGGATTCAAACTTTTTGCACAAACAGAGCAGACCCTGATCAGACGGCTCCTATAGGAGCCGTTTGATCTGGGTCTACTCTGTTTGCGGTAATCACATACACGTCTTCACGACAGAAAGGGACTAATTGGTACAACAAATAGAGCAGACCCAGTTTCCTGTGTTCAAATGTCATTATATTGAAACATCTAGCCCTGAGGTTATAAAACCTTTTGATTGAGTCTGACATCATTTTCAAGCATCTGATTGGTCAGATTCTGAGCTTGCAGATCTGTTATAACCTTGGACCCAGAAAATGTTTCCAGCAGACAACAGTGCTGGCACTGAAAGGGTTAATGTTTTCACCTATTCTTAAATGAATAATAAATGGTTGTTTTGTGTTTAAAAACTCGTCTGAACCCCTACCCTGAAGCTTTGACAATGTGCAAGCTTCAATCTGGCGTATTCGCCACCGAAATTCTGAAGTACGAAGGACATATAACTGTGTACACGTGACCCTCACGTTATTGATTTCTTTTTCAAACTTATAATCAGAGTTACAGACCGTTTTGATCCTGATCCAAGCTGTTTGCAAATGCGAGTCTATAGCGAACATCGGAATAAGTACAGTAGAACCTCTCTTAACCGGAATTCTAGTAGATAAGAAATTAGACACTTATATGCAGGTGGCTGCTTAATGCAGGGTGAAAGTCATGCAGAAAGCTCCTTTCTGCATGACTTTCACCCTGCATTAAGCTGCCACCTGTCTCCAAGACCGATATTCATACTAAATTTAACGGCCGGTTAAGAGAGGTTTTACTGTATAAAGCTTTGTCTGCTGTAACCCAGTTGTCCTCATGTTATTGAAGGAAACCCGTCCATGTTTCATGTTTATATCGATAGGTTCAGCAAACAGTGCATGTCCTGATCAGAAAGCTCCTTCTGTAGCCTTATGGTCTGGGTCTACATTGTTTGACTGTTGTTTTCAGTATACACGGGACATCAATTGGGTCAAATACTGAAACGATAAACTACAAATATTAATGCATTTGAAAATGTATTGCTTTCGTCAATAGTTTAAATTTCCATTTTTACCTCATGAATATCTAGGTAAGGAATAATGACTCAGGAGATTTTTTTTATAATAGCCCTTCGCTTGCTATTCACGTCAATATACGTACCTGTAAATAGTGAAGACCCAGATGAGACAGCTCCTGCAGGAGCTGTCTCATCAAGGTCTGCACTATTTACAAGTTGATTGTGCAACCAGTGCAATCCACAGCAGTGATTGCACAGCGAAATACTTGTACACAGTGAAGATATATGTAATTATACAACAGGGCATGGGTAAAGAAGGAGAAATGTATTTTAATATTCAGCAAGAGAAGGGATATAATATGAACACAGGTATTTTGACCATGACAAAAACTGTACTTATGACATGAGCAAACAGAGCAGACCCTACATAAACTAATCTGGGTCTACCTTATTTGCAAAGGTGTTACGATACGTACCGATGGGGGCAAAGGGGTGAAACAAACTCAACGGGCGACATCCGTGTAATAATCAACATCGCATTTTACGTAGATAAAGGTAACACACCCTTTATCGGGTAACGCCCAAAAGAAATTAATATATCACGCATGATGGAAATTCTCCATATGTGTATAAATTAAAATGTCTTATCCGAAAACCATCCATATCGTTTCGTTTGTATTTTATAAAAAATGTATTTACACGGAAAGGCCTTAAAATAGTCATAAATGTCACCGCGACCTGGCTGGCTAATGCAAAAAGATTGGATTCAGACGAGACGCCGAGGAAGCCGGTGTCTATTACAAGCTGTTTGACACTCGATCAATGGTGTCTGAAAAATAGCACAAATCAGGGTTTTAACCCTTCTCTTGCTGAATTTTAAAAAAACATTTCTCCTTACTTTATCCATGCCCTGTTGTATAATTACATATATATTCACTGTGTACAAGTATTTCGCTGTGCAATCACTGCTGTGGAGTGCACTGGTTGCACAATCAACTTGTAAATAGTGCAGACCCTGATGAGACAGCTCCTGCAGAAGCTGTCTCATCTGGGTCTTCACTCTTTACAGGTACGTATATTGACGTGAATAGCAAACGAAGGGTTAACAGAATTCATGTGTTCAGCATGTGAATATTTAACCCTAATCTCTATGAATATTTATGTAAGAAATAATGACTTCATGAATAATAATTAGAATAATTGTTATAATAGTAAATGGACAGAGCACGTTTTGACCATGGCTTAATCTGCATCATCATGTCTATATTATATCATAACCAAACATTGTAGACCCTGATCAGACAGCTCCTAAAGGAGCCGTCTGATCTGGGTCTACTCTGTTTGTAAATGCGTAGAAAGGCGTATTCATGGAGTAAAGGGTTAAATATTATTTCCCCCTGTTCTGTAGAACAGAAATACGAACACATACATGTACATGTACAATGTCAGTACATAAAACAACTTATCATATACAATGTACTTACAAACTGTTCAGATTTTTAATTAAATGTTCTTCTGCTAAACCCTTTACTCCATGAATATTCATATAGGAAATGATGACACGATGGATATTAATTAAAAGATGTTTTATAACGGCCCATGCCTTCATGGACACAAAACGATTTGGCAACGGTAGAAAATTAGTTCGACATAACAGAAGTTCGAGTTATCCGATTTGTAATCAGGACAATTTCTCAAGTTCATAGCTTAATGCAGGTCTACAGTAATGCTGAAAGCTCCTGCAGGAGCTTTCAGCATTACTGTAGAACTGCATTAAACTGTGAAATGTACTTCTAGATATGCGTAGTGATACATTTTAAAAATAGAGAAATTTGGAAGGATTTTGGAAGGACCGAACTTTAAGTTCGAGTTATCCCGAAGTTCGAGTTATCCGAGTTCGAGATATCGAAGTTCAACTGTATATTATAAGCAAACAGCAGAACCTTATTAGACGGCTGTTACAGGAGATGTCTGGTCTTGGTCTACCCTGTGTGTGAAGGCGTAGAAAGGCGTTTTAATTGAGTAAAGGGTGAAAAAGTAAAGTCTGATCAATCTATGGTCTGCGGTTCGGTCAGGCCTTTGAAACAATCATAGCGTCAAACAGCTTGGATCCTGTTAGACGGAGAGTTACTCGGTTCTCACCAGGATCTAAGCTGTGTGCCCATCTAAGTCAGATCTTAGAATCTACACCGTTTGACACATGTTACGTATCTAAGCCGTTTGACAGCTGATACAGATCTAAGCCGTTTGACAGCTGATACAGAGCGAAGCCGTTTGACAGCTGATTCAGATCTAAGCTGCTCGGCATATACATTATGTTTTATGTAACTTCATTCCTAAAACCTGCTTACTCATTTAGGTGGGGCAACACTTCCAAAACACATGATTACATCCAAGTGGTTAACTCAGAAAAAAATCAACAAAATGTAATTTTACACCAAAAATGTTATTAACCCTTAGCTCTCTGAAAGAAATGTCTGATCGACCCTGATCTGCTATACATGTACTTGTTACGTACTTCCGGTTCGTTAAAACTTTTGAACGAGTGTCTAACAACTTGGATCTTGATCAGATGCTGATATGAATAATTTCCCGGCGTCTCATCTGGATCCAAGCTGGTTGCATATAGCGACCAGTTTGCGCTTAACAGGCAAGGGGTTAAAATATAACAGAACATGTCTTAACCCTTTCCCTCATAGGCTATTTTAGATTCAACCTCTTTGAAAAATCTACCGAAAAGGAATATTAACTATAGAGAAAAGTAAAATTTTATTTTTATAGTTTGAAACCATTGTGATAAATAGAGCATTTGCTCCTATAGGAGCAAATGCTCTGTTTATCACAATGGTTTCACAAAGTGACTTTTACAGAGTCGTCAAAAGTCGTCAATATCAGGGAATGGGTTAAGCGGCCAACAAAACAGGTTGAACTATGGATCTGTAATGCAGGTGGTAGCTTAATGAAATAATGCAGAAATACCCTATAGGAGCTTTCTGTATTACTTTTGCCCTGCATTTAGCAACAGTCGGTCTTTTAATATTCATAAGTGCAATAAATGAATGTCCGCTTAAGACAGGTTCATCTGTACGTTCAGTTGTGACTTTGGTGGCTGATAAAGGTATACATCTTACGTGGATATTCACCAAAGATGAACCTATTACATTTTTTCTATTTAATATTCATAGCAGGAGTGGTGTGAAGCAAGTATGCTGCAAGATAAGTTTGATGTCAAATCAGGGTCCAAATTATCTGACACACCAATCGTTGCCTGCACTGTAGGGCAGAAATTACATATTGTAGTGAGAATGGTTCTCAAGCCCAACGTCAAGCTTAACGCCTAATGTGGCCCTAATCGGGTTGTTAGCTTTCTTCCCCTGCAACTTGTACTTCCCCTTCGACTCATAATGTCGGTGTTTTCAGAAAGCTGAGACCCGGACAAGTAACCATAATATTGTTGCCAGAGTCTCGGCTGTTAGATAAGGCAACGGTGTGTTAGGGGTTAACCATTTCACCGCCAATGTCGCAAAACTGGTGGCGTCTGATCAGGGACTTCATTTTTGTCTCAATCTCTAGTTCTAGATCTGTGGTTCCTTTGAATTCTGTATTCATTTATCTCATTTCCTTATCTTACCGAATGCTGTAACAAATTGGGCTGCAGACGGCAATTAGAAATTTACATACGTGCTTTTTGTTAATAGTTTTTAATTAGTACATACAATGTACTTGATGTTGTATATAAAATTAAGTTTATGTTGTGTGTGGACTATATTGAAACATTTGTTGTTTCCAAATATGTAAAATAAAGTCATTATTATCGTGATTATTATTCTTAAAGTGCATGTATAGAAGTTTAGGACTCAAATAGAATTTATTTTACGCCAATAGACCCGTAAAACTACATAGGTGGTTTCCCTTCATGGAGGCCAATCAAATGAAATCACGCTCTAGACAAATTGTGACACGCCCTGTTCATTGGTTGACATTTTATTCAATTCCTTCAACAACTTCAACGCACAGCAGGACGTGTTACCGTTAAATACAGGTATATATTTTATTTATAAAAAATAATTAAATTAATCAAGATCAGTTATACCTTTATATACATTTATTTCATTTTCCATTTACTACAATAGTCATTGAGTGAATCTTTAACAATCCTTTAGATACCGGAACATGTAAGACGATGGATCATATACTTCTCATTGCGTTCTAATAGAAATTATCGGGTTTGAAAATATATAGATAAAACAAGTGATGCTTCTTATCGAATTCCTTATAAAACTGAGGAAAAGAATGCACATTCATATACATTGTACTTGGACTGTCCTTCTATTATCTAATAATAATAAATAAACACTAAAATAATAATAAAAAGAATAATGAAAATAATAATAATAATAACTATAATAATAATAATTAATAGTAATTATATGTACTGATCTTTCCTGCACTGGGACCATGCTTATAAAGCTTTTTAGTTGAGTCTGAGTTCGTTCTCAAGCTTTTGATTGGTTAGATTTAAGTTCTCAAGCTTTTGATTGGTCAGATTTGAGCCAAAGGCTCAAATCTGACCAATCAAAAACTTGAGAACGAACTCAGACTCAACTAAAAGTTTTATAAGCATGGACCCTGATCTTTCCTAAAATGTAGTTTGTTACATACTACCCGTATTTCTATTGTAGCAGTAAACGTTCGCAGTCCCTACATTCGACGTTTTTCGAAAATACGTAAAATATACAAAACTCATTTGTTTTATGCTGAAAAGTAGTATATCGCAAGAAAACCTGTCTAATAAACGTTGAAAATGTCCATGTGTTTGATATCGACGATCCCGTTTTTAGTTCCCGATATTCCAGTTTATTCGTGTTGGGGTTTAGTTTCGTATCTGTTCGCGCTATTCGCGTCTCTTCGACCACTTTCGAGAAAACATGTTACATAAACAATGGAGGGATCGTATGACCATCGGCAAAACGCGGAAAATTTGAACGGAAAAGGCCGACAATACTTTGTTGTAGAACAAAAAAATAAGTTTTCGATATAAGTTCAAATCTACAATTTTCATAATAATGACTGAGCATAACAAATACCAAGTTTTATTATATTATTGAAAATATGCGTTCATGGTACATGTATAGGGACTTCCTCTTCAAGACAAATTTGACTGAAAAATTGTTGGTTGGTCAGAGTTATCGTGACAAAATAAAGAGTAGACCAATTTTCTAGCTGTCCTGCTCCCTAATCAAAGTTTATGTATTTGTACGACATTAGTTTTCGTGATATGCAATTATTTCTGTAACATACCCATTTTTGACACATTTGAATAGCCATGTTTATTTCGGAGTCTTGAATTATTCGATGCACATGCGTAACTTTCCACTGAAAGGGAAAATAGAAAAAGTTCATATCAGAAAAAAAGATTCTACGTTAAATGGATATTTCCATTTCAGCGAAATTTTGGCGTCTCATTTGATAATAAACTGGCTCAACATCTAAAGCGAAATATCATATTATAGAGGGAAAGTGTATGTATAGCGTATTAAACATGTAGTACATTGAGTAAACTGTGGAAATGGTGTATTATATTGGGGAAGTGCATACATAGCGTATTAAACGTGTGGTACATTAAGTAAACTGCAGAAATGGTGTATTATAGTGGTAAATATCACATTTATCGTATTAGACATATTGTACATTAACCCATTTGCTCCCACGATCCCATAGATGGCACGTAGGCAAACAGTGTATACTCTGATCAGACGCCGCATAATGCGGCGTCTGATCAGAGTCTACACTGTTTGCTGATAGGAAATTCAATATAAAACAAAACAAAAATGAAAATTTAGACCAGAAATCCCTTTGATAAAAGATCAAATATCTAAATATATAAGCATGGAATAATCCACTGGGAGCAAATGGGTTAAGTAAACTTCGGAAATGACGTATTGCTTTTGGAAAATGCATAAAACAGCGTATTACAGATGTAGTAATTTGAATGATCCCTTGAAGCTCAAGATATCGATGTTCAGTTGTGTTTTGCAACGTGCATAAATAACGTATTATACATGTAATTGTATTAAAGTGCTGAACTGGAGTTTTATAGTGGGAAGGCGCACAAATGGCGTATTATATAAGTAGCACATTTGATAAACTACAAAGAGGAGTATTATAGTTTTTTTAGTTGTTTGTATACGGGTTTTACGGCGCTTTAACGGTATAACAGTATT
Source organism: Azorinus chamasolen (assembly GCA_963576725.1). NCBI lineage: Eukaryota > Metazoa > Mollusca > Bivalvia > Cardiida > Solecurtidae > Azorinus > Azorinus chamasolen. The sequence continues at coordinate 47,944,199 of OY755246.1, read as the reverse complement.
TCAGTCATGTTGTCGTGTTACATGTAAGCTAGTTACCGATGGAGGACGATCCCAGAGGTTCTTCCGTGCACGATACAAATTGTATTATATCTTGTAAAGAAGTACATGTACATGTACGCACGGGTAGAACCATAGATTTGTCGCAAGCCAACTGAAAGGTTTCCTCACATGAACTATCCAGATGCCCAGAAGAGGTTTCAGACCACAGCGACAAGTGGGCCAAGTAGGTGTATTATAGTGGGAAAGTGCATAAATCTTGCATTGCCTTATGGTGATTTTCTTTCTATTTCCAGATTACTGCAAGAGGAGTTAAATGGATATGTGGGTACGATTAGTTGTATTCACGGTATTATGTGCAAAATGGCAGCGCTCTATGGGTAAGTAACAACAGGAGAGTTGCTGAATCCAAATGTAATGTGCGCAACATGGCAATAGACGCCCAAGTGCATGATTCCCCGAAAAAATAGAATTATGTAGATTTGAAACCATTGTGATAAATAGAGATTTTGCTCCTAAAGAAGCAAATGCTCTATTTACCACAACTGTTTCAAAAGGTGACATTTACAGAGGCGTCAAAAGGTGCCAATATGAGGGAATGGGTTAAGCCTTGCATGACAAGACAGAACGTTTATCAAAACATATCCTCTTAACCATCCAAAGTTATTCCAATTTGGTCATACTACTGTTTTTATACGCCCGTTTGAAAAAAACCGGGACGTATTATGGAATGGCACTGTTCGTCTGTCTGTCCGTCCGTCTGTCTGTCCGTCCGTATGTCCGTCTGTCTGTAACATCTCTAACTCAAGTTCCGCTTGGAACTCCTTCCCAAATTTAACCACAATGTTTATCTTGACACGCTACAGTAGCATGCCCAGTCCCGGTACGTATATCCAAGGTCAAGGTCACACAATTGGACTTAGAATTTGCGTTTAGCAAAAAATGTTAACCTGTTTGTCTGTCTGTAATATCTCTAACTCAGGTTCTGCTTGGTGGATCCTTCTCAAATATCACCACAATGTTTATCTGGACATGCTACGGTAGCATGGGTGTTTCCCGGTACGTTTATCCAAGCTCAAGGTCGCACAATTGGACTTAGAATTTGCGTTTAGCATTTGCGTTAAGCAAAAATGTGTTAACCTCAATTTACATGTATGTGGAACACATGTTTCTAAGTCCATTTATTTACATAACCATTTGCGATAAAGCTTTGAAACCTGGAACACTTGTTCACCATTACAACCTTCACCTGTAGGCAAAAGTAAATAACTATGTCAAGCATTTTAACAGAATAATCCCCGTTTTAACTTAGAATTTTTGGTTACGGATTTTGCTAAAGTCCACTTATTTACATAACCCTTTCAGGTAAATCATTGAAACTTGGAACACTTGTTCACCATATCAAGCTTCGCCTGTCGGCAAGAGTACATAAATCTGTCCAACATTTTGACATAATTATGACCCTTTGTAACTTTGTTTGGTTAAAGTCCACTTATTTACATAACCCTTTGGGATAAAACTTTGAAACTTGGAAAACTTGTTTACCATCCCAACCTTTACCTGTAGGCAAAAGTATATAACTCTGTCCAGCATTTTGACATAGTGATGGCCATTTTTAACTTAGCATTTTTGGTCAAGATTTTTGTTAAAGTCCACTTATTTACATAACGCTTTTACATAAAGAAGCGTCATCTGTAGGCCAGAGTAAATAACTCTGTCAAGCATTTAATCAGAATTATGGCCCTTTTTAATTTAGAATTTTTGGTTAAGGGTTTTTGTTAAAGTACGTCTATTTACAACTCTTTGAGATAAAGCCTTGAAACTCGGTCGCACAATTAGACTTAGAATTGTCCCTTAACAAAACAAACTGACGATATAGCGCAAAACTATAATTTGTAACTACAAATCTGAGGGTCAAAACAATGATGATCTTTGTAAACTGTGTGACACTGTGACACTGTGACCGTAAATTTGGAAAAATGGAAGAAAACATTGTTTTAATAATGTCACACCCAACTCCATAAATACGCCATTCTACGCCTTTGCAAACAAAGTAGAGCCAGAGCAGACGGCTCCTGTAGGAGCGGGCTGATCAGGGTCTGCTCTGCTTGCTTATGAAATAATAAAATTATTCTTCAACAGTATCTGCCATAGCCAAAACACAACATACGTGCCCATATCGGTTATTATAACAGTTAATCTAGTTTATATTCATGATGTCATTATTTCATACATGAATATTCATGGAGTAAATGGTTACAAAGAGGATATTTGTATAAATGCGATATTACAGAAGGTAGTTTCAACATTTTTACGCCATGCTCACATAGAGTGTGTCAGTCAGTGTATGTTTGTGCTTCTGTCAGAATTCGTGCAGTCTTTAAGTGATCGTCTATACATGTACTTGTAACGTGTTTTAAAAATGCCTAACAATTACATAAATAATTTGTTTATATCCTGAAAACGAATATATCGCAAGAAAATAAATCGAATAAACACAGAAAACAGAACGTTCATGTGTTTCATATGCTATTCGGCAATGTATTAGTATTTATTCGGCTGGAGTTTAAGTTTCGTTAACTGTTCAACCAAGGTTGATAATATATAGTTTGTTGTAGAACAAAACTTGTAACAATATATGAAAACGATTTATTTTGTAACAAGCACATTTTCGATATAAGTTCAAATCGGCACTCTTCATAATACTAATTGAACATAACAAAAAAACAAGTTTAATGATATTATTATTTTTTTAAAATATGCGTTCATTGTAGGGATTTCCTCTTTAAACCATTCCCTAATATTGATGCCTTTTGACGCCCCTGTGAAAGCTGCATTTTGAAACAATTTTGATATCACAATAGTTTCGAAAGTACACATTTCTAGAATTTCCTTTTCTCTAGAAGATGCTCCTTTGCTGTAGATTTATTTTAAAAGTTAGGTTTAATATAGCCTATGAGGTAATGGTTAATTACCGTATCCGATTAATTGTTCATGTAAGAAGTAATGACTGAATAAATATGTATCAGCTATATTGCTTTGATGGCCAATGAACACGGAAATGTAACTTTAAAATCTGATCTGTAATATGTCATCCGCAAATAGAGCAAACATTGATCAGACGTTTCCTATATGATCGGTCTGATCTGAGTCTACCCTGTTTGCAAAGGTGTAGAAAGGCCTGGCTATGACGTCAATGACCAACTGAAGTAATTGTCATCTCATTTCATATTCTTAACCCTTCGCTTGCTGAATTTTAAAATACACTTCTCCTTCTTTACCCATGCCCTATTGTAGAATTACATTATATCTTCACTGTGTACAAGTATTGCGCTGTGCAATCACTGCTGTGGAGTGCACTGGTTGCACAATCAACTTGTAAATAGTGCAGACCCTGATGAGACAGCTCCTACAGGAGCTGTCTCATCTGGGTCTTCACTATTTACAGATATAGGTATATTGACGTGAATATCAAGCGAATGGTTAAATTTGCCTTCTCAAGGCTCTACAACTAGAATGGGCAAACGTCTGTGGCCAATGCAATATATCCCATTCAATTACAGTAAAATCCCAATAATCAGACGACTATAACATATGTTATTAACACAGGATTCTTTTAACCCATTCCCTCATAGGCTATTTTTAGATCCATCTTTGAATAAATCTACCTTAAAGGAGTATTTACTAGAGAAATGGAAATTTTAGAATTGTGTAGTTTTTAAACCATTGTGATAAATAGAGCATTTACTCCTATTTGTGATATATTGAGCATTTGCTATTACTAATTACCAAACAGTTTCAAGAAAAGTGACTTTAACAGAGGAGTAGAAAGGCGTAATTTTGAGAAAAAGGTTAAACATGTGTTTGCTTAATGCAGGGCAAAAGTACATGTAATGCAGAAACCTCATTTAGGAGCTTTCTGCTTAACGTTTCTCCTGCATTCAGCAACCACCCGTTTGACAATCGAGAATTATACATGTTTGACGACGTTTAGCACTTTTACAAGCAGAGTATACCCAGACAACTCGGGGTCGGATCTGTTTCCCTTAAAGATGTACTTTGCTCACATTTTCGCCTACGAAAATAAAACCAGATCTCTATCAGACTTAATGTAATACTAACTTAGTGCTAAAGCACGTGGTGAGGAAAGAGTTATTTGCATTCAAAAAGGAGAGACATTTTGAAGGATAAGATTACCCAAGGTGTCGGTATTTATTTATTTATACATGTGTACAAATAAATCGCGAGTGGAAGAACTTTTAACAAAACGTGTAACCACTTTCCAGAAGTAATTTCATTACTTTGATTTGTAACTACAGGCACGGTAATGCAAATACATTAAACTACCTCTGACCGTATCAATTCCTGTCTATAAGACATGGGGCAGCTTGGCCCATTCCCTAATATTGACGACTTTTGACGACTCTGTAAAAGTGACTTTGTAAAACCATTGTGATAAATAGAGCATTTGATCCTATAGAAGCAAATGCTGTATTTATCACAATGGTTTCAAACTACAAATTTCCAAAATGTTCCTTTTCTCTAATTAATGCTCCTTTTCGGTAGATTTATTCAAAGAGGTTGTATCTAAAAATAGCCTATGAGGGAATGGGTTAATACAGGGTATGACATCCATCCTGCATGAAGCAGCCACCTTCCTAAAATATCTATTTTTTTCTGTTTCAATGGGGTTTTACTATTGTCAAATTGTCAAATTTGTTTGAAGTTAGTAAATTACACCTAGGTATAGACGGCAATTTAGCATCAAAGAGAACATCGTACGCCTTGTTAGTTTTTTGGTGGACATTTTTCATGTAATGTTTGGTATTTGGCGTGGTTATTGGACCCGGTAAAGTACATGCATGAGCGATAGCAAATTTTAAAATATCCTCAAGTGTATGGTGTCTCTCCCATTCATGTTGTCATTTCTTCGCAGGGAAATTTTGACGAGACGATAGAGTCCCAACATGAATGCGAAAGTACAATGATGTGTGAATGTGTGTGCGTGTACGTGTGTGTACATATAATTATGTGTGTTTATGTGTGTGTGCGTGCGCGCGTTTGTGTACGCGTACGCGAGTTAGATCTATGTGCACATGGGTCTACATAAGACAGAACTAGTGCTGCTACAAACTGTGACAGCGTGCCGGAGACACAATAGTTTGATACCAAACAGACTCCTAGTTCCTACCAGTTTCCCAGTAAGGCGGTGCATACATGTACGCAAGGGAGCTACTTCTTCCATTTTAATAACTATGATATCAGGGTTTTAGATAAGATGTGTACATTTAAACATTCTCAAAAATAGCTACTTTATTTCTCCACCAAACCCTATACTGTGAACAATCTTTATAATCGCCTCTAGTATATATATATATATCCCTATAGAGTGGTCACATTATCGGATTTGGTGGAGAAATGACGATTTAAGTATTTAAAGTACGCACCTTTATCTTTAGCTCTGTTCGGCAGCAGGGTAGCGAAATTGCTGCCTACCGCACGAAAGGTGTTGCATTACATACACTTAAAAAGACGATATGTGCATGTATAATTATAAAATGGAAGTTTTTCTCTACAGATGCATAAGAGAAGTTGTTTTCTTCTCTTAAACGTTGTTGTGTCAAACGGTTTAGATGTTGATGAGATAAGGAGTCACGTGACTTCTTGTCAGGATGTATTAGAAGACAGTTTTCGTTTAACTGAAAGTTGCTAAGCTAGCTACTTAAGAGGGGTATAAACATTTCAATTAGTACAATGTAATACAGACTTAAATAGAAATAAATGAATATTTGGAGCAACACATCAATCATTTGCTAACACTAACAGGGTTGCCTCTCGTAAATTTTTGTCGCATTAATCTATTTTATATCATGCATATAATGGCAAAGCGTTGTAAATTTATTCATTTTCCAAAATATTAAATTTTAAACCTTCATCCTGCTATTTGCGACAATGCTCTCATTTGCAAACACTTTGGACCCAGATGAGATGACAAGTAACTGATCATATCAGGATCCAAACTGTTTGACACTCGGTCAATAGATTTAAGATTTTCAAAAGCGTAATCGAATCGGAAGTAGTCGCATTTACACCAGATCCAAATTTGAACACATATGAATGTTCATGTAAGAAATAATGACGTCATGAATATTAATTAGATTCATTTGTTATAATAACACATGGATACAGGGATTTTTGGACACGGTAGAGACGAGACGGTAGAATCATATATATCTATATTATATAATAAGCTAACAGAGCAGAACCTGATTAGACGACTCCTATAGAGCCGTCTGATCTGGGTCTACTCTGTTTGCAAAGGAGTATAAATGCGTTTTTATGGAGTAATGGGTTACCTACAACCTAAAGTATATTTTCAACACCATAAAACTTGATACTTGAACATAACCAATTTTATGAAGATTGTCAGTTTAAACTTACATGTATATCAAAACACACCCCTGTGATACAAAGTAAACCGTTTTCGTCGCTACTTAATAGTTATTCTACAAGGATATAGTATCGGCCTATACCTAACAGCTACCGAAAATAAAACGTATCCCGAATAAATACTAATACATTGGCGAATAACATCGGCTCTTCGATATCAAAAACATGAACGTTTTGTCTTCTTTTGTATTCCACTGGCTTTCTTGAGATATTCTTCTTAGCAGTGTAATAAATGACAAAACAAATGACATAAACAAATGACAAAACAAATGACAAAACAAATAACATAAACAAATGACATAAACAAATGACAAAACAAATGACAAAACAAATGACATAAACAAATCATTTATGTAATGTTTAGGCATTTTTAAAACACGTTGCATTATCACTTTAAGGGTAAATATAACAACGCTTTTCGCCGCCAATAGAAATTTCGTGAAAACATTTGCACATCAGTTTGGATCCAGATGAGATTTATTTAATCGTTGTACCATAAAGAACCAAACGATAAAGGATACTTTAACTGTGGAGATGCGTTTTCATGCCCTTGCAAACAGAGCAGAAATGGAATCAGAGCTCCAGATAAGATGCGTAAATTTAAACACTTTCAGTAGTAGCTCCTTTATTTCTCCACCAAACCCTGTACTGTGACCATTCCTTAGAATCGTCTCTTCGAGACGATTCTAAGGAATGGTCACAATATAGGGTTTGGTGGAGAATTGACGGGTTTAGTATTTGGATACGTACATGTATCTGTATCTGTAGCTCTGGGGAGTACATACATGTATTATGGAGGTATATACATGTACACATCTGATTTACAGTTTCTGACATGCCCAAAATACCACGTGTCCATATGCCATTATAAATACATGTATTCAGAAAATGGATATTCATGGTGTCATCATTTCATGCATGAATATTCATCATGTAATGGGTAAATCTTATTTAGCGGAAACAGGGTCAATATCTGATCGTAAAAATAATAGCGCGCATGCGGCTATGCTCTACGTTAACCATTCCCTCATGTAAACGTGTCTTCACGCACTTGCAAACAGAGTAGACCCGGACTAGACGGATATTCTATGAGCCGTCTGATCAGAGTCTGCTCTGCTTGCTTTTGATATGATATAGATCTGATTCTACAGTTTCTGTCAAGGTAGAAAGTTTCATCGAAAAGTTTACCGTATAAAATTCCAGCTTATAAATATCCATGAAGTCATTATGTCTAACATGAATATGTTGAACAGGGAAAGGGTTAAAATAGAACTATATACTGTACAGTTGTTAATATCACTGTGTGGTGCTTTGCCCTTGTGCTACATGTACTACAGTACAATCCCTCTAAACAGGGCGTAAACTTAGTGTAAATACCGGTCTTGGAGACAGGTGGCAGCTTAATTCAGGAAGAAAGTCATACAGAAAACTTCTCTAGGATGACTTTAACCCTGCATTAAGCATCCACCTGCCTAAACATATCTAAATTCTTCTATACTAAAATTCGGATTTAGAGGGGTTTTACTGTATAATGTAATTGGGAGTATGTAAATCCGTATCCTATAGTTTCAAACAGTTTTGATCCAGATGAGACACCGAGTAACTGGGCGTTTCATCAGAATCCAAACTGCTGTTTGACACTCAGTGGAGCTCAGTTTGAGTAGACATCGAAACTTGTTTTAATATTCATATAAGATAAATATTTATAAGAATGACATACATGTCTGTACATTATATATTATTGTATTACTGTTAGACGCTGCTTAGTCATGTCTAATATAATTTCATAAAGAAAACAAAGCAGATCCTGATCAGACGGTTCCGATAGTAGCCGTCTGATCTAGGTCTACTCTGTTTGCAAATGCGTGTAATGGTGTTTCTGTGAGAAAATTGTTAAGGCTTAACCATTTCGCTGCCAGTGCCGGATCTTTGATTACCTATGCAAACAGTGTGGATCCAGATGAGACGCCGAGTAACTCGGCGTCTCATCAGGATCCAAACTGTTTGTTACTGTTACTATGTTTTTAAAACAAAAATGGAGAAAATCAAAAGAATGAAAATTTGTAGCAGACGACAAAGTTAGCAGACGACAGAGTTTGGCAGCGAAAGGCTTAAGATCGACCCATTTACATGTACAGTGTTAACACCTTTTTTGGTAGCCAAGACCATCTTTCGTGAATTCATTATTTATATCTATCCCTATCTGCGAACTGGTCAAAAATCCTAATTCTATCTCGCTTGAATAAACTTGTTTTTTGATCGATAACCATAAAAGGAGGAAACTAATTTTCTGTTTCACAGGCTTTATTGCAAAGGCTGTAATCATTTTTATCAGGACATTGAACTGCATCTTATTAAAAACCATGAACACGTGTGAACATTTACTACAAGAATGGCTTTTTTAATCCTTTCCCTCATATAAACGTGTTTTCATGCATTTGCAAACAGAGTAGAACCAGATCAGAAGGCTCCTAGAGGAGCCGTCTGATCAGGGTCTGCTCTGTTTGCTTATAGAATTTGATATATCTGTTTCTTTGCTTTCTAAAATGTCTACAATGTTCCACTTTCCATATTTCTTTATATCTATTTTGCTAATGAATATTCAGTAGGTATTGAAATTTGGCCTAATTACAGAACAGGGTAAGGGTTAAACAGCTAGGATCTAGATCAGACGTGCTCGGCGTCCCCCTGGGGATCCAACTGTTTGACCTGTAGATCATTTTGTAAAGAAATGGAGAAAAACACCAACATTAGAATAAATGTAATATTACATGTACATGTACAAGGCAGTAGGTACAGTAAGACAGTATTGAAAATCCAATAAGATATTTTTTTATGGATCATCGCTAAACCCTACATGTATGTAGCCGCCACTCATAAAATGAGAGGCGATTCTATTGAATTACAAAATACAGTAAAACACCGCTAATGCGACCAGCTAAAAGAGGTTCAAATCTGGGTGCTAGATGCAGGTGGTAGCTTAATGCAGGACAAAAGAGGAGCTTTCTGCATTACTTTTGCCCTGTATTAAGCAACCACCTGCTTATGAAGGCAGCTATGCTTATTCTTTAAGTGGTCGCATTAGAGGGGTTCTACTGTATGAGTATGGTTTATCCGATCATTGATATAAATGTTATTTTTATTCCTTTGGAAACACAGTAAACCCAGATCAGACGGCTCCTATATATAGTAGCCGTCTGATCAGGGTCGTTTCTGTTTGCTTATTGAATGATAAACTATATGACTCAAGGACAACACAAACATTCATGAAATCATTAGTTCTTACAAGCATATTCAACAGGACAATGTTTATTAGCTCAGTATGCATCTTACCTACAGCTCTTGATGTAGACATGTTTTTGCTGATGATTAGAAAGTAAATTTTACGATTTTCAAGAATAACTTCTATATTTCTCCTCCAAATCCTATACTGTGACCACTCTTTAGAATCGTCTCTTCGGGACGATTCTCAAGGGGGGGGGGGGGGGGGGGGGTCACAGTATAGGATAAGTAATTGGGTACGTACCTTTATCTGTAGCTCTGCATAAACTTTCAACAGGAAATGGTTATTAATAGATGAGTAAGCATTTCCATAGCATGCTAATGCCTTAACCCTTTCCCTCATATAAACGTGTTTTCGCGCATTTACAAACAGAGTAGACCCAAATCAGACGGCTCCTGTCGGAGCCGTCTGATCAGGGTCTGCTCTGTTTGCTAATGGAATTTGATAGATCTGTTTCTTTACTTTCTAAAATTGCTACAATGTTCCACCTGCCATATTTCATTTTAACTATTTTATCAATGAATATTCAGTAAGTATTGAAATTTGTAATAAACATAGAAGAGGGAAGGGGTTAACCGGTACAACGTTGAAATGCCAAAGTTCAAACTCGTCTAGCTTACGGTGAATATTTAGGGAAATTTCTTAAGAAAAGTGTAACATGACAAACAGTGCAGACCTTGATGGGGAAGCTCCTCTAAGAGGGCCTTCTGCATTACTTTTGCCATGCATTAATCAACTCCCTATTTTTTAAGATTCCCATGCTCAATAAATGATTGGCCTCTTTAGACCACAGGTACCAGGCGCGTGACCATTTCATAAATACTACTGACAAACATCTTCAAATACGTTTAGACATCATGATTTGACAGAAAAAAATAATATTTTTTTCGTAGGGTATAGTATTACACTATACGAAAACACATTTCAAAAGAATTTCTGTCAAATTATGATGTCTAACCTTATTTGAAGAGGTTTGTCTTTAGTATTTATGAAATTGTCACGCGCCTGGCGCCTGTGCTCCAGACCAGTTCTACTGTAGGCCTACTGATGTGTACGCTGATCCCGGTATCATTGTGAACATTTCCTCTTATCATCCGAATTACCTATGTCGCCATCTAAACTAAACATTTAACATGCTTCTCAGCGAATAGTTTGTTCAAACTGGTGCCTTCATCATTTTTAAATAAATGTGAACAGTACTCTCTTTATTTATAAAATACTAATGATGCGCCGAGTGCCATATCAAACCTGATGTCCGATAATCGGGAGACCTATCTGAATCAAAACTGTGTTAAATACCATCGTCGAAATACATACAATATAAACGTTTTGCCCGTTCAATGTGGTTTAGAGATATCCTATTCAAACAGTTTGGATCCAGATGAGACACCGCGTAACTCGGCTTCTCATCAGGACCAAAGCAGTTTGTCACTGTATATTTTTGGTAGGAAATATATAAAAAAAACCTTGACTTTGAGAATTGTAGCAGACGACATAATTTACAAACGAAAAGTGCTGAATGTTCAAGGGAAAACGTGGTCGTTATTTCACATCTTACGTGTTACTGATTTTCTATTATAAACGCTATAAAATTGAAAGGACTACGCAGCCACTTACAAATCTACGCTCCACACCTTAACCACGCCCGAAAATAAATTTTGTATTACCCTTTGAAAAAATACTGAATAAAGTTTCGAGTGCAAAACTCGCTGTCTGCTTGAAATGTCAAAGAACAAAAATCCTTCAAATCTGTAAAAAAAAATGGGCAGCGTTAAAATCCGATTAAATTTGATCCTGATTAGACTCCGGGTTAGGTTTAGGTTCATCTGGATCCAAACTATTTAGAAAGTTTTGTTTTGGTTTCTTTTTTAAAAAAAATATTTCCGTTCATGGGTTCGAGATCAAAGCATTCATTTTAGTGCACTATGTGGAGCGTCAAATACACATACATATACAGTAAAACCTCCCTACAACGGCCACTAAATTACATAAAGTAGTTTGTGTTAAAGGCAGGTGGCTGCTTAAAGCAAGGTGAAAGTAAAACAGAACGCTCCTATCTGAGCGTTTAAAACAGAACGCTCCTATAGGAGCGTTCTGTTTTACTTTTAACTTGCTTTTTGTGCCTTAAATACTAACTAATTAACACAATTTGGTGGCCGTTATAGAGAGGTTTTACTGTATTCAAAACGTGCCTTCTTAGCGCTATGCACAGTTGCACTTGATTATTTCAAACTATTAATGATCATACATATCTTAATGCAAGTGTACAGTTATAATTTAATAGGCTATTTTTAGATACAACCTCTTTGAATAAATTTACTGAAAAGGAGCATTAACTAGAGAAAAAGAAAATGTTAGAATTTTGTAGTTTGAAACCATTGTGATAAATAGAGCATTTGCTCCTATAGGAGCAAATGCTCTATTTATCACAATAGTTTCACAAAGTGACTTTTACAGAGTCGTCAAAAGTCGTTGATATGAGGGAATGGGTTAAGAAATATGTTCGACCTACATGAATCTGTCATGTGTTTCTAAGCATGTGTAGTTATACATCATATATAATAATTCTGTATTGTAATAGTTAAAAGGACCGAACTTTTTACATTGAGTAATCCTAAGTTCGAGTTATCCGATTCGAGATAACGAAGTTAAATTGTATTTCATTACGCAGAAATACCCCGCCTATGCGGACTCTCAAATAATTACGTTATCGCTAATTAAGACAGGTGGCAGCTTAATGAAGAATAAGTACTACTGGGAGCATTCTGCATTACTTTCACCCTGAACTAAACAGCTATCTACCTAATAAGTTTTGAATTATTGTTTATGCCCCCAGATCAAATCTGGGGGCATATTGTTTTTGCCCTGTCTGTTTGTTTGTCTGTTTGTCTGTTTGTCAGCAACTTTAACATTGGTCATAACTTTTGAGCCAGTACAGATAAAGACTTGATATTTGGCATGCATATGTATCTCATAAAGCCGCACATTTTGAGGTGACATGTCAAGGTCAAGGTTAGCCTTCAGGGTCAAAGGTCAAATTGTCTGTTTCTTTGTAACTTTAACATTGGTCATAACTTTTGAGCCAGTACAGATAGTGACTTGATATTTGGCATGCGTATGTATCTCATAAAGCCCCACATTTAAAGGGGTCACGGTCAACGTCATCCTTCAAGGTCAGAGGTCAAATATAAGGGTCAAATCACTGACTTTAACATTGGCCATAACGTTTGGACCAGTAGAGATAGAGACTTGATATGTTGCATGCTTGTGTATCTCATGAAGCTGCACATTTTGAGGGGTGACATGTCAAGGTCATACTTCAAGCTCAAAGGTCAAATTGCCTGTTTGTCTGTAACTTTAACATTGGTCATAACTTTTGAGCCAGTACAGATAGAAACTTGATATTTGGCATAAATATGCATCTCATTAAGCCGCACATTTTGAGGTGTTATGTGTAACGGTCAAGGTCATCCGTAAAGGTCAGAGGTCAAACATATGGGTCAAATCACCGACTTTAACATTGGCCATATCTTTTGAACCAGTACAGATAGAGACCTGATATTTAACATATTTGTGTATCTCATGAAGCTGCATAGTTTGAGGGGTAACATGTCAAGGTCATTTTTCAGGGTCAAAGGTCACCATCTTCAAATTGGCCATAACTTTTGAACCAATAGAGATAGAGTCTTGATATTTGGTACGCATGTGTATCTCATGAAGCTGCACATTATGAGCGGTAACATGTCAAGGTAAATGTCATCATTTAGGGTCAAAGGTCACCGACTTTAACATTGGTCATAACTTTTGAACCTGTCGATACAGACTTGACATTTGGTATGCATGTGTATCACATGAAGCTGCACAGTTTGGAGGTGTCATGTCAATGTCAAGGTCATCTTTTAGGGTCAAAGGTCACCGACTTCAACATTGGCCAAAACTTTTGAACCAGTAGAGATACAGACTTGAAAGTTTGTATATATGTGTTTCTCAATTGGCTGCACAGTTTGAGGGGTGACATGTCAATGTCAATGTCATCTTTGAAGGTCAAAGGTCATTAACATTGGCTATAACGTTTGAACCAGTAGATATACAGCCTTGATGCTGGTATGCATGTATATCTCATGAAGCCGCACATTTTGAGGGGTGACATGTCAAGGTCAAGGCATCCTTCATGGTCAAAGGTCACCAACTTTTAACATTGGCCATAACTTTTGAACCATTAGAGATACAGGCTTGATATTTGGTATGCATGTATACCCCATAAAGCTGCACAGTTTGAGGAGTGACATGTCAAGATCAAGGTCGCATTTCAGGGTCAAATATCATATTGAGGGGGCATAGTGTTTCACAAACACATCTTGTTTTTACATATTTTTCGGATTAACGAGGACCCTTTCCTCGATGAACATTCAAATAAGAATTAATTAACCTTTCGCTTGCTATTCACGTCAATATACGTACCTGTAAATAGTGAAGACCCAGATGAGACAGCTCCTGCAGGAGCTGTCTCATCAGGATCTGCACTATTTACAAATTGATTGCACAACCAGCGCGCTCCGTAGCAGTCATTGCACAGCGATATACTTGTACACAGTGAAGATATATGTAATTATACAATGGGGCATGGGTAAAGAAGGAGAACTGTATTTTAAAATTCAGCAAGCGAAGGGTTAAGTCATGGATATTAACTAGATTAATCTGTTATAACAGCACATGGGCAGAGGAATGTTTCTGCCATAACAGAAACTTAAGAATCATATCTATATCATATAATAAACAGGAGCCGTCTGATCATGGTCTGCTCTGTTTTCAAATGCATGGAAAAGTAAATGTATGGTGTAAAGGGTTAAAATAAGTATTTATCTAAAATTGAAATACACTGTCAGAGCTTCACACAATTTGGATCCAGATGGGACACCATAAATATACGTGTCAGAAATAATGACACCATGATTTTTGATGACTGTAAAATTCACTTTATGAAACCACAGGAGCAAATGCACTATTTATCACAATGGATTCATAACTACACAATCCTAAAATTTTCCTTTTCTCTAATTAAAGCCCCTTTTCGGTAGATTTATTCAAAGAGGTTGGGTCAAAACATAGCCTCTGAGGTAATTGGTTAAACAAGCAGGGTCGCCTGATCTTGGTCTACTCTGTTTGCAAACTATTAGAAAGGCGTATTTATGTGGTAAAGTTTAACAAGAAGGAGCTTTCGTAATTAATTTCGTCCGGCAATAGTCTACCATTTGCCTTTGGAATCCTAACTCTGATCTCTTGTTTTGGTGCTCTTTTACAATCTCTGTTTTTCACTTTCGTTTTATTTCTCCTTGCAGGACAGAACTCGCCGACTTTTACGGACACCATGACAATCGCACCATCAAGTACGGTGGTAATGCCCTCCACAAGCACACGGCCCCGTAAGTATCACGACAACAACCACATATTTACCCTTCGCTTGCTATTCGCGTCAATATACCTACCTGTAAATAGTGAAGACCCAGATGAGACAGCTCCTACAGGAGCTGTCTCATCAGGGCCTGCACTATTTACAAGTTGATTGTGCAACAAGTGCACTCCACAGCAGTTATTGCACAGCGAAATACTTGTACACAGTGAAGACATATGTAATTATACAACAGGGCATGGGTCATAGGCCATGAGCCAGTGCCCCAAAATTTGGACATCGGTACCATCTTTGGGGAATAATGCCATCAATGCTTTTCGGTAAGATATAAGTATCTAGAATCAGAAAATATGTGATAGCAGTAAATCGGTGGTAGCTTTTTGTATTTTTTTCACCAATTTTAACCCCATGGTAAAAATAGTATTTTCTAAATTTAGCATTAAAGAAAAGACATCATTAAATTTCAAACTGACGTCTATCTCTTGTTACACCCTGTATCTACTTGAAAATTGAATTGCTTATAGCTGTAGATACACACATTTCATTTATGTTGTTATTTTTTTAACAAAAAATGGTTTATATTATGTAAATTCTTGCTCAATCGTACATGAAATTATGTTTACATTCATATATATTTTGCAGAAGTAAAAATTCTCCGGAGTTTTGCATACCTTCATCATCTTCAGAACTAGGCTCATAAAATTTCATATGTATATTCACAATAATGATGGCAATTCATTGATTTCAGACTAGAACCCTTACATCTAGTATCTCTTAATGAAAATTGTCAGAGTTATGTCCCTTTTAAAACTTTCATACACTTGAATTGTGCCAAAACTGAAATATCTTAAGAGTTAGCCCCATGAAAATTCACCATCATTTAACTATCATTATATCAACGCCCAAATTAATGATGAGAACCACTTGAGCCAGAACCCAGTATTGTTTAGGCCGAATTATATCCCTGTATGAAACTTGTATGTAACAGGTAAACTATAAATATCCGATCAACCACTTCAGAGCTAGCTTATTCATGATATACTTTTATATATTTATTATTCATCGTAAGCATTACAACTTGAACTAGAAACATATCTATAGGAAATGGACCCCCCTTCCTTATGATGATAGTGTGTCTCTAATCAAGTATGCATTTCAGTGAGAAAAAATAAATAAAAACAAAGTCCCGTAATTTTGCTTACTACACAATGCCCCATCTTCACATCAAGCTGTTTATCTGTGAAAGTTTTATGGATATATATGTTTTATAGTGAAGAAATTTGCTAAGACCTGTAACTCTGGATAAAACGGTCAGAACAAACATTTCCTTCTTAACGGTCAGTTTCACATCAAAGTTGCCAATTTGTGAAAGTTTGAGACAGAGCCCCCATAGGTGTATGAGGAGTTGGAAACATAAACGTTTCAATACATATATAGAAGAATAAAATGGTGATTACCATACCAAGCATGCTTATACAGACATTCAGTTTTCACTTCTGGGTAATTTGAAGTAAAACGTATTTTGTCTGACCATCCGTTAGTTTGTCCATTGGTACATGTTAAGGCCAGCAGCTCAGTCGGTACAGCATTCGCTTTCGGACAGGACGTTGTTTGATTGCTGGTCGGGTCATACCAAAGACTTTCAAAATGGTACTAAGGTGGACTGGTTGGCACGATGTCAGGTAAATGTTACTGGATATGGGTTGCAGTTTTCAATTATATACACTATACACGTTAAGGAATCAATGAAATCAGAGTTGCTGTATCCAATTCTGTCTCTAATGCATCTATTAGCATATGATGGCAAAGGTTAAAGACTTAATAATCTTTCATCTGTACTGGTGATACAGTTGGACAGCAAAGACAGAGTAGTGAAAATATATTAAAACATTGAGTTGTCAGCAAACAATGCAGAGTTTAGTCAGGTGTGTTCTTGTTAAAAGAAGCTTCAGAATGATGCATTGCATGACATTCGTTTGTATTCATAAATTCTGAAAATTGGTGATCCTTCGAAAGCAAAAGTAGAAATGCGAATATAGAAAATTGCAGACTCGGTTTTTTATGCGATATATAGTAGTGATTTTTCAAAAGCAACAAGCAATGACAAAACATGAGAGGGAACCTTCAAAACAAAGTTTAACAATCTGTTATCCATTTGAAACATAATGGCAAAAGGAATTCATGATATGCTAGACATAAGCAACATTAACACATTAGTAAGTTTTGCAGAAGAAATTGACTACTAGTAGTGTAAACAATGTCCAAGTACATGTTATCGTGAGACAATAGTAGATAGAATTGATTTTGCTCAAACAGAAATTAATTATCAATGTGGTATACCATCTTTGGCCATGAAAGATTACAGTGGAGAAACTGTTATTCTTTCCCGTTTATGCTTACGCGTGCGCAAACGATACGCAAACGATGCGCAAACTAAACGATAAACGATATACCCGTTTGTGCATACAAACGCGTTTGTAAGCGGTTTTTGCGTATATAAGTGCGTTTCATTCGGCATACCTCTGTTATTATCGAGACCGATCAATTATACGAAAAAGTAAAAAAACGAAAGGTATGAGGAAAAAGAGTCTTTCATATATTGCTCAAAATAAAAGCCGAAATTGATATAACATGTCTAGGATTAGATAAATCTAATGCTGTCCCTGACGTGTCAATAATCTCTCCAATTAACACTCAATCAAACAATAGCTGACGATTTCAAGCTCCGCCCCAACAACTTATTCCAAGCACTACCCTATCCAGCGTTTATTAATTCGCCCGAACAAGCTAGTTCTAATACGTGTTTCATTTTTCAAACAAACACCGGACGAGATCAGTTTATCCAGAAATTCATCCTGAAATCGGTTGCATCAGCCTATAATCTGGAATTAGTAAGTTAACCAACGATTTACATTTGTATTTATATGGTCAAAACTACTTTCAGTTTAATTTTGAAAACGACTGACATCTCAGTATTAGTAGTCATAGGCTTTACTTTTTGTTAGATTAACTCACCCTAAACTTTTCAAAATTTGTGCCATTATCATAACTGGTGGCCAAATTCACACCTTAAATTTTACAATTTCTACTGATTGATCTATCATTAACGTCCCGTCCCGTTCAAACAAACTGTTTGTGTTTTTGATACATATGAAGTATACAACATTGTGGTATACTTCATATCTATCAAAAACCACAAACAGTTTGGGACATATACATCCCCATATATATTATTTGTGGACTGGTCTGGTTTCAGATATTTACAGAACAGTTTTCAATTTTGGTTTCTATAACTAGAAAGATATACTTAAATAATTCTGCTTTCAAAATTGAAAATACCCTGTCTTTGCTTTGGGATTTTTGGCACTGATTCAATTATCTGACTCCCTGGGCGCAATTAATACATTGCGAAATTGTTAAAACAACATTCACAGTGTGGTGTCTTTAATCTGCATTGGACATTGTCACAATTTCCTGTCTTGCTTGATTGGTGACTCTGTAGGTGGTAGCTTACCCCAGTAACGTACGCTTGGTGCTTGTTTATCATGAGTATTTATTAGCTGATTTTTTATGGTAAAAATGAAAGCAGGTGTTTGCTTTGGCTGAAACTATAGCTAGAATAAAACTATAAAACGCGCCCAATTAACAATTCAGTAATCCAGAATTACTTTTTTCCTTTGGATTTATGGTCAATATTGTCCATGTTCCAAAATGGCAAAAAGGATCATATTTATGATAAACTATTTCCCTGATGAAAAATTATGTGTGAGTAAATCACTTCACGACTATAAACCCTTCACTCCACGTGCCTGTTTATGTCAATGCAAACACAGTAGACCCAGATCAAACGTAATGAAACAAATTTACAAACAGAGTAGATCCAGATCAGACAGCTTCTGTTGTAGCTCCCTGATCACTGAGCAGGGTCTTGTCGGTTTGCTTATGAAATAATATACGTACAATTACTGTCATAGCCAAACTTTCCTGTACTCATGTATTATTACAAAAACTCGATCTCCATGAAATAATTATTTCTTACACAAATTTTCCAGGAGATCTAACGCCTTTTATTTTCAAAATGCTAATTTTTCAAAGGGATCTTTGGCTCTGACAGAAACTATAGGATTAGATCAACAAAATTTCATAAGCAACAGAGCAGAACCTGATCAGATAGCTCCTACAGGAACTTCCGATCTGGATCTACTCTATTTGCAAACGCGCGTGAAGCCGTTTATATAATACGAGAAGGATTGGGAATTTGATTTTAAAGCAAATTTGGTGTCTGCTGTCAACAGAGCTAACTGGTGTTTATTAATCTTTTTTTCTCTTAAGAATATTTATTAAAAGATTTCATGACCTCGTGCATATTCATTTACAGGGATTACAGAGACGCTAGACAACCATGATCGAATGTAAAGAAATAAGTCTACGGACTAAGCAATCAGAGCATATCCTGATCAGACAGTTTCTGCGTGATTTAGGTTTACGCTGTTAACAAAAAGGTTGAATAGTATAATTTCCCATGACGAAAAGGCCCATTAACCTACAGTGCTAACCTCTAAAGTCACATTTATAAAAGAATGTAGCATATCCTTTTTTATAATTGTAGACCCAAGTAATTGGCTGCACTATTTTCTGTAGTATAAAGTTCACTGAAAACAGCCATCGATACACAACGTAAGCTGATCCAATATAAAAAAAATGTGGAAGAATAAAATCGAACAAACAATCCCATTCCCTAGACGTTCACATCGTGGACGTTTTCTTGAACTGCTCGTCCTTTGGTAATTTAAATAATCCTATTTAAACTCTGTCGGATTTGGAGCTACACCCATAGGCAGGGCTACACCCATAGACAGCACAAATTACCATTTTACCACTCAAAACGAAGCAGAAGTACATAACGTGCGATTCCTTTCGGTTGGAACAAAAAGTATCACTGTTTCTTTAAACGAAATACAAATCGTCTAATTTAACGATCTACTGAGATATAACTCTTTACAAAACACAATCCGCACAACTTTAGGTATATATAAGGAACTTTTAAAGTACAAAATGAGAAATTACCATTATTAACGTTGTTTAAACACCCAATATGCCCTGTGGAACCATATATTGGCGATTAACTTATAAGTGAGTTTAAACGCGTTTACAAACGCGTTTGTAAGTGAATATACTAAACGGGTTTTAAACGGGTTTAAAACGCGTTTGAAACGCACTAAGTGGGAAAGAATAACAGTTTCTCCACTGTATATACATTGTTTGAATTTTAAAGGGAAAAGTCAACCAAGAACTGTGGTGATGACATCGAAGTAGAGTGTCTGGTCATCAGATGCTAAGCATTACAATTAAACAGATTAGGAAGCATTTGGAGAGATGTCTAAGTAAATAGAGTCAGCCATTGTATTTGGCAATAGAAGGATACAGCAAACACTTTAAATGACAGTTAGAAGGTCCCGGCACTCCATACTAACTGGATGAAGTAGACGAGCTTCTGACCATGCAACTGAAGTAATAAATCAAGTTTTTTTATAATCTGGTCAGAGAGCACAGAATACTTCGTAATGTATTTGGCTTTTCAAACTAATAAATACCCCAGAGTCCCACTATATTAGAAATGCGGGCCTTGAGCAATGACTCCATGCCATCAAGAAGATTACCATCACTATTAAAATATAATAAATTCTGAAGGGAGGTGATCCCCCGAAAGCAAACATTGCAACACAAGAAGAGAAAATTGCAGGTTCGGTTTTATTGAGTCTGTTCATGAGCAGTAATTGAAAGTGTAACACTGCTCACGCCCCTAGCACCGGCTTAAGCGGTATTCAATTTTCAGAACAAAAAGTACTGAAATTCATTATCTCGAAAGATCAGAAGTTATAACAACACTGAGAATGAAGTACGGGCGACGTTTTACGGCCGCCACACAAGCACTTAACACCTGCTGTTGTGAAGATTATGAAATCTGAAGGGAGGTGATCCCCCGTAAGCAAAAATTGCAACACAAAAAGAGAAAATTGCAAACTCGGTTTTATTGAGTCTGTTCATGAGCAGTAATTGAAAGTGCAACACTGCTCACGCCATATTCTTCAACAACATATCACTGAGTATGTTGTTTAGCACTACACGTACATTCAGTCACAAGAAAAGGAATGGACATAACGAAAGCCAATAACCACATATCTTCATCAGACAGAAAGTTTGAGGATGTTTTAACCCTTACTTACAATATTTGACACTTTAAATTCAAAAGAAAATGGTAATAAAACAATTCAGAGCTAAAGATGGTATAACTAGAACTGTAAGCAATGTTTGCTAATAGTAACAAATATCCACACCCGCCACATCCCATCTTACAGGCTACTAATTTATACTGGGATAACGTGGAAACTGGACCAATAAATGAATAATGATCAGGTCCAAATGAAACTAGAATTGATTTTATACAAAAACTGCTTTTCCCCCTGCCCACGTGCGGTAAAAGTTTTCCATGTACAATTTTCAAAGTCCCATAGCTCTGTAGAAAATCGTAGAACCGGAACGAAAAAATATAAGCACAACCAGGCATAGTGCTGGTCAATCCTATTAGGTTTCATGAAAATCCGCCAACATGTCTTGGAGAAACCGCGAGGACAAACTTTCAATGTAAAACAAGACGTGTTTGTGAAACACTATGCCCCCGATATTTGACCCTGAAGGATGATCTTGACCTTTGGCCCACGGACCAGTAAGATGAACGCGACACATCGTCTATGTGTGGTGAACATTTGTGTCAGGTTATTGTGAAGTCCATTAACAGATAAAAAAAGTTATAGAAGGGACACACAATTTGGGACGAACGGATGGAGGAAGGACGGACCATGCAATTACTATATGCCCGCCGTTGGGGGGATAAAATCAAAGTCCCATAAATATGCAGATAATCATCGAACCGGAACAGGAATATAATAAACACAACTAGGCACAGTGCTGATCAATCCTATGAAGTTTCATGAAAATCCGATCAAAGGTTTTGGAGAAACTGCACGGATAAATTAAAATCGGACAACGAACGGACGGACGAGGGTGGTGCAGCAGACATATGAACGGACAGAAAGACGGACGCCGCACACAAAAACAATATGTATCCCAGTATACTAGGGGAGACATAACTAGCAGGTCCATTGGTTACTAAAATAATAAGAATATAAAGTTTTAAGCAAACTTGTAGATAAGGCCACTTGCGTCTATAAATGGACAGACAGGCAGACGGACAAATCGACGGACAGATAAAGGGAAGAACATATGGGGTGGACAGATGGAAGGACAGTCAGACTGACAACCTGATTCAAGTATACCATCATAATTTCGTTGTTGGGGTTTGATACCAAATGTTGTAAATCTGAAATCGTTAGCTTTACTTTTCATTGATAGTTTTGTCCCGAAATGCGGATATTGAATAGCATAATATAAAACGCAATAACACATAGAAAGCTACCATCGATGCAATGCTATCACATATTTTCTAACTCTATAGATGAATATGTTGTAAAAAATCACAATGAGAATTATTCCCCTGAGATGGTACCGACCAACCCTACTGGCTCATCGACTATTAAGAAGGAGAAATGTATTTTAAAATTCAGCAAGCGAAGGGTTAACATTTTACTCCATGAATATGCATGTAAGAAATAAACATCATGAACATTAATGAAATTATGTGTTACAACAGCACATGGACACAGGGATGTTTGACCATGAGAAAAAGCACCTGTAGAATCATATCTATATTATTATATCATAATCAAATACATGTAGAGCAGACATCAGACGGCTCCTACAGGGGTCGTCTGATCTGGGTCTACTGGTTTTGTAAAGTTATTTTGTAAAGTATAAATGCGTATTTATGGAGCTAAGGGTTAATGCTTTACTCATCAGACACTCCGCTTGGGCAAACTTGAATCAGTGTTGTATAGCTATCATCATTTTAAGCTCGACTATTCGAAGAATTCTGGATTTTTTCGTACTCGCCCGGCATCGGCGCCAGCTTCCTCGTCGGCGTCTGCGTAACACCTTTGTTCAGTTTTTGTTAAAGTCCACTTGTTGTTTTTAACCTTTGGAATAAATCTTTCAAACTTGGAACACTTATTCACCATCGTGAGCTTCATTTGTAGACACGAGTGCATGAATCTGTCAATTTTTTTGACATATTATGGCCCTTTTCTATCTTAGATTTTTTGGTTAAGGTCTTTTGGTAAAAAACACTTATTTACACAACCCTTTGAGATAAAGCTTTGATACTAGGAAATCTTCTTATCATCACAAGCTTCATCTGTAGGAAAGAGCACATAACTGAGGGTTTTCTTTTCATTAAATATTTCAGAGATGACAGTTTGAATACTATTAACCCTTCTCTTGCTGAATTTTAAAATACATTTCTCCTTCTAGAGAAACACGTGCTCCATTACCTGGTGAATATTCATTGAAGAAATATTTACATTATGCATCTTTATTACAGAGCAATATATACCTGTGCGTACTTAAATTTTTAAATCGTCGTTTCTATGAGAAGAGACGATTCTAAAGAGTGCTCACAGCATAGGATTTGCTGAAGAAATAAACAAGTTATTCTTCTGCCGTCTTCTGTTTGCAAAGGCATCTTATGACGTGTCTATTTGGTAATTGATTTAACTTTAAACGGATGCTCTGTATACAAGAAGCATCCCCTAATACGGATTTTCAAGGTAGTGTTAGGTGACAGCATAATGTAGGTCCTTATGAGCATGCTGCATAACTTTAACCCTGCATTTAGCAGTCACCTAACTACATGTACAATACTTAGTATCATTACCCATTTGCTACCAGTGGATTCTTCCATGTTTATACATTGGATTAGTCCATTTTTTATCTAAGGGGTGCCTGACCTAATTTCATTTTTGAACAGAACAGAATCTTTATTACAATGTAGCAATTTGTACATTAAGTACCTCATTGCATCATAAGTGTATATACAATAGTTTCATGACATGACATATAATAGTATATCGAACAGAACATAATAAAACATTGACCTGCTACGGTCAATACAAGGAAAAGCGAAAAGCGAATGAACCCAAGAGTATTTTACGTCACAGTATTAAGCACGTTATTGCGGAAGATAAAGGCTTCTTTAATACATTTAGCTAAATTTACTAATACCTTTTTTCTCTGTACTTTGCAACAACTGTATAAATTTAAAAACACTAGGTCTAATATAAAAAATATTTCTTACTGTATTTATTCCTAATTTCTGACAGTTGCTTACAAACCATGATAAAATGATACTCGTCCTCAACATCACTAGAATTACAAATTAAAC
The DNA here is from genome assembly GCA_963576725.1 of Azorinus chamasolen. Lineage (NCBI taxonomy): Eukaryota > Metazoa > Mollusca > Bivalvia > Cardiida > Solecurtidae > Azorinus > Azorinus chamasolen. The sequence continues at coordinate 47,919,722 of OY755246.1, read as the reverse complement.
AGGTTCTTAAATTTCTCTCTAATCTATTCACGCCGAAACGACCAGTCTGTACTCGTAATGAGTGAGAGGCCAATCGGATCTAGAAACATAACATCTTATTTCAGCAGGTATATCATCTAAATAATGTTCATATACAAAATTATCTTTAAATTAGAATACAAATCCATTACCCTGTTATTATCAACGTCAGTGTTCCAAGTCTGTACAAAATTATCAATACGTCTTCTTTTGAATTCATTATGAAATTGTTTGAAATCTATTACAGTCTGAGACTCCCAAACATAGCCATATCCAAACTCATACAGTAAATTTCTAATACGAGAAACCCAGTTTATACAGCCATTATTACAATCAAATAGAGATTGTTTATAAACAACAGATATAAGCAAATTATTCGAGTTGACTATCTTACTCCAATACTTTACTATTCTTACATATCTGTTTATGTACAAGGGATACCGACCTAGCTCATCATAAACACCAACATTACTCGTGCGCATATTTACACCTAAAATAGTTTTACAAAACCTAAGATGCAACCGTTCCAGTTCTTTAGACTTTGTTAAACCCCAAATTCCACACGCATAACTGATTGTTGATCCAACAAAAGCATCAAAAAGTTGACACATTATTTTTGGTTTTAATTTAATGTTTTTACAATTTGCAAGTAAGACGTTCATAACTTTCAGTCCCTTCCTACTAAATATTCTTGATTTAAAGTAAAACTCCCTGTATAATTAAACACCACCCTAAGTAATTAAAGTCATTTACACTTTCCAAAAACTCCCCATTGTATGTCCATGTTTCGCCCCGTTTTAGCCCGCCCCTTTTTCTGTATACAATTGCCTTAGTTTTTGAAGTATTTACTGCTAATCCCCATTTATTACAGTATTCGTATAACAAATTCAAACTACTTTGTAGATCCGAAGGTGTCTGTCCAAGTACAACCATATCATCAGCAAATAGTAATAATATTATAATAATATCATCAAAGTCCAACCCACTATTACATGTAGTGTTGTCCTGTAAAAACAATTCAAGGTCTTCAATGAAAAGTGAATACATTATGGGCGAGATTGTCTCCCCTTGTCTGAGTCCAACCGAGTAATTAAAAAACTCGCTGTATGTATTACAGCTTCTAACACACGATTTAACCTTTGTGTACATATCTCTAGTCACACGCAACATTTTACCTTGAATACCCGACCCATACAATTTCAACCATAAAGAATTTCTATCCACACTATCAAACGCCTTTTTCATATCTACAAATACACAAAACAATCTTTTGTTCTCATTCAGGTATCTTTGTATGATAGACAATAGTATGTACAGTGCGTCAACAGTAGACCTGCCTTCTCTAAAACCAAACTGGACATCCGATATGGCATTATTCCGTTCACAATAATCAGTTATTCTTTTATATAAAATTGAAGTAAAAAAATTGAGAGGCATCTTACAAGTGTTATCCCTCTGTAGTTATTAACTTCCTCCATACTACCTTTTTTGTGCAGCGGAACAATTACTCCTTCTGTCCATAATTCAGGGAAATATCCAGATTCTAAAACAGCATTAAAATGTCACAAATATGCGATGATAAAATATCAATACTTTCTAAGAAGTACTCATTTAATAAACAATCATAACCACATGATTTATATCTCTTAAGTTTCGATATAGCAGAGGACACTTCTTCAATGGTAATTGGCAAATCTAGCTCTTCAAAGGTACATTCAGGGTTATAAAAAACATGTGTACTACGAAATTCCTCAGCTTCATCATTATTTGCAGCATGTAAATCATCAGATATGCTTGTAAAATAATCACAAAATCCATCTATCGATATATTATGTTGGTTCTGTGCATTTTTTTCTTAAACATCTTCCAGAAATCACGTGGTTTTCAATGCCTCATGCTTTCAATTTGTTTACGCCTACTTAATAAAAATAAACCCTTTTTCTTCCTTATAACTGTTTTATATTTTTTCTTTTCATCACACAATCTATGTCTATTTTCATCCGATCTACAGTTATTAAAATTACTCAATGCCTGTCTATGCTGTGTCTGATCAGAGTCTACACTTTTTTGCCTATACCCCATATATTGGATCGTTGGAGCAAATGGGTTAATTCCTCTCCGAATTCATATTTAGAGTGGTTGTAATGTAAGGGGTTAAATTGTGACACAACTTTTTTTTTGCAAAGGTTTGATTTTCTTGTCAGTATGCAATATAACGTTTAATTCCGTTGTATCATGGATCTAATTAATTTTTACAGTGTGTCCAGTACTTACTGCGCCAGCGAACGGAGCTATTACCTACGGTCAAACCAATTGCAGTCCGATAACGTTAGGTTGTACCGTTACCTATACCTGCAATGAGGGTTACACACGGTCCGGTCCGGACACGCGAATATGCAACGCGCCAGGATGGACCGAATCCGCCCCTTCTTGTGTTATTGTCAGTAAGTTACTTCAACATCAATATTGTAGGCAGAACATGCATAATAGTAGTAGTTGTAGTAGTAGTAGTAGTAGTAGTAGTATCATGGTCTCACCGTCTATCGAACCTCTTAACCTTTGACCAGGAACAGAAAACGTTTACTTTGAATATTGAAGAAAAATATAAATCAGCAGTTCAAAATAATCTTTTATACATACATTGAAACAATTAAATATTTTATCCTCATCTATTAATCCCCAAACAATTCAGTGTTCCCCACCACCCGCATAAAAAAAACAAAAATGGCTGCCAGAAAAACATCACCTGCTTATCGAACCTTTATTTTAGAAACTGTTTACTGTAACAAAATACTCATAGTCACGTGATTTCATCATGGGCACGCGACCTTTGCATAAGCTAAAGGGGTCAGAGCTGTCAAACATTTTTAATGTGGTACACTTTTCAATTCATGATGATATTCTATAACGTATTAAGAGTTTTCTCATGTTTAGCATAGTTGAACGGAAAATAAACTGTATTGACATGTTTATGACGTATATTTCGTTTTTAAAGCTACGAGGCGTTGTTTACAGACAAAGCAACGGAACTCATGATTTTATGATGTAGTACGCACTTGTACATCCGTAAAAGACAAAAAATGAAAGGTTCGATAAACAGGTGAGGTTCCATAGAAGGTGAGTGTACGATAGTAGTAGCAACAGTAGTAGTAGAAGTAGCAGCATTAGTAGTAGTAGTAGTAGCAGCAGCAGCAGTAATAATAATAATAATAATAATAATAATAATTATAATAATAATAGTAGTAGTAGTAGTAGTAGTAGTAGTAATAGTAGTAGTAGTAGTAGTAGTAGTAGTAGTAGTAGCAGTAGCAGCAGCAGCAGTAGTATTAATAGTAGTAGTAGTAGCAGCAGCAGTAGTAGTAATAGTAGTAGTAGTAGTAGTAGTAGTAGTAGTAGTAGCAGCAGTAGCAGTAGCAGTAGCAGCAGTATCAGCGGTATCATCATCATCATCATCTGTAGCAGCATTAGTAAGAAGTAGTAAGTAGTAGTAATAAGTAGTTAGTAAGTAGTAGTTAGTAGGTAGCAGGTAATAAAAGAAAAAGAAGACGTAAAGAAAAAGAAAGGAAAAATAATGGGAGGAGGAAAATGAATTGTACTACTGCAGCAGTGCATGTTATAACTATAGTTGTTATTTATAATATTTCATTAGCAAACAGAGCATTTTCTGATCAGACGGCTTCTACAGGATTTTATGATATTATTGAAAGCATGCATTCATTTTAGGGTCTTCCTTTTTAAGTGTATTTTCCTTCAATTTCTTCTCAAAACCATAAGAAGAGTTTCAAACATTTCGGGGCCAGGGGAGACACCTAGTTACCCGGCGTCTCGTGTAGATCCATCGCGCTTGCAAAGGTAATCACAGAGCATCTCGAGGGCTTGGTGCAAAACTATTCTAACTCCTTCACTTTGTGAAGGAGTTAGAATAGTTTTGCACCAAGCCCTCGAAAAATTATGTCGTGACCGAATCCTCTTAGTACAGAGTCGTGTAATTTACTGGCTCATTTCCGTGGATTCCTGTAACAATAAAATTGCCTCATTCTATCGATTGAAAGTACTCTTTTTTCTTATATTGCTCTTTACCACTTAGTTAGCTTCTAGGTACCATGAAGTCATTTTATCAAGTATTTAAATAGACTATACCCTTTACTCCATTAATATGTCGTTCTACGCCTTTCCACACAGAAAAGATCCATATCAGTCGGCTCCTATAGGAGCCGTCTGATCTGGGACTACTCTGTTTGCTTATTAAATAATGTAGATATGATCCTAGTTCCTGCCATGGTACAAAACTCCCATGTGCATATGCCATTACGAAAATGAATTAATGTATAACTAATATTCATGACTTTATTACTTTTACATAAATAATCATGAAGTACATGTTTAAAAGAATATGCCTTTAATAATTGGTGATTTTTTCTAGATTGTGGCGCTCCCACTATAGTTTCAAATGCACAGTCTACACCCAGTGGCGCAACAAACTTCGGAGACACGGTTACATACCAGTGTAATACTAACTATGTTCTTGTTGGTGACCAGCAGTCAACGTGTGGAGCTGATGGGCAATGGTCCGGATCACGAACGTGTGAATATAGTAAGTCTGTACATTTAGAATTGAACCTGTCTTAAGCTACCATGAAAAAGAGGCCTTGTAATGGGTCTGTATGACAGGTGGTAGCTTAATGCAGGTCATTGGTAATGCAGAAATCTTCGATAGGAGCTTTCTGTATTACTTTGCCCTGCATTAAGCTTTTTAAGACTCCTATGTTCAATAAATAAATGCAAACAGTTTGGATCCAGATGCGACTTCATATAATGCGAGCCAACGTGTTAGACACGTTGACCATAGTTTTTCAAAGAAATGTGGAAAATATCTTAACAAATTAAGCAGACGACAAGTGTTGCAGACATATTTAAGTACATGTAAAGCCAGTCAAAAGTGCCCATCAAAAAGAGGCTTGTACGGCAGGGGGTAGCTTAATTAACCCTTTACCTGATAGAAGCGGCTTTTAGCGTGTTTGATTTATTCCTCCGCTGATGAAAATAGTTCAAATTCATACAGTCATGAACATATTGCATAATAAATATTTTCTATATCCTAGTAGGTGGTAGCTTAAAGCAGGCTGAAAGTAAAACAGAATGCGCCTTAAGGCGCATTCTGCTTTACTTTCAACCTGCTTTAAGTGGTCATATGTCTTCAAAACTAGAAACAGGCTATTGGGTAAAGGGTTAATGTGTGTCTACGATGTAAACGGGTAAGTCATATCGTTTCATATTCAAATGTAAGCCATTGAGTGACGAGTAATGCCATATATGGTTATATATACAGTGCTCCCTCCCTACAACGGCCCTCTCAATAACGATTCCCTCCTTACAACAACGCATGTCATTGTTTCCGAAACAACAAGGCTCCAGAAACAACTTTTTTCATCGTATTTTCTTTATGCTTCCATCAAACCCTATGTTGTGACCACTTTTTAGAATCGTCACAAACATAGGGTTTGATTGAGGCATAACGGTTTTAGTTCTCGAAATACACCTTATCTGGGGATCTGCAAACAAGCCATTTATGTTTGATTTTCCCTCCCTATAACAACTCCCTCTGAACAACACATACAATCTTCGTATCCCTAAGGGTGTCGTTGTAGAGAGGGAGCACTGGATGTAACGTGGTGAAACAATTGTGATTTGACAGGAACTCGAACCCAGGGCATCTGGCTTTCCATGCCAACACTCTACCGACTAAGCTACCAAGCCACACAGCAAATCCTATCATTTGTTTCACCCCAATCTCTACCCGGCTACACAATCATATGTCCATGTACATGTACCGGTACCTAATTCGTCGGATGCCCTCGACGTTAGGACAGCGACACACATACATGGAGAGATATAATTCTTTCGCTATCAATATCACATATATGATTGGCTAAGTAAACATCTTGGATCCAGATGAGACGCCAAACTGCTGCTAAGTTTGCTACTGTGATTTACAGACGACAATATTTACAGACGACCATATTAATAGACGACCATATTTACAGACGACGACCATATTTACAGACGACCATATTTACAGGCGATAATATTTACAGACGACCATATTTACAGGCGATAATATTTACAGACGACCATATTTACAGACGACACTTTTTTTTTACAGGCGACAATATTTGGCAGCGAAAGAGTTAAAAACAATTTGTGCCACATGTCCTGGCGTCAGGGTGCAAGGTTATAAGACTTCTGAGTCTGAGTCTGGGATCATTCTCAAGTATCTGATTGGTCAGATTCTGACCAATCAGATGCTTGAGAATGATCACCCAGTGTTTGTTCTGTATTAGACAGCCACCGTATGCTGAATACAGGGCTACTCTTAAATCTCTATAAATCGAACATTTAGTAAAGAAGCATATTGAAAACATTTTTGAACATTTGAGAAGGATGGCTTCTTACATCTAATAAAGGGTTAGAGTCGTGCAGGAAGTTCCGAGGGGAGTTTACTGCACGGCGTTCATCCTGCGTTAACCCTTACAACGCTGAATTTTCAAATGGACTATTCCAAAATTCAAACAGGTCAAGTTTATGGTGAATAATTAGGGATTTTTCTAAAGAAAAGTGTAATATGGCAAACAGTGCAGACCCTGATGAGAGGGCTCCTCTAGGAGCCCTCTCATCTGGGTCTACACTGTTTGCAAAGGACTTTAGTGACTCGTATCCCGCACTGTAAGGGTTAAGCAGCCATTTGTTTTAACCATTTCGCTGCCAAACCCTATCGTCTGCTAACTTTGTCGTCTGCTACACATTTTCATTCTTTTTGTTTCAAAAACATAGTAACAGTAACAAACAGTTTAGATCCTGATGAGACGTCGAGTTACTCGGCGTCTCATCTGGATCCAAACTGTTTGCATAGGTAATCACAGATCCGGCATTGGCAGCGAAAGGGTTATAGTAATAATCTCTACCTGTTAGGTGTTTAAAATGCCTAAAACTAAATAAATTATAATAATTGATTTATATGCTGGAAAGAAATATAAGGCAAGAAAACCGATCGAATAAACGCTGAGTAGACAAAGGGCCATGTGAGTATCTATTCGACTTGCGTTTTAGTTTCATAACTGTTCAAAATGGGTATAAATATATCATTGTACATGTTTAACCCATTACCTCATAGGCTATTATTTTTAGACCCAACCTCTTTGAATAAATCTACCAGAAAGGAACATTTACTAGAGAAAAGGAAATATGTAGAATTGGGTAGTTTTGAAACCATTGTGATTATAGAGCATTTGCTCCTATAGAGCAAATACTCTATTTATCACAATGGTTTCAAAACGTGACTTTTACAGAGGCGTCAAAAGGTGTCAATATGGGAGAATGGGATAAGAATAACATGAGTATTGACGATAACGGGTTTTAAGCTCCACTTTTTCAAAACGTGGAGGTATAGTCATGACCCTCTCGTCGGCGTCGGCGTCGGTGTTGCTTAACCTTCTTGTTAAGGTCCTTTTCTCAGAAACCATTAAAGATATTTGGTTCATATTTAGTATGTAAGTTAACTATTACAAGGGAAACCCATTTCACGTAGGGAGGAAACCCTAAAATTAATTTTGCCATAGTTATGCCCCTTTTTCGACTAAGAATTTTCATTGTTTTCAAGTTTTATGTTCAGGTCCATACCTCAGAAACTGTCCAAGATATTTGGTTCAACTTTGGTATACATGTTAACTATTACAAGGGGGGCCCATTTCACAAGGGCAATTAACCCTAAAAGTAGTGTTGCTGTTGTTAACTCCCTTTTCTGACTTAGACTTCCACTACACTATCCAGCACTAAAGAAAGTGGAACGCGCTGTCTGCAGACAGCTCTTGTATTATATAAGTTCAACTTGTCAATCTTCATCAAAATACAGTAAAACCTCGGTTGTTCAAATTTTCTGTATAAAAGAATTTAAATACATTTAGGCAGGTGACTGCTTAATGCGTGGTGAATGTCATGCAGAAAGCTCCTAGAGGAGCTTTCTGCATGACATTCACCATGAATTAAGCTGTCACCTGTCTTAAAGATCGATAATAATACGTATTTTAGTGTTCGAATAATCGATAATGATGCGTATTTTAGTGTTCGAATAATCGAGATTTTACTGTAGTGTACATATCCAACACCATGTTTTATGATTTAATGAAAATATGCGTCTATTGTAGAGACTAGCACTTTAACCCTTTCCATCGTATAAACGCAATTTCAATCATTTGCCTAGACCCATATCCTATTGGAGCCATCTGATCAGGGTCTGGTCTATGAGCTTATGGAATCGTAACAGAATCTACAGGTCCTACCACTACCAAAACATCCTGTGTATATACTTGTCTGTCATTATAAACATCAGCTGATACATATTCATGATGTCATTATTTCACACGAATATGCAACAGGGAAAGGGTTAAAGACAGATCATAATATTTATTTGTTTGGTCCAGATAAGATGCGTCAATTTAAATAGTTTTAAGAATAGTTTTGTAGACACGTAAAATGAAGAAAAAACGCACTTGTAAAAATAAATTCAAATAAGGGGACACCGTAACGCGAAATGAAAACAAAATCAAATTACGTTTGGTTTCCATTTTACGTGTCTACATACCTCTTTTATTTCTCCACCAAACCCAAAAATTTGTGACCACTCTTTAGAACCGTCTCGAATTATAGGATTTGGTGGAAAATGGCGATTTTAGTATTTGGGTAGGCACCTTTATCTGTAGCTCTGCATATTTATTATAAATTATATTCATGGACAAAATAGTTATAAAGGTGGAACATTGTAGCCATTTTAGAAATTAAGGAACAGACCCCTCAAATTGCATTAGCGAATAGAGCAGAACTTGATCAGACAGCTCCTCTTGAAGCCATCTGATCTAGGTCTACTCTGTTTGCAAATGTGTGAAAATGTGCTTATATGATGGAAAGGGTTAACCCTTTCCTCCATAAATACGCCTTTCTACACCTCTGTAAAAGTCACCTGTTGAAACCATTGTGAAAAATAGAGCATTTGCTCCTATAGGACCAAATGCTCTATTTATCACAATGGTTTCAAACTACAAAATTCTTATATTTTCCTTTTCTCTAGTTAATGCTCCTCTATGGTAGATTTATTCAAAGTGGTTGGATCTAAAAATAGCCTATGAGGTAATGAGTCTAATATAGCCGATGAGGTAATGGGTTAAGTAGTTCAGTAACAGTAGACGTATGCTTCTAACATTGTGACTAATTTAAATATACAATATTTAGAATGTACTGCTCCAACTCTCACAAACGGACAAGCTTCCTACACGTGCCTTGATGTCAATTGTGTTGTGACGTATACATGTAACAATGGTTTCACTCTGGTTGGAGCTTCATCACGGCGATGCGTGGATGGTGAAGGCTTTTCTGGCGACAGTCCATATTGCGCTCAAACTGGTAAGACATATAGCTGAAATTCGATATCTCGACTAGGACAACTCGAAGTTCGGTCCTTTTAAAATGTACACTACATACATGTAATTGTTTCAAAATGTATCGCCAGGCATATCTAGAAAACATGTGACATCTTAATGCAGGTCGAAAGCAATGCTGAAAGCTCCTACAGCATTACTTTAACCAGCATTTAGCTGTGAATTTGAGAAATTGTTCAGAGTATAAACCGGATGACTTGAAACTCTGTTATCTCGAGGTAATTTGTATGGTTACTTGAAGTTCGAGATATCGAAGTTCAACTGTATTTGATAACGACAAGTAAATATATTTACCTCGTTCACTGCCAATGCTGCATCTGTGATTACCTATGCAAATAGTTTGGATCCAGATTTGACACCAAAAACTCGGCGTCTCATCAGGATCCAAACTGTTTCTTTACTGTGATAATTGATTTTGAAACAACAATGAAGACTAAAATAAAAAGGTGTAGCATGCGACAAAGTTTGCAGACGACAACATTTTGCAGCGAAAGGGTCCCAGGGTGTATGCTTTTGCGTAAAACTAACCTGGATACTCTTGCAGCTTTGTACGTATTTAGTAATTTGCTATTTATACCCCCCCCCCCCCCTGTATGCTGGGGGGGGGGTATATTGTTTTTATTGGCGGTGTCCGCCCATCTGTCTGATTATTTTAATTTGTCAACGTGGTTTCCCCAAAATCTTTGGTTGGATTTTCATGAAACTCCAAAGGATTGATCAGCACTTAATTAGATTAATTGCTACATGGGTACGGGAAGTTTTGGTCATGGAAGAAACTGTATAATCTCATAAGCAAACAGAGCAGATCCTGGTCAGGCGGCTCCTATAGGAGACGTTTGATCTGGGTCTATCCTGTTTGCAAAGACATAGAAAGGCGTGTTTATGGGGTAAAGGGTTAATAGATTCATACCTCTTAACCCTTCTCTTGCTGAATTTTAAAATACATTTCTCTTTCTTTACTCATGCCCTGTTGTATAGTTACATATATCTTCACTGTGTACAAGTATTTCGCTGTGTAATCACTGCTGTGGAGTGCACTGGTTGCACAATCAATTTGTAAATAGTGAAGACCCTGATGAGACAGCTCCTGCAGGAGCTGTCTCATCTGGGTCTTCACTATTTACAGGTAGGTATATTGACGTGAATAGCAAGCGAAGGGTTAACGTCTGTAAAACATATAAACATTGTTGACCAAGAATAAACGGCTGTTGTAGGAAATGTCTCATCCGGTTCTACTCTCTTCACTTGTTTGATTTTATAAAACGCAATCTAGTTTGATTTCATGGCAAAACTCGGCTCTTAACATGACATTACAAAATATCAGTTACTGCTTTTTCATGAAATGACAGTCCAGAGCAACATATATAGGTGCATACTCAAATATTAAAATCGCTATATTTCCTCCAAATCCTATGATTTGACAACTTTTTAGATTCAGTGGTCACTACATAGGGTTTGGTGGAGAAATAAAGAGTTATTCTTGAAAATGTGTTGATTTACGCAGCTTATTTGGACCTACAGATATATTATTACATTCGAATTCAGGAGGGGAATGTTAATAGTTAGGTTTTCCTATCTAGATTGATTGAGTTTTTTGTATTTTTTTAGCCACTACAGCCACCACAAGTCTTTCAACCACATTCGACCCTACGCAAGTGAACTTAAACTCACCAACAGCTTTTACAGACTTTGGAACTGCGGTGGGTATACAATTGCGCTAAGCCTTGTACGTGCTATCGGTGTACATGTAGTTAAGGTTTCCTAGTTTGGATCCAGATAGGAAACTCTGCCTCTCAGCTGGCAGGCGCGTAGCTGAATCCAAATGTAATGTACGTCCTATAGCTATAGGGGTCTGGGGCATGCTCCCCATGACAAAATAGAAGTATTTAGTGCTCAATTTATCACACTTTTTTTTCTTCAAAAAGTGACTTTTACAGCGTTGTCAAAAGGCGTAAATATGAGGGTATGGATTAAAGCTTACATGTCAAGACCGAACTTTTATCAAAGTCTATCCCCTTAGTCTTTTCTATCCCATTAGCCTTCGATTGTTGTTCCATTTAGTCATAATCATGTTCAGACTCTTACATCCGGCTACATTACATATGCCTCTGTAGTTGGCTCAGAAAGTAGTCCGAAATGAAACTAACTCCCGTACAAAACAGAAAGTAAATTTCTTTGTGAGTTTATTTGACAGTTCAACGGAAGAAAAGCAAAAGGCTAGTACGCTAGGCTTGATCCAAACTGCGTCGACGACCATAAACCTAGTGTGTGTACGAGATCTGTCACGGGTGTCATTTGCGTAAAACCTCTCTATAACGGACTCTCATTTTTGTTAATTAGTTTGTATTTCGGGCAAGTGGCCGCTTAAAGCAAAGTGAAAGTAAAACCGAACGCTCCTATCTGTTTTACATTCACCTTGCTTAAAGCAGTCACCTGCCTTTAACACAAAATACTATATGTAATTTTAGTGACCGTTATAGAGAGGTTTTACTGTATAGTGGATCTGTGCCGAGTTGTCTTTTAAGATCAAATGTTCCTAAACGGGTCTAAGAAAATATTAATAAGCTCGCCATTAAGACGATTCTAAAGAGTGGTCAAAGTATAGGGTTTGGTGGTGAAATGACGATTTTAGTATTTGGGTACGCACCTTTATCTGCAGCTCTCGGTCGATAGTTTCACTTAAAGAGGAAGTCCCTACAATGATCGCATATTTTCAATAATATCATACAACTTTGTATTTGTTATGCTCTATCAATATTACATGTATGAAGGTTCCCAATTTGAACTTATAGCGAAAAATGCCCTTGTGATACAAATAAACCGATTTCATCAATACTGATATTTTTTGTTCTACAACACAATATTATCGGCCTTTTCCGTTAAATTATTCCGCGTTTTGCCGATGATCACCCGATCCCTCCATTGTTTACGTAATAGCTTTCTCGGAAGTGGTCGGAGAATCGCGAATATGGCGAACAGTTACGAAACTAAAACCCAACCCGAATAAAACTGAAACTTCGGGTAGTAAAACCGGGATCGGCGATATCAAACACATGGATGTTTTGTCATTATAAACGGTAATTGGATGGGGCTTTTTGCGATATACTACTTTTCAGCATATAAATAAATGAGTTTTGTATATTTTAAGTATTTATGAAACGCGTCAAATGTAGGGACATCCCCTGCTTTAACGAATCAGAAGCGAGTAAAATTTACTTCACTAAGATCAGAGTAAGCTTGGACCGACATTAATTTTAAAGTGATACTCTCTACTTGCGTTGAGTTTTAAAAATGCTTAAGAATTTCATGAAACATTTGTTTATATGCTTAAAGAAGTATATCGAAAGAGAAGTACATGTATATCGCAAGAAAGTCCTTCGAATAAGCGCCGAAGAAGACAAACCATTCAAGACCCGGTGGTACATGTATTTGCCAATGTATTATTATATGTATTCATTCGGGACACTTCAGTAAAAGTCGCTTTATGAAACCATTTGATAAATAGAGCATTTCCTCCTAAGGAGCAAGTGCTCTCTTTATCACACAGGTTTCAGAACTACAAAATTCTAAAATGTTCCTTTTCTCTAGTTAAAGCTCCTTTTCGGTAGATTTACAAATCCGCTTATACACGCGTTTATATGCACACACGTATTTATCGTTTAGTTTGGGTATCGTTTACGCTCGCGTAAGCATATACGGGAAAAAAACCCAACAGTTTCTCCACTGTAATTGTTAGTGTTAAAATACGTTTCAAGTAGATACACTTTCACTTGAAAGAAAATGGGAAAACAACTGTACAAATGTAACTGTAGCAGACGACAGCGAAAGTGGAAACTATTTTTAACTGCTCCTTTTCCATTTCAGATTACAGATCTATTACGTTCTTCATTAGGAAACAATCTACAATCCGTTGTGGTCACAGCCATACAGTAAGTACATCAAATAGTTCATCGATAATAACAGTATACATGGAGGCAGGTGGCTGCTAAATGCAGGGTGGAAGTCACGAAGAAAGCTCCTAGAGTAGCTTTCTGAATGACTTTCACTCTGTAGCAAGATGCCAACTGTATTATAGATGATACGTATTTGAGTGTTTGAACATTCGAGAGCTTTTACTATATGCATATAGTCTATGCAATCAGGTTAACCCTTTCCCACATAAGGCACACCGTATGGCGCCCTTGCAAACCAAAGCAGGAGGTCACTGTAGGAGTCATCTGTGCCTGGGTCTACTCTGTTTGCTAATGAAAAAGTAAAGATATGATTCTAGACCTTCTGTTATAATCAAGAGCTAATTGATATTCATACATTCATTATTTCTCACATAAAATATTCCTTGCGGAAGAGGTAAAAGCCGAGACTCTTATTATAAGTACAGTGTCGAATAGTCTCGGTAAAACTCGGAGTTGTCCGTATTTTCAATTCAATGTCTGTAGATGATGTTCCAAATAAACTGGCGTCTCATAAGAATACAAAGTGTTTGATATTTTGTACAGAATACATCGGACCTTGCACATTGATTATTCTTGTGTGCCCAGTATCGCTTAACCCTTCGCTTGCTGAATTTTAAAATACGTCTCTCCTTCTTTACCCATGCCCTGTCTTCTAATTACATATACCTTCACTGTGTACAAGTATTTCGCGGTGCAATCACTGCTGTGGAGTGCATTGGTTGCATAATCAATTTGTAAATAGTGAAGACCCTGATGAGACAGCTCCTGCAGGAGCTGTCTCATCTGGGTCTTCACTATTTACAGGTAGGTATATTGACGCGAATAGCAAGCGAAGGGTAAACAGGGCAAAGACAAACAATGTAGTCCCAGATCAGAGGGCTCCTGTAGGAACCCTCTGATCAGGGTATTCACTGTTTGCTGAACCCATCAATGTCATTGTCTTTTTCCGTCACATTAGTTTTGTTTGTTGTGCCCTTGACCTATGACAAATGGATGGGTTCCAAAGTACGATCTGGATGGAATTTCCTTTAATAAATTATGATATAGGAATAGATAGGTTTTAAACTAGGGTGTACAGTCATTGAGTTGACCCGTAATTATGGTGTTCAAATTTATGCCATTACAACACACCTAGACCGACTCGACTTCATGAAGTCCCGGAGACATTTTGTTATGGCCGTGGCTTATATGCGGGCAATTTTTCGTCTGCAACAATTGCCGTCTGCTTCAATTCTTAAAATAAACGTTTTCTCATTTTTTGGAAAAATACGGTCAAGATGACAAACAGTTTGAATCCTGATGAGACGCCGTATTATTCGGCGTCTCATCTGGATCCAAACTGTTTGCATAGGTAATCACAGTTTCGCCGCTAGCGTGCACAGAGTTAAAATACTGACTTCGAACAGACAAACTAATTCACATGAGAAACAAAATGCAGTGTGCTATTATTTGTAAAATTTAGGCGATGTTTTAGTCATTGTCTTCCTATCCTATTAATTCATGAATATTTATAGAAGAATTAATAATTTAATGAATATTAATTAATGCATTAGAACACCTGGCGTTTTAGTCAAGACAGAAACTGTAAAGTCAGATAATATATTTTGTGTCAGCAAACAAAGTAGACCCTGGTAATAAAACGCCAACAAGGAATCGTCTCTTCTACCTGTTCTACATGTACCTGTTGTCGAGCTCATATAATAGTTGGGTAACTCTCCGAGCCGCTGGGTCTACTCTGTTATGAAAGTCATTTTACCTGTGTATTTGTGGAGAAAAGGGCTAGCACTTTACTCCATGAAATTTAATGTAAGACATAAATACATTATTAACCCGTCTCCTCATATTGACGACTCTGTAAAAGGAACTTTGTGAAACCATTGTGATAAATAGAGTATTTGCTCTATAGGAGCAAATGCTCTATTTATCACAGTGGTTTCAAGCTACAAAATTCTAAAAGTTTCCTTTTCTCTAGTTAATGCTCATTTTCGGTAGGTTTATTCAAAGAGGTTGCATCTAAAAATAGCCTATGAGGTAATGGGTTAAATATTAATTTAATATTATTAAAATTAATAAATATTATTTATTTAATATATTACGGACATATGTGTCTTTTAAGAACACTTTTGAAACAGAATCTTACCTAACTCTAAATTTGAAACGATGTGAACGCTTTTTGTTAGCTCAGTTCCGTTGTGGTGTTCTCCCTTTAAGAATTGAAACTGGGCGATATGTTGCTTAGTCGCCAGATCAAAGACTGTGTAATTTTTGCGATTTACGGTGCGTTGAAGACGAGTACCACTTTTTACTGCACTGTCCGCTATATAACGATTTTAGACGGGAGATAACTCATGATATACCTACTCACATAGACAGTAATATTGAAAAACTTATTTTCTTACTACAAAAGCGGAGGGGAAAATTGCAAAGTATATTATGAAGAGTCTTAACAGAAGCCGAAGTGTCTTATTTAACCTTTAGCACGCTGAAATAAATGTGTCGGGGTGTTTGTAAACAGTTTGGACCCAGATTAGATGTCGAAACACTCGGCATCTCATCTGGTATCAAACTGCCTGACACTGTTAGTATGTTTTAGGGAAATGTTTTTAGAAATTTAACCCTTTCGCTGCCAATGCCGGAACTTTGATTACCTATGCAAACAGTTTGGATCCAGATGAGACGCCGAGTAACTCTGCGTCTCACCAGGATCCAGACTGTTTGTTACTGTTACTATGTTTTTGAATCAAAAATGAAGAAAATGAAAAAAATGAAAATTTGTAGCAGACGACAAAGTTAGCAGACGACAGAGTTTGGCAGCGAAAGGGTTAAGTGGAGGAGAAAGGAGTACATGTAGCTAGACAGCGTTCTTAAGGTTGAATAAACACGCTACGGGAATTGAAGTTATCTATATCCCATATTCAGGATATTCTAATCATGGCAATTATGCAAAATATTCTACCAGCCGCCATAATGACATTGAATTCATGATAGACTGGACTTAATATCCATGCCATTTGTATATATATATATATTTATTATGTATAGATATATATATTAGTGCTTATATTTCAGGTGACTTATAGGCCCAATGGGCCGGGTGTCTTACGTATATTTTTAAAAAATATGTTATTCTTGTACATGTACACATGTCACTATAATAAAATATTTACTTTCTTACTTACTTATTAATAAGATCAGGGTCCATGCTTATAAAACTTTTAGTTGAGTCTGAGTACGTTCTCAAGCTTTTGATTGGTCAGATTTGAGCCTCTGGCTCAAATCTGACCAATCAAAAGCTTGAGAACTCAACTCTAACCAATCAAAAGCTTGAGAACGAAACTCAGACTCAACTTAAAGCTTTATAAGCATGGACCCTGTTGTTTTAATAGCAAATGGACATAGGAAGTTTTGGCCATTGTTTTAATAGCAAATGGACATGGGAAGTTTTGGCCATTGTTTTAATAGCAAATGGACATAGGAAGTTTTGGCCATTGCAGAAACTGTAGAATCGTACTCAAAAGCAACAATAACAAACCCTGATCAGATGGTTCCTATAGGAACCTCTGATCGAGGTCTACATTGTTAGCAAAGGCGTAAAAATGCGTATTTATAAAGTAAAAGGTTAATAGGTACATGCATTTTTCCATTTTAACAGCCCGAATGGAACTGTTGAGTTTGAAGTTGTTATTAACGACAACGATGATGCAAAAGCAACGCTAGCCGCAGCTTTTGGTGCCCTTGCCAAAGGAACTCCCGTTAATATACAGGGTCAAAACGTATCGGTGACCACAGCTACGCTGAACGGAAAAACAGGTATATAAAAACTATTACATTTGTTACTATAAATAGTAAAAATTTTACAATCAAAATGGTCCAATATCAGTCGAAACATTGAGTCGTATTGTCCGAGCGGGTACTCGTATATGGACCAAGCGACAGGCCAATAACCGACATATGCCCGTTGCCAAGATAATTGTTCCAAATCCATAGCAACAGAACCACGATACGTGACAAAGGTATTATTCTGCTCCGATGCTGCAAATCTTGTCAAATTCTTACAAGTTTCGAAAAATGGGTTTTGGAACTAGCAGCTAGACTGCACTTTACCGGTGCGTGTACTGTGCATGTGTCTGTGAAAGCGAGGATTTAGAAAGTGGGGCTAATCGGTATGTGTACGACCATACCATTGCCCAATGGTATGTCTTCAAAGACTCAGCACCAAATATGAGGCTTGTCCGGTGCGCCCTCTGACTGCTGTGTCTGACAAAGACACCGATGCTGTGAAAGTAATAATAAAAAAGATGTAAGATGCACAGTCGAGCAAATAAGGGAAATATCGGCTCTTAATTCGTCAGCGCTTTTTCTGATTTAATAAAAAAGGTAAACTTGCGTAAGGTTTGTGTCCGCTGGATACCGTATTTTTTAACCTCTGGGCAAAAGAGTATGAGAGTAGAAAAAGCATTCGTCCTACTCGTCAAATTCAAAAACAAAAACCCTAGACCTAACTGAGAAGTTGTAACAGTTACAGTATATTGCAACTGTAGCCGAGAGATACTAAAATAGAACATTTAGAATTAGAAACTTACAGACATACGGGATCTGTAATGAGTTGTCATTTGAGAGATATAAGACATGCTGTAACTTTGTACAAACTGACATTAACCCATTTGCTCCCAGTGGATTCTTCCATGCTTATATATTGGATTAGACCATTATTTATCTAAGGGGTGCCTGGTCAAAATTTTCCATTTCGTTTTGTTTTATATTGACATTCCTATCAGCGAACTGTTTAGACTCTGATCAGACGCCGCAGTATGCACACTGTTTGCCTTTGTCCCATACATGTAAATGGGGTCGTGGGAGCAAATGGGTTAAACGAGTTTCTAACCCTTTCGCTGCCAAACTCTGTCGTCTGCTAACTTTGTCGTCTGCTACAAATTTTCATTTTTTGATTTTCTTCATTTTTGATTCAAAAACGTAGTAACAGTAACAAACAGTCTGGATCCTGATGACACGCCGAGTTACTCGGCGTCTCATCTGGATCCAAACTGTTTGCATAGGTAATCACAGTTCCGGCATTGGCAGCGAAAGGGTTAAAAATGTTTTTAAGCGAGCCTATTTATTAACATTTTCCAACACGAGTTTAATATCAGCTTGTACAAAACGACCACGAACATCATATTCTTTTTGTTCACACAACTTATTTAAAAACTAAAAAATGCCGTTTTTGATAGGTCCTACATGTAGATTTCTACTTGACGTTAAAGCTTATAATTAAACGTGTGTAATGTAGAGAAATATGTGTTGGCTATATAAACTCCGATATAAGGGAGGTTATGCGATAAAAACATAAAAAGATTTTACGAGTCTTTGGCGAGCTTAATAACATTTTTTTCTGGCCGAGTTTAAGAATAATCTCAAATGAAAATAAGTGTCATGTTCTTTTTATCACATAACTAATTTGCTCAACTTCGATATTTAGACGAAGGGACAGAATATATGTAGTTGGACATTCGCTTCACCTTTTCGATGCTGGCTTGATTCTATGTTTGGTAACAAAAATGAGGCCATGCCAACGCGGAATGGTGACCGCTGAACACGCACAAGGAGTAAAAGAAAGCTGTGTACCAGTCTACATGTGTGTTTTAATATACGAAAATGGAGCTAAGTAACTGTGTGGCATCACATCTTATATAACACACGTTAAATATAAAAGGAAACGTTCTGGTTATACATGTATTAATCGGCAGATAAGCAACGTTATGTGATGAAATACTGTTTCCATTCACAGTCAATCTTGCTGATCCTGGAACTACCGATCAGGCCCGATGTGAAACGTTCGAGGTTTTAGCTGGAACGTGTCCGACTGATACGCCCTGTCAAGTTGTCAACGATATACCTGTATGCGCGTAAGTGTTTTACTTACATTTAAACGCCTCTACACTGAACGTTGAAACTCGTGTCATTGTCGGTCTTCAAGATAGCTGGAAGCTTAACCCTTCTCTTGCTGAATTTTAAAACACATTTCTTCTCCTTCTTTACCCATGCCCTGTTGTATAATTACATATATCTTCACTGTGTACAAATATATCGCTGTGTAATCACTGCTTTGGAGTGCATTGGTTGCACAATCAACTTGTAAATAGTGCAGATCCTGATGAGACAGCTCCTACAGGAGCTGTCTCATCTGGGTCTTCACTATTTACAGGTAGGTATATTGACGTGAATAGCAAGCGAAGGGTTAATGCAGGTTGAAGAACATTTTAGAAACTTTTGACCGAGTATCAAACGGTTTGGATCATAATGAGACACCGAGTTACTCGACGTCTCATCTGGCTCCACACGGTTTGCAAATACGAGACAGGCCGCGCTTATGATGATAAGGGTAGGGACATGCTTCTGTCTCTGGATATCAACACATCTGCAATTATAAGAGTCACGTATGTTCATACATAATGAATTAAGTAATTATCTCAAATATAATGTTTTTGTATTGTGTCATTATTGTGTCTTTGTTCAATTTTCTATATTATTTATCTTGTCTTTCATGTTCCAGGGCTGAGGATGAGGAGGACGGTGAGTATTTACATATTTTATAGGATAAAACAAGAAAAAAATATCCTGGCATAAATGCTAAGTTAAACTCTTTTTTCTTAAATATTTATAAATATCGTATCCCCCCACCCCCATTCCCCCAAAACACACCCACGTTAATGAACGTCCCCTTACTTAAAGGGGGGTGGGGGAACTCATGAATCAATAAAACAAACTAAAACCGTATGTAATAACCATAATAAAGAAATGTGTGTAGGTGGTGGCTTAATGCTGATTGAAAGCAATGCAGAAAACTCCCCTAGGAGTTAAGCTCCTCTAGGAGTTTTCTGCATTGTTTTCATTCTGTATTAAGCCACCACCTGTGTACAAAATGCAAGAGGTTTCTTTTTTTAAAAAATCAACATGATACGGTATATACAGTTGAACCTCCTAGCAGCGAACACACACACTAAGTCCGGGTTTCTAAGACATACTACAGTAAAAACCTGTCTAAGCCAGAATTCTAGAAGAGAAGAATTTAGCTTTAGATACTTCAAGGCAGGTGGTTACAAAGGAGCTTTTTGCATGACTGTCACCCTGCAGTTTTGAAGTATGAGTCTAAGCGGGCTCGTACTGGTGAAACAACCCCTGCATTTTAACCATTCGCTTGCTGAATTTTAAAATACATTTCTCCTTCTTTACCCATGCCCTGTTGTATAATTACATATATCTTCACTGTGTACTTGTGTTTCGCTGTGTAATCACTGGATGGTGGTACATTATTGCCAATTTAGAAAGTGAAGAAACTTTGTCTATCAAATTCCAATAGCAAACAGAGCAGACCCTGATCAGATGGCTCCTATAGGAGCCATCTGGTATTTGTCGTCTCTGTTTGCAAATGCGTGAAAAAGCCTTTATATGAAGGAACGGGTTAATCGATAAGCTGGACATGTACATAAGCAATCAGATTAGATTCAGATCAGGGACTATGCTTATAAAGCTTTTAGTTGAGTCTGAGTTTCGTTCTCAAGCTTTTGATTGGTCAGATTTGACCAATCAAAAACTTGAGAACGAACTCAGACTCAACTAAACGTTTTATAAGCATGGACCCAGATGTCACACTTGCTAAATAATGAGTGCAGAAACACACCTTTAAATATAAAGTATCCACACATATTGACAAACGAACGGAGCAAACACGAAGCTTGAATCACCGAGTGTTCCCATTTATATTGAAAATTGTTTAATTTAACATAACATAACTTAATTAATACATTGATACTTTTTTCCAGACAATTTGGTCCTCGTCTTGGCATTGTCTATTGGCTTGCCTGCCTTTGCTATTGCCCTTGGTATCACGGTCTGCTGCTGCTGGTTTGTCTGCTATAAACGTCCTGTCGGCGGTAGCTCGAGCTCATCATCAAATTCGTAAGTGATTAGTTATAAAACGTATGGGTCTGAGACCGAGTACAGTAAACCCCTCAAAAGCGACCACTTAATTAGGAGACGTTAAGGTTTTTTTTGACATAGAGGCATGTGGTTGCTTAATGCAGAATGAAAGTAGGAGCTTTCCTATAGGAGCTTTCTGCATTACTTTCGTCTTGAATTAAGCTACCACCTGCCTCTAAGTTACGCCTCATTTCGGAGGTCGCATTAGAGGGGTCTTACTGTACATTCTCATGTATCGCAGTGGTTAGATTTTGAGCAAGCTCAAAATCTGACAAATCAAATACTTGAGAATGATCTCAGACTCAAGCGTAAATTTTATAATCTCCCGGACAGATTTCATTTGCACCTTCGTACTGGACTCTCGCCAAACCAGGAGAGCACGAAGGGGAATTTATGTATATAAATCATTCGGAAACCACTTGGAATTGTCGGTATTTAAGCAACCGCATAAACCAAAAGAGTAGACTTTTATGAGAGCGCTCTATCGTACATGTACATGTACATGTGAAAGGAAAATGTTAAGCAGTCATCTCCAAGTGTCTCCTTCGGATTCCTCTGCATCCAAATTAGATTTCCGGTGAGCTCGTTAGCAGTAGAAAGACAACTTGGACAATTTATGGTTTTTCCTTATAAATATTTGGTCAGACATAATGCTTGTACCAGTATTAACCCTTTCGCTGCCAATGCCGGATCTTGGATCCAGATGAGACGCCGAGTAACTCGGCGTCTCATCAGGATCCAAACTGTTTGTTACTGTTACTATGTTTTTGGAACAAAAATGAAGAAAAATCATAAAAATGAAAAATTGTAGCAGACGACAAGGTTACATGTAGCAGACGACATAATTTGGCAGCGAAAGGGTTAACCATGTCCCTATTTATTTCAAAATCCAATACCTATTGAATATCCATGGAGCATCCAAAAAAGAACGTGTGGCGTTATTGATATTCGTGACGTCATTATAGCTTACACGAATATGTATGATGTCATTATTTCTTACATCAATATTCATGGAGTAGATGTTTATAATGCCATCGTGAACAAGATTTACCATGGCAAAACTAATAGAGTTAGATTATATATTATTTTCTAAGCAAGAATAGCAGACATTGTTTCAACAGAACTTACATTAGAAATCTGATATGGGTCCCCTAGGTTTGCAAAGACATGAGAAGGCGTTTTATATGAGGTAGATAATTAAACAGCAATATAATATTAAACCACTGAGCAAAACATTGGTTAGCTCTTCTCGTAATGACACCCCCCCTTCTACGCCTTTGCAAATAGAGTAGATCTTGATCAGCCAATGTCCCTTGAGGATAGATAGAATTATTTCAGTATAAACTGTAACATACATGGCAAGGCATTATTACACACATTGTAAACAAATAGTAGATCTACATGAATTAATAACGAATCATGACAACCAAGGGTAACACAAAAAGGGAAAACGCTTATTTCCTTTGTGGTCCAAATTAAATATGCCTCGACAGACTATACTGTTTGTGTTAAAGTTACACGCTTTGTTACACACCATTCACACACTTCTTTATTTCTCCACCAAACCCTATGTTGCGACCACTCATTAAAATCGTCTCTTTGAGACGATTCTAAAGATTGGTCACAACATAGAGTTTGGCAGAGAAAGGACGATTTTAGTATTTATACACTTCGCTATCATGCCTTGGTTTTGGCTCTCTTTCAGGCCATATGCGCTCAGCTACTTACCTAGATATAAGTGGGACCATATGGGAATTCGTTTCAACAACGCTGGTATGAAAGGCCCAATCTATGGTTATGTAGATCCCGGGGGTGATGGAGGTGAGTAGCCGTCTAAATTTAGATCCTTAAGTAGCCAGCTAAACGTGCCCTTAAGAAAGAACTTGGATCCTGAAATAGCCGGTTTAACTCGACATTTACAAACAAAGCAGGTTAGATGATTAGATCCAAGTAATATGTAATCGACTAAACGTGATCTTTACAACAACGTTTACTGTACATAGTTCGTCGGTGGTTCTACATGGATGTTCATCTGTGCACGAAACAATGCATTGTTCTATGCACGGAAGAATTGCTGGAGTCCACCCACTATTTTAATTACAGTAAAACCTCTCTATAACGACCACTAAATTGTGTTAATTAATTGGTATTTAGGGCAGGTGGTTGCTTAAAGCAAGGTGAAAGGAAAACAGAACGCTCATATATCTGTAAAAAATACTTTCACCTTGCTTTAAGCAGCCACCTGCCTTTAACAATAAATATTTGATGTAATTTAGTGATCGTTATAGGGAGGTTTTACTGTAGCTAGACGTCGCGATATGGCTGAAATAGCCTGATAAAAACAAACAGGCTGGATCCTAAAGAAGCCGGCTTAGCGCGATCTTTACAAATAGCGAGGATCCAAAATAAGCCAACAAACTGCGATCTCTACAAATAACAATGGTCCTAGAGTAGCCGACAAAGTGCCATGCTACAAATAACAGTGATCTTAAAGTAACCGACTAAGATCGATCTCTGCAAATAGTGGTGATCCTAAATTCTAACACACCTCGCGCACACATCGACATAAACAAAGAAGGGACGTATCTATTGTTTGAATTCTCCATAAAACACCACAGGCGCTGTACACAACGGCTTAACGTGGCGTACATGTAATAATTATGGCTTCGAAAATTCGTACGTCAAGAAAAGTAGTGCTGTTGTGGCGGTGCAAATTATAGTTAAATTGAAGTGTTAGAATCGAAATAATAAATTTATACCACTGTTTCATCGTGCAATCGAACACGGGTAGTCGTTGAGATGCTTATACATTTGTAATTAAATCACGCGGCCTATCGACCTCGTGATTTAATTACTAAGCATCTCAACTCCTACCAGTGTTCGAATGCACGATAAAACACTGGTATGAATTGATTATTTCTTAAGTAGACGACTAAATTCGATCTCTACAAATACCAGTGATCCTAAAGTAGACAACTAAGTTCGATCTCTACAAATGACGGTGATCCTAAAGTAGATGCTTAAGTGCGATCCCTGCAAATAACGGTGATCCTAAAGTAGATGATTAAGTGCGATCTCTACAAATATCGGTGATCATGAAGTAGACGACCAAGTGCAACCATTACACATGTACAAATAGCTTGGCTCCTAAAGTAGCTGGCTAAGGTCGACCTTTTCAATTAGCTTCAATCCTTAAGTAGGCGGTCAATCCCTTTGCCAACAGCTGTGATCCCGGTAAGCCGCCGACTTATTCGCATTGTTTGTTAGCAGTATACAAAACGCTGAGTAGACTATAGTAAAACCTCTCCATAACGGCCACTAAATTACATCGATGGTTTAGTGTTAAAGGCATGTGACTGCTTAAAGCAAGGTGAAAGTAAAACAGAACACTCCTATAGGAGCGTTCTGTTTTACTTTCACCTTGGTTTAACCCATTACCTAATAGGCTATTTTTTGATACAATCTCTTTGAATAAATCTACCGAAAAGGAGTATTAACTGGAGAAAGGGAAAAGTTTAGAATATTTTAGTTTGAAACCATTGTGATAAATAGAGCATTTGCTCCTAAGGAGCAAATACTCTATTTATTGTAATGGTTTCACAAAGTGACTTTTACAGGGTCGTCAAAAGTCGTCAATATGAGGGAATGGGTTAAGCAGCCACAGCCGTACTATTTATTACTTGTCTGCAGTTACTCTGATTGCAACGTGATAACTTAAGTGCGTCAGCAATAGGTAGATCCAGTTTGTTTCACTTACAATTTACCACTTTATGGTAGATGTAGTTAAGTTGGAGGGGTACCCGGGGTTATGTTTCATTTGCATTGTCTTTTATGGTGTAGGTTGAATAAGAATGAAGTCGGGCGCCCCTAAACATGTCTAAACCCCAAGTGACACTTGTCACTGATCGTTCTAAGGCGGTGCTTTCATCCCCCACCCCCACTAATGTTGGTTTGTCATAGGGTTGTGCGTCCCGTTTTGTCTTTTGATAGGCATACATTGTATATGTGTTACAATAGAAAGTGCGATTCAGGACAATCGCCGATTCTCCTAGGACAGATTGCGATCACAATCTATCCTAGGACAGACTCCGATCCTAATCTATTCTAGGACAATTGGCAATTCTACTAGTTAAGACTAATATGCTTTAACATTAAGGGAACAAGTACAAACCACCTTTTTACTCAGAATTTCACAAATACAAATGATCAGGGATCCAAATTATTTTAATAATTCATTATGTATAAATTCACATTTTAACCCATTCCCTGATAGACAATCATGAAAGAATTTATAACATTGTGAATATTCACTGACGGAAGACAAATGCAAGAAGACACACATGCAGTATACGTAGAAAACATACAAGCAAATGAGCATAAAGACCTTCTCTTTTGGATCCAAACTACTTGATTTGATCGGTGTCTGTCCTAGGAGAGATTGCGATCACAATTTGTCCTAGGAGAATCGACGATTGTCCTGAAGCACAATTTCTGCTGTGACATACATGTACATTTACTGTTCTTTTGTTTTTTTAATGGTGTTGTTCGGACGAGTGTGTGTTTTGTATGTGGTGTTTCCTGCATTACTCATACAATGTCCATTTACTTTTGTTGCTTATCAGGTACGACGACAAGCAGTAGCTCATCTAATCGATAGAGGAGATAATTAGGTAACGTATGAGTTATAATGTATTGATGGTAACTACTACTACTACTACTACTACTACTACTACTACTACTACTACTACTACTACTACTACTACTACGACTACTACTACTACTACTACTACTACTACTACTACTACTACATGTACTACTACTACTACTACAACAACAACTACTACTACTACTACTACTACTACTACTACTACTACTACTACTACTACTACTACTACAACTACTACTACTACTACTACTACTACTACTACTACTACATGTACTACTACTGCTGCTGCCAAAAATCCTATTTTCATGCGCTATTATAACAATTACTCTAATTAATATTCATGATGTCATTAATTGTTCATGAATATTCCATAGAGTAAAGGGTTAATATCTATAAACGCTTACTGGTAAACATTTTTCCCCAATTCTCGATCAGAGTGGCAAACATTTTGGATCCTGGGTCCATGCTTATAAAACTTTTAGTTGAGTCTGAGTTCGTTCTCAGGTGTTTGATTGGTCAGATTTGAGCCTTTGGCTCAAATCTGACCAATCAAAAGCTTGCGAACTCAAATCTGACCAATAAAAAGCTTGAGAACGAACTCAGACTCAACTAAAAAGCTTTATAAGCATGGACCCTGATGTTACTCATCGTCTCATCTGGATCCATATTGTTTGCCACGATCGTCATAGTTTTCTCCCCATAGTTTGCAATTACAGCTGATTTTCGCTCAGATTTCTTTATGGATACATGTACCATAATACACAAGCAGCATCATGCATTATTCAGTTCACAGTAACTTTTGTGTGATATGTCGATCTGCTTTACATTCTAGTTTTTTGTGCCCTGCCACTTCATAACCCATTCCCTCATATTGCCCTTTGACGCTTCTGTAAAAGTCACATATTGAAATCATCGTAGCAATTAAAGCAACAGGCTGCTCGTATAGGAACAAATGCTCTATTTAATACAATACTATACAATATTTTAAAAAGTTTCCTTTTCTCTTTGAACAGGTGTACCGAAAAGAAGCATTTCGGTAGATTTTATCAAAGAGATTGGGTCTTAAAATAGCCTATTAGTGAAATGGTTAATTTTCTTGATTATATGTGCCTTGAAACCCTTTCCTTCATATACACGTGTTTTCACGCATTTGCAAACAGAGTAGACCCTCATCAGACGGCTCCTACAGGAATCGTCTGATCAGGGTCTGCTCTGTTTGCTAATGCAATTTGAAGGATGTGTTTCTTTAATTTCTAACATGGCTACTACATTCTACCTTTCATATTTAATTTTGACTATTTTGCCCATGAATATTCAGTAGGTATTGAAATTTAGTATAGACACAGAACAGGGAAAGGGTTAAATGGCGTATATATACAGAAGAACCCATCTAAACCGGACAAGGTTGGGGGCAGGTAAACATTCCGGGTTAGAGGGAATTCCGATTTGGAAAGGTTTTTATATATGACCATATTTATCATCTAGTGTACATGTACAGATACACATATCTAAATAACCAAATAATTATTATCCAGATTATCCATAAATCAACCCCATAGCTTCTCATTACATATTGTTTGATCTAATCGGGAGTAGTAATGATTTCAACAAACTGGCTCCATGCTTATAAAGCTTTTAGTTGAGTCTGGGTTTCGTTCTCAAGCTTTTGATTGGTCAGATTTGAGTTCTCAAGCTTTTGATTGGTCAGATTTGAGCCAGAGGCTCAAATCTGATCAATCAAAAACTTGAGAACGAACTCAGACTCAACTAAAAGTTTTATAAGCATGGACCCAGAAGTTTTGAGCAGACATCAATTTTTTCGCGGGATAAGGGTGAACTTTAGTATGTTACAGTTTGTCTGTTTATATGTCTGTCTCATCTATCTTTCTCTGTCTATATCTCTGTCTGTCTGTCTCTCTGTCTGTGTCTCTGTGTCTGTCTCACTGTCTCTCTCTCTCCCTATCTGTGTCTGACAATCTGTCTATATGCCTGTCTGCGTGTCTGTCTGCCTGTCTCTCTCTCTCTCTCTCTGTATCCCTTTCTTTGCCTGCATGCATGCCTGTCTTTCTGTCTTTCTGTATGTCTGTCCGTCTGGTTGTGTGTCTGAATTATTGTATGTCTGGATGTCTTAATGACTGTTTGTCTGTCTGTCTGTATGTCTCTCTCACTCATCCCATCTCTCTCTCTCTCTCTCTCTCTCTCTCTCTCTCTCTCTCTCTCTCTCTGTGTGTATAGTATTATACTTGATATACATGAAAGGAATTAGCTGTCAAACAGTGTAAACCCAAATCAGAGAATTCGAATATAAGCCATCTGGGTCTGCCCTTTTTGCCATTCCACTTTGAAGGGCCTAAGCATCAGTTGTGTTTATATGTACTTTTTGTTTCTATCACGTTTAATTAATTTTCTATTTTTCAGAAGCGCCACTATTCCATTTATCCGTAACAGCTGATCTACAGTAGTTACCTCCCTTTGGTAATGGTTACGTCCCGTTACTGTGACATCTCCGAGGCGTTAGGAACAATCGATTGTTTGTGTGAAAGGACAGTGTGTGGACATACAGTAAAACGTCACCAATTCAAACATTCAAAAAGTGTCATTACCGGTTATAAGTCAGGGACAGGTAAATGCAGGGTAAATATAATGCAGAAAGATCCCCATTGGAGCTTTTTGCATTATTTTCCTTCTGCACTAAGCAGTCACCTGGCTGAAAAGGTCCCAACTCTTAACCCATTACATCATAGGATATATTTAGATACATGTACAACCTCTTTGAATAAATCCACAGAAAAGGAGCATTAGCTAGAGAAAGGGAAAAGTTTAGAATTTTGTAGTTTAAAACCGTTGTGATAAATAGAGCATTTGCTCCCATAGGTGCAAATGCTCTATTTATCACAATGGTTTCACAAAGTGACTTCTACAGAAAGTCGTCATTATAGGGGAATGGGTTAAATGGAAATTCGGATGAGCAGTGATTTACAGTAACTTACATTGGGCCACCATATTTATCAATCACTATTTGGTATTAAGTTTATTGATATTCATTATTTGGTATTAAGTTTATTGATATTCATTATTTGGTATTAAGTTTATTGATATTCACTCCATGAATATCAATAAATTAATCTTTACTAAGCAAAATTTTGAAGAGAATTTCCGGCTTTGATAAAAAAAAAAAAACCTGTAGGATCCCATTTTATATAATTACATAAGCAAACAGTGTAAACCGACAGGGTCTAGTACTGTAACCATCCCTTTACTCCATGAATACACCTTTGTAAACAGAGTAGACTCAGATCAGGCGGCTCCTGTAGCTACCGTCTGATCGGAGATATGGATTAATATGGATATGATTCTCCAGTTCCTGCCATGGCCAACCATTCTTCTATTCACGTGTCTTTATAAAAAGTTTAAAAAAAGCATAAACCTGATGTATATATTTCTTACAATAATATTTATGGCAAAAGGTTAAATACGCCTTTCTACGCCTTTTTAAACAGAGTAGATCCAGACCAGACGGTCCCTATAGTACCCGTCTGATCAGGGTATTCTCTCTGGTTGCCTGTGATATGATATAGATCTGATTCTAAAGTTTCTGTCATGATAAGTTTTTTCTTCCGTCTATTTTGCCATTGTAAGAGATTCGGTTAATTAACATTAATGACATGTATTTCTTTCCTAAATATTTATGGAGTAAATGGTTAAAGAATGCGATGGTACAACTGTTACAACTTTGTATGTTATGTTCTGATATTATCTTATCATCCATTCGCCAATTACTGTCTTAACCCTTTCCCTCATATTGACGACTTTAGACGACTCTGCAAATGTCACTTTGTGAAACCACGGTGATAGATACCTTTCCGGTAGATTAATTCATAGAGGTTGCATCTAAAATAGCATATGAGGTAATGGGTTAAGTAGTCTGGCACCCAACCCCGCTATGTGTCTCTAAAGCTAAAACAGTCAATATGACATTAGACTTATAAGTTTCATTTAGCAACAAACAGAGATACAAATAGAGGTGTATACTCTAAATCTAAAATCGTGATTTTAAACCTTCGCTTGCTATTCACGTCAATATACCTACCTGTAAATAGTGAAGACCCAGATGAGACACATCCTGCAGGAGCTGTCTCATCAGGGTCTGCACTATTTACAAGTTGATTGTGCAACCAGTGCACCCCACAGCAGTGATTGCACAGCGAAATACTTGTACACAGTGAAGATGTACGTAATTATACAACATGGCATGGGTAAAGAAGGAGAAATGTATTTTAAAATTCATCAAGCGAAGGGTGAAGTTACGCATCTTATCTAAGATCTCTGTCAGATACTCTGACACAGTAGCGTTGTTTTGACTGACAGCAAAGACAGCTTTTAGCAGCAAGGAACATAGGCCCTGATTAAAGTGCTCCTTCAGGGGCAGTTTGATCTGGATCTACACGCCTTTAACTCTCAAGAAGACTCAGGGTAGCTAGTACTTAGCAAGGGTAAAATATAGTGTATGAGATCAATATACATCAGATGTGCAAATCCACCCTATATGAGCTGTGAAAAAATGTCTAGCCAAATTTTAATCTGTTAATTTTTTATCCAGGTTTGATTCGATTCACCCTGTCCTTCATACAAACGCTTTTCACGTCATTGCAAACAGGGAAGATCTAGATCAGACGGCTCCTGTTAGAGCCGTTTAATCAGGGTCTGTTCCGTTTGCTTATGGAATTATAAAATATTTAAGTTTATACCATTACAAAACAATCATATGTATATATGTTAATAATATATACATACTTATGTGCATAGGATTGTTTTGTGATGGTATAAACTATCATGTTCTGAAGCTTTTGAGAAACTATTGACCCAGTGCCAAACAGCTTGGATCATAAACAGTACAGTGCTCCCTCCGTACAACGGCCCTCTCAATAACGATTCCCTCCTTACAACGACGCATGTCACTGTTTCCGAAACAACAAGGCTCCAGAAACAACTTTTTTCCATCGTATTTTCTTTATGCTTCCATCAAACCCTATGTTGTGACCACTCTTTAGAATCGTCACTTTGTGACGATTCTAAAGAGTGGTCACAACATAGGGTTTGATTGAGGCATTACGGTTTTAGTTCTCGAAATACACCTTATCTGAGGATCTGCAAACAAGCTAATTTTGTTCTATGTTCCCTCCCTATAACAACTCCCTCTTAACAACACATACAATCTTCGTATCCCAAAGGGTGTCGTTGTAGAGAGGGAGCACTGGATGTAACGTGGTGAAACAATTGTGATTTGACTGTAATATATTTGATATTCATAATTATCATTGTTTTTTGCATGAATATTCCCGAGGTATATAGTGTTGATGATCTATAAAGTTTGCAAGAACGTGTTTGTTTTAGATGTGTTAGCGTTGTCTGTATACAGTGCTCCCTCTCTACAACGACACCCTTTGGGATACGAAGAGTGTATGTGTTGTTCAGAGGGAGTTGTTATAGGGAGGGAAAATTAAGCATAATTAGCTTGTTTGCAGATCCCCAGATAAAGTGTATTTCGAGAACTAAAACCGTTATGTCTCTATCAAACCCTATGTTGTGACCACTCTTTAGAATCGTCACAAAGTGACGATTCTAAAGAGTGGTCACAACATAGGGTTTGATGGAGGCATAAAGAAAATACGATGGAAAAAAGTTGTTTCTGGAGCCTTGTTGTTTCGGGAACAGTGACATGCGTTGTTGTAAGGAGGGAATCGTTATTGAGAGTGCCGTTGTAGGGAGGGAGCACTGTATATGCACTATATGCACTTACTGTCCATTTCACTCAATTTTGTCACTCAAGTTGCATCGAGATTTTCTGTTTCATTTCTTACTAGATTGAGATCAAATTTAAATCTTTTTTAGGAACTCTTGTCCGAGTTTCCCTTGAACCATCTGTAAGTAAAGATTGTAGGTCAATGTTTACCCATTGTAGACATGTTCAGTTTTAAATTCCAAATGGCGGACGAATGACGGTCGAGTGGAACGTTCGATTTTTTCCCGAGGGTATAGCCCTTTGAGATTGACGTCATGTATGAAATCACGTCATCTATATATTATATCAGTATGCAATTCGTCCCTATTGAAAAATGATACGCCCACACATCAAACCCGTACATGCGTAGTACGTCTAGCGGCCATTTGCAAACAAAAACACAAAACAACAACAAAAAAAACTGATCGAAATGCATTTCGGCGTTTCTCTTCTGTGTCACTATAAGGCATCGATGAGAGTCCCTGATAAACCATACCATCGACTGAATGTGTTGTAGATTTAAGTTCAACCTGTCCTAAACCAGAAAAATCTCGATTGAAATCGTATTAGAAAAGTGAATGAAAATGACAGTAGTGAGAGTGAATGTTGTCATACTTGTTTTGTTATATAATTATATTATTATTATTATTATTATTATATATGTGCATTGTGTGTTACCGTACATGTGTTCTATGTTTTGTTTGTAAACAACTAAACTTATATTGTTCATTGCCTTCATATTCATAATTGCGATATATCATATCAAAACCTTCATTTATCATTGTATCATATATATTACATTTGTTATAATATATTATTAAAACATTATTTTAAACACGAGACCACTATGTCGTGTATTGTTGGATTACATAATTACATTATAGTTAGACAACACTTATTGGAATACTCAAATACATAAGTACATGTATCATTAATGTTAACAGTCTGTTTTAAAACCACTTTCCCTTATGTAAGGGCATTTTGACGCATCTGCAAACAGAGTAGACCCAGATCAGACTGGTCCTATAGGAGCCGTCTGATGAGGGTCTGCTCTGTTTCCTTATGGTGCATTATAGATCTGATTCTAGAGCTTCTGCCTGAGCCAAGATGTCATGGGTTCATATACCATTTTAAAAGATAATATAATTAATATTTATGACGTCGTTACTTCCTATTTTAATATTCATCAGGGAAAGGGTTAAGCCAAGTTGCAGCTTAACTCATTCCCACTTAAACTATTTTAAGACCCAACCTCTTTGAATTAATCTACCGAAAATGAGCATTAACAACAGAAAAGGAGAATTTTATATTTTAGTAGTTTTGAAACCATTGTTATGAATAGACCAAGAATGTTGCTCCTATGGAGCAATGCTCTTTTTTATCAAAATGATTTCAATAAATGAGTTTTACAGAGGCGCAAAAAGGCGTTAGTAGGAGAGAATGAGATAGTGCAGGATGAAAGTCATGCAGACATCTCCATAAATATGCCTTTCTACGCATTTGAAAACAGAGTAGATCCAGATCAGACAGGTCATATAGGAGCCGTCTGACCAGGGTACATGTATGACCTGTTTGCTCATGATATAATATTGAAATGATTCTACGGTTTCTGCCATGACCTAAAATTCCTGTGTTCATGTTAGTTTATGGACTGTTATAACAAATTAAACTGATTAATGTTCATGATAACAATATTTCTTACATCAATATTCATGGAGAAAAGGGTTGCACTTTATCTCGCTTTTTTTAACCACGACTCCCAATCTGAAAACAGTTTGGATCCAAATGAGACGCCGAATTACGCTGCATCCCACCAAGATTTAAGCTTTATTTTACGAATAAATTCTATTCGATTCGACTCTTCTCGTGATAAATGCGTCTCCGTTGACCAAAGAGCGTCTCGAGTGACCATTACAAACAGCTTGGACCCAGATGAGTAAATCCGCGTCTCGTTAGGATTTAAACTGTTTGACACTCGGCCAATCGTTTTACATGGCTTATTCAGTAGTCAAAATTTGTACCGTATTGAGATTCGAGTAGATTTTTTTACAACAGGGTAAATTACTTCGATATCTCGAACTCGGATAAATCGAACTTCGGGATAACTCGAACTCAAAGTTCGGTCCTTCCAAAATTTACTAAACAGAGTTGTTCTTAATGTATCACTACACATATCTAGAAACACATGTGACTGCTTAATGCAGGTCGAAAGTAATGCTGAAAGCTCCTTCAGGAGCTTTCAACATTACTTTAGACCTGCATTAAGTTGTAAACTTGAGCTGTGTGTCTGATAAGAAATAGGATGACTCGACAACTGTAACCTCTAACACAATTGTATGGTCACTTGAAGTTCGATATATCGAAGTTCAGCTGGACATATTTTGTTTGAGGTGAAATGAAATACAGTAAGAAATAGATCGGTCAAACATGCTTGACTTTCAGCACTCTTCTGGCGACCTTGTGATAACCTTTGCAAACAGTTTCGATCCAGATGAGACGCCAAGTTACTTGGCGTCACATCAGGATCCAAACTGTGTGTCCACCTAACACTTTTTTGAAAAATAATATGGAAGAAACGCGTATTTTTAGAGTTGAAGCAGACGACAATAGTTGCAGACGACAATATCTGAGAGTACAGAAGATTAAGAGTCAGTTCAATTCAATTCTAAACTGAAACACATATATTCTTCAAAGTATTGGCTGAATATAATGATAACTGCGAGGGTTTTTCAAAAAGTATCCCGAAAAGGTTCATAACCTATTTATTAAAATTCAGCAAGCGAAGGGTTAATGCAAATACAAATGTATTAGGATACAATTTTTACAAGTCATACTTTTATCAGTTTTTCGTTTGGATTATACATGTAAGCATGCAATATCAAAATATAACTTGTGAAATTGAATTTTAATACTCGCATAAATAAATAAGTTATGAACATTTTTCGGATCATTTTCGAACACCCCTCGTATAGTACATGTAAGGGTTAAAATTACCTATCGTTGATACATGTATGTGTCGAGGTACACATTCCCATTTATTACCATTCAATTATATATAATATAATTGATGTATGTATAAATATATGTGTTACTGGTCAAGGAATTTTTACTCATTTGACCCACTTCCTCATAAGCTATTTTTAGATCACACCCCTTTGAATAAATCCACCGAACAGGAACATTTACTAGAGAGTCGTGTAGTTTTGAAACCATTGTGATAAATAGAGCATTTGTTCCTATGGAGCAAATGCTGTATTTATCACAATGGTTTCAGAAAGGAAAGTGACTTTTACAGAGGCGTCAAAGGTGTTAATATGAGGAAAGGGTTAAGTTAACCCTTTACTCCATAGATACGTTATTTATTGCCTTTGCAAACATATAAGACCCAGATCAGACAGCTCCTGTAGGAGCAGTCTGGCCAGGGTATGCTCTGTTTGTTTATATACATATTTAGATAGATCTGATTCTACAGTTTCTACGATGGACAAAAACAAATCTTCCGTTCAAATACCACTATAAAAATCAAGTTAATTCATATTGATACATATATCAATATATAATCACATGAATATTTATGGAGCAAATGGTTATATGTAATCAACATTACATATACAAGGAGAATTAAATCTTCTATAAATTTTTCTTAACCTTTTTCCTCATATAAGCGCCTTTTCAGACCTTTTCAAAGAGAGTAGACCCAGATCAGACGATTCTTGTAGGGACAGTCTGATCAGGATCTGCTCCGTTTGCTTATGGAATTATAATAGATTTGACGCTGCAGTTTCTACCAATACCAAAATAATCCTTTGTATATATGTAATTATGAACATTCAGCTACATTGTAACACATATTTCAAGATATCATTATTTCTTACATAAATATTCAACAGGGAAAGGGTTAATAAATCAAAACATAACATTTCATTCAGTTCCAGTAAAACCCCTCTAATGCGACCACCAAACAGGGGCATAAGTATGGGTGCTAGAGGCAGGTGGTAGCTTAATGTAGGACGAAAGTTATGCAGAAAGCTCCTATAGGAGCTTTCTGCATAACTTTCGTCCTGCATTAAGCAGCCATCTGCTTATAAAGACAGTTAGTTTAAACAGCTATAAAGTTAGCTATGTATGTCTATTAAGTGGTCGTATTAGAGGGATTCTACTGTATTGCAAAATCACACTAATGATTCAAATGCTAAATGCCGAGGAATGTGGGTCATCATTGTACAGCCCATTCCCTTGTATTGACGTCTTCTGACGCCACTGTAAAAGTGACTTTTTGAAACCATTATATTAAAAAGAGCATTTGCTCCAGAGGAGTAAATGCTCTGTTTATCACAATGGTTTCAAAATTATACAATTCTAAACAGTTCCTTTACTCTAGTAATGTCTCCTTTTCAGTATTTTCATTCAATGAGGTTGGATCTTAAAATACATGTAGCCTAAGGGGTGATGGGTTAACTACAGATTTCATTTAGTATGAAAGGGTATACGTTGTGAGAGGATTGTAAAGAGCATTACAGAAAATAGACAGTACAGACCCAGATCAGAAAGCTCCTGTACGAACCCTCTGATATGGGTCTATATAGCTTACAATTTGTATAAGTGCTACTACACTCATTTCCCAATTTCGAAGGGCTGCAATGCCAATGCACTTTAACAAAGCATTCCATATGTCGCTGCAAGGAAATTACATGTTTCTGAAGAACTTGGAACATGTGCAAATATTGAACCACTATACATGTACATGTACAATCGTTTCAAATGGTTTGGATCTACACGGGGCGCTGACTAACTCGGCATTTGCTCAGGATACACAATATTTAAAACTCCGGATATTCTTTTGACATTCTTTCAACATTTACTCCATAAATATGCCTTTCTTCGCCTTTGCAAACAGTGTAGATCCAGATCAGACGGCTCCTGTAGGAGCCGTCTGATCAGAGTCTGCTCTGTTTGATTATGAGATGATATAGATACATGTATATGATTCCACATGTTGTGCCAGCGTCAAAATGTCCCGTGTGTGTGTGCTATTATGAACATTAATCTAATCTATATTCATGATGTTAAATGAATATTCATGGAGTCAAAGGCTAACAGGACGATGGTACATGCAGCACACACAACTTGTTCGGCAGTAAAGTGTCCCTGAAGCGAGTGATTTACGAATGTAAAGATAGACGGCTGATTAATACAAGACAAAAGTAACGCATAAAGTTCTTATGGGAGATTTCTGCCAGACTATCGCCATACATACATCATTTTATGGAATTTGCACACATTGTAGATACAGAACAGAAACTCCTGTAGGAGACTTCTGATCAGGGTCTGCTCTGTTTGTTTATGCTTTATATAGATAGGTGTATACAGTCTCTTTCACGGTAAAAAAGCATGTGTTTATATGTCATATACATGTATATATGCCATTTTATGCCATAAAAAAGCATTTTGTTTGTATGCCATAATTATGATTAATTCCTGATGTCATTGTTTTCATGACAACTCATGAAGTAAAGTGTTAAGTATAATTGTATCTCCTTTTGGCGGTCACTTTAAAGAGGTTGTATATTCAGTTAAACCTGTCATAAGCAATCATCCAAAATAGGTCTAATTATAAATGTGTTAGACAGGTGGTTGCCTTTCCCTCATATAAACGTGTTTCCGCGCATTTGCAAACAGAGTAGACCCAGATCAGACGGCTCCTATAGGAGCCGTTTGATCAGGGTCTGCTCTGTTTGCTTTTATCATGATATAGATCTGATTCTACAGTTTTTGTCAGGGCAAAAAATCACTAAAATTATACAATATAAAACTTCAACTTATAAATATTCAGGATATCATTATTTTTAGATGAATATTGAACAGGGAAAGGGTTAATGCATATCAAACGCCATGCGAAAAGATGACTTAGCTTTTGGCGTTACCTTTGCCCTGTATTAAGCAAGCACCTGATTTTGCACTTACTTAGTCCAATCAATATAAGTTCGCATACGACATATTCTACTGTGTTATATGATTATATGTGTACACGAGTTGTGTGGTCTGTGTCATTATTGCAATATAATACTATACAAACAAATATATGTATACACACCAAATGAAAACAAAAAGCAAGCTCCTGGTTACGGTTATATATAGTTACCTCATTGTTACACATAAAAATGCGAATAAATGGCAAATAATTTAAATCAGTCTTTCTCGTTTGTACACCGTGATGAAGAGTGTCAAGTCAATGTGTTACTGGTGCCCTGCATGACTCATGGGAGGAGCAGCCATTTCTTTAAAGTTGAAGAAATGAAAGTTTCCTTGTTTGAGCAATGAACATTGTATATACTGATCGATTAAGAATGAGAATATTCAGAATAACATATCAGAAATAATTAAAAAATAAGTTTTTGTTTGGTATTGTTGCATTAAATGAAACGAACACGTTAGTGATATTAAATAGCTGATCCTTTCGAATTTCCGGTGCAATAGTCTTGCCTAAGTGTTGATGAAAGTATTACAGTGAATGCACATTCCAGTGAATTGTTTTTGATTTAATGCCGATTAAAAGCTATTTAAGAAATAACGTATACATGTACTTGCTTTAAGAGTAAGAGTAAACATCCTACTCATTATGGTGTATAAATAAATGTTTTAGTTGATTGTCGACTTAAGGCCAGTCACGAGGTTGTCCTTTCAACGGAACCGACAACCTCCAGCGGCTTGCCTGGATGTAAATTGGTATATGCAAACACTGTAGGGGGTCTGGGGCATGCTCCCCATGGAAAACTATTTTTAGAACGGCGCAGATGCATGCTGGAGAATATGTTGGACAAGATACTGACTATATTTTACGGATTGAATATACTAAATGTTTACAGGTACAGCATATACTTTTCTAAAATGTGTATATAAGTGGCTGCAATGGTAAAACGTCATGTGAAAGATCAAAAACGTAAATTCTGAAAGTAGGAGATCCTTCGAAGGCAAAAGAAGCAATATGAAAAAAGAAAAGTGTAGACTCGGTTTATTGAATCTGTTCATCAGCAGTTATTAACACATTATCCCCTAGTGACGCATTTTTGCGCCTCTATAAAATTCAAATTATGAAACCATTGTGATAAATAGAGCATTTGCTCCTACAGGAGCAAATGCTCTATTTATCACAATAGTTTCAAACTACAAAATTCTAAAGTTTTCCTTTTCTCTAGTTAATGCTCCTTTTTGGTAGATTGATTAAAACAGGTTGGATCTAAAAATTAGCCTAGGAGAGAATGAGTTAAAAGTGCAACACTACTCATGCCTCATATCACAGCTTTAAAAGCGGTATTCAACTTTCTAAACTAAAACCATTGGTGCTGATGATCCCGAAGGACAAGCAGATATAACAACACTGGGAATGTGTCATCTGTCGCTTTCTTTTACCACTTCAGTATAAGAGGAAGTCCCTACAATGAACGCACATTTTCAATAATATCATAAAACTTGGCATTTGTTAGTTATGTTCAGTCAATATTATAAAGATTCTGGAACTGAATTTATAAAACAGATACGCAATCAACCCTTCGCTTGCTATTCACGTCAATATACCTACCTGTAAATAGTGAAGACTCAGATGAGACAGCTCCTGCAGGAGCTGTCTCATTAGGGTCTGCAATATTTACAAGTTGATTGTGCAACCAATACACTCCACAGCAATCATTGCACAGCGAAATACTTGTACACAGTGAAGACATATGTAATTATACCACAGAGCATGGGTAAAGAAGGAGAAATGTATTTTAAAAGTCAGCAAGAGAAGGGTTAAAACCAAACCGGAATAACACTGAAACATTGGCGAATAACATCAGGGTGTTCGATATCAACACATGAAAGTTTTGTCATTTTCAATGTTTATTCAGTAGGTTTTCTTTCGATATACCGGTATTTCTTTTCAGCATATAATCAAATGAGTTCTGTATACTTTAGGTATTTTTGCAACGTGTCGAATGTAGGGACTTCCTCTTTAATGCAGGGTGAACGTCATGCAGAAAGCTTCTTTGGGACACTGGATATATTTTTGTAAGGAAATCAAAGAAAATGCCAGTACAGTAAAACCTCTCAATAACGACCACTAAATTACACCAATTATTTTGTGTTAAAGACAGGTGGCTGCTTAAAGCAAGGTGAAAGTAAAAAAGAACGCTCCTACCTTGCTTTAAGCAGCCACCTGCTCTAAATACCAACTAACTAATTTAGTGGTCGTTATAGAGAGGTTTTACTGTATGAACAATGAAGCAGACGACATTCTTAGCAGATGAAATTCATTTGGCGCCAAAAAAGATGAATATCCTATGCGTTTTTACTCATGAACCAAAACAATAGAGTTCCGTAAAAGAGACAACTCGTACAAACCATAAGAGAATGAACTCTTGTTGGAAAATTGGCTTCAAAAAAAGTTTTCCAAAGAACAATAGGCAAGGGAGGTAAGATTTTTCCCCGAAAATTGGAAAAGTTTTAGACAGAACAAAAACAAGGGAGGTAACGTTTTTTTTCTGTATGGTGAAACTCATATACACACGTACATTACCCTCTAGTCAAACTTTTTCAATAACGTTCGAGGGCCAAAGGTTTTCTACGTCCTCTGAACATCTATGGCGAAATACAGTAAAACCTCTCTATAACGGCCAATAAATTGTGTTAATTAGTTGGTATTTAGGGCAGATTGCTGCTTAAAGCAAGGTGAAAGTAAAACAGAACGCTCCTATAGGAGCGTTCTGTTTTACATTCACCTTGCTTTAAGCAACCTCCTGTCCAAAATACCAACTAATTAACACAATTTAGTGGTCGTTATAGAGAGGTTTTACTTTATACAGTTTCTATCACTGCTCTCACGGGTAAACATTTCTGTATACACATGCCATTTTCAAATGTTCCTGATTTACTTTCACCTTACTTTAAGCAGTCACCTGCCTTTAACACAGACTACTTGATTAAATTAAGTGGCCGTTATAGAGGGGTTTTACTGTATATACTACTTTATTTTATCTAAAGTAAAACTAAAGTACAGTAAAATTCCTTCAGATCAGAGTTTAAGCAAACATTCATTTTTACAGCAGGATAAGGGTCAACCTTAGTTTGTCTGTGTGTCCCATACTTTAATGTTGGCGATAAGTTTGTCGTCATTGCACAGTCATGCATGTTTCAAAGTTGGCATGCAGGTGCAACTTATGGAGTAGAACACTTTTAGGGGCCAATTAAGGTCATTGTCATACATCAAGGTCAAAGGTCATATCGGGGACATAGTGTTTCACAAACACATCTTGTTCAGGGTATGTTTTGGAACCTAGGAAAACACGAACATACAGTGTCAAGCTCTTTGCAAATACTGCAAGACCTCCCTAAATCGAACACTCAAATGAGTATCATTATTAGGCCTAAATACAGCTGACAGTTTAATTCAGGGTCAAAGGTCGTACAGAACGCTCCTCTGTAACACCCCTGCATTTATTTCACCAACTATTAACCCGTCGCTTGCTATATACCTACATGTAAATAGTGAAAACCCAGATGAGACAGCTCCCGCAGGAGCTGTCTCATCAGGGTCTGCACTATTTACATGTTGATTGTGCAACCAGTGCACCCCACAGCAGTGATTGCACAGCGCAACACTTGTACACAGTGAAGATATATGTAATTATACCAAAGGGCACGGGTAAAGAAGGAGAAATGTATTTTAAAAATCAGCAAGAAAAGGGTTAACCATTCCAGTGCGGGAAACGAGTCAATAATGTCATTTGCCATTCAACAGTGTAGACCTAGACGAGAGAACTCATATAGAAGCCCACTCATCAGGGTCTGCCCTATTTGTCATGTCATAATTTGGTTTAAAATGAATATTCACGGTAAGTTTGTCCTGTTTGGATTTTAGTCCATTTGGATAGTCAGCTTTGAAAGGGTTTAGTAGTCAACTGCATAAAATATCCAGTTCTTCTTTATTATCTGTTCGATTTAAGGAGGTTGTGTAGATTTTAAAGAACTCTGATTGTCATATTATATTATATTATATTATACCATATCATATCATATTATATTTATATTATATCATATTATATTTATATTATATTATATTATATAATATTATATTATATTATATATCATTATATTATATTATACTATAATATTATATATACATTCGTAGCAAGTGGCAGAATCTGTAGAACCATAGCTATATAATTCCATGAGGAAACAAACCATACCCAGATCAAATTTCATGAGCAAACGGAGCAGACCCAGATCAAACATCTTCATAGTGTGAATATGCGTTTATGCCATGTAAGCCCAAATCTGTTTCATTAATACCAATTGTTGCTTAATACCGGGAAACAGCTAAACGCATATTTTCTCGTTCTTCATGAAGTAATCGCCTGTCAATGTTCATGTACAGTGAAACCCCGCTAATGCGACCACTTAATAAACAGCCACTGATGTCGTTTAAAGCAGGTGGTTGCTTAATGCAGGACGAAAGTTATGCAGAAAGCTCCTATAGGAGCTTTCTGCATAACTTTCGTCCTGCATTAAGCTACCACCTGCCTCTGCCACCCAGAATTATGCCCCTTTTTGGTGGTCGCATTAGCGGGGTTTTACTGTATATACATCCGGATGGGGCCTTCGAGCTGTTTTACTACATGTTGACACTACTTGCGAGTATCTAACAGTGTAGCCCCTGATTAGATGATGCGACTATGACCTGGCAACTCATTTTGTTTTATAAAGTGTTATATATTCAATCGTTCATCCTATGAATATTTAATTTAATGTTGAAAATTATGATACCATTAATTTAACAATAGACCATGTCTTAAGCAACCACTAAAAAGAGGTCTACTGTTACTGCCTACATATGGGTCCTTAAGACAGGTGGCAGCTTAACCCTTTACCTGATAGAAGCGGCTTTAAGCGAGTTTAATATATTCCTCCGCTGAAGAAAATAGTTCCAATTTTTACAATAATGAACATATAGCATCATAAATAGTTTCTATATTCTAGGAGGTGGTAGCTTAAAGCAGGCTGAAAGTAAAGCAGAATGCGCATTAAGGCGCATTCTGCTTTACTTTCAACCTGCTTTAAGTGGTCACCTGTCTTCAAAACTAGAGACAGGCTATTGGGTAAAGGGTTAATGCAGGTCGAACATTACGCAGAAAGTTCCTATTGAAGTATTCTGTATTACTTTTGTCATGCATTAAGCTACTGCTTCTTAAGACTTCTATGTTCGGAATATGAATACTCGCTTAATACACGCCATATTGTAATGCTTCTGAACTTTTAATGGAACATCTTATTGGCAGAAACTGAAGAATCAGATCTGTACTATTTCATAAGCAAAAAAACTAGAAACTGGTCCGACAGTTCATACAGGGACCGTCTGATATGGGTCTACTCTGTTTGCATAGGTATAAGTTGCGTCAAGCAAAGGGTTAGTGCATCTTCCAATTGACCTTTCTATGGCGTGACAGGTGCTAGATGACCTAACGTGGATACACAGTAAACTATTACCTCCCTTGCTTTTGTTATTAATCACTCAACCATTGAAAAAGATTACCTTCCATGCTATTGTTCTATCGACAAACTTTTTTTGCAGAATTTCGTCCGACATGAGTAGCCTCCCATAGTACTCGTTCTAGTTGTCTCGCTTTGTACGATTTGATAGGATCAAATGCTCTGTTTATCCCAAATGTTTAAAAACTATACAATTATAAACAATTCCTTTTTTCTAGCTTCTCCTTTCGATAGCTTTTTCAATAAGGTTGGGTCTAAGAATAGTCTAGTGGGCTTTTCAATAAGGTTGGGTCTAAGAATAGCCTAGTGGAGCTTTCTGCATTACTTTTGTCCTGCATTAAGCTACCACCTGCATATAGCGCCCAGAATTCTACATAATTATGTGGTCGCATTAGCGGGGTTTTACTGTACAGTAAAACCCCGCTAATGCGACCACCAAAAAGGGGCATAATTCTGGGTGGCAGAGGCAGGTGGTAGCTTAATGCAGGACGAAAGTTATGCAGAAAGCTCCTATAGGAGCTTTCTGCATAACTTTCGTCCTGCATTAAGCAACCACCTGCTTTAAACGACATCAGTGGCTGTTTATTAAGTGGTCGCATTAGCGGGGTTTCACTGTATATATCTACTGTTTACCATGGACATGATTAAACTGGTTTAATACAAGAAACTATTTTTAAAACAGGTAAACACTTACAGGAATATCCATGAAGTAAAGGGGTAATATCATTTATACAATTGAAAATAGATAATCCAGCACGTTCCTCAGTTTAACCCTTCACTTGCTGAATTTTAAAATACATTTCTCCTTCTTTACCCATGCCCTGTTGTATAATTACATATAATTATCTTCACTGTGTACAAGTATTTAGCTGTGCAATCACTGCTGCGGAGTGCACTGGTTGCACAATCAACTTGTAAATAGTGCATACCCTGATGAGACAGGTCCTGCAGGAGCTGTCTCATCTGGGTCTTCACTATTTACAGGTAGGTATATTGACGCGATTAGCAAGCGAAGGGTT
This sequence comes from Azorinus chamasolen, assembly GCA_963576725.1. Lineage (NCBI taxonomy): Eukaryota > Metazoa > Mollusca > Bivalvia > Cardiida > Solecurtidae > Azorinus > Azorinus chamasolen. The sequence goes on along the minus strand of OY755246.1, from coordinate 47,875,293 downwards.
AAATACCTACAGTTAAACCGTCATCGTAGGAGCCGCCTGGCCAGGATATGCCGTTTGCTCATGGACTTATATAAGATATGAGTAAGTAAGTAAATATTTATGAGTCTACAGGTTCCGTCGCTTGAGTTATTTTCTGCTTTTGATACAATAATCGATTTTTTTTATTATTCACAATTGGCTAAGTCTTACATAAATATTCGCCAGGTAAAAGGCTAAATGATTTCAGCAACAGACCAGTAGCCAGGTACATGTACGAAGTGTGCCACAGGCGTGGGGAGAAAATGTACGTACAGTAGAAAAAACATACTAAGCTAAATTATAGAATATTGCAGCATGTGTTCACGAAATACAAACAACAGTAACAACAACAACAACAACAATAATAATAATAATAATAATAATTTTTATTAATAGTACATGCATAACATTGAAATCGTTATGAATTCATACGTAAAATAGTCGCCTATTGTTGTCCAGTTCGGTTAATTCTTTACTCCATGAATATTCATGTAAGAAATACTGATATCGCTTAATATTAATTATATAAATAATTGTTGTTATACATGTAACAGCACATGGACACATGGTGTTTTGACCATAGCAAAAACTATAGGATAATATCTATATTTTTTATCACAAACAAACAGAGCAGACATAGAAGGCTCGTGTTGGAGCCATGTGATCTGGCATTACTCTGATTGCAAAGGCGTAGAAATGTGTATTCATGGAGCAAAGGGCTAAATTCGTTTTATGTAATCAGTATGAGCAAAGATCGTACGAAGCGAGACAACTTGAACAAGAACGAGGGGAGGCTACTCGTGTCAGACGAAATTCTGCGAAAAAAGTTTGTCGAGAGAACAATAGCATGGAAGGTAATCTTTTTCAACGGTTGAGTGATAAATAACAAAAGCAAGGGAGGTAATAGTTTGCATATCGTATCTACGTTAATCTACCACTTTCAATGCCATTGCACCATGTAAATGTCAATTTGAAGATGCACGTAACCATTTGCCTGAGTCATTTTCATGCATTTGCAAACAGAGAAGACCAAGATCAGAAATCTCCTGTAAAAGCTGTCTGACCAGAAACTAGTCTTCTTTGCTTATGAATTTGTATAGATCTTTTTCAACAGTTTTTGTAATGGCTAAATATGTCCACGTGCCATTAAAACTTCAGAAAATTAACATTTATGATATTACATTGTAATAGCCGTAGCGTAAATGGTTATACATATATAACGCTCTGTATAACAAAACGAGTTGCCATTTCATAGGCGCGTCGTCTGATCAGGGTCTACACTGTTAGACATCCGTAGAAATTGTCAACATGTACTAAAATCTCTCTATGGCGATATATCTTCGTGCATATTCATTCGTGTATCAAAACAAGCGGTTGATTCGTGAAAAAAATGCAGATAAAGTGACTGTTGCCCGTATCAAGCTGCCGCTGGTTTTAAGGAAACAGAGTTGGACTTACCTGGCTGATGTAAGGACACATCTGAGTCTGCTCTGTTTGTTCATGAAACTACAGTAAAACCTCTCAATAACGGCCACTAAATTACATCAAGTATTTTGTGCTAAAGGCAGGTTGATGCGTAAAGCAAGGTGAAAGTAAAACAGAACGCTCCTATAGGAGCGTTCTGTTTTACTTACACCTTGCTTTAAGCAACCACCTGCCCAAATACCAACTAATTAACACAATTTAGTGGTCGTTATAGAGAGGTTTTACTGTATACAATTTCTATTACTGCTGTCACCGGCAGACATTACTGTGTGCATATGCCATTTTCAAATGTTCCTGTTTAACAATATCATTAACAAATTATTCATGATCGTATGATTTCTTATATAAATATTAATGAGGTAAATAGTTAAGGGTCACTTTAGAGACCTTTACTGTGAAACCATCCAACTTAACAAACAGTATAGACCCTGGCCAAGACCCGTTAACACCGACTCAGCAGATTGTCGTGGTGTTCACTGAATCTTTTGTACGGTTTGCAGATCCAAGATTTCAGATTAGCTTAGATATTTTAAAAGTTCTTATACCTGGTATGTAGTAACGTAGCCTTCAAAAAGAGTACATACATTTATACTCACTTGAGAGTTTTGTTCAAGCATCCAATTCAAGTTAAAAGTCTCCATTTTCTTATAAAATCATCCAAACTTTCCCAGAACATAACAGCATCTCAAAATTTGCTTTTAAATTTTATCAAATGAGTTCGAAATGAATGAATTCAATGACGAGTTTTCGTTTAAATCTGGTCAAATATCGCATCATTTCAGAGTTCTGATGGAATACTGTTTATTTTCTCTTTTATGACAATTTATAACGATCCAAGGATCCGTAATATTGGGACATGAATCCGAAAGTTATTGACCATAGATCCGTATTATGTATATATTGCCATGGATCCGTACCATGTAACCATTGATCATGTGTAATATGTAACTATTAGCCAGGGGTTCGTAATATGCAACTATTGGTCGAGGATCCGTAATATATAACTAATGACCAGGGATCCGTAATATATAACTAATGGCCAGGGATCTATAATATATAATTAATGACTAGGGATCCGTAATATATAACTAATTGCCAGGGATCTTTAATGTGTACATGTAACTATTGGCCAAAGGTCCGTAATATGTAACTATTGGCCAAGCATCCGTAATATATAACTAATGGCCAGTGATCCGTGATGTGTAACTATTGGCCAAGCATCCGTAATATATAACTATTGGCCAAACATCCGTAATGTGTAACTATTGGCCAAGCATCCGTAATATGCAACTAATGGCCAGGGATCCGTGATGTGTAACTATTGGCCAAGCATCCGTAATATATAACTAATGGCCAAGCATCCGTAATGTGTAACTATTGGCCAAGCATCCGTAATATATAACTAATGGCCAGTGATCCGTGATGTGTAACTATTGGCCAAGCATCCGTAATATATAACTAATGGCCAGTGATCCGTAATATATAACTAATGGCCAAACATCCGTAATGTGTAACTATTGGCCAAGCATCCGTAATATATAACTAATGGCCAGTGATCCGTGATGTGTAACTATTGGCCAAGCATCCGTAATATATAACTAATGGCCAGTGATCCGTAATATATAACTAATGGTCAAACATCCGTGATGTGTAACTATTGGCCAAGCATCCGTAATATATAACTAAAGGCCAAGCATCCGTAATATATAACTAATGGCCAAACATCCGTCATGTGTAACTATTGGCCAATCATCCGTAATATATAACTAATGGCCAGTGATCCGTGATGTGTAACTATTGGCCAAGCATCCGTAATATATAACTAATGGCCAGTGATCCGTAATATATAACTAATGGCCAAACATCCGTGATGTGTAACTATTGGCCAAGGGTCCGTAATATGTAACTAATGGCCAGTGATCCGTAATATATAACTAATGGCCAAGGATCCGTGATATATATTTGATGGCCAGGGATCCGTTATATATACATGTAACTAATGGCCAGGGATCCGAAATGTGTAACTAATGGCCAGGGATCCGTAATGTGTAACTAATGGCCAGGGATCCGTAATGTGTAACTATTGGCCAAGCATCCGTAATATGTAACTATTGGCCAAGCATCCGTAATATTTAACTATTGGCAATCATCCGTAATATGTAACTAATGGCCAGGGATCCGTAATGTATAACTAATGGCCAGGGATCCGTATCATGTAACTAATGGCCAGGGATCCGTAATATGTAACTATTGGACAAGCATCCGTAATATGTAACTATTGGCCAAGCATCCGTAATATGTAACTACATGTATTAGCCAAGCATCCGTAATATGTAACTACTGGCCATAGAATCTCTACGTTTTGTACTTTATTACTACCCCTTTAATCCTTTCAACAATGAGTTATTAAATGGAGGATTCAAAAATACAAACAGGTCCTGCTTATTATGAATATTCAGGTTTTTATAAAGAAAAGTGTAACATGACAAACAATGCAGACCCTGGTGATAGGGCTCCCTTAGGATCCCTCATACATATACGGCCTCAGACGGCCCCTGCAGTATACATATGATCTGTGTCTACTTTGTTTGCAAAGGTGTGGAAAACGTTAATATGACGGAAAGGGTTACTTTATAGCCCTTTGATAATTTACAATTCGAATGAATTGTTGCATTTACACATTACCCTTTAATCAGCTGAATAATTGAATTTGACTTCTCTATTTTATCAATTAAACAAAAACTTGTATCAAACTTTATCACGGAAGAAAATGATTTTTATTGCAAACAGTGCAGACCCTGATCAACGGACTCCTCCATGAGTCCTTTGGTTTGGGTCTACATTGTTTGCAAACGTCTGATATAATCGGCCAAAGGTAAGGCAAAGTTGTGGTTTATAGTCTGGGTCAATGCTTATTAAGCTTTTTAGTTGAGTCTGAGTTCGTTCTCAAGCTTTTGATTTGTCAGATTTGAGTTCTCATGCATGCTTTTGATTGGTCAGATTTGAGTTCGCAAGCTTTTGATTGGTCAGATTTGCCATCTGACCAATCAAAAACACGAGAACGAACTCAGACGCAAATAAAAGTTTTATAAGCATGGACCCTGGAATCTTTATTCATATTCTCCTGAATCTTACATCTTCTCCCCTGATCACTATGTTACATGTATATATTTCCTGCAAAGTAGCTTTTTCAAACTTCAGACACGAGTAGCTTTCTTCAAACTTAAGATACCAGTAGCTTTTTCAAACTAAATGCACGAGTAGTTTTCTTCAAACTTAAGACACGAGTAGCTTTCTCCAATCTTAAAGACACGGGTAGCTTTATTCAAATATAATACATCAGTAGCTTTCTGCAAAATAAAGGCACGAGTAGCTTTCTTCAAACTTAAGACACGAGTAGCTTTCTTCAAACTTAAGCCACGAATAGCTTTCTTCAAATGTAATGTTCGAGTAGCTTTCTTCAAACTTAAGACACGGGTAGATTTCTTCAAACTTAAGACACGAGTAGCTTTCATCAAAGTTGAGGCACGAGTAGCTTTCTTCAAACTTAAGACACGAATTGTTTTTGTCTAAATAAAAGCACAAGTAGCCTTCCTCAACTCAAATTTAAGACACAAGTAATTTTCTTCAAACTTAAGACACGAGCAGATTTCTTCAAACCTAAGGCATCAATAGCAAACTAAAGACACTTGCATATTTGGCCATGACAGAAAACGGTATAATAGTATACATTTATATTGTTTTATAAGCAAACTGGGCTGACCCGGTTCAGACGGCTCCTGCAGGATCCATTTAATCTGAGTCTACTTTACAAAGGTGTGGAAAACGTTAATATGACGGAAAGGGTTACTTTATAGCTCCTTGATAACTTACCACTTGAATGAATTGAAGCATTTACACATTACCCTTTAATCAGCTGAATAATTAAATTCGACTTCTCTATTTTATCAATTACATAAAAACTTGTATTAAACTTTGTTACGGAAGAAAATGATTTTTATTGCAAACAGTGTAGACCCTTATCAACGGTCTCCTTCATGAGCCTTTTGATTTGGGTCTACATTGTTTGCAAAGGTCTGATATACAGTTGAACTTCGATATCTCGAATTCGGATAACTCGAATTTTGGGATAACTCGAACAAAAAGTTCAGTCCTTCCAAAACTTGCAATACAGAATTACTCTAAAATGTATCGCTACAGATATCTAGAAACACATGTGACAGCTTAATACAGGTCTAAAGTAATGCTGAAAGCTCCTACAGGAGCTTTCAGCATTACTTTAGACCTGTATTAAGCTGTGGTCTTGAGAAATCGTTCAGATTAGAATTCGGATAACTCCTGTTATCTCGAACTAATTTATACGGTCCCTTGGAGTTCGATTTTCGAAGTTCAACTGTAATCGGCAAAAGGTAAGGTAAAGTTGTGGTTTATAGTCTGGGTCAATGCTTACAAAGCTTTTTAGTTGAGTTCTTTTGATTGGTCAGATTTGAGTTCGCAAGCTTTTGATTGGTCAGATTTGAGCCAAAGGCTCATATCTGACCAATCAAAAACTTGAGAACGAACTCAGACTCAACTAAATGTTTTATAAGCATGGACCCTGGAATCTTTATACATATTCTCCTGACTCTTACATCTTCTCCCCTGATCACTAGGTTATATATTTATACTATTTACATGTGTTCTCGCACTTTAACCCATTTCCTTAGTACAGTACAAACGCCTTTTCGCCTCTTTGTAAACAGAATAGACCCAGGTCTGACAGCTCCTAGGAGCCGTCTAATTAGGGTCTGCTCTGTTTTCTTCTGAGATGATACAGATCTGATTCTACAGTTTTGTCAAAGCAAACAATGACGTTATTATTTCTTAAATGGAAATTGAATAGGGAACTGTATCCATGCTTATAAAACTTTTAGTTGAGTCTGAGTTCGTTCTCAAGATTTTGATTGGTCAAATTTGAGCCTATGGCTCAAATCTGACCAATCAAAAGCTTGAGAACTCAAATCTGACCAATCAAAAGCTTGAGAACGAACTCAGACTCAACTAAAATGCTTTATAAGCATGGATACTGGTTAAGGATTAAGCAGTTAAATAACTCCGAAATGAATAATGCATGATCGTACCAAACGCAACCCTGATTGGATCCAGATCAGTCTCATGGTAATTCGGTGCTTCATCAAGATCTTTACATGTTTGACACTCAGTCAATAGTGTCTCAAAGGTCAATATTGCAAATCATCGGGGTTTTAGCAGAGTTCTTTGCAGTGCTTTAATCCGTTACCTCATATGTTATTTTTAGATCCAATTTCTTTGCGTAAATCAACCGAAAGGACCATTCAATAGAGAAAAGGAAGTTTGTATAATTGTAGAGTATTGAAACCATTGTGATAAATTACTTATCACAACAGTTTCAAAAAGTGACTTTTACAGAGGCGTCAAAAGGCGTCAATACATGTAGGAGAGAATGGGTTAAAGGCAAAAATCGAACAAAATTACTTAATCCTTTCCCTGTTGAATATTCATCTAAAATTATTGACATCATGGATATTTATCAGCTGAATTTCCATAATGGCATATGCACACAGAATATTTTGGTTTTCATAGAAACTATAGTCACCTCTGTTATAATTTTATAAACAAACAAAATAGACCCTGATCAGACGACTCCTATAGAAGCCATCTGATCTGTGTCTACTCTGTTTGCAAAGGCGTTTATGCGAGGAAAGGGTTAATTCATTTCATTTTACGAAATAACAAAGCATGCTTATACATTATTATTAGCACAAGCACCTCTATAATGATTTGTCAAGTTTTATTATATTATACTCAGAGGTCCAGATAAGATTTTCAAGAATAACATCTTCATTTCTCCACCAAATTCTTATGTTGTAACCTCTCTTTATTAGAATCGTCTCTTCAAGATGCAACATAGTACAGGTTTTGATGGACATTCGACGATTGTAGTATTTGAGTACACATCTTTATCTGTAGCTGTATTATACATATCAATGTTGTGTTTTTTACTTGTCATCTTCGCCATATATTAAAATTGTGAAGTTCGATTGTTGTTAATTATGTAGGTCGTGTGCTAGTTTCCCGACATATTCTATCTCCCTTGATATTTTTGGCTTAAATTAAAACGCACTTGTATAATATATCAATTCAAGCAGTGATTTTTAGTGAAAGTGTAGACTTATAGCATGCGACTGCAGCCTTTAACTCTTTTCTTCATTTAAACACATTTTCACACGTTTACAGAGTAAATCCAGATCAGACGGCTCCTACAGGAGCAGTCTGATCACGATCTGCTCTGTTTGCTTATGGCATGAAATATCGCCGAACCAAGTCCTTAGGATGATACTTTATAAACCGAGGTTCGATGTATCAGTGCTTTACACTGGGCATCTAAAAGAACCAGAGAAACTATATTGATAATAAGTGTAAAGCATCGCGTTCGGGTTTCTCTGTCTCTCTCTGTCTCTCTCTGTCTCTCTGTCTCTCTCTCTCTGTCTCTCTCTCTCTGTCTCTCTCTCTGTCTCTCTGTCCCTCTGTCTCTCTGTCTCTCTGTCTGTCTGTCTGTCTGTCTGTCTGTCTGTCTGTCTGTCTGTCTGTCTCTCTCTCTCTCTCTCTCTCTCTCTCTCTCTCTCTCTCTCTCGGGCGGCCAATTAGCCCATAGTTGACAGGAAAGACGTCTATCAACACTAACAAACAAACAAATAAAATATGTTTGTACTTGACTCCGCAGTTTATTTCAAAGCAAAATCCAAATACTTTGAAAACTTTCATTATAGAAATTCAGCTAATATGTATTCATGATATCATCATATCTTACATGAATATTCAGCAGGTGATGCTTTAAAGGTTAAAGCAACTCTACGCTCATTCTTTTCATTCTTAGATTGATAAGTACATTCATATAAACGCCTTTTATAATTTTGCAAACAGAGTAGGCCCAGACCTGACGGCTCCTATAGGAACCATCTGATCAGGATCTGCTCCGTTTGCTTAAGGAATTATAACAGATTGACTCTACAATTTCTGCCAGCACAAAAACAGTATTATTACATGTACATTTGCTATAATTAAAAACAGCTGATCAATATTCATAATGGCATTAGTTCTTACATGAATATTCAAATATAGAAAGGGTTAAACAAGTCACAATTGGGAAGAATTTAGGTTATCTCAAATTATTTTCGTCTTGTATAGCCTAGACCTTGTCCTTTTCTTATCTTAGACATTGACTGGGTTCACACTTAACCCTTTCCCTCATATAAACGTGTTTTCACGCATCTGCAAACAGAGTAGACCCAGATCAGACGGCTCCTAGAGGAGCCGTCTGATCAGGGTCTGCTCTGTTTGCTAATATAATTTGATAAATTTGTTTCTTTGCTTTCTAAAATGTCTACAATAGTCCACCTTCCATATTTCTTTATAACTATTTTGTTAATGAGTATTGAGTAGGTATTGAAATTTGGCCTAAGTATAGAACAGGGTTCACACTTAACCTGCTCTAAGAATGATGACGGCTTAAACTTCGATATTCTTCGTGTTTCTCTTATGATTCGTTCGAGCTGTTCATAGACATTTGACCGAATAGTAAACAGCTTGGAACCTAATGAGATGCTGAATTTATACGGCGTTTGATCTGGGTATTCAAGATAACTTTAGATCAGGGGAGGCTTAGCATGCGAGTGGTTAACTCCTTCGCTGCCAACTTTTGTCGTCTGTTACCTTTGTCGTCTGTTGCAATTTTCGTTTTTTACATTTTTTCATTTTTGTTTCAAAAAATAAAGTCACGCTAACAAAACAGTTTGGATCCTGATGAGATGTCGAGTTACTCGGTGTCTCATCTAGATCCAAACTGTTTGCATAGGAAATCACAGATGCGGCATTGTCAGCGAAAGGGTTAATATGATAAAAGGTAAGAAGTTTCTTTCACACCACAGACTTTATACAAAGAATTAAACGACCATGAAGCTGTGTGCATTCTTTTTGACGATTGCCGTTGCCTATGGTAAGTTCTCTTTTCTCGACATATATATTCTGAGTCTTAAAAAACATAATTATGTGGGCGGTAGCTTAACGCAGGACGAAATATAGATATACGGCTGAAAAAATCTCTAAAACGATTTTATAAAAGAGACATACTTCGTGATCTTAGAACCACGTGGAATCATAACCCTTTATTTAAATACACCTTTCTGTGCCTTTGTAAACGGAGTAGACCAAGATCAGACTGCTCATACAGGAGCCGTCTGATCAGGGTCTGCTATGTTTGCTTATGAAATACTATAGATCTGGGTCTATGCTTATAAAGCCTTTAGTTGAGTCTGAGTTTCGTTCTCAAGCTTTTGATTGGTCAGATTTGAGTTCTCAAGCTTTTGATTGGTCAGATTTGAGTCTTTGGCTCAAATCTGACCAATCAAAAGCTTGAGAACGATCTCAGGCTCAACTAAAAGCTTTATAAGCATGGACCCTGGTTCTACAGTTTCTGCAATGGCCATCAAATCCTGTGTTCGTGTGTCATTATAAATAATAAATTAATTCATATTCATTATGTCATTATTTCTACATGAATATTCATGGGATAAAGGGTTAATCGCAGTAAAAACTCTCTTAACGCAGTATACTTCTGGGTCTTTATTCCTTTCACCGCTAATGTCCCAAAATTGCCCCATGACAAATAGTGTAGTCCCATATCAGACGCCGCCTTTTCAATGCGGTGTCTGATCAGGGAATTCACTTTTTGTCTCAATCTCTATTAAAAATTTCCTATATCTGTGCTTTATTCCTTTGAAATTTGCATTTATTTATCTCATTTCCTTAGCTTAATACAGATATACAGCGAAACCTCTCTATAACTATACCTTAAAGCGACAAACTACTTGTTCTTTAAACCAGAAGGTAGCTTAATGAAGGTTGAAAGTTATATTTACAGTAAAGCCTCGATAAAGCGAACGCATAAAAGGGGTATAATTATATTCATTTAAAACAGGGTTTAGCTTAACCATCAAACAACCGAGCTATTTTCGCGACTAAAATGACAAAGCGGGTCATTTTGACCACTATGTGTTTTACATAGAAATGTCTTCAGTTTAAACATTGTTTATGTATTTATGACTTCCTATATTTGAAATAAATATTCTAAAGATGTATTTTGCGCATTTTCCGTATTAATCAATAAACACCAGAAGCTGTACAGTTATACATACAATGGACAGGATATATTTGTTCAGCTAAATATTATCGCTGTTCGAATACTGCTAAATTCTTAAAAAGGAGCCTCCTTTTTAGAAACGCAGATTCTGTACGGAAATCAGCGGACATCTTCGGCCAAGTTCTGAATGACTCCGATTCTATTTCGGAACAACGCTTTGAATATTAATTAGGTTGTTACCTAAAGTACAATGGCTGACACTGGTAGTTGGCCTACATAATATATTTTATTCAGGAAAATAAGGCAATATGCCAATATTACCACATATAATTTACATGCAAATAAGCAAAAATATACCGTTCAATGGTGTCAATCAAATATAACGGTCAAAGGGAGCTAACTGATACAGGTACATCGAATGATTATTTCCGGTATGTAAAAAATTGAATCTTACGACAGATTCCGGCCAGTGGCGAAGGCTGCTTCGTTGGTTTCCGTAGCAATCCATATTTCTAGATTTTTCGACACAAACAACCATTTACTGACCGTGCTGTTTAGCGTTAAATAAGTGTGTACATAGATTCCAATTCTGAAGTCAGTTCGAAACGCCAAATGTGCGGAAATTTGCGCAGCATACATCTTTAAATGCGTTCAAGTTCATGTATTGGAATGAATAAATTAACATAAATCAGTTAAGGGACAGCAGTTCAACACCAATGCTTGCCATAGCTTGTCTGATGGCAGAACAGAGGTTAGTTGTGTGAGTCCTTCTTTGAATATAAGTTTAGACTAGTTCATCCCAGGAAGATGCGACGTCTTGGGTACCCTCTGAAAATTTTCAGTATTGGAAGATTGAGAAAGGTTGGCCAGTTCCTCTCCTTGTGGAAGACCATTCCATGGACTCTTCAACGACCTCATCGACAGGCTCGTCCATTAGGGCTAGCTCAAACATGAACATGTGCCTGGCCCTTTTCCTCCTTTTCTACCCCAGCGGGGGCCATGTCAAGATTCCCGTCTACAGGTGACATTAAATGGGGAGTTAAACATCATGGTTAGATTCAATATCAGATTGGTCAGATATATGGGAAATATGTTCCTCATAGTTCGATGACTACTCCATCGCCACCATCTGAGCTATTGTCACTATCACTGTTCGTTTTTAGTATATACATCAGCGTCCTTTGGGCTATAAATATTACTACCCTGTGTCTATCAGTTATGGTTCAATTTAAATCAGTGCAGTAATAATGAATGCAACTTTTAACTAAATGTTAGCTTTAATAATTAAGATTCTGTATGCATTTCTGTGGTCATTTCAGATCCCAGAGAAGTTTCCGTTATAAACCAATGGCCCGATTCAAGCAAAAAACAGTAAAACCTCTCTATAACGGCCACTAAATTGTGTTAATTAGTTGGTATTTAGGATAGGTGGCTACTTAAAGCAGGTTGAAAGTAAAACAGAACGTTCCTATCGCTAGTACTCTCTATCAGCCTGAAGAATTAAATGGTTACACATATTTCGTTTATAAATGCTGTCATGTTTTGTGGAGTCCCCGGATCATGGCCTTAACTGTTTCACGTATTCTACAGTTAATGGAAAGATTAGACATACGGAGACATAAGGAGGCCAAATGTCATATCCTAAAGAGTACTTTTGAAATTGTGATTATTATGTATATTTCTTGCAGCACTGAACGACTGTGACTACAATGGAATCACTTATCATAGTGGGGACAAGTTCATGGACTCCGAGGGCTGTAACCACTGTTTTTGCTCTAACGGGGCCGTGGCATGTACTCTGAAGCTTTGTCTGCCGAAATGTAAGTCGCGCTTAGCAAGCAACTCTATTACAGTAAAGACTACCTAAAGCGACTACATAATTTAGTCAAATTAACTCAAAAGTCTGTAAAGAAGGTGATTGCTTAACCCATTCCTACATAGGCCATTTTTAGACCCAACCTCTTTGAATAAATCTACCGAAAAGGAGCATTTACTATAAAAAAGGAAAATGTAATAAATGTGTAGTTATTTTTAAACCATTGTGACAAATAGAGCATTTGCTGCTTTATCACAATGGTTTCGAAATGTGACTTTTACAGAGGAGTCAAAATGTGTGACTAGGAAGGAATGGGTTAAGACCTTAGGTCACGACATATTTGCAATGTGCAGATCTTATAACGTATAGGGGATATCTGCAAAGAGTTTGTCATGCATTAGCTCATCCCCTCATAGGCTTTTCTTTTTTAGATCCAACCACTTTTGAAAAAATCTACCGAAAAGGAGCATTAACTAGAGAAAAGGAACTTTTAGATATTTGTAGTTTTTAAACCATTGTGATAAATAGAGCATTTGTTTCTATATGAGCAAATGCTCTATTTATCACAATGGTTTCATTAAGTGACTTTTACAGAGGCGTATAAAGGCGTATTTATGGAGGAAAGGGTTAAGCTACGGCCTGCTTTTAAATTCCTTAATTATATTTGTTTTGCAAGACGTTAGTGTACTGTATCTGTTTATGTTTGTCTTTCCGATCATTTGGATAATTACATTAGCTGCATAAGTCATTTAATTTTCATGCAATGCATCTCAGTCTGCTTGTAACCTGAACAACAGTGCACCTGTTGTAAACGACAAAAACAACGCAATACCATGTTACATGTAGCCGGTACTACAATGATAGTGAGTTCAATTAGCCCATAGAATTTACACTAAAACATTTCTAAACCGGACGTTATATTTGGTATAGATATCGGTCTTGGAGACAGGTGGCAGCTTAATGCAGGGTGAAAGTCATGCAGAAAGCTCCTCTAGGAGCTTTCTGCGTGACTTTCACCCTGCATTAAGCATCCACCTGCCTTAAAGTATCTAAATTCTTCTCTACTAGAATTCCGGTTTAGAGAGGTTTTACTGTAGTTATTTTGTGTCTTTTCCTTATCACAACAAACTAATCAATTTTAACACAAATATATCATACAGTTTAACTTCAATATCCCGAACTCGGATAACTCGAACTTGAACTTCGGTATAATTCGAAAAAAAAGTTCGGTCCTTCCACAATTTACAACACATACTTTTTTCTGAAAGGTACCACTACGCATACCATGAAACACACGTGACAGCTTAATGCAGGTCTAAAGTAATGCTGAAAGACTTGAACTGAGCTCAGATTGAGCTCGATCAGAAATCGGATAACATGAACTCTGTTATCTCGAAGTAATTTGTATCGTTCCTTTAAGTTCCAAATATCGACGTTTAAACTGTACAAGTAGTTAAGGTATAGCTCGGTAATCTAGTTGGAATGCATATTCTGTTCAGAGTCTACACTGCTTGCCAGTCGTCAAACACGTTCATGAACCTTTTTTGCCCAAAGTGGAGACATTGAACAAGTATAACATGTGCTGTATTAGCCCATTGTCTCTTTTCCCCAATTAACATTAATGCAAGTATAGATCACGTCATGATTATTCATTAACTTAATTTTCATAATTTGATATTTTCAAGGGAAGTTTTGATTTAAACACAATTTCTAGGATACCATCTATATAACTGGTAAAATACGATAAGCAAACAGTGCAGATACTGATCACACAGCTCCTACAGGAGCTGTCTGATCTGGGTGTACTTTGTTTGCAAAGGCGTCAAAACGTTTTATCATTAAGGAAATAGTTAGCTCTTTGAATGATTAATTTTCAAAGTAGAATAAAAATAACGATTCTGTATGAACGTGTATACAGTGAAACCTCTCTCTCTTAAACGGAATTATAGTAGAGTACAATTTAGATACAGTTAAGCAGATGGCTGCTTATTACAGACTGAAAGTCGTGCAGAAAGCTCTTAGGGGAGCTTTCAGCATGACTTTTAACCAGCATTAAGCTCCCACCTGTCTCCGAGGCCGATAGTTATACTAAATTGAACGTTCGGTTTAGAGGGGCTTTACTGTTATTGATAGAAGCTTTTGAATGACATCCTGTGCAGATTTTTTATCATAGTGCTTCTCCAAAAGCCCCCTGATCAATGTACAGTTGAACTTCGATATATCGAACCCGGATAACTCGAACTTCTGGATAACTCGAACTAAAAGTTAGGTTTTTCCAAAAACAAATACAATACAGAACTGTTCTAAATGTATCTCTACACATGTCTAGAAACACATCTGACAGCGTAATGCATGTCGAAAGAAATGCTGAAAGCTCTTACAGGAGCTTTAAGCATTACTTCACACCTGCATTAAACTATGAACTTGAGATATTGGTCAGATTATAAATAGGATGACTCGAACCACTGTTATCTCGAACTATGTTATCTCGAGTTAATTTTAATAGTCCCTAGAAGTTCGAGATATCGAAGTTCAACTGTATACACTGTTTGTCATTCAATGAACCAGTAAAGATTTTACCATGGCTGAAACTGTAGGATCAGGTTTATACAGTAAAACTTCGATTATCCGAACACTAAAATACGTATTATTATCGACCTTTTAGACAGGTGGCAGCTTAATGCATGTGAAATTCATGCAGAAAGCTCCTCTATGAGCTTTCTGCATGACTTTCACCATGCATTAAGCAGCCATCTGCCTAAAAGGGTCTAAATTCTTCATGCCGAAAATTCGAATAATCGAGGTTTTACTGTATATATTAATTGTATAAGCAAATAGAGCAGGGCGTGCTCTGACAACTCCTAGAGGATCTGTCTGATCTGGGTATACACCGTTGGCATTCATCCTTACACGTGTTTCTCAATAGCCTTTTGCCAATATGACGTTTGGAACAATTAATTTTTGAGAAAACAGTGTTGGCCGAAATCAGATGGATCCATAACTCTGGTCTTACAAGTTCATTATGAGTGCCACTTGCTGGGCGGCATTTCCTTATGGTTCTAACCATTCACAGTACGTTTCATAGAAAACTCCAAACTTTGTGTGAGATATACCTTCAGACAGTAGTAAGTTTATAGCAAAGGACCGGAACTATGGTGTTCCAAGATCAAAATAAATGATCCTTGCAGGAGGGCATTTCCTCATGGTATTAAACAAAGTTTCATAGTACAACTCTTCATTTTGTCTGGTATAAGGCTTCGGGCAGACAAAATGTTACGTTTTAGGCTTTCAGCAAATAAAGGGCTATAACTCTGGTGTTTCAAGGTCAATATGATTAATACTAGCAGGGCCTTATTTCCTTATGTCATTTAACATTTACCCAAGGTTTCATAGAAAAACTCCGAAAGTCTCTGGCAAATGGCTCCGGACATACAAAACGTTAAATTGTTTCGCAAACTAAGGGCCAATATCAAACAAAGGTGTTCCATGATCAATATAAATGATACTTGCAAAGCTACATTGCCTTATGCAACTTTAAATTTATACAAAGTTCCATAGAAAACTTTAAACGGACGGACGGACAACGCCATACCTATCCTTCCATTTTCAACGGGGGATAACAAACGGACCAATCCCTGACTTGACGACTTCTGAAGGCGCCTTCTTATCGGAGTCTGGTCCGTTTGCAATGACGTTAAATGCGTATAATATGGAGTAAATTATCCTAAACTGAATGTACATGTACCACCCGATACATGTCTTGTCTTTCATGACGTTTGTTTCTATACTTATGTGGTTTTTTTTATATTTTAGCTACCAACTGCACGTATGGTGGTGAAACCAAAGTCTCTGGTGATAGTTTCAAATCCCTAGATGGTTGTAACACCTGTGGCTGTCATAATGGTTTTATTATGTGTACAGAAATGGCTTGCATCAATCCCACAGATCTTCTCCTGTCATGATTGATGTAAACAACACAGGTAATAAAATAAATAAGCTCAATGTGTATTGTTGTATAAAGGTTACAATTACCCAACTATATTATAATATCGTGAATAGCCTTTATTCGAAAATGGCAGAGCCTACGGTCTGAAAAACCCCCCAAAACAAGCAGGTAGTAAAAATAAACTAAGTTCATTTGTGTTCATATCATATTCCCCATTATTAACGCTCACAAGGAAATAAACTCCCCTTAATTCTGGGGAAAAGTAACACTCAATAGAACGACTAAAACCTGATATAACAACCAAGTAAAGACACATAGGATTTTCAAAAACCGAGAGGTCGCTTAATATAAATTGAAAGCAATGCAAAAAAGACTTCCATGAGCTTTTGGTTTTGCATTGAACGGGAGCGTTTATTAGAGATGATACTTTTTATATACCCGCTCAGTTAAAATGTGAGAGAAAATGTGATATAGTCTACGTAATGCTATTAGCAGAGCTACAGATAAAGGCGCATACCAAAATACTAAAATCGTCATTTATCCAGTCACCAGGCTTCTCTAGTGACATAATAAAGGGGGTGCAAATAAACTTAGGTTTATTAGGTTACTTCCGGTAGTAGAAGGTTTATTAGGTTAGTAGATAGGCGTAATGATTCTATAACCATGGAACTATTTTAATTTTCTGTAAATATGCATAAAAATCATGTTGACGAAATAGATATAACAGAAAATTCACCAAAAGAATTATTCAAATGAGAAAAAATAAAAATAAATGGTTATAGCTGGATTCGAACCGGGTACCTGATCCTACAAAAACCAATACTAATCAATATAGAGACGTCGTCCTTACCGCTTACGCCACTGAGGCCACATACAAAGTGACGTTGATTTATCAGTTTTATTAATTTAATCCACCACTGGCAAAACGCGTTTTTGATAAAATCAAGCCTGGAAGCAAAGATTAACAGATAAATAGTAAATGTTTTCTTTTCACTCTCATGATAATTTGATTGATAAACTCTTACAGAGATGGTGATAGTCAAAGACCTAAATATAGCCTGTTCAGTTCCATCGATTTATGAGTGACGTTAGGCCTATCTAAAATAGAAACCGAGACTACGTAACTCGAATTTGATCAGAGAATAGATAAGCATTTCTGTTTGAAATAACTTATCGACCCTCGATTCAAATCATCTTATTGTTCTAGTGCCGACTAGGTTTATCCGACTCGGAGAGAAAACAGTTGAGGCTCGGCAAAGCCTCGCCTCAATGTTTTCTCCCCTCGTCGGATAAAGGCGTCCCATCTACGGCACTAACCTATTATTCTCTATTTCTCCCCCAAACCCTATACTATGACCACTCTTTAGAATCGTCTCTTCGAGACGACTCTAACGCGTGGCCACAGAATAGGGTTTGGTGGAGAAATAAATGAAATATTATTGAACATGTTTAAATGTACGCATCCTATCTGGAGCTCTGTACTAGGATGTGAACAGTTTAGAGTAACTAATCTGTTTCCTCGTAAGAAATGAAATGGCATCTAGGTATTGCTATTACGGGAAGTGATAGTTTGGAGTAACTTAAGTTCCTTGCACGTTTGCGGTGAAATATCC
This sequence comes from Azorinus chamasolen, assembly GCA_963576725.1. Lineage (NCBI taxonomy): Eukaryota > Metazoa > Mollusca > Bivalvia > Cardiida > Solecurtidae > Azorinus > Azorinus chamasolen. The sequence goes on along the minus strand of OY755246.1, from coordinate 47,857,258 downwards.
TTTAGGCCATTGTGTGAAATAGTTAAAGGGGAAGTCCCTACATTTGACGCGTTTCAAAACACCTAAAATATACAAAACTCATTTGTTTATATGCTATATTGTTTTATTCCGATTAGGATTTAGTTTCGTAACTGTTTGTCCTATTCGCGTTTCTCCGACCACTTCCGAGAAAAGTTATTACGCAAACAACGAAGGGATCGGGTGATTATCGGCAAAACGAGGACGATTTTAACGGAAAAGGCCGATAATATTTTGTTGTAGAACAAAAATTATAAGTATTGATGAAATCGGTTTATTTGCACCACAGGTGCATTTTTCGATATACGTTCAAATTGGCAACCTTCATAATAATGATTGAGCATAACAAATACCAAGTTTTATGATATTATTAAAAATATGCGTTCATTGTAGGGACTTCCCCTTTAAGCATCGTTGAAACTAAAGGCACTATTAGATATCCAAGATTGACTTTAGTACGTTCTGCAGTCATATCCATACATGACTCAACCCCGTTTTAACCTTTATCACACTACGGACGAACCAATGATTGATACGTGTAAATCGGCGTTTCAAAACTGTTTGACACCATGGACATACAGTAAAACCTCTCTATAATGACCACTAAATTGTTTGTGTTAATTAGTTGGTATTTTGGGCAGGTGGTTGCTTAAAGCAAGGTGAAAGTAAGACAGAACGCTCCTGTAGGAGTGTTCTGTTTTACTTTCACTTTGCTTTAAGCATCCACCTACCTTTAACACAAAATATTTGATGTAATTAAGTGGTCGTTATAGAGAGGTTTTACTGTATTAACGAATACATAATATAAAGAAATACAAGAAAAAAACCATTGGAAATTCAAAGGTTTTTTGTTCAACAGTATAATGATTTAAATTCATTCTGCGAGTCATTTAAGATTTCACATACATGTACGACTATTTATGATTTATACTTAAAACGACAAGGTGTATAATAAGTATTATATCAAGCATTTTTCATGGATTGATTTTGCGGACCACTTCCCGATGCATGACCCGTGATGAATAATTTACTGATAAATGACCCACTGGTAAACAAATCGTTGATAAATATATATTATATTATGTCGGTAAGAGATGCAGTAGAACCTCTCTATAGCCACTACTTAACGCTTTCTCTATTTAATATTCATGTAAGAAGTTATGACATCTTGAATATTTATTGGTTGAAGAGTTATAATGTAAACTTTGCAAGGATATGTTTTACTGTAGAATAATATTTATATCATGCCAAAAGCACATGGAGCAGATCTTGGCCAAATCACTCCTAAACTAGCTGATTTTGGTCTATCCTGTTTGCAAATGCATGCAAATGCACTATATGAAGAAAAAGGTAAATGAATAAATATAGGTCATTGTCATCATTACCCATCTGTACTTTAAACAGGCCTGAATTGATCCTCATTCGGGATGTGGTTGCTTAATGCAGAACGAAAGTGATGCAGAAGGCTCTTACAGGAACATTCTAAATAACTTTTACCCTTCATTAAACAACCAACGACTGTTGAACCGCATATGTCACGGATCGAATATGTAACACGGGTGAAACATTCGACCGAATATGTCACACGTGTGATATATTCGGTCGAAAATGACACGCGCATCAAACGAATATGGTACATAAAATGTGATATATTCGTGTGGCTTAAGATTTTATATGCACACCAAAACGAATATGTTACACCCACAAAGTGGACACAAAAAACAAAAATGGCAACGAATTCATCACATTTGTTACTTGTTATCTGTTTTGGAAAAAAAACCAACCAAGTATTGTTTGAGACAATCACATTATATTGAAATCTTATTTATGCCACAAAGTATTTTTGGCTGATCATCATCATCATCATAACCATCACCAGCTCCATCACCTTTATAATCACCTTCATCATTATCATCATCCAGAAAACTTGTATTATTTAAAAGCCAACTAGAACTGTAAGCCACAGGCTAACGAATACCCCCCACCCACCTGTCTGTTTGTCAGAACACCTATCATCAATCTGAACATATGTACATACAGAAACATGAAGAGATTTAAAAACAATACATGCCCCAACTCAATTTATGTAATAAAAATGAAGAATAATTCAGAGAAATAAGACCCTTTCATGAGGTTTTTGTCAAATCCAAAGTTCTAAAGCTAGGTACCTTTTCAGAAAAAACATTAAGTTCAAGGACAATAACTCTGATAAAAATTATTCAACCAGACCGATATTTGAACTTAAGCTGTACCTCATCTAGATTTATTTTTATGTCAAATATGAAGTTAATATCTGCAACCACTTCCAAAGAAAGACCGGAATATTGAAAATTTGACAATTTTTTTCAAGGGCCATAACTCTGGCAAAAATTATTCAACCAGACTGAGATTGGGAATTAAGCTGTAAATCATCTAGAGTTAGCTTTATGCCAAATATAAAGTGAATATCTGCAACCGCTTTCAAAAAACGTCTGGAAAGTCCCAAATTTGAAGAAAAAAATTAAAGTTCAAGGGCAATATCTCTGGAAATAATTATTCAACCGGATTGAGATTGTAACATAAGCTGTAACGTATCTAGATTTAGCTTTGTACTAAATATAGAGTTGATATCTTGAGTCACTTCCATAAAAAGTCCAGAAAACCGGAAAACATTAGTAGGGGACTAAAAAGGGGAGATAACTCCTGAAGTAGTGGTCCGATCATAAGGGAAATATGCGGTGCACAGGTTTATATGGTCATATGGCTATATAATTATGAACTTTCAACAAAATTGAAGCAAAACTGTAGAAGAAGAAGGCCGGACAAAATTGTGTCCACGGACGGACGGGCGGACGGGCAGACGGAAACTTGATTATTCAACTTTGTTTTCTGCTTATGAAGGCAGGTAGAAACAGTGATGTCGCATTAGCCATTAAACAGATAATAAAAGACCAAAAATGGGCAAACGCCTGGCTTCTTTTGCGTACGAGTGGCATTAACTGGTATGATGTTATCGACATGACGTATAAGCGGCAGTGGTATCAAAATGGCAAATGGATGTAATCAAATGAAACTGTTCAAACTATGCTTAAAATAATTATGATAACGTTATTACATGTATATTGAAATAACATGTATGACAATGTCGTTTAATTCCTTGAAATCACTATTCAGAGTTATATCAGTGTCCTGTTTACTTACATATGAGTGCCATTAACTGGTATGTTATCGACATTACATCTTTGCGGCAGTGATATTAAAATGGCAAATAAATGTAGTCACATGAAACTGTACAAATATGCTTAAAATAATTACATGTATGACATCGTTATTCTATAGACATTTCATGTATGACAATGTTGTTTAATTCGTTGAAATCACTGTTCAGAGCTGTATCAGTTTCTTGAGTATCCAAATAACATAATGTCCAAACTTAAATCCCTGAAATGGGATAGATCGAACATATTTTGTATCAGCTTTAGGGTAATTGGGCAGTACCAAAACAGATGTTCAATCGTTTCTTGATTACTTTTACAAAAGGTACAAAGTGGATCGTCCGTGTAATTCATTTTAAAGAGGTATGAATTTACTCCTAAAAGTCTATGAATGACTCGTACTTGAAACCATTGTATTTTTGTATCGGTAGTAATTTTGAATGGTAGCAAAAATATGTTTTTCCATTTTTTATCCGATATATGTGCTGTTAATTTATTATTCCACGTGTATATACATTTTGGCTCAATTTTGTTTCTATTCAAAGCTTCATAAATTCGTTTGGCACCTTTACTGTCTTTAATAATGATATCAATATAAGGCGGTTTATAGGGTTTCCGGAAAAGTTCGGCTTCTTTTAAATTTATATCCAATTTTCTTGCTGTTGCTTTTAATGCACATATAACACCATTATAAGTCAAAAAGTCAGTTTTAAGATTGTATTTTACTCTCAACTGTTCTAAGCCTATAATTGAGGTGTTCTCGTTAAGCAAATCACCAATACAGTATATACCAGCACTAAACCACGATTTTAGGAAAACACTCTGTGACCTAATCAAAACATGTGATTATAGAAAATGGGGTAGTTGACTATACTTTCTTTTCCCATACACTGAGTACACATTAACTTTGCGAATGCTTCAAAAACATGTGCCCAGAATTTATTACTGCATGTAAATGACAATAGTTCAGGATAATGTTTACCACAATTCATTAGTCTTTCTATATCTACATATTTCTTGGCAATTGTTGACCATCTGCTTTCACAATTTACTAATCTTCTTATCCAAGTGATATTTAAAGAATCTATAAAAGCTTTGATATTGAGCATTCTAAGACCGCCTTCTATATAGTCTTTGATTACTATTTCTTTCTTAATCTTGTGAGGGCCATTCCAGATAAAATGGAATAAGGTATTTTCTAGTTTCTTCAAAATTTCATCTGACGGGTTGGGTAATGAAAGAAATAAATGATTTAGCTTTGCAATTATTAAAGTTTTGACAACTGTAATTTTTCCTATGGGAGAAAGAATACGTCTGCTCCACTTTTTAATTGTATCTTCTATCTCTTCAATTTTAGATTTATAATTTAAGTCAATCATTTTAGTAAGGTCGACATGAAAGTCTATGCCTGGCATACTAAACTGTTGATGATTCCATGTTAGTTTCCATTTAGTTTTTATTGTATCTGAGCTATATTTCTTCTTGCCTATCAAGACCACCTTTGTTTTATCAAAATTAACTTTTAAGCCGGATATTGAAGAGAAATTTGAAAGTGCATTCAAAGTTTCATTTAACGATTCACTAGATCCGTCTAAGATCACGCTGGTGTCGTCTGCAAATTGTGACAATTTATATTCTGTATCATTAATGGTAATGCCTCGAATTTTAGGATTTGATCTTAAATGAATAGATAAGATCTCTGCACATAAAATGAAGATGTAACAACTCAAAGGATCACCTTGTCTACAGCCCCTATGGATGTTGAAAAAGTCAGAGAGGAATCCACACTGAGTTACAGTAGAGGTTGCGTCTTTATAGAAAATATTAAACCATCTTTGTATATCATGGCCGAAGTTAAAATGTTTCAGACTTTCATTTACAAATGACCACGAAAGGGAATCAAAAGCTTTTTCAAAATCTATTAAAAGTAAAATCCCAGGTATGTTGTTTTCTTCGGTATAATGAAGTATATCATATATAAGTCTAGTATTTTCCCCAATGAATCGTCCTTTAAGGAAACCAGTTTGATCAGTATGTATTATGTTTGGTAACAACGACTTGAGTCTGTTTGCAATACACCCAGTCCCAATTTTATAAACAGTATTAAGTAATGTGATGGGACGCCAGTTTTTAAGAAAACATTTTGATTTATTTCCTTTTGGAATACATGTAATTAAACCTTGAGTCTGAGTGGTTGCCAAAGCGTTCATACTAAATGCTTCATTAAGAGCTCTGACAACAAAACAACCTATCTTAGTCCAAAATACCTTATAAAAATCTGCACTGAATCCGGAAGTTCCCGGACTACGATTATTTTTCATATTTTTCAAAGTATTAGTTGCTTCGTCCAGAGTGATTTCACCTTCCACGCTTTTTGAATCTTTATCATTTAATCTAGGTATATTTTCATTTTCAAAAAAGACATTTAATTGGTCATTTGTTACTGTTTCATCTTTCGCTTTGTATAAAGTTTCGTAAAAATGTTTTGTTTCAGCTAAAATATCTTGATTGATTAGTAATTTCCGACCCATCCTCTCTTATAATTTTTTGAATTGTCTTTGATATGTTATTGGATTTCTCTAATCCACAAAAATATTTTGTTGGTTTTTCTCCTTCTACACTCCATTTAACTCTCGACCTTATGACTGATCCTATCGTTTTTTCATCGTTAATTGTTTTTAATTCATTGGTTAAAAAAGAATGTTCATCTAACTTGTCTTCAGTTAAATTTTGTTCTAATTCACGAATTTTATTCATTAATTCCATTTCTCTTGATCTTGTTTGCTTCTTTTTATACGAACCATATGATATTGACTTGCCCCTTATCTCCATTAACATAGTGTCCAGAAATAATTGATCACTAATGACAAATTGTATCTCCTGTTTTGGCATATCTTTAATTGATTCTTTATTATAAACTGGCAACGCATATTGTTCTGTTACATCATCTATGTTCTGGTTTATTGTTTGAATGTATTGTAAGTCTTTAAGTAAGGAATTATTGTGTTTCCAAAGTCCTGATCGGTGTTCAATATTGTTAAATTGAGTTTTTGTTGTTTACATGTTTATAATTATAATAATCTAGATCTGGATCTAACACTAAGTTATAATCTCCGCAGATTATATACGACGTATTTCCGATTGTGTCTATGATGTCAAATATGTTATTATAAAAAGAAGGTGAATCACTATTTGGGCCATATATCGACGCTAGAGTAAATCTAACATCTTGTACACTCAAATCCAGTAAAACATAATTTCCATACGGGTCAATTATTTCATTATGAATCTTAAAATCACACTTTCTGAAAAGCACTGCTACACCACGGCTATTTGAAGAATTACAGCTTAGGTAAACTTCAGATCCCCATTCTGTATAAACTGTTTTATATAACTCTTGGGTAAAATGGGTATCTTGTAGACAGAATATATCATATTTTAGGGATTTGAGATGATTAAAAACATTCAACCTTTTCTGTTTACCGTGTAGTCCTCTACAATTAAGCGACAAAATCTTTAGACTTTCCATTTTGGTTTTGTTGAAAGGGGAACCATACTTTTATATGCAGAAAAATAGTTGTTACATTGACCTGGGCAGCAAGATAAACGAAAAAGGCAAAAACATAGAAATACAGGTACAAAATAAACACACACAAACATTTCACCAAAGAAATTCAATGGCAGAAATCGCACATTAAAAAGACATTTGGAAAATTATTCAAAGGTTATAATACAAGTAATTCCCCATCCAATATTCTGTTCGTCTATTTTTCTTAGTGCTGCTGCTTTGCTTGTAGACCATTATGTCTGAAACATATTGGTCTATGAACAAATCAGCATGCTTATCGTGCCCATGAAACAGGTGCACTCCGTAACTTTACGAGGATATGTAGATATGTATGCACATATAATTTCCATTAAAATTATATAATAATAAAGAGTAGACGAGTAGACGAGTAGAATATTACAGTAGACTCTTTGCTTTCTAACAGTTCTAATCACACTAGTTGTGATTGTACATCTAAATGTCCTATAATACTGTTACATTCCAGTACGTGCAGTATGCTGTTGCTGTTATGGTATACATTACATCCTTATTTATACAAAAAGCAATACACGAGAACAAAACAGAACATATATGAGGAGATATATGATCGGAAATATAAATTTAACGTTCAACAATTTTATACAAATAGAGATCGTTAAAATTGCCTCACTGTGAGAAGTAAAACTGTACTGCGATACTATAATAAGAATGTCCGAAGGACCACATGTGCCACCTGCTCGTAGCTTACACAAATACATTCTATACAATAGTGTGAAATCAGAACAAAGGGAAATAACTTTTAAAGTATTGCATACAGAGTGATGGACCTTAGTTACATCAGAGGTCATCACTGAGAGAAAGACACGTTTGAAATTTGAAAGCTCTATAACGATTAGTTATAAACGACAGCAAAACAAATAAAGGTGATCAAAGGGGATAAACCAAAAGGTATTGCATGCAGAATGATGTCCCTTATTTACATCAATGGTTCACAATGAGAGAAAGACGCATGTGAACTTTGAAAGCTCTACAACAACCAGTTTAGAAATAACAGCCAAAAAAGGAAGTGTGACGGACAGACATCACAGACAGACACACAGGCGGACGGACGGACAGACAGACAGACAGACAGACGGACAGACAGACAGACAACGGTAACTTGTCCCTAAGTGACATACTGCCTCTCGGCAGGTGACACAAAAATGGGTACAGTTTGTTTTCTGTATCCCTTATAAAAATGACAGTAATCTTAATTACTAAGATAACACATTTTATAGATTTAACTGCATTCAAATTGCATATCAGATCTATACTGTATCTCTTTAGCTATTACCCCGGTTTAATGAACATATTCTATTAACATCCTGCTAATTAAAGCACCAATTCCATTTTGTCTGAGACATGACGTATAATACTCAACATATGAAATGTCAAACTGAATAAATTCTATCTGAAACGTTACCTCCTATAAACGCTTTTTCACGCAGTTGCAAACAGAGTAGACCCCGATCACTTGATCAGGATATACTCTGTTCGCTTATGGTATAGGATCATCTGGTTACTACAGTTATAAAAGCCTTTTACGCATTCGCAGGCGGAGCAGACCCTAGATCAGACGGCTCCCAAGGAAAGTCGCCTGACCACGGCATGCTCTGTTTGCTCTTGGCATAATACAGATCTGGTTCTACAGTTAAAAAAAACTTTTTACGTATTTTGCAGGCAGAGCAGACCCAGACAAGACGACTGTCAATCGCCCAATAAGGGAATGCTCCGTTTGCTTATGGCATAATGTAGATCTTATTCTACAGTTAAAAGCGAATATTTACGCATTTGCACTACAGAGCAGACCCAGATCAGACAGCTCCCTTATATGCTCTGATTGGTTATGGTACAATACAGGCTTGGTATAGGCCTGTGTCCATATGCCATTCTGTTTAAAAAGGATCTCCATAATATTCATGTTACCATTTCTTTTTTAAATGAGTTTTTTCTTTACCAATAATTTCCTCACACAACACCTTTCCACTTATCTGCAAGCATAGCAAACCCAGATCAGGTCGCCCCATAGGAGCTGGCAGATCAGTGTCTGCCCTGCTTGCTAACGGTATAATACAAACACGAATCTTACATTATAAAAACCTTTTTTATGCATTTGCGAACAGAACAGAGCCAGACCAAGCGGCTCCTATAGGAGACGTATGGTCAGTGTCTGTCTTGTTCGCTTACGATATAAGTTAATCTGGTAATTGCAGTTATAAACGAGTTTTTTACTCTCTCGCTAAACAAAATACATAATAATAACCGGAGTAAAACCAGATCAGACGGTTCCCACTTGAGCTGCCCTACCAGGGTCCACTCTGCTTGCTTATGGAATAAAATAATCTGGTTGTTACCGTTATAAACGTTATTTTACGCAATTGCAAAAAGGGGCAGACCCAGCCCAGACGGCTCCCACGGGAGGCGCCTGATCAGGGTATGCTCTACTTTCTTATATCAAAGTATAGATAAAATTGACCCTAATCTTTTAAAGCATTTTCACGCATTTACAAGCAGAGCAGATCCACATCGGACCACTCCAAGAGTCGCCTGGTCTGCAGATTCTAAGTTTCTGTCTAGGTAAAAAAGTCCTGTGTTCGTATGCCGTTTTGTTTAAAAAAGTATCTAATTAATATTCAAGTGTTCTTAAAAAAGAGTAAATTATTACATCCGCTCCCATATAAATGCCCTTTCACCTTTTAGCAAAAACATTGCAGATCCAGATCAGGCGACCCTATAGGAGCCGCCTGATCAGGGTCTGTCCTGTTTGCTTACAGTACAATAAAGACATGATTCTACAGATCCGGTCTGAGCCAAATTACACTGTGACATATGCCAATATAAAAGATCTAATTAATATTCATTACAGCTTTACATGAGTATGTCCTACGGGGAAAGGGTTAAGTAAGTAAAACCATTAATTTGCTGCATGATTAAAACTGACACCTCCCTTCAAGAATATTACATTATCTAAATAAAAAAAACTTGTATAACTCGTTTTCACTGACGAAAATAATTTTTTTACAAACAGTACAGACCCTAACCAAAGGGCTTCATCGGGAGCTCTTTTGATCTGAGTCTGCGTTGTTCGCATATATCTTTTATCCTCATACATTGAGGGTTAAGAATGCCACATAACTCGGAAATGAATTATCTCCGATTATACTTTGTAAATGCTAACCTGTTTGCATTTGCAAACAGCTTGGAACTAGATCAGACGTTAAAATATCGTAGTTTCAGCAGGTATATTTGTAGTGTTTTAATGTTTAACCCTTTCCTTCATATAAACGTCTTTTCACGCATTTGCAAATAGAGTAGACCCAGGTCAGACGGCTCCTACAGGAGCCGTCTGATCTGGGTCTCCTCTGTTTGCTTATGGTATAATATACATGTAGTTCTGATTCTACAGTTTCAGCCTGAGCCAAAACATCATGTGTACATACTCCATAAAAGTAATTCAGCTAATAAATATTCATGATGTCATTATTTCTTTCGTGAATATTACACAGGGAGAGGATTAGTTTTATAGCACTTTTACACTTCCTCTTTGCACTGACACATTACACGAGTCGCTATATACATGTATTATAAGTATGTTGGTTATCTCACCCGGTCTTTGTCCTATTCTTATCCTAGACACTGAATAGGTTAACACGTATCCTCCTGTAAAGGTGGCGATCTGCTATATATATGCCACGTGCTTCCTATTCATTTAAGCTTTTAAAATACTTTTGACCGAATAGTAAGCCACATGAATCCCGATATAACGCCGAGGTACACCCTGTCTCATCTGGATTCAAGCTAATTGTAAGTGCCTTTTAGGTCAAACTTAGCAGGCGAATAGTTTAGATACGATAAAAGCTAACGTTAAGCTAATTTGTACGACAGACCCCCAGCAAAGCTATTGAAAAAGTGTCCTGATAACGGTTGTAAGTGGACACTTTTGTACGCACGTGATTCTTGTGGTTAAAACATATCTACCTAGGATTTGAATTGGGTGAACCAAGGGGAAAACATTTTGTACTCATTTGTGAAATATTCATTTTTATTCATTTTTAATCAAAATTAAAAGTCTACAATGTACTGTCGTACAAGAAAGATACATGTACTCGTCTTACTACCAAAGTGTCTTCTTACAACCGTTATCAGGACAGTTTGTTCGCATGACCTCAGACAAGTGTCCTCGGCTACGCCTCGGACACGTCTTCGGTCGTGCGAACAAACTGTCCTGATAACGGTTGTAAGAAAACACTTTGGTAGTAAGCCTCGTACTGTATCTATTACATATCACAGGGTCGAATTTATACAGAGACTTAAAACAAAAATGAAGCTGTATGCATTCCTTCTGACGACTGCTGTTGTCTATGGTAAGTTTACTTTTTTCGACATATACAATTAAACCTCTAGTAGAGAAGATTTAATATATTTTAGGCAGGTAGCAGCTTAATGCAGAGTGAAAGTTATGCAAAAAAGCTCATTGAAGAGCTTTCTGCATGTTTTTCACCCTGCATTCAGCTGACTCCAATACAGATATTTCAACTAAATACAACGTATGGGTTAGAGGGGTTTTACTGTACAGTCATGAAAAAAGGCTTACATGTACATGTAATACTGGCCTTAGAACCAGATTGTAGCTTAATGCAGGATGAAAGTGATATATGCAGTAAAACTACAGTGACTCTAAACCGAACACGTAACATATACATAATAACGGTTATTTAAACCAGGTGGTAGTTTAATGCAGGGCGAAGTTATACAGAACGCTCCTATAAGAGCTTTCTGTGTTGTCGGTCTGAGGTAATCAGCATCGGCTCTGTTTGCTTATGAAATAATATAGATATGACTCTACAGTTTCTACTAATACTACAGTTCATGCGTGCATATGCTAATATAAACATTTAGCTAATAAATACTCACTAAACAAATATGTCACTACGTCTTATTTACTGAACGAGGAAAGGGTTAAAGATAACAATGCGTATTCATGAACTGTTCGCTTTATGGAGGTATATACTGTACTACACGTATGTTATACTCCCGTGTCATGTTTGGTTTATTGAGATACCGTACTACACGTATGTTGTACTCCTGTGTCATGTTTGGTTTACTGAGATACCGTACTACACGTATGTTATACTCCCGTATCATGTTTGGTTTATCGTTTAATTGGAGTCTCGTCATTTGTACATTCTGTATGCAACATGAAGGTGACAATTCATTCAAAATCGAAAACGTACAACCGCTTCTATATACAGAGACATAAGCGACTGTTAGTTGTCTCGTGTCATGCCGATCCTTGATTAAATAATGAAAATCAAAATGAAAAGTAGTAAAGCCACATACAAGACGCAACCACCACCAAAACATCGATAGACAGCATGCCACACGCACGCACACACGCACACACATACAAACACACATACAATGTAACCACACCCAAACACACTCACACACACACGAGATGAACACAGAAAACATCATCAAACACACAAGCACCAGAGATAAACATTCCAAAAGCACAAGTACAAAGACATAAGACAAACAAAAGTAAGGGTGACAAAGAGAGTACCGCCTTGGGAACGGTCAGTAGCAAAATCACCACTGGGGGTTTATACCGGTTTACGGACGTCTTAACCTCACACTTATCTCAAAGTCACCCTATTTTAAAAATAGTGTAAATAAAGGTATCCCCGCCGGACTTTCCCACAACATAGAAGACGGTAAGCACATGTCAATATGTAAAAATAACAACTGCGAAAAAACGTCAAATATGTACTCAATGAGTAATACATGAGTCCGGTAAGTTCATCCCGTTTCTGAGTTTAAGAGTATACCATTACAGAGTACTACCCTCAGTTTGTCATCGCGCAAGCAAAGATGGAAGCGTAGCTACCGACTGTATAAGGGTCAATAACCAAACATGCAGTGCGTTGCAATATAATGCGGTCATCACCTTTCTTCTTAAATGTTTTAACGCGTTTTATAAACAAATGATGAAAATGGATATGACCCCGAGTATTCCTAAGTTTGTAGATAACATATTAAAATTCTGGGTGAGAAATGCCTTGTTGCAGTAACGTCCGTAGTTCGCAATTATATTTACTAATGAGTAGTAAATTTCGGTAATAAAATTTAGAAAACGTTTTCCGAAGTTTGTGATAACTGTAACTGTGCTTAAGAAGTTTGTCAGTTATAACTAAAGTACGACTGTTAAAACCTTCTAGCAAAGAACAGACTCAGGAAAACCGAAATAGATGAGAAATATAAACCACATAAGATGTACATGTATAACGGGGGACATCGATAATTAACACTTTTAAAATTAAAATCTTCCATTTTATCGTATATTTTGGACGAAACTTTATCATTTGCAATGAAAAGATTCAAATCTTAAAAGAAAGCCATAATGTCAGATTGATTCGCAGTGTTAAAAGACATTAAATTGAAAAAAATCATAGTTTCAAAATAAGGATTATCCGAATTCAAAGTATATTGAAATTTTATTAAAAGTATTACCAATATCGGCATGTGTACATGTATCAGGTTTCAAGCTTGGCATAAAATCCCTCTAACTGCAATACAAAAACAAATCTGCAACAAGAGGGACACACTTTGTACTCCTGGGTATACCAACAACTTGACGATATATTGTATCCCCATAACGCACACATATATTATCTAAAAGAAAGGTAAGAGATCTACAAACACCAAGACTCGTCCACATTGTGTAATGTTCAACTTCTAATTTCGAAAAGAATGAACGTTGAACATTACAAGCAATGAAATTTAATTTTCTCTGGTAAACGTTTTTTCTATTACTTTAATCAATGTATCCTTTATAGGATGGTGAGGTTGAGTAGTAAATAGTCTAGAAAAATCATATGAGCTCAGTGAAGAACTTTTATACTGTTCATTTTCAAGTTATTTAAAACATCATTAGAATTTATTATGGACCAAAAACATTTATACCAGAAATTGTTATATATAAAAAACATTAATAACAGAATTTCCATATATCTAAGAAACGTAGTGGGAGGCAGAAGTTCAGGGATCTTGACAACTTGCATAACTCTTGAAACAATCTTGCATAACTCTTGAAACAATCTTATAAAAATGTTTTGCATAACTCTTGAACGGATGGATTGATTAAAATTCTATGACATGATTCCCTAGAGATGCTAATGATTCACATATCGGCTAAATAGAATAATTCTAGTTCGAAAAATGTTTTATAATCGTTGTTTAAACAATTTAAACCAGTATACTTAAATTGATTTTAATTGTCGGTAGTTCGATGGTTTGTCGATTTACTTTGAAACATAATCCAATAATTTCAAACTTGGTTTAGAAAAAGATGTCTTTTGGTAGCATTGAATACGAATTCCGATGGCACGTGCTGAATCTCGCTACCTTTATCGAATTAGAGTTTGCTTTTACTTTTGAGGGAGGTAACCAGGACAATTAACTGAACCATTTATCAAACTATCATGCCCTTTGCCCTACTCCTGCATGTTTGCTTTTAAGGGAGGTAACCAGTACAAGTAACTGAATCATTTATCGAACTGTTATCACCCGTGCTCTGCTCCAATCCTTTGCTAATGTTGCAGCTATCAAACCCAGGGCAAAAGTGATACAGAACGCTACTATATGCCTGTAATTCTGTCCTGCATTAAAGGAGGAAGTCTCTACAATGAACGCATATGTTCGATGATATTATAAAACTTTGATTTTTTATGTTCAAGCATTATTATGAAAATTGTCAATTGGAACTCATATCGAACATGTCCCTCTGATACAAAATAACCGTTTCAATTTATACTTATATTTTGGCTTTACAATAAAATAGTAATGGCATTGTTCGAACACACTCTCTTACATCCGGTTACATTACATAATTATACTTCTGTAGTTGGCTCAGAAAGTAGTCCGAAATAAAACTAACTCCAGTACAAAACAGAAAGTAAATTGCTTTGTGTGTTTCTTTGACATTTCAACGGAAGAAAAAGAAGGCTGAGATTTCCCATAAGTTGTGTGTCCTTTCGGGTTATATCAGAATTCCAGTGCCCTTATAAGAAGTTCGGAATATATAATCTGTAGAAACTTTTTTCGAAATATTGAGCAGACACCGTTTATATTTGTGCAATACTCGATGCGTAAAGCGGCTAGAAAATAGGTCATCAAATATTCTCTGAAATTAAACTGTATTACCAGTTTTATGATAAAATAAAAGCTATTTATTCTTGATTCAGGCTAGTTTGATATAAACTATCGACTCAGATAACCATAAAACACAACCTATTGGTTTTGCCAAGATTCTTGGCATGAACCCATCGCAGAGGTGTATGTTAGAGTAACGAACGACAACTCTGCAAGGAGATTGGTTCGAACAGTTAACACAACTAAAACACGAGCAGAATATATAATAATACATTGCTGACTGATGTTCTTGCGATATACTTCTTTTCAGCATATAAACAAATGGTTTTATGTAATTCTTAGGCGTTTCTAAACCACGCTTCAAGTAGAGACTCGCATTAAGCTACTTTAAAGCTAAAAAAAAAAGCTTTGAAAGCTAAAGCTAGTTTTTTAAACTACTTTTTACTTTATTGAAAACTCCAGAATTGAGTGGTCGTACTAGCGAGACGTCACTGTACTATATATATTAACAGAGTATAGATATAATTTAGAGTAGTCAGACAGCTGCATCTGAGTTGCGGACAGTTATGTATCCGTTTTGTTGCTTGTGTATGAAGTATGGTCATTTGAAATAAAATTGAGAGTTTAATACTACAGTGTAAACATGGTGACATGTAATGAAAGAAAATGACTCAGGGACTTATGGTCTGAACATCCAGGGGTATGATAACAATGATTATGGCAAGGTATAACTATCAAGAATCGGAAATATACGATAACAGTAATTTGGTGGTTGAGATTTTGATGTGTATTCCACCACTTTATTCCTTGATAAAATTAATAGTTTGTCTATACCTAGTATCACAAGAAGACAACATTAATTATCAAATTGAAGACCTTCTGCTCTATACCTGCTTGAATTTTGAAGTGCGTGAAATAAAGAATATTTCGTTATGTCATACGTCTCTGTGATGTTTGTCATATCTTAGAGTTTGTGGGATAATACCCCTGCAGAATAGGCATGGTATTGTCAAACGTCAAATCTGGAAGGGTCCATTTGAAAACGCAGAGTTTCATGTGTGAAAATACAAGATATGTATTTCTTTCAGCATTGAACGACTGTGATTACAATGGAAGCGTCTATCAAAGTGGCGACAGGTTCAAGGACTCAGGGGCTTGTAATTATTGTTCTTACCATAACGGGACCGTGTTGTGTACTTTGATGCTTTGTTTTTGAAAAGGTAAGTCACACTGCAGTAAAATTAAAAACTTTATTGCAAAAAAACTACAGAATCAGATCTATAGTTAATCTTTAACCCATTTTGCTCCCACGATCTCATATATGGGGTGTAGGCAAACAGTGTAGACTCTGATCAGACGCCGCATCATGCGGCGTCTGGTTAGAGTATACACTGTTTGCTGATAGGAATTTCAATATAAAACAAAACGCAATTGAACAAATAGGTTATGCACCCCTTAGATAAAAATGGACTAACCAAATATATAAACATGGAAGAATCCACTTGGAGCAAATGGGTTAATATACAAACAGAGCAGACCCTGATATGGGTATATACTACACGTATTTGCAAATGACAGTACACCTGTATACATACGAAAAAAAACCTTTGGCGACGTGTCGTTTGGAACAATTATTTGTGAAGCAAAATTTAATGCTGCTTCCCAAATAAGATGGATTATTCTGAAAACACCTGATCTGTTTTCACTCTTATTGCAAATGACAATAAACCTGTTTCCCAATTCATAGGGTTACATGTAAGTTTCAATTTCCCGAATCTCTCAAAGGAGCCAATGCAGCTCCCGTGTTATGTAAGATTCCCAACCAATATTCACCATAATAAAACGAGAAAAAAAACTATACACCGCTATAGAACGTTCATATATGTCGATGCATGACTATCGAAATGTAGCGTTTCGAGAGTTGCGTATAATGGACTCGTCTAATAGGATCTATACTATTTGCAACATATACAGTATAAACACTATGCAAGTAATTTTAACAAGTGCATCGGTTGTGGATGCCAACGCTCGTCTGTTCGATTGTAGTCCTGGTGACGATGAACAAGTGTGTAAAGTTTCATAAGATTTGCATGAATTCGTACTTAAGGAAAACTACAAAAATACCGAATATTCCCAACCTTATGGGCTAACCGTGATTAAAATGAACCCAACTTGTTAAAATAACATTAAATACTGTTACATGTTAATATCCGCCAATGAGGCTAAACACCAAGTTAGGCTTCTCTTCTCTTGTCACACATTTAATACACAGGTATGAATAAAAGTTGATTGAAAGCAAATCTTATACAGAAAGTTCCCACAACGTTGATCAAATCTATGTAATACCAAAAACAAAGAGATCATATCCTATAAAGTAGTCATCTGTTATGGATCGTGCGTGCGTGCGTGCGTGCGTGCGCGCGCGCGCGCGCGCGTGTGTGTGTGTGTGTGTGTGTGTGTGTGTGTGTGTGTGTGTGTGTGTGTGTGTGTGTGTGTGTGGCGGTGTATTTGGTCCGGAAACATAATAGAGCGGAATTTTGCTACTTTCAGGCAAGTGGCTGTTTAATGCAATGTGAAAGTCATACAGAAGACTCCTAGAGGACTGTCACCCTGCATTAAGCTGCAACCTGTCTCAAAGACCGATATTTATACTAAATTGAAATTCCGGTTTAGAGAGGTTTTACTGTATAGTTTGTATAGCATGCATCGACAAACGATAATAAATATTTCAAGTTCTACTTTTGAGTAAATCCTGGTACAGTAAAACCCCGCTAATGCGATCACCTAAAACAGGTTTAATTCTGGGTGCTAGATGCAGGTGGTAGCTTAATGTCCTGCATTAAGCAACCACCTGCTTATACAGACACTCATGTTTATTCATTAAGTGGTCGCATTAGAAGGGTTCTACTGTATATTATTCTCACGCATACAGGGATGCTTAGAACTGCAAAGAGAGATGACCCAGACCATAAGTCCCCTGTTTGTCATTTAGAGCTAAGAGATAGAAATGGATTTGTATACAAACGAAAAATCCTTTTGATTTCCCCGACCCTGATTCGCGATCAGAGACAGTAAAGTCCCTTTAAACCAGACGTTAATCGGTCCTAGAGACAGATTACAGCTTAAGGCAGGATGAAAGTAAATGCAGAAAGATCCTCTATGAGTTTTCTACATGACTTTCACTCTGCAAGTCTACAAAATTTTAATATCTAAATTCTTCTCTACTAGATACATTTGTATTAATATGTGGTTTTAAATTATATACAGTAAACCCCCTCTTTACGGGGCGTTACATTTACTACAAATATATGTCTTTGAAACACGTGGTAGTTGAATGCAGGGCTTTAGAAGCTTTCTTATGCATTTACTCTGCATTAAGCATCCACCTGCCTAAAAGCATCAAATATCTTCTCAACTAGGCATATACTGTACACTACCGGTATATACAGTAAAACTTCTCTAAACAGGATGTTATTGTTAAGTACAAATATCGGTCTTTGTGACAGATGGTAGCTTAATGCAGGATGAAAGAGTCATGCAGAAATCTACTAGGGGACATTTACCCCGCATTAAGCAGCCACCTACCTATTAGCATCTAAATTCGTCTGTGTTATGTGTGTAATATAAACAATTAAATCCTTTTAAACGCACATGACGTTTAATGCAGGGTGAAGTCAATGCAGAAAGATCCTCTAGGAGTTTTCTGCAAGACTTTCGACCTGCATTAAGCAGCTTCCTATCTTAATGTATCTACATGTACATTCTTCTCGGCTAAGCATGTAGTGTAGAATATACATGTATACAGTATATCCCCTCTGAACCGGGCGTTTAATTTAGTACAAATACCATTATTTTGGAGCTTTCTTTATAACTTCCAACCTACATTTAGCAGCCACCTACCCAAAAGTATCTCAATTTTCTCTACAATAAACAATTTACACTAAAAACAGTAAAATCTCTCTAAAACGGGCGTGAAATCTAGCAAAACTATCGGTCTTATCGAAAGATTGCATTTCAATGCAGGGCTTTAGGAACAATCTACATAACGTTTACCCTGCATTAAGCAACCACCTGCCTCAAAATATCTATGTTTCACTGCTATGCATGTGGTGTACAATATATACAGTGAACCCCCTCTAAACCTGACATTAAGTTTAGTATAAATATCAGTATTGGGGACAGGTGGCACCTTAATGCAGAGTTAAATACACCTGATTAAAGCTCCTAGAGGAGCTTTCTGCATGATATTCATCCAGCATTAAGTATCCACTTGTCAAAATTATACGGTTTAGAGGGAGTTTAATGCACATTTAGCCCATTCAGTATGAAACGGTAGAATTCGAGAGAGTTTTTTGATTGACAGACAGTACGGACTCTGGTCAGAGGGCTCCTCTCGGATCACTCGGATCTGGGTTTACACTGTTTGCAAATGCCAGTAGACTCATATAACACATTCAAAGGTGTGATTCGCAGAATGTGGTGCTTTATTAAATTTTGTAAGATAATTTTTATTATTATTGATTTTCACACATATTGTTTATCTTTCCATGAGATTATATCGAGTCAGTTAATATGGTGATATGACCGAAGGAAATAATGGTTCATTTCAGGTACATTTCTGAATAAACACGCGATGTTACTTTTTGCAAATATGCGGTACAGCGTATATTGTGGAAAGAAATATAGAATATAATGTATATTCTTTTAACCATTTGCTCTAATAATATCCATGTAAGAAACATGAGACACAGTAGAATCGCATCTATATCATAAACAAACAGCAGACCCTGGTCAGATCGCACAAACAGGAGACGGTTGAACCGGGTCTGCTTTGTTCGCAAAGGTGTAGAAATGCGTATTTATGCAGTAAAGGCTGTAGATATGGTACATACATGCACGCGCTAGAGAGAGAATAGAGAGAGAGAGGGAGAGAGAGAGAGAGAGAGAGAGAGAGAGAGAGAGAGAGAGAGAGAGACAGAGACAGAGACAGAGACAGAGACAGAGACAGAGACAGAGACAGACAGAGAGACAGAGAGACAGAGAGACAGAGACAGAGAGAGAGAGAGAGAGACAGAGACAGAGAGACAGAGAGAGAGAGAGAGAGAGAGAGACAGACAGAGAGAGACAGAGAGAGAGACAGAGAGAGACAGAGAGAGACAGAGACAGAGACAGAGACAGAGACAGACAGACAGACAGACAGACAAAGAGAGACAGAGAGAGACAGAGACAGAGAGACGGAGACAGAGACAGAGACAGAGACAGAGAGACAGAGAGACAGACAGACAGACAGACAAACAGACAGACAGAGACATAGAGTGAGACAGAGAGACAGAGAGAGACAGACAGACATACAGAGAGGAGAGACAGAGAGTCAGAGAGAGAGACAGAGAGAGACAGAGAGTCACAGAGTCACAGAGAGCGGAGAGCGAGAGCCACGGATTTGCGGCTTGTTTGCTTGTATCGGTTTAACATCGCTTTACAGTATTTCAGTCATATTGCGACATCCAGGTATTTACATCACCATGGTAATTACTATTAATTATGAACATTAATCATTTACTTTATAGTGTTACACGAAACAAGTGATTCGATAAGTATGCCAAATAGTATAGATATTCTATAAGCACTTAGGGCAGACTCTGACCAGACGGGTCCTACATGTATATCAGTCATCCGATCTGGGTCCTATCGGTTTGAAAATGTTTCAAAAGCTATATCTTTGGAGTACAGGGTTAATGATAGTGCTGTAACATTTCATTCATTCGTTTCATTATCATCACAATTATTTCACATCTTTAACATGGACACTTACATGGACTGTGAATTGATTTTGGTTTTATTATTGTACCATGCATCTCAACAGACGGATCCTATAGGGGCCATCTGAGCTGGGTCTTATCTGTTTGAAAATGTGTAACATTTGAAAATATGTAAAAAATTGAAAATGTGTAAAAATCCATGGTTCATGCTTATAAATTATTTAGTTGAGTCTGAGTTTGTTCTCTAAGGCTCAAATCTGACCAATCAAAAGCTTGAGAACTCAAATCTGACCAATCAAAAACTTGAGAACGAACTCAGACTCAACTAAAAAGCTTTATAAGCATGGACCCTTATCTATGGAGTAAATGGTCAATGATAGTACTGTATCATTTCATTCATTCATCGTTTCATTATCATCACAATTATATGGACATTACATGGACTTTGGTTTGATTTTTTAAAAAAGAAAACTAATCTGATACACCAAATCAGTGAAATCACCAAAAGAGTGTAAGTCTGAGAAACCTTCAGTTATGCTGAGCAAATGCCAGGGCATTGGTTTCCTGCATTTAAATGATTATTATACACAGCAGAACCTCCTCTAATGCGTCCACTTAAAGAATAATCATAGCTGTCTTTATAAGCAGGTGGTTGCTTAATACAGGACGAACGTTAAGCAGAAAGCTCCTATAGGAGCCTTTGTATTAACATTCTCCCTGCATTAAGCTACCACCTGCATATACCACCCAGAAGTGTGTCGATTTTGGTGATCACATTAGAGGGGTTTTACTGTATCACTGATTTCATTCAACCGAATTTATTTCTTATTTACCCTTTACTTGATGAACAGTAATGTAGCTATGAATATTTTATCATGGCATAATTTCTAATTACATGTATTCAGATAGACAAACGTGGGCAAGTGATGGAGACCCAGAACAAACTGGTCCGGAATACCTTTTATCAAGGTCCACATTATTTGATAGTACAACAGCACACCTTTAAACGGGACGTTCAATTTAGTATAATTATCTGCATTGAATATTCAGTAAACCCCTCTAAACCGGACGCTCAATTTAGTATAAATATTGGTCTTGGTGACAGGTGGCAGCTTAATGCAGGGTGAAAGTCATGCAGAAAGTTCCCCTAGCAGCTTTCTGCATGACTTTCACCCTGCATTAAGCAGCCACCTACCTAAAAGTATCTATTTTTTTCTTTCAGAATTCCGGTTTAGAGAGGTTTACTGGATATGAATACATGGATAGTGACTATGGCAGAAACTGTAGAATGACTAAGTCTATTCATTCCACAAGCAATCAGAGCAGAACCTGATCAGACACCTCATACAGAAGCTTTATTATCTGGATAGACTCCGCGTGTTTGCAGTTGTTTTACCACTCGTGTAAGAGAATGGTTGGTGTGGCACTAAATATGACTAAAGACAAATTGTCGTTGAACATACAGTAAAACTCTCGATTATTTGAACACTAAAATACATACTATTATCGACAAGTGACAGCTTAATGCATAGTGAAAGTCATGCAGAAAGCTACTCTAGGAGCTTTTTGAATGACTTTCAATATGCATGAAACCTCCACCTGCCTAAGAGGGTCTAAATTCGTCTATACAGAAAATTCGAATAATCGAGGTTTTACTGTACTTGCTTTAGTTTGAAGGCTGAAAATAGAGGACAAACGTGTTATGCTGAATCTATTGTTCTTTATTTTGTTTAATACAAATATGTTAACATCAAATTAAAATATATTTAAACACACCCACATGAGCGAATACCTATGCAAACAGTTTGGATCCACATGAGACTCCGAGATACTAACGAGGATCCAAACTGACACCCTGGCTGCATTTTGGCAGACAAATTGATTATAGCATGAATTTTGATAATTTGGGTGAAAAATTCTGCTAAAATAATATGATTTTCTCAGCAGGCTAAAGGTTAAAGAAATCATAAATCTCTGTAAATGAGTATTACATGTATCTTGACACTAGTGTTCTTTATACTAGATGAGTCGATACAAATTTGACTTCAACTAAACTCATCCTCATAGGGATGACTCAAAAGAGTGAGGTTAATATATGAACTCATTATAGATCTGATTACTATTACAGTGGTTAAACTGAATATAATAAAAAAAAAAATAATTATAATAATTCATCAATGCTTAGTAGTATACAGTGAATCCCTCTGATACGACCATTTAACTCTTCTCTTGCTGAATTTTAAAATACATTTCTCCTTCTTTACACATGCTCTCTTGTATAATTACATATATCTTCACTGTGTACAAGTATTTCGCAGTGCAACCACTGCTGTGGAGTGCACTGGTTGCACAATCAATTTGTAAATAGTGCAGACCCTGGTGAGACAGCTCCTGCAGGAGCAGTCTAATCTGGGTCTTCACTATTTACAGGTAGGTATATTGACGAGAATAGCAAGCGAAGGGTTAAAATGATATATTAATGAGGGCTAAAATAGAAAGTTCCATCAATTTATGTTATTCCTGCACGCATTAAGCAGCGACCTGCTTTTAAAGACTGAGTAAATACAGTAGAACATGTCTTAATCGGCCAACATATAGGTATAATTATGGGTCTGTGGTAGTTTAATGCAAATCTAAAGCAATGCAGAAAGCTCATATAGGAGCTTTCTGCAATACTTTTGCCTGTATTTAGCAACTACTTGCTTTTTATGTTCAATAAATGAATGACCAGTTAAGATAGGTTATATTGTAAATCATCCAAAAAGCAGGTTCTTCCTCGAAGTTTGATATCACGATTTACCATTTTCCTGATAAACAAACCTTTTATCTTAACAGATTAGACCCCGATAAAACGGGTCTTGTATAGAAGTCGTCTGATTAGGGCCTTTTCTGCTTATTGGATTATAAAGATTTAAATACAGTTTCTGCCTTGGACAAATATACTATGTTCATATGCCACTATATAAAAATACTAACCAATATTCATGATCTCATTATTTCTTACATGAGTATTCATCAGATAATGACAATGATAACAATGATATTATCTACACATTTCTTGGAAATCTATTCCGGAAGTTATTTTCGTTCTGAATTAACCCATTTGCGCCCAGTGGATTCTTCAATGTTTATATACAAATTTAGGATTAGTTCATTTTTTTTATCTAAGGGATACCTGGCCTAAATTTTCCATTTCGTTTTTTATATTGAAATTCCTATCAGCAAACAGTGCAGACTGTTCAGACGCCGAATTATGCGGTGTGTGATCCGAGTCTACACTGTTTGCCTATGTCCCATATATGGGATCGTAGGCACAAGTGGGTTAAGCTACCACATATCAGGAATTAACCATTTACTCCATACAATTATGCGCCTCTGTAAGCAGAAATTACCTAAATCTGATATCTATTGTAGGAGTTGTTGATCAGGGTATGCCTCATTTCCTTATGGAATAAGGTATATCAATCCTATTCTATTTTGTCAGGGCCAAAACATTTAACACAATAATCATTCACATTCAGTTAATATTAAGAAATTATTTCTTAAATGAATACTCGTCAAATTAAGATTGAGTGGTCATTTAAGACAGTGTTATCTGTACTATCCCTTCACTTGTCGAACATCCATGTATCGACTCAAATATCAGTTGACCATTTCCCTTCAGAATATTCATGTACGGAGTTAGTGAGTGAGTTGGTATGGAATAATCACACCATTGGTGTTAATAAGCTGAATTTTTATGGGTGGCATATGCACACAGGATGTTTTAGTATTGGAAGAAACTGTAGTGTCAGATCTAAAAATTATTTCACAAACAGACAGAGCAGATGTTGATCAGTTGGCTTCTGTATACAGAAACCGTCAGACATAGGTCTACTCTTTTTGCAAATGCTTGAAGTGTTATATGGAGGAAAGGGTTAAGCAAAATCTTTATCAATTTAACCCTTTCACTGATGACTATTTATGTAACAAATAATACCTGTATGAAACTTCATTCATAGTACAATTATTAGAGAGTGTGGTTATAAGAGATTACGTATGCACAATGGTTTGGCATAACATGAATTTGATTCAACTCGAAAATTTTGCTTTCAAATGTAAACGCATTTGTTGAACCTGCCAATATACCTTCCTTTTAGTTCTTGCCAAAGGGAATACTTCTTGCTGAATAAACACAAATATCCCCAATTGCAATTAAGCCCCATAACCGCGTCAAGGTAGGAGGTAAATATGGGGTGGCCACTTTTCCTTTTTCTAAAAAAAGAACACAGAAAATTTACAGAAAAAAAGTGTTGCCCGAAGGGAAAAGATATAAAGAACCAATTAAATGGGTGACTTGTCAAAACGCTTAATCCTCTCTGAAACTACAAGTACATGTCTAAATGCCAAAACGTCTATCTACAGCTGAGAGATCAAGCAATAGCCTTATGCATCTGTCCATTAAAGAAGGTTTAAATACAGTCAAATAAAAATGCAAGCGCCCTGTGAGCTTGCTAGATCAGTCAATTGCCCTTAATATAAACTCTCTGAGCATTTGACGGATCAGAAAAGTATCCCCTGGCAGAGATCAAATAATGAAGTTTGCTATCTACTAAAAGAGGACTCGGTTCCAGGACAGGCTATGGTGGTTGAAATGCCGGGTTGCAGTTTGCTTCTTGCTCACAGACGGTTAAATCATGACAGACTAAGGTGTTTATAGTTCAGTTTGCTACTCAAGTAACGTAAGAGAAGTAAAATGAGGCAAAATGTTCACCAGCAATATCGAGGTAAAAGAAAATTGATTCCTAGTAGTCCCTAATGTCCTATATGAAATCCTAACGCTGAGCAAGCAACCTCAAAAGTGCTGGTACACGACTGCCTAGAATACAGATAAGCTGTATTTATTTTATGTCAAAGATGCAGTTTCATTTGTACTGTAGACCCACCAAGACACCTGAAGAAATCTACCAAAATACTAAACTATCTAGGCTACAAAACGATATATGAAAGTCCGAGCCAAAAATGTAACATCACTGACTTGTCTATGATGTCACATTGGAACGAGAAACGACCAAAGCACCTATAAGGTGCTTGGTGGGATATAAATATATACATGTATATATGAAAACAACGTTAAACTTTAAACCAGAACAAAAATACTGCACTATATCAACTATAGACTGCTGAAATTAAAACCACCTATAAGCAAAAAGTAGACTGCATCCCAGGACATCAAACACTGTAGTATTTCCGGAAATCGAACCCTCTGCCAGTAGATGTAAAAGACGGACGGTAGGCTAAGAAATACTCATTGAGCTTTAACCTTAACCCAATCTAAACGTGTGTGCAAGTAGGGCGATATTAGAAACAGACATTTTTATGATATCGATCCCACATTAGACCATGACACACACTGTACCAATAAAACATAAATCCCATTGACTGATCGGGATGAGAATAAATATGGACAGATGCTTTCAATATCTCAAACCTTAGGGCAACAAAACTAGCGAAGTAGCTATAAAAATAAAATTGTTCGCAGAAAAAGGAAAATTGGCCATTAGAATGAACGTATCGTGCATTTCTAAGTATTTGGTGACAGTATAGACCCAGAACAAATTCCTCTCTGTTCTAAGTGAGGCATTTGGATTGGATCGCCACTGCCTGAACAAGACGTCACAGCATCCTCGAGTCCTTGCAGCTTTCTCGTCCCATTATCTTCTTTTTCGCCCCTTCGTCGCCAATGTTATTCCGCTAAGTCGCGGTTGGTTCCTCCGTCGTCTTGTGGTTGCTGGCCTCTTCATTCGTCCTTGATGTTCCAATGCAGCTACCCTACTTCTTCGGACCCGCCCACTCGGCCCAATGGGAACTATCCGTGAAGATAGTCGTCGTGGAAGACTCTATAACGCCTTGCAGCCAGTCAGGGGTTGGGGACTTCGACGTCATAGAGCTGAATAGTCTGCCTTGGTCCACCGTCGTCTCGTCATCTGGTCTCTCTGGTGTCATCGTGGTCCTGTCATCTTGGGTTCCATCTGTTCTGCAACAAAACTAAATACAAAAGAAGGTTAAGGCTGAAAAGAATTTATGGATTAGAACATATATAACAACACTAACAACAATACATATACAAGAACACTCAAAATACAATTGCAAAACAAAACTAGCTATAGAAATACTAATAACAACCATACATGTAATTAGAAAAAAATTAGATCAACTTCTAAACGCGAGCGATATGGTACCACAAACAAAAAATAAACATATGAAACACTCTAAACCCATATATATCAGTAAACTAAATACAACAGAAGGTCAAGGCTGAAAAGAATTTATGGATTAGAACATATATAACAACAATACATATACAAGAACACTCAAAATACGAATATCAATAATATCACAACAAAACTAAACTAGCAATACAAATATTAACAATCACGCCGAGAAAAAACAACCGAGTTGACCGACCAGCTTCTAAACGCGCGCGATTCGGTATTACATACAAAAACTAAACATATCAAACAATCTTAATCTATCAACAGCTAAAAATGATTGGGGTTAGAACAAATATAACAACATCAACATTATTACAAATACAAGAATACTCAAAATATAATGAAAACAACGATAACAATATTAATAATATCACAACAAAACTAAACTAGCAATACAAATATTAACAATCACGACGAGAAAAAACAACCGAGTTGACCGACCAGCTTCTAAACGCGCGCGATTCGGTATAACATACAAACATATCAAACAATTTTAATCTATCACCAAGTAAACTATAAACAAACCTAATTAACCTGAACCCTGTGTGCACACTTCAAACCTAGACCATGTTGTTCTCCTGTGTAGTTGTGGCCTCATGTCGTCGCAGCTCCCGGTGTTGGTCCTTGTCGTAGTTCCTCTTCGTCACCCGCCATGGCGACCCATAAGGGTCCCATACAACACTAGTACCACGCCGTAGACGCTAAATTTGAATAAAAACAATAACATGAAAATGTATATCTCTATACCAATGTATATTGGGCGAAAACCAAAGAAAAAAAATCAGTGAAGCAACATAGTTCGTCTTGTTTAATGCGGAGCGAAAGTAGTGAAGACAGTGGCTAAGGGAGATTTCTGCATGTCTTTCATCCTGCGCTAAACTAAATCCAGATTTAAACATATTTTGAACCATTTTGAAGAGGTTTTTGCTGCTGTTTAACCCATTACATCATAGGTTTTTTAAGATATAGCATCTTTGAATAAATCTACCGAACAGGAGAATTAAATAGAATAAATGAAAATTTTAGAAGTTTGAAACCATTGTGACAAATAGAACACTTGCTCCTATAGGAACAAATGCTCTATTTATCACAATGGTTTCTCAAAGTGAATTTTACAGCGTCGCCCAAATCGTCAATATGAGGGAATGGGTTAAATGCATTCGGTATTTGATTAAAAAAATAGCGGAACAGCAATTTTTCACAATATAATGATGCTAGCATTTAAAACATGGTAGCTTACCCAGAAGCCCAATACATAATGTCATGGACTCCAATCTCCAGCATTCTGTCATTCAACCCGGAGGAGTCAGACTGTTCATACCTAAAACAAAGAAAAAGATGGCTAGTACAACTGGAATCCAACCCTGCAATATGTAATATACATCACAAAATGTTGGTCTTAAAAATGGCGAACAATTGTTTAAAACTGTAACGGTTAGGCTACCGTTAACCTTTTCACTGTTCTAGGTTTATTCCAAATTGTGATACCTCCTGATTATTCATGGCCAAAATAGTTGAAATAAAATATGGGAGGTGGAAGGTAGTGGCCATTATAGTAAGTAAATGGACAGGCATTTCAAATTCCATTAGTAAACGGAGCGGACGCTGATCAGACGGCTCCTCTAGGATCCGTCTGATCTGGGTCTACTTTGCTTGCATATGCGTGAAAACGCGTTTATATGAAGGAAAGGGTTAACTGAACAGTTTGAGTGCTAAACGGTATGGATCCTGACCAGTCGCAGAATAATTCGGTCTCCCATCGGAATTTGCATATGTATATACATGTACATCACTTGATATCAAACTTTATTTTGTTACATGTAAACGCTACTTTATGCTATCAATTTTGTTTTCTTTTCACTCTCATACTCTCTTGCTCCCTTCTCTTGCTGAATTTTTTAAATACATTTCCCCCTCTTTACCCATGCACTGTTGTATAATTACATATATATATATATATTCACTGTGTACACGTATTTCGCTGTGCAATTACTGCTGTGGAGTGCACTGGTTTGCACAATCAAATTGTAAATAGTGCAGACCCTGATGGGACAGCTCCTGCAGGAGCTGTCTCATATGGGTCTTCACAATTTACAGGTAGGTATATTGACGTTAATAGCAAGCGAAGGGTTAATAACTTATCAAGTCACGACTAAGCACTGACTTGCCGAGGACATTACACACGACGATGTATGAACAATTTGTCCACCAGGAGGGACCAGGTTGTGCCAATACCTAGAATAATAACGTTAAAGTTGTAAAATATCCGTAATAGTAGTTTAATTGTACATGCACTTCGCGGTTACATCATCGGTGTCAAACAGTTTGTGTCGTATTGAGAATATGCGTCTCTATCTAGATTCAAATGCCTTTCAAAAGTAATTATGAATGTCCGGACATTGTGCTCAGTATTGATCAGTAGCCAGTTTTAGCATTTAGATATTTTCACTGTAGACAGTATATCCGGTGAACTTAATTAAATAAAAATGAAACAATGGTATTATATGTATGGATAAACTTATCACGTACGACACATTTTTCATTCAATTGCGAGACCATTATTTTATGTATGTATAATTCATATGCATTTTTTAATTTATCGATTAAAAGTTTCCATTGGTAGCGACATCGAACCGGTTGTGTGATACACATGTGTATACAAATGCTGAAAAGCACGCAGGACCCAGCCGAGTTGAAAACACTAGTATTGAGCACTTTATAAACTAAATCTACAGCATTTCATATTCGGAAATAAATATTCATGTGCCTGATATGATAACAGTAAAACCATTTAAAATAAGTGAAAACTAACTACATCAGATTTCTCCTTAAACAATTTTCAAAACTTTTTTCGTCTCAGTTCAGCAGATTCCACGTGTATATACAGTGAAACCTCTCTAAACCGGACGTTAAATTTTGTATAAATATCAGTCTTGGTGGTAGCTTTATGCAGGGTGAAAGCAATGCAGAAAGCTTCTGTTGGAGCTTTCTGCATTACTTTCACACTGAATTAAGCAGCCACCTGCTTAAAAGTATCTAAATTCTGCTTTACTAGAATTCCGGTTTAGAGGGGTTTTACTGTACTTCGCAAAGTAATTTCGATACCGCTACCTGTGTATTGATAGTTCGATACCGAATCCTGTGTATTTATCTGCAAAGTTTTACGTCCATTACGATGAAGCTCTGTATTTCAAGGACTATGGTATCACGTTTCAACCCTTTCCTTCATGAATATGCATGTAAGATGTAACAAATAATGGTACTATGGATATGAATCCGAAGAATTTCTATACGTGTATAGTGGCATACAAACGCAGGACAATTTGGTCATGACAGAAACTGTAGCATGTGAGATCTATATAATTCCATAAGTAAACGGAACAGACACTGGTCAGACGGTCCCTAGAGCTTGACTTCTTGTACAATGTATCATCTACCTTTGACCGGAGGTCTATAATTTTTACTCGTTTATACACATGTGAATTGTAAAGGTTCAACCTAGTTACAGAATTCATGGGTAAACCGAATAACAGAGGACGTATTTATCCTTTACTTAATAAAGACGCGTGCTTACGTATATTCCACCAGGAAGCTGTCTATCAGGGTCTGTTCTAGTTGCTAATGGAATATGAATTAGTAGAATGTCTATACCTCAAACGGCATACAATTGCAGGCAATTTTGATCATGACAGAAACTAGTAATTCCATAAGCAAACAGAGCAGGCCCTGATAAGAAAGCTCCTACAGGGACCGTCTGATCCGTGTATACTTTGTCGCCAAAGATGCCAAATGCATGATCCCTATGATGTAAAGGTTGACACGAATCATCTAACATCTAACGCGTATTCAAATCTTAACCCTTCGCTTGCTATTCACGTCAATATACCTACCTGTAAATAGTGAAGACCCAGATGAGACAGCTCCTGTAGGAGCTGTCTCATCAGGGTTTGCACTATTTACAAATTGATTGTGCAACCAGTGCACTCAACAGCAGTGATTGCACAGCGGAATATGTGTGCACAGTGAAGATATATGTAATTATACAACAGGACATGGGTAAAGAAGGAGAAATGTATTTTAAAATTCAGCAAGAGAAGGGTTCAAATTAAATAAGCATTCCTTGAATATTAATGTAAGACGTAATGGCATCAATAATATTAATTAAGATACATTTGTAACCAGGTGTTCTTATACAGAAACATACACGCTCAGACCCGGGATCGAACCCGGGTCGCCAGGTTCTTAGTCATACACTCTACCACGTCGCCATAAAAACGTGCTTGTACAGAAAGGCCGTGCAAGTTATGATAAACCTACACACCGTGACACATTTTTATACCGGCATGTGCACACAGAAAGTTTTGGCAAAGGCAGAAACTGTAGAATCAGATCAATATTACATAATCAAACAGAGCAGATCCTGATAACTCCTACTGGAACCATCTGGTCACGGTCTACTCTGTTTACAAAGGCGTTAAAGACGTAACTAATGGATTGAAGCCATAATACTCAAATTGGACACATGCAAACAAATTATGAATCGGAAGTGATTGACACGAAGCCTATGGAACAAATGCTCTAATTATCACAAGGGTTTCTAAATGCGACCTTTACAGAGTCGCAAAAATGCGTCACTAGGTGTAATGTCTTAAATGGATGAAGATTAATCCTTTACCTCAAAGAGACAAACATTTGACACCTCCAAACACAGGGTAGACACTCCAGCAGGAGCCGCCTGTTCGTGTTAGCTTATCCAGTAATATAGTTTTTACAGTTTATTTAAAAACAATGTAATGACAATATCCTGGAATAACCCCCCCCCCCCACACACACACACACACACACACACACACACGCCTCCACTGTTATTTCAATATTCCGGAATTAATACATATATAAATTAAAAAAAATTATCGAGGAAGAAGCAAGGGTAATCCGATTCATTCCATTAAAGACGGATGGAGAGAGTGTGTCACTATTCCTTGATATTGCCGTCTTGAGTTCATATGCCATTAATATTTAGGACGACATTATTTCTTAACCCTTTACTCCATAAATACGCATTTTAACGCCTTGGCAAGAAGAGTAGACCTCGTTCAGACGGTTCCTATAGAAACCGTCTGATTAGTGTCTGCTCTGTTTGCTTGTGATATAAATAAAATATTCTACAGTTTCTGTCATGGCCAAATTTTCACGTACTTTTACAGTGCTCCCTCCCTACAACGGCCCTCTCAATAACGATTCCCTCCTTACAACAACATATGTCACTGTTTCCGAAACAACAAGGCCCCAGAAACAACCTTTTTTCATTGTATTTCTTTATAACTTTGTGGCGATTCTAAAGAGTGGTCACAACATAGGATTTGTTTGAGGCATAACGGTTTTAGTTCTCGAAATACACCTTATCTGGGGATCTGCAAACAAGCTAATTATGTTTGATTTTCACTCCCTATAACAACTCCCTCTGAACAACACATACAATATTCGTACCCAAAAGGGTGTCGTTGTAGAGAGGGGGCACTGTTTAACAATTAATGTAATAAATATTCATGCTGTCAACTTATTACATGAATAGGCATGGGTTAATAAATATTCAAGGGGTAGAGGACCAAGTAAATCACAACACCAAAACCTAAAATCACTTCAAACTCCACCATGGAGCAAACTCCTAGACCACAGTTAGTTGTCAAACAATGTGAAAAGAAACAGGTAACAAATGATAATACTCACTGGCCTGTGTACTCTAGCCAGACTCCTCAATTTCACAAACATAGCCAGACTCCTCAATTTCACAAACACAGAAACACTTGCAGCAGTCATCTACGAAGTTTGGTGAACGAATGATGTCGTTGTAGTTTTCTTTTGTCATTATCCACACCTGTGAGATTTTTGCTGGAAAGCGTGCAAATACGAGTTGAATAGCCAACAACTCGCGATATTTTCGATTCAGCCAATGATTGAAGTTCAATTGGACCATGTATAAATCTGATCTTAGAAAATTGCTCCCCATATGATAGATCTCAAATAAGATGATTACTGAAACGTTTGTATCCAGATTATAAGTGTACCTCAAATTCAGTTTTTTAAACATTGAGTTTAACAAATCTACTTGAATATGTAGATCGATGCTACTATTTGAATAGATACATGTAATTTGATTATGATAAATCAGGTGTTTGATTAGGATCAAAACCGTTTTTACTCCGGGTCAAAACCGCTTTGTACTCTATTTGAGTTAAGCTCCAGTCTAACATCATAGCATGTGTGTTTCAATCATTGTACCCTGGCGAAGAAATGCGAAGAGTGTTTGGATCCAGACAGGATCATCAGGATCCAAGGCATGTTAACTGAATAGAAGAAAAGTAAATCTTGAGAATTGTAGAAGACGATAATTCTCAGACAACACAATTACTTATCGTAAGCGAGTTAATAGTTATATTTATATATTTCAAGAAACCGTTGTCAATACATGTGCCATTTACTACTTTCGAGGAAAATGAAAACGCATTATCTGAATCCAAAATAGTTTCTCTCTCTCTCTCTCTCTCTCCCTCTCTCTCTCTCTCTCACTGTCTCTCACCGTGTATAACTGTTTGTATCTCTCCTGCCCCTCTCTCTCTCTTTCCACATCTCTCTCTCTCTTCCATTAGACAATCAATGATTTCTCAATGCTTTCTCGTCCACATTTCCACTACTGCTTCAACTCTGTAATGTTATTATTCAGTACATGTACTTTCTTTCCCAATAATATGCAGAACATATATATTTTCATATCTCCACCTAACCCGTAACTCATTAAAATTGTCACTTTTTTAGACAACTCCGGGCGTGGTGGAAACACGAGAGAAATGTTTCGTTAACGCGTTTTATATATAGACGTAAAATGGTCGATCTATCATTTTAGTCAAACTGTAATACAGTAGAATCCTCCTTAAGCGGTCATTCATTTATTGAACACAAGAGTCTCAAAACTCAGGTGGTTGCTTTATGTAGGACACACGTATTGCAGAAAGCTCCTGTAGGAATTCTCTGCATTACTTTTCACCTGCATTAAGTTACCACATACCTTACAGACCCATAAATAGACCTCTTTTTGATGGCGGCGTAAGGCAAATTCTACTGTACTGGTCAAAGTGTCAGCTGGATATAGAGATCAGACATAGTTTGTCAAAGTCAATTCAATCAATTTTTTATTGCATTAAACATAATACAAAGTCGTACATGCAGGTTGTCAGCTGGATATAGGGATAACATGTCATGTATCAAGATTAACTCTTTCCTTCATATAAACGTTTTTCACGCATTTACAAACAGAGTAGACCCAGACCCGATGGCACCTGTAGGATCGGTATCTGATCTGTTTGCTGATTGAATTTGTACGGTTTGTTTACTTTCTAAATTGGCTTCAATGCTCTACCTATAGTATTTGTTATAGTGTCACCCGTACTAAAAGGGCCAGCCAGTTTGACTAATGAAACACCTTATTCTCTTTCGCAATACCACCTAAGTCTTCGCCTTAATGTTAGGTACCAGGCAGACAGACAATCGTAATCATTCTTTTCTTAGATAGCGGATATATCTAAACAAACCCATGTCGGGGCTCTTAGTCGACCACCTAAATACATGTACTAGTCTCTAGGTGGATGTCACGGACATGTGTGTGTGTGTGTGTGCGTGCGTGCGTGCGTGCTTGCGTGTGTGTGTATGTATGTTTGTAAGGGGGGGGGGGGGGGGTAGGGGACTAACGATCAAATCAACCAGAACCTTAAATAATAACCATTTAATGAATAAATATAGGATTTACAAAGTATAGGTGGTAGCTTCAGACTGAAAGCAATGCAGAGAGCTGACGAACGACACCTTAAAATATCGCAGAACAAGCGGAAAATTATATAATGATTTCCTCGTTACATATGATTTCCGTGTAACCATGAACTGTTTTTATGTAGAAAATCTGTTCTATTGATGAAACTGTCTACGTTAGTGCAACCAAACAACAAAACGGGTACTACATGTACAACTGAAAACAGCCATCAACTGTTTTCCATTTTCCAATTTCAGACGTGTCTTGATTTAACCCATTACCCCATATGCTATTTTTAGATACAAGCTCTTTGAATAAATCTACCGAAAAGGAGCATTAGCTAGAGAAAAGGAAAATTTTTAGAATTTTGTAGTTTGAAACCGTTGTGATAAATAGAGCATTTGCTCCTATAGGAGCAAATGCTCTATTTATCACAATGGTTTCACAAAGTGACTTTTACAGAGTCGCCAAAAGTCGTCCTTATCAGGGAAGGGGTTAAGCGGACGATGTGTCTCGCCTGGGACCACGGTCTGATACGTTCGTTTCTGGTCCATTCTGATACAGTAGAACCTATATTAAGCGAGTATTCATTTGTTGAACAGAGTGCTTTAATGCAAGGCAACACTAATGTAGATATTTCTAATAGAATATTTATGTATTACGTTGGGCCTGCATTGTGATTCCATCTGTATCAAAGACCCAGCTTTAGAGCTCTGTTTAATGGTTGCTTAAGATATTTCCGGCTGAATCATTTGTAAATGCGGAATACAACGTGTTATTCACAGCTTGTCAGTCGCCACGTTTGGTTTTACTTTCTATGAGCGCATACGTTACAAGGTATAGCAGCTAATTTGTATTACGCCGACGCCCTGTCAAACCAGGGGTTCCTGGGGAAAATCCCGTTCATATCTTCGAAAATGAAATGTTTTTTTTATCGAGTGTCGCAACATGTTTGCTAGTATTTTAAAGCCACCTTTGCACAAAATCTATCTTTGCAAATGTTCATAAAGAACATGATGCTAAACTATAATGAGACGTCATTACACGTATATACTTGTACATATAAATGGGAATTAATGAATGATTAAGATTCGGCAATGAAAGGCATTCAGTTTCATTTTGAGACACACAGTGAGGCATTTATAATATGTACATTATAATAAACAATATGTTACATACTTTACATGCACCAAAAATACTACAATATAAAACGCAATACAGAGCAACAGCTAAGTGTTCGTACTCCAGTACTAAAATCGTCATTTCTCCACCAAACCCTATGTTGTGACCACTCTTTATAATCGTCTCGAAGGGTGGTCACAATAGATAGTTAAGTGGAGAAATAATGAAGTCATTCTTGAACATGTTTAAATTCAAGCATCTTATCTTGACATTTAGAGTTAATCGGCTCCTCATCTTGATCAAACTGTGTGCAAATTAACAATCAAAATTAAGAATTCGCCATTAGTAGACAAGAGTTTAAATACAACGAGTCGAACAAAGAGGAAATGTCACTTTGGTTTGTGTGTTTTCATCGGGGTTTTACATCGCTTAAACTGATTTCGTTCATATCGCGACATCCAGCCGATTACAGGCGGGGACAAACCCCAGACAATTTATTTTTGCACGAAACACGTGCATTGTTTCGTGCACCTACGAACACCCGTGTATAACTACCGACATACTGTAAACCAGCTGAAAGGCTACCTGGCATGAACAATCTGAAAATCTAGGTCGGGATTCGAACCACAACGTTGACAGACTAAGAGATTGTCAGCCAAAGACACCGTAACCACTAGACCACAGGTGAGGGTTTATATGCAGTACTAGAATCACCACTGAGTTGTGTCTAATGGAGGTTAATGCTAGTTTACAAAACAAGTATGTGACCTATTGCAAGCTACGGGTCAATATTTTGGAACATTTGTAATACAGTAAAACTTCGATTATCCGAACACTAAAATACGTATTATTATCGATCTTTAAGACAGGTGGCAGCTTAATGCATGGTGAAAGTCATGCAGAAAGCTCCTCTAGGAGCTTTCAGCATGACTTTCACCATGCATTAAGCAGCCACCTGCCTAAAAGGGTCTAAATTCTTATATACCGAAAATTCGAATAATCGAGGTTTTACTGTAGTTTGGATCAAGATTTGAGGCCGATTAACTAGGTGTCTTAGTAGCATCAAAACTGATGTCATATTGATTATGTCATTGCAAATGGAAGCGAGTCTGTAAATCTGCAACGCAAGTAATTTACATTTCTTCTTTATTACAGGCGAATCCTTAATTACCTCCTTAAACAGTATGGATCCATATTTGACTCCCAATAAACCGGCGTCTTATCAGGATCCAAACTGTTTGTCTCTTTGATTCCGTCTTTGAAATTGAGAGAATGTCTGTTTGTGAATTTAAAACTGCTGGGCCCATGCTTATAAAACTTTTAGTTGAGTCTAAGTTCGTTCTCAAGTTTTTGATTGGTCAGATTTGAGCCTCTGGCTCAAATCTGACCAATCAAAAGCTTGAGAACGCAAATCTGACCAATCAAAAGCCTGAGAACGAAACTGAAGTTAACCTCTTGCTGCTACTTGCTAATCCTTACTGACATTTACCAACAGTTTGGATCTAGATAAGACGTCTCATCAATATCCTAGCTGTTTGCTTTGTTTGATGTTCTGATTACGTCTTTGGAAATGGAAGAACAACTGGTAGAAAATCATTTAACACTTTCTATGTTACAGAAATCCTTACTTGCCATTGCAAAGAGTTTCGATCCAAACGATGCACCAAGTAACATGGCGTCTCATCAGGATCCAAACTGTTTGAGAATGAAGCTGTGTCTGCATTTAAATTTGAAGACATTGACTTTCGACGAAATACTCGCCCTGAAGATGCAAGGTTAACTTCCCAGTCCAGCAGTGCGGATAGATCCTGCAAAGTTCTTAAAGATCTGACATGTCTTGCAATTGGTCTACACCGTTTGCAATATCTCGAAAATCTCTACGGAGCGGCTTATGTCTTGTATGAGGACTAATCAGAATTTCACGTGAAAGTCTTCATAATCAACAGCTTTTCTATCCTTCGATCTAAGCGTAGAAATACGGTCCCTGTCTTTAGTTACATTTCCGTTTTCCTTGTCGTCACCTTTGGTCAGTGCTGGTGGTAAGTCCACATTCTCATAACTCTCCATCTTTTGCAAGTTATGTGATTTTGCTTTATTGTGGACAGGCTCACTTATTCCATTTTGTTCATCCAATTTGTCATCGGTCCCATTTAATTCCATTGTAACTACATCAGGTGGAACTTCTTCATACATGGACCCATGTGCTATTACATTAGATTCACATTTATTGTCTTCATTGCTGTTTATGCTTTTCACAACTTCATCAGTTGGACATTCCTCATACAAAACCTCACTTACTCGGTTGCTGGAACCATTGTCAAATAATGGACTGTCATATTCCTGATTGTCCAGGTCATTTACTAAATCATTGCCTGAACAATTATCATTTGTTGACATACTTTGATTTGATTCTGTCGGCGTGTTCTGTTTTGTTTCTGCCACGTTATAAATATCAGTTACAAACCTTAAACGGCTATCATTTTGATTTTGAAACTCAAAATTGTCATAGGAATCAGAATCGTTCGCCTCTTCCATGCTTAATTGTTTAATTTGTGCAAAGGTAGAGTATTGATCTGGAAAGTTCTTTTTCTTCACACTTGTTCCTGCCCGATCAACAATATCATATTCAACTTCGTCTGTAGTCTCGGCTTTCTTGACGTCTTCAAACGTATCATAAGTATTGTCTGACTTCGGTAATGCATTGTTATATCGAATATCGCACCTGTCATAAACGTCATCGATATGAACAACTTCCTCTGCCACGTTATTGGTCGCTCTGACACTTTTTGCAGCTTTTGGTTTCTGTGGCGCTTCACCATCAACGCCTGTGTAGTACTCATCATCGATTGTTTTGTTTTCACTGTCTTCCACCAATTCTTTAGACTGTCGTTCATTATTTGTAGGCTTGGTCGTGTGTTGTATATCATTAGCAACGTCTGCATAATGTTCATCATCGCTTAATTCGTACTCTGCTTCTATTTTGTGGACATCTGTCTGTTGAAACGTTGTACCAGTTACTTGTCCGTTTGCGGATGATGAGACTGCTGTTTCGTCGTGTTCATGTGTAGTTTCCTTATTCGTTAGTTCATCCCTATTTTCAAGGGACATATTACCCAACTTGTGAGTTGCAACCACACTTGCAATACTTTTCTTTCTACAGTGACCATGGTGTATATCCGTATCAACATCCTTCGTTAGTGTCTCATTTTCATCTGAAAATGCAAGTAAATGCAAAAGTCATGCAGGAAACACCACATACAAAACAGACAGTCGCATGAGCAACACCATGACAAAACACAACAACAAATGTATATGTCTATCAAAAGACGAAAAGAGACGAACAAAGATATACCAAACACAAATTAGTACAGTGCTCCCTCCGTACAACGGCCCTCTCAATAACGATTCCCTCCTTACAACAACGCATGCCACTGTTTCCGAAACAACAAGGCTCCAGAAACAACTTTTTCCATCGTATTTTCTTTATGCTTCCATCAAACCCTATGTTGTGACCTATGAGTGGTCACAACTTAGGGTTTGATTGAGGCATTACGGTTTTAGTTCTCGAAATACACCTTATCTGAGGATCTGCAAACATGTTAATTATGTTTGATTTTCACTCCCTATAACAACTCCCTCTGAACAACACATACAATCTCCGTATCCCAAAGGGTGTCGTTGTAGAGAGGGAGCACTGTATGGGGTACCGCCTCAGAATGGTCAGTGACAAGTGTCACTTAGGGTTTAAACCTTTTTAGGGGCGCCCAACCTCACATCTTTTCCGTTTCCACAACAAAAGATAAACAGTGTAAATGAACATATCAATTCTCCGACTAATCTACGACAACCGCGATGGCAAATATCGTGGTAAATTACATGTAAAAATATTTATTTGAAACAAACTGGATCCACATATCGCTAGTGTACTCAGTGATTCGAGCTAACATCAGAGTGAATGTAGAATAGTAATAAACGGTACGGGAAAACGGAGACCGTACACGTATCTGACGTCCACCTTCCTGTCTTTAGTAGAGGTACACATAATTATATTATTCATATATTTGCAATAGTAATATAAAATTATTATGTTCATTCATTCGATATATCAATATTCGTGTGCAAAGTAATGACTTTATCAATATAAATGAGTTGACTGTGTATAACGGCAATGCGTATAAAGGAACTTTTGGCCATGGCAACAAGTGTATACCGACATTTATATGGTTCCACAAGGACCATTGTAGACTCTGATTAGACGGCTTCTGCATGGGCCATCTGATCCGTGTCTATCATGTTTGCAAAGACGTTAACATGCGTAACGGTGGAGTAAAGGGGAAACTATTTACGTCTTGTTCTCAAGCTTTTGATTGGTCAGATTTGAGCCAAAGAACGAACTCAGACTCAACTAAGTAGTGTTGCAGTTTTAATTACTACTCATGAACAGACTCAATAAAACCGAGTCTGCAATTTTCTCATTTTGCATTTTTACTTTTGCTTTCGAGGGATCAACCATTTTCAGAATATATGTACTTCACAACAGCAGGTGTTAAGTGCTTGTGTGGCGGTTGTAAAAAGTCTCCTTGTACTTCATTCTCAGTGTTTTATATTTTCTGGTCCTTCGGGATCATTAGTTTTGATGTTATTTGTTTTGGAAATTGAATACTGCTTAAGCCGGTGCTAGGGGCGTGAATAGTGTTGCAGTTTTAATTACTACTCATGAACAGACTGAATAAAACCTGCAATTTTCTCATTTTGCATTTTTACTTTTGCTTTCGAGGGATCACCCATTTTCAGATTATAAGCATGGATACAGGATAACTAATATACATTCAATGTAAATTACTGACAAACGTGTAGACATAGCTTTCTCGGGGGAGACAGAGTGAGCATCAATTCAATAATTACATTCAATAATATTAACAATACGTAATTTGGAAGTATTTGTTTGTTGAATACAAAACGTATATGCTTGTCTACTTTGAGCATACTAAAGACAAATCGTAAATAAAATGCGAAACCATTTGATATATCTCCAACGTATTTATCATTTCCGTTTTTTCAATTCATTACTTCGTACACAGAACAGTCACAGATTAGAAGGCTCCTACAGGATTTGCAGGGTCTGCTCTGTTTGTGAATGAAATCATAATATATCTGAAACTACAGTTTCTACCAATATCAAACATTAATGTGTACATATGCTATTATAAAACTATAGCTAATAATTATTGATGATGTCATTATTTCTTACAGGAATATCAAACAGGGAAAGGTTTAACATGAGTAAATGAGTAAATTTTCAACCACAGATGCATTATAAAAATGTATTAACCTATTTCCTCATATTGACGCCTTTTGACGCCACTTGAAAAGTCACTGTTTGAAACAATTGTGATAAATAGAACATTTGCTTCACAGGAGCAAATGCTCTATTTATCACAATGGTTTCTAAGCTACACAATTCTAAAACGTTCCTTTTTTCTAGTTAATGCCCCTTATCAGTAGACTTAATCAAAGAGGTTGGATCTAAAAATAGTCTATGAGGTAACGGGTTAACACATTACCTCAAATATACCTCTTTTGTTGGCGACTTTGCAAATACAGTAGATCCAGATCAGACAGTTCATGTTAGAGCCGTCTGATTAGGGTCTGCTATGTTTGCTTATGAAATCAATAGAGCTGGTTTTACAGTTTCTGACATTGCTAAAACATTCAGTCTCCATATACCACAATACAATAATCAGTTTTATGCTCATACACTGATTACTTTCTTACATCAATATTCATACGGTAATGGGTAAAACAAAACATCATTCAATAAAGGGCTCACCGTACAACTTGTTTGTTGTGGATTTACTGAGTGGCGTCATTTCGAGCACCACAGTTTTCTCTCTGGAAAAAAAAGAAATTGCAAATAGATTAGACCCTGATCAGAGGTATGCTATAGGAATCGTCTGATCAGGGTCTGTGTTTGTTTATGGAATAATACATATCTGATTCTACAGTATCTGGTCAGGCAAAAAGGTCATGACTTTTTGTGTTAGTATGCCATTTTAAAAACAAACATGATGTCATCACTTCTTTCATCAATATTCATGGAATAAAGGGTTAAGATCAAATGCAACGCCTTTGATGAAACGCCTGATCAAGTTTAATACTACTTGAGATATTAACAAATAAACTAGAACTAACACTAAAGCTGATTAATACCCCCGCACGGTAGCTTTGTTTGCAAATGTCATATTAAGGAAGGAGTTCGCGACACCTACCTACTTCCCATGTTTCATGTAAAAATGACATACTCAAAGTTCAAAGGAAGACCATTCTACAATGTCTAGCGGTAATCACATGAAATTACGTCTGACACATGGCTTGCACATTTACCATTCGTAGTTATTATCTATACGAACTATAAATTCAATAACGTTTAAACTGAAGGAGGAGTTTTCGACACCATCTAGCCACGTTCAAATGCGGACGGACGGACCACCCGAGCGACCAACCGCCCGTCCGACCGACCGATCAGCCAACCGACCGCCAGAGAGGGCGATTCCAGTATACCCCCTCAGACAAGAATGCGGGGGGGAGTATAATATCGATATATTATAATGAATAGAAACATTTCAGTTAACCGTGTCTAGAACGTGGGCTATACTGTTTGCAACGCAATAATACACAGTGAAAAGCTCAATCAGGAAAAATGCAAATGCTAATTGGCTTGAAGAAAGAGGAAAGGAAATATACATTCTGACTGTGAAGCACTCTCTTTTTTAAGGTATCAAAAGGCGTCTATGTGGAGTAAAGCATTAACATATTCCCTTATAGGCTATTTTTAGACACAACCGCTTTGAATAATTCTACCAAGAAGGAACATTTACTACAGAAAAGGAAACTCTTTAGAAGTGTATAGTTTTAAAACCATTGTGATAAATAGAGCACACTGGTTTCAAGAAGTGACTTTTACACAGACACTAAAGGGCGTCAATATGAGGGAATGGTTTAAAGCTATAGAAATAGATATATGTTACTTCGTAAGAAAATAGCATATACATGTATCATGATCATACGGCTCCTGTAGGATTCGTCTTATTTGGGTCAACTTTGTTTGCTAAGGTGACAAAACGAGTCTCTGAGAAGTAGCCATACCATGAATATCAATTTTGCAGTTCACTTTTAACCCTTCGCTTGCTGAATTTTAAAATACATTTCTCCTTCTTTACCTATGCCCTGTCGTATAATTACATACATCTTCACTGGGTGCAAGTATTTCGCTGTGCAATCACTGCTGTGGAGTGCACTGGTTGCACAATCAACTTGTAAATAGTGCAGACCCAGATGAGACAGCTCCTGCTGGAGCTGTCTCATCTGGGTCTGCGCTATTTACTATTGACTTCACTATTGACGTGAATAGCAAGCGAAGGATTAAAACAACTTGACCCTGGAATAGTATTGCATGTTATATCCAATCCTGCTAAATGCGATCTGAATTGCATTTTGCTGACTTCTTAGACCAAAACGAGACTCGGAGTACGAGTTGGAAGTGTGTAAACATTACAACACGTCGGAGTTTCACTTTTTCAAAACTGGCCCCGAGGTTATAAAACGTTTTGAATGATTCTGGAATCATACTCACTCATCTGACCAATCAGATACTTATTATCTCAGACCCTAAATCGGCAATTTTATAACCTTTGGCCCCGATGTCGCCAGAAATCGACTCACATGACTCGCCGCAGCGGGCGAAACAGATAACAGCTGCACAACTCAGCTTATGTCTGAGAGAGGAAATTGAAGGAAATTGTAGATGACAATGGTTTGCAGACAAAAACAAATCGGCACCAAAAGAGTTAAACAGTAATGATGTTTTAACATTTCCATGTTCAATGTTCATGTTAAGAAATAATTAAATCACGATTATCATTTAGCTTAATTGTTATAGTGTTAACCTTTCAAGGAACTTTTTGCTTTGACAAAAACTGTATATCTATGTCATGTCCTATAGGAGCCGTCTGATCTGGATCTACTCTGTTTGCAAATGCGTGAAAGGGTGAGTATATAATGGAAAGGGTTAATTACAACATAAGTGCTTGTAACAAGTTGCATAGCTACAACACAAACATGTAAATTACATAACAAAACATGAAATTAAACTAAACCGGTCTTAGAATCTATGTGGCGCTTGTTTTTCAGGATTCTTGACCCGTTCCAAATCCGGATCTTAGTGAATCATAGTCACGTATTTTGAATTTTATTTTGAATCGTGAATTCTCTCCTCCTACTGACGCATTTTGACGCTTCTGTTAAAGTCATTTTTGAAACCATTGTGATATTGGTTTAAAATCTTCACAATTCTAAACTGAATGGGTTCATGAACTCGTTCAACATGTATTTTTAAATAATATAATGTAAAAACAGATTTTGCAGACGTGACCTTTATAGATTTAATTATGATGAAGAAAGATTGTGTCTACATGGGTTTTACTTATCACCCTTTCGGAATACTATGGGG
The DNA here is from genome assembly GCA_963576725.1 of Azorinus chamasolen. Lineage (NCBI taxonomy): Eukaryota > Metazoa > Mollusca > Bivalvia > Cardiida > Solecurtidae > Azorinus > Azorinus chamasolen. The sequence goes on along the minus strand of OY755246.1, from coordinate 47,812,858 downwards.
CATAAAAATAGGTAATTTACAACAGAATATGCATATTCCAACCACCAGTCCTAGGCGGCCATTAAAAAGATGTCTAATTATTGTTTTTTAAGACAGGTGTTAGCTTAATGCAAAACAATGTAATACAGAAAGCTCCTGTTGGAGTATGCCATGCATTAAGAAACCACCTGATGTTAAGACTCCTATATTCAATAAATGAATAAGATTATTCTGTATAAGGGTATGTCCTGAATAAGGATTTTCTGTAAATATTAATTGGGGTTCTGTGGAAGCAAGTAATTAGCTAATGCAGAACCAGCGTACTGCAAAAAGCTTTCTGCATAACATTCGTTCTGCATTGAGCTACCGTTAAGAATCATAGCATTAAACATATGCTGGATGTAGAAAGGTCACAATGTATAGCAAATGCTCTCCATGCGCTGTCTATGATCAAAGCCGTTGTTACAACTCCAGGGATTCCTAGGAGTCTGCACTGTTTACATCTCATAAGGTCCCCTTTACAATACAATTTTATTTCGAAACAAACACCAAAGGAATAAGAGTGAATTAATTGTAGTACAGACCTGCCCTTTGCATTTCTCTTTTTCATAGTCCACAAGAACAACATTACGGCTGTTATGAATATGACCGCCCCTCCCCCAGCAGCGATCATAATGATGTACCGAATCGGGAACGAACCACTCGGTGAGATGATTGGATCAGCTACAAATGATGCAATATAAATCGAATTAAATCAACACTTTCGGTGTCAAATTTCTAATTGTCGTTTGCAATCTAACAATATGTGCATTCCCTGAACAGACACCGCCTTGAAAAGGCGGTGTCTGATCTGTGACTGCACTATTTGTCGTGGTGCATTTTTGCGACCTTGGCGGTGAAAGGGTTAATTTTCCATTTTCAAATATGAGTCAGAAAAAAAACTGATGTCAATAGAAAATGTTCAACATACCAATGTTTGAACAGACATTATAATTACTTTGTCTAATACTGATGTGTACGGCATGGAATAAACAAAGAACAGTCGTGATCTACTCATCATTGTACGGCATTAATTGTCCTATTCAGTATCTTGGGCCAATAAAGTTTATGCGCCATGGCTCGGAAAGAGAATGACTCTGACATGTTATGTGGGCACTCGTCACCAGGATAAATAAAGCATATGAAAATATTGGTCAGAAACAACAAGTTAAAAATATTCTCCAACCCTCCGCCGGATCAAAATGTAAATATTATCAGAAATTGCCACAAGAGTGCAACAGGTAGATTAGTGTAGTACCTCGTTGGTAAAAGATACAGTAGAACCTGTCTTATGCGGCTATCAAAAAGAGGCCCAATTATGGATCTGTAATGTATGTGATAGCTTAATGCAAGCCAAATTCAATAAAGAACGCTCATAGAGGAACTTTTGCCCTGCATTAAGCAACCATAATTTTGTAACACCCCTATGTTGAATAAATGAATGGCAGCTTAAGACAGATTATGCGTACTATTATTCTGATCTGCATTTCTTAACCTTAGAAGAATATAATCTTTGATAAATTAATCCATACAGAACAAGTTCTAAGTTTATAAAACTTCTGACTCTGAGTCACAGTCAGAGTTTATACTCAAGTATTTGATTGGTCAGACTTTGAGTAAGTTATACATTCTGACCAATCAGATGCTTGAGAATGTTTGTCGTCTCAAGCACCTTGGGACCAGAGCTCGAGGTTATAATCTCAAGTATCTGATTGGTCCAATTTTGAGCTTCTTCAAAATCTGACCATTCAGATGCTTGAAAATGATCTCAGACACAAGCAAAATGTAAAGCTCCTTTACCTTTGGCACAAATGTCGCCGTCCCACCCATGTATACAGTCACAGCTACCGTTTACATGGTGACATGACCGGGATTCCGAACAGTTACACGCCATCGAACACCCAAACCCATACGATTCTGAAGGACAGGCTGGAATCAGATACATGTTTACTCTTACTCTGAGGTGAAATCTAAACTATCTACTTCATATATATTTATACTACAAATCACGCACTTTTTTCGCACTGAAAGGTTAATGAAGGTCTTGCCTTGATTTAATTTGTTTGTGGAACATCCTTATTTTGTCATCTTTAGCTAATATATATCCGTGCGGACGGCACAGAAGCATTCTCATTGTAATTTATTATTCTGTAGTATGTCCACTGTAAATCATTGGCCAGAATAGTATAAGTGCTTAACCAACATCCAGGTGCATTACCCTCACACTGGTTAGATCAATCATTGCAATATGTTAAATGTTTGAGCCCTAAGCAAGGGCGCAACTAACTGTACTGCTTTGCAAAGAATATGATACATGTACGAGCCCGTGACAATTCGAATTAAAAGTGAACGTTGTACTGGCTGGGCTATAGAGGTCAGTTCCTAGTACATGCACATGTAATTGTTGGAATTATGACTTGGATGGCTTTTGTTAAAATGAGCTTCTTATAACATAAGACGAATTTGTGAAAAGAACTACAAAAATGTAAACATATATTATAGAGTATTTGACGAAATCGTTAAACGCTTGGTAATGTTTACTTCTACACGAGACGCCGAATCCATCGGTAGATCAAGAGATATATGTGCGCCCTCAAATACTAAAATCTTCGACACGATTCTAAAGAGTGGTCACAACATAGGATTTGGTGGAGAAATAAAAGTAAATATTCTTGGCATCTTACGTGGACCTCTGCAGCCCGGTGTACAATTAGAAAGCATAGTGTTTTACACCAACGTAATATGTACTAAAATAAATGACCGAACACGAAAATCTTGTTTTACCTGCATCGCATTTCTCGCCTGCATACCCTTGTTTGCAATGACATTCTCCGTTACTTCCATTGCACACTTGATCGGCGCTACAGTTACACTCGGATGAGCAGTTGAAGCCGTAACGTCCATATTCACAGTCTGAAACAGTGATGAATTAATGAAACCTTGGTCAGATAATTATGTGTTATTTAGCTCCCTCAAATCCCGTCTTGCTACTACTCGGAGAGGCGATTCTAATGAGTAGTACAGTAAAACCTCTCTATAACGGACACTAAATTACATAAAATATTTTGTGTTAAATACATATGGTTGCCTAAAGCAAGGTGACAGTAAAACAGAACGCTCCTATAGGAGCGTTTTGTTTTACTGTCATCTTGCTTTAAGCAGCCATCTGCCCTAATATACCAACTAATTAACATAATTTAGTGGCCATTAAAGAGAGGTTTTACTGTAGCAGGATAGGGTTTGGCTGAGCAAAACACTCACTTAATTAATCCAGCAGGCATCTGATCTATATTTATGCTGAATGATACTGTTTTAATTTGAAGATGCTAGTCTCAAAATAATGCTAGGTTTAAAATGGCTCAAAATTTAGAGCAAGACAACCCATCGAATTGCAAACGAAGAACTTTAGTATTTGGGTACACACCTTTATCTATAGCACTGTAGTACATGTAGCATGTTTTAATCTCTTATCCATTCGCAATTAATAAGAATTGAATTATACATCTTTTATAACATAACCTCCTTTGTATTCCAGTTAATATAGCCATCACCTACCGGGTATTTCTCTATATTACACACATTTAATATTTGAACCCATCGGTTGCTATTCACGTCAATATACCCACCTGTTAATAGTGAAGACCCAGATGAGACAGCTCCTGCAGGAGCTGTCTCACCAGGGTCTGCACTATTTACAAGTTGATTGTGCAACCAGTGCACTCCACAGCAGTGATTGCACAGCGAAATACTTGTACACAGTGAAGATATATGTAATTATACAACAGGGCATGGGTAAAGAAGAAGAAATGTATTTTTAAATGTTAAGTTGTAACGTCATTTAGAAACATCACGACGTCATGTAAACGGCATTTTAGCCGAAATAAGTTACCTGATAAAATAATACCATGGTCAATCTCATTTTGTTCAAACTGATAATAAACGAGTTTTGGAAAATGTTATTATGCTCACCTAAGGTCCGCTTAATTTTCCAAATCTCGTTTAACATCAGTTTGTACAAAATTACTCGCAACATATCCTATATATCTGAAAGTTATTGTAAATGTACAGTGACTCCTTCTAACAGCGAGCAACTTGGTAAAAGGATAACATCCACAGACAAACCCGACAAGGTAAGAAATGAAATAATATAAATGATTCAAATTAACTGAAACAGTCTCCTGGATTGACACCTGAAGAGACACTATCGGATATCATGTAGATTGTGCGAGTGGTCTACATTATGCAATCCCACTCATAAATAGAGCAGATCCTGTCTTAAATGACCATTTATTGAATCACTGTAATTCTTGTTTAAAAATAATGTGCAACTCAAGACAGGTAAAACATAATGGCGAAAGCTCATAATTATAGGAACGTTCTGCATTACTTTCGACCTGCATTAAGAATACAACTTGTCTTAATGACCAAGAATTAAAAATGTTTGTAAAGGTTGCCTCAGACAGATTGACTGTAATTAAGTTCCAAGAAAGAAAAGGCAATATCAAATATTAATGTGAAACCTTTTTCAAATTGAAAAACAAAGTTAACCTTTCCTCTATAAATACGCCTTTCTATGCCTTTGCAAACGCAGTAGACCAAGATCAGACGGGTCTTATAAGCTTTGTTTGCTAATGAATTCATATCGATATGAGTACAGTTTCTGCCATGGCCAAAATTCGCCGTGTTCTTATAGTACCATAATGATTATAAAATGAATCTAATTAAAATTCATTACGTCATTATTAATTACTTGAATATCCAGGGCGTAAAGGATTAATTGTTTAAAAATGAGTGTTTATATTTGTTTGGGTCGGTTATTTTGTGTAATGAATGTTGAAGTGTGTCCATTGACTGTACATACCTTCACTACAAATATCCCCCGTCTTGCCAGGAGGACAAATACACGCTCCCGTCATTTGGTTGCAATACAGGTTGTCAGTGCAATTGCACTGTGACGAACAGTTTTGGCCATAATAGCCAAAAGTGCACGCTGAATAAAAAACAATTCTAGTCACTACTCCGGAAACAAATGAATTTCAAGCGTTCATTGTTAAGGGAACACACATTACAAAATGTAAAAATCGCAATAATTTTTTTAATTATTTTTTTCCAGGATGAATAAAATTGAATTGAATTCTGAAGACGGTTTATAATAACGCATATCACCACGACACAATGTAATTGTTATCTGCAAATACATATGATAAGATCTTAAAATTGAATTTATGTAGGTAGAAAAACACTTTGAAGCGACCACTTTTATTTTACTTAACAGAGACATAGCTCTTTATCTTAAAGCCAGGTGGTAACTTGGTGAACGAAGGTTCTACAGAAAACTCATATTGCAGCTTTCTGTATTACTTTCGTCGTGCTTCAAGCAACCTCCAGCTTTTAAAACACCATTTTTTTTATTCAATTAGTCATGGCTGTAGATGGGGTTCTATTGTGTACGAACATTGCCATGCCCGTTGGTAGTATACATACACTCAGTGCAAAGATCTCCCGTCCATCCCTCGGTACACTGCAACCTGGCGTTGATCGGGTCACATTCATTTAAAAACTTCATCGATTGGCAGGTGTCTATATACCCTGGGCACTCTAAAATAAAAACACATTAGGTAGACGCAAGATTAAAAAGGTAAAGTAAGTAGTTATAGTCTACTTCCGGTCCGAATGACCGCTCAGCCGACTGTACATTTACTCCCCCTGGTAATTGGACAATTCGCCTACAATATTGAGCACTGCTCTCATATGGCGCGACTGCGAAGCAATTTTCACCCACTAGTGACCGCTACAGGTACCCATTTAAACCCCTGGGTGGAGAGGAGACAAGTTCGTGTGGGTAGGAGATATTGAAAAGCGACTCTGAAATGTCGAGCTGGTCCAGTAAGGATTCGAACCCCGGACCCCTTGGCTATCAGATCAACGCTCAACCACTAGGCCAAGCCTACATCACAAGCTAACACATGACTCCCCTTCCAAGAGCATAACTTTCTGTGTAAAAATACTGTACATGAGACCAAGGCACATTTCAAGTAATTGCAATGACGAAGAGGAAAATGGAACATCGGTATTTCGAACTCGGATAGCTCGAAATTCGTATAAAAATTCGGTTCCGTCCAAATATTTTAATATACATAATTGCTCTAAGATTTACCACACTGCAAATATCTTCAAAGACATGTGACAGCTTGATGCATGTCGAATATTCTGTAACTAGGAGATCATTCGAAAGCAAAAATACCAGTGTGAAAAGATATCATTGCAGACTCGGTTTTATTTCATGTTCACAGGCATTTATTAAGATTGCAATACTTCTCACGCCCCCTTGCACCGGCTCAAGTGACATTCAATGTTCATAACTAAAAGCATCGACACTGATGATCCCCGAAGGACCAGAGCATATGACAAAACATACAGGAGCTTTCAGTATTATCTCCGACCTGTATTAAGCTTTCACATCGAGTAATATGTCAATTTAGAAATAGGCTGTCTCGAACTTTGTAATACCGAAGTAATGTGTATGGCCCCTTAAAGTTCGAGATATCGATGTTCCACTATATACCAATACAGTTAAACTTCGATATCTCGAATTTCAAGGGACCTTACAAAATACTTCGATACTACAGAGGTTCCAGTCATCCGATTCTACCCTGAACAATTTCTCATGTTCACAGCTTAACCCTTTCCCTCATATTAATGTGTTTTCACGCATATGCAAACAGAGTAGACCCAAATCAGATCTAGGAGCCGTCTGATCAGGGTCTGCTCTGTTTGCTAATAAAATTTGATAGATTTGTTTCCTCACTTCCTAAAATGGCTACAATGTACCACCTTCCTTAATTCATTATAACTATGTTTTCTGTGAATATTCAGTAGGTACTGGAATTTGTAATCAACATAGAACAAGGGTTTATGCAGTTCAAAAGTAATGCTGCAGGCTCCTGCAGGATCTTTTAGTATTACTTTCAATCTGCATTGTGTTTTCTAGACATGCGTAGTGATACATTTAAGAACAATTGTGTATAGTAAATTTTGGAAAGACCAAATATTTAGTTTGAGTTATCCCGAATTTCGAGTTATCCGAGTTCGAGATATCGAATTAAACTGTTGATGATATCCAAATGCCAGTGTTTCTGAGCCCCGTAGTTATCAAACGTTTTACTTGAGTTTGAGATCATACTCAAGCATCTGAGCAAGCTCACAATCTGACTAATCAATTGTTTGAGAATGATCTCAGAATCACGAGTTTTAAAGAATCTGACCTTGACCTATCAAATTCTTTCATTTTTCATCCAAACCCTAGCTTGTCCCAAATAACTTTAGGAGCTGACTGCATAACTTTTGTTCTAAATCAAATTATCACCTGTTTCGAAAATGTAGAATTGCAATTGTTTTGAGTGGATGTTTATGCGAGATATTTCTGTATTAGAATACATATGTTCATATCAATTCATGATAAACTTGACTAATAGTTTGTTTCCGAATGAGTCGCCAAGTTTATCATTGTCTCAAAGTGGAGCCATGAACTTATGTTTTACACATGTAATCACAAGTAAATAATAATCATCTACTTCATGGATTCATGTACGCTTCTTAACGCCATTGCAAGATCAGACAGCTCCAGTAAAACACGGGATATTTCGGCCACTACCAAAATTGAACTGTCCTTAGCAGATACAGTATTATTGATTTTTATATGCATTAGAGGAATACTCACATAAGACCTTTGCAAATAGTGTAGACCCTAATCAAAGGGCGTCTGACAGAGTCATTTGATTAGGATCTGCACCTTTTGTCATAAACATATTTCTTTCACTGATAATGTCTAGTACGGTTGTTTTGTTTCATTAATATTCAGAAAGGGAGAAGACAATTTTAAATTACTCAGTGTTATAAATTTACAAATGCTGTGGAGTGCACTGGTTGCACAATCAACTTGTAAATAGTGCATACCCTGATGAGACAGCTCCAGCAGGAGATGTCAATCTGTGTCTTCACTATTTACAGGTAGGTATATTGATGTGAATAGCAAGCGAAGGGTTAATTAAAATTCATGTAAGATATCATGAAATCATGCATATTTATTAGATTAATATTTATAATGGCATATGAATACATTAAATTTGGCAGAAACTGTATACTGAGTATATTTATTATTTCATAAGCAAACAGAACAGACCCTGATCATAGGCTCCTGCACGAGCCGTCTGATTTAGATAATCTCTGTTTGCAAAGGCGGATAAAATATTATTATATATGTAGAGTAAAATATTAAATAATCGTTACGGGTTTTCATGGTTTTTACCTATATCACATCCAAATCCTGTCCACCCGGGGTCACATTCACATGCCCCGCTACATGGATTACACGTGCCGTTACTATGGTTTTTGTTACATTGGCACTCCCAGTCGCAGTCTGCACCGTAATGGTCGCCAGGGCAATCTACAGCGAAACAATGTATAGCACACTCATTTTCATATACAGTTGGATATCGATATTTCGAACTTCAATGGATCATACAAATTACATCGAGATAACATAAGTTTGAATTATCCGATTTCTAATCAGAACAATGCCTTTAGTGCACAGCTTAATGCAGGTCTACAGGAGCTTTCAGCATAACTTTCGACCTGCCTTAAACTGCCATGTGTTTCTAGATATGCTTACAGTTACATTTTAGAACAATCTATATGCATTGTAAAGATTAGAAGGACCAAATTTTTATTCGAGTTATCCTAAAGTTCGAGGTATCGGAGTTCGAGGTATTGAATTTCAACTTGTCATATACAGTACAACCTCTCTAATACTCAACTGATATTCAACCGTCTGTCTTTAATCTTTCATGTGATAGAAACATTTTTGGTGCTTTTGCAAACAGAGTAGATTCTTTACGTATATCAGACGGCTCTGTCTGACCAGGATCTGTTTTGTTCGGGTTTTCATCGTTATTCTGTTGTGAAAAAAAAATGTTAAAATTTAAATATTTACATTCGCCCTGCAACGTCCTTATATAACCTTATTCTATAAAGAAAGTTGCATAACCTCATGAACACCGGAAGCACGTCATTCATTTCTTAAATATAAGAAATACAATGGAATATAAATATAAGAAATAAATGAAGTGCTCCCGGTGTTTATGGGTTATGCAACGCATAGCTTTACGAGCAAAGTTAGTGAAGCTTTACGAGCAAAGTTAGTGCATAACCTCATGAACACCGGAAGCACGTCATTCATTTCTTAATTGTTTTCAATGTTGACTACTTCCGACTCGATCAAGCTTTTAACAAAACTCATGACACAGGTGTTTGAGAAACTACTGATGAAGCATCAAATAACTCGGGTCATGATGAGAGGTTGAGTTACTCTTAGGTCTGAAACCATTGTAATATATAGAGCATTTGCTCCTATAGGAGCAAATGCTCTATTTATCACAATACATTCAAAGGGTAATTTTACATATGCGTCAATATGTGTCAATATGAGGAAATGGGTTAATGATTAAATGAAAAGACAATGTTTATCATAAGATACCCCTTTAGCCTTCGATATTTGTTTGACGATGACCATAATAATGTTTACACCTTTCAGATTGATGTTACGCGCATGCGTATCGCTAGTCATGTCCCTGGTCTCGTCTGAATGCAACTGTTTGCAAACGCGACCTATTTCGAGGTTAACTCTTTCACGGCCAATGTCGTATAAATGCACCACGACAAATAGTGCAGTCCCAGATCAGACGCCGCCTTTTCAAGGCGGCGTCTGATCAGGGACCTCACTTTTTGTCTCAATCTCTATTCCTATATCTGTACTATATTCCTTTGAAAGTTGCGTCTATCAATCTCATTTCAATATTGTACCGAATGATTGAACAACACTTGGATTGCAGACTCCAATTAGAAATTTGGCGCCAAAAGAGTAAAACCGATCAGAGTAAAACTGTATAATTCTGGTTTGCATTGTTTGACATGGACATACCTGCTGTCAGGGTTTAAATTTGCTGTCATACAAAAGCCGCCAATATATATCCATGATGCTATCATTTCTTACAGAACCACTTGTCTGCATTTAACACTGTGTCATTTTAAAACAATAATAAAATAAACCAGAACAATGTGTAGCAGGCTGGTATGAAGTGCAATAAAATATCACGTGACCAATGACATCGAAATGTGGTTTGTATAACGGACCGTCCAGCACGATGTAATCTGACAGTTTCATAGTTGCTTCCATGACCAAACTTTCCTGCATTCATACACCATTTGAAAACAAAACGAGCTTATCATGATGTTATCATTATTCACATACATAGTAATGTGTGAAATGGTCGATAACACATGTGTTCATTATATATAGAGCTAATCACTTTCATCAGCTTAACACCATTATTACGCCTTTCTACACCTTTGCAGACAGAGTTGACCCAGATCAGACGGCTCCTATATGAGCCGTCTGATCAGGATCTACTCTGTTTGCTCATAAAAAAAGATCTGATACTACAGTTTTTGCCACTGCCAATAATCCTGAATTCATGTGCCATTATAAAAAACAACAACTAATTAATATGCATGATGGAATTATTTCTTACCTGAATATTCATGGAGTAAATGGTTAACCCTTACCTGATAGAAACACATTTTGATGTCTTTACAAACATATCCTACTCAGGCCATCTTATCAGGGTCTGTTATGCTCGCTTAACTATTAACCCTTCGCTTGCTTATCGCGTCAATATACCTACCTGTAAATAGTGAAGACCCAAATGAGACAGCTCCTGCAGGAGCTGTCTCATCAGGGTCTGCACTATTTACAAGTTGATTGTGCAACCAGTGCACTCCACAGCAGTGATTGCACGGCGAAATACTTGTACACAGTGAAGATAAATGAAATTATACAACAGGGCATGGGTAAAGAAGGAGAAATATATTTTAAAATTCAGCAAGCGAAGGGTTAATAACGTTCTGACTCCATAATTTCGCTATCTTCAAACATTCATGCATTTATGTGGCATAATAAATGTCAATGAAACAATATTCATGATGTAAGTATTTCTTATTATATCAGGTAAAAAGTAAAAAAGATGGGCCAGAGAGGAATATCCATACTGAAGAAGATGAGAGGCACACATAAGATGTGTGATTAAAAACATTTTTCAGGAAAACCTCTTTTATTTCTTCATGAACTCCTATATAGGGTTGACATATGGTTTGGTGGAGATATGACTATTCTATGACTATTCTATAACTTGAATGCCAGTTTGTACATGAGTAGACATTAAGTACAATGTTAAACCATCTCTTGCTGAATTTTAAAATACATTTCTTCTTCTTTACCCATGCCCTGTTGTATAATTACATATATCTTCACTGTGTACAAGTTTATCGCCGCTGTGCATCCACTGCAGTAGAGTGCATTGGTTGCACAATCAACTTGTAAATAGTGCATCTGGATCTTCACTATTTACAGGTAGGTATATTGACATGAACAGCAAGCGAATGGTTAAGATATGTACTATTATTATACAGTTTCCTGGAAATATTTAAAACCGACAAACTGTTAGAAGGTTAATGTTGAGAGGAATTTGGGCTTGAGATGAGTATCCAATGGTCTGCCGAAACATTGAGGATTTTTTCGTATGCATATTCAATGAACTGCGTATTTTAGATGGACCGAGAAACCGCTTGCAATCGAACAGTATGCAAAATAGGAGACAATTTGAGCGAGGGGTAGTTGAACAGGCATAGTTTTAAACAAACTGTTTGGACTAGTGGCACACCTTCCGAGCAGTTGTCTCCTTTATTCCCAAAGCACATACATGTACCATTCTCATGGTCACATATCCCGTAATCACAATTCGTGCAGTTGAAAGCACAGCCTTCACCATAGGTACCTATACGGCATTCTTAAATAGACAAAGAAAACGATTATTGTAAGCTATCGTTAGCGGCATGATGATACTGAATTAAAATAATTTCTATATAACATGTCTATGTCCGCACTTGATGCATACAGTGATAGTCTCTACTTGCAATATGTTTTTAAAAGTGCATAAACCCTTTGTTAATATGCTGCAAAGTACATCGCAAGACAACCAATCGAATAAACACCAGATATGACAAAAACATTAATGTGTTTGATATCGAAGACCCGATATTATTCGCCAATGTATTAGTACGATTCGAGTTGGGATTTTGATTTCGTTAACTGTTAGACATAGGCCGATGCTACTTTCCTGTAAAACAAAACATATAAGTATCGATGACAACGGTTTAGTTTATATTACAGGTGCATTTTCGGTATGAGTTCAAATTGACAATCTTCATGATAATGATTGTATTTAACAAATACCCAGTTTTTATGATCTTATTGAATATATGCGTCTATTGTGGGGACTGTCACTCTAACATATAACATGCAGCAGAACCTGTCTTACGCGACCATTAAAACATATCTAACGCATGGTCTTTTAAGACAGTTGGTAGCTAAATACCGGTCAATCTACCGAAAAGGAACATAAACTAAAGAAAAGGAAAATGTTAGAAGTTTGTCGTTTGAAACCATAGTGAGTAAACTATAGGAGCAAATGCTCTATTTATCAGAATGGTTTCACAAAGTGAATTTTACAGAGTCGTCAAAAGTCGTCAATATGAGGTAATGGGTTAAGACTCCTATGTTCAATAAATCAATCATTATGATCGTTTAAGGCAGGCTCTACTCTACTTCTTATCTATAGCGCCAACATATAAAATTATACTTTGACTAAAATATTGCCGATTTTGCACTTAATATGCATCTATGGCCATCATATGAAATACTTGGGAGTATATATTATTTTGATCAAAACGAAAACGCCAAATAGAACAGAAAAAGTAACCATCTAAAAGTGACACAATTCTGTATCTGAACGCCAATTGGTAATTTAGTGCAGGACGGAGGTTATGCAGAAAGCACCTATAGGCGTTTTCTGCATTAAGCAACCGTCTGCATTTTAAAATACCAATGCAGGTTCAGTTAGTGCTTGTTTTTATATGGATTATACCCAGTGTCAAGACACATGCTTTTGAGAAACTATCGACCAAGTGTCAAACAACATGGATCCTGATGCATGCAAATTACTCGATACCTCACCTGGATCCACGCTATTAGCAAATACAAGACATGTCACAATTAGCGGTATAACGGTTAACCCTTTACTCCATGAATACTCACCAAAGAAATAATGATTTTATTCATATTAATTACTAATAGTTTATTTTTATAATGTCACTTGAACACGCGGGGAGAATCGTATCCATTTTATTCCATAAGCAAACAAAGCAGACCCTTTCTGAACCGTCTGATCAGGATCTACTCTGTTTGTAAATGTGTTGAAGGGGTATTTCTGAAGTAAAGGGTTAAATATATATTCCAGGAAATTATAAACAAACCTCTTAGCATAATCTTGTTAAAGCAAGCAAAAGCACCAACTGGTTTGCACAGATTTTAGACGTCTATTGCTGTGTTTATACGCATTGTATTATATGGTTTTAACTCTTTTGGCGTCGAATGATTTTTGTTCGCTTGTTGTACATTTCAGAATGGAATTTCCTCTCTAACATATAAATGATGTGTCAATCAGCTTGTGGCCAGATTAGACGTCAGGTTACTCGGCGTCTTATTTTGATCCAAACTGTTTGCCAAGGTAATCACATATGTGTACGTTGCAACAAGCAATATGAATCGTTTTCCGGGGACTTTGGCGGTGAAAGAGAGTTCAATGGGTATTACTATTTTCGCAGTGTGTTCCTTCGTATCCTGGTTTGCAGTAACAGCGACCGTCCTCATTGGAGCAATTCATTGAGTTATGTTTATCGCATGAACAGTTGTAATCGCAGTCTGTCCCAAACGTCCAATCTGGACACGCTGAAACGAATACATGCATTTCCTTGTGACCAAATGTTGCCACCTCAACTCATGTAAACTTCAATACAACTTTATATTAGTTAATAAGTTATTTATCTTAACAGAAATAAAGAAATTAGTATAGCAAACCCTCTCTAAACCTGATATATATGGCAGCTGAATGCAGGGTGAAAGTCATGCAGACAGCTCCTCCTACTAAACAGTTTTTCTGCATCTGTTCTTTTTAGTAAGGGACTGTTCGTAATCTTAACTTTTAAGTAGTATGTGAAAAGCATTACCCCACATATACTTACTTTTATATTGCATTTAATTAATCGTTACATAAAATTATCATAAGGATAAATCACATGTAATCAAAATATGCCTCACATTATCTCCAAAAGGCATCACATTGAATTAAAATATGACTGACATTACTCAAATAGGTAACACATTGAAATAATATATGCATAGCATTGCCTCAAATAGATACAAGCCACATTTACATGTAATTGACATTACCTCAAATAGTACATGTATGATGCACAGCATTACCTCCAATGGATATCAGATTTAATAAATATATAAATATTACCTAAAATAGGTATCAGATTTAATCAATTATGCATAAGATTGCCTCAAATAGGTAAGAACCACATTTACGTATAATTAAGATATTAACATTGCCTCAAATAGTTTAACATTTAATTAATATATGCTTACCTTTACGTGAAATAGGTATCACATCTAATTGATTTATGCATATCATTACCATAAATAGGTATTACAAAAAATAATATAATTATGCATAACCTTATCTCCAATCGTAAAACTTGAAGCTATAATACCCGGTCAACTTTAATTATTTACTCCATAAATACGCTTTTCTACTCATTTGCAAACAGAGTAGACCAAGATCAGACAACGCATGTTGGAGCCGTCTGTTCTGTGTGTGAAATATAATATAAATACGATTCTACAGTTTCTGTCATCGCTAAACATTCCCGTGTCCATAGCAATTAATCAAATTAATACACATGATGAAATTAGTTTTTACATGAATATTCATGCAGTAAAGAGTTATCATATCCTTACCCCATATTTGTCCTCTTATAACGCCTTTGCAAATAGAGTGGACAAGCATTAGTCATCTCCTGTAGGCGTCACTTGAACAGGGTATGGTATGTTGGCTTATGAAATTGTGTAGACTGGTTCATACTATAACTTCAGCCAAGACCAAAATACCCCATAGCAGGAACAGAGTATATAAGACTTTTGCAAATAATGTATACCCAATATAAATGCTAATGATGCACTGTTTGTCATAATAGTAATAATTTCCTTCAGTGATGATGCAACTTTTTAGTTAACCCAATCCCTCCTAATGACGCCTTATGATGCCTCTGTAAAATTCATTTTTGAAACCATTGTGATGAGTACAGCATATGCTCAATTTATAACAGTGGTTTCAAAACTACACAAGTGTGAAAGTTTCCCTTTCTCTAATAAAAAATTAATTGTTCCTTTACGGCATATCTAATCAAAGAGGTTGGGTCTAAAAGTGGTCAAGGCGGGAATGGTTTAATTCATAACAGAAACGAAGGGCCAGTTTTAATTACTCAACATATTAAAAGGTAAGTTACCGGTCTCACAAAGCGGCGGGCCAGTCCAGCCTGGTTGACACTGGGTACAGTTCCCCGTCACATGGTCACATATTTGTGTTTTGTTACAATCACACTCAACTGAACAGTTTTGTCCGTAGGTATTATTGGAACAAGCTGTAATATAACGGTAACTCCTACAGACATAGTATAATTGGTATAAACTGTGACAATTACGGTAATGCCTACATACAAGTTGTAATTGGAACAAGCTATGACAATAACGGTAACTCCTCCATACAATACAAGACCTTGGTAATACCTACACACGTGTTATTGAGACAATAATGCTAATTCGTATATACGAGGTATTATTGGAACAAGCTGTAAAGTTTACGGCAACTTCTACATACATGGTATTATAGGAACAAGCTGTAAAGATAAAGTCAATACCTACATGCATGCTATTAGTAGAACAAAATGAGATAATAACGGTAATTCTTATATACGCGGTATTATTGAGCTGTACCAATAACGGTTATACCTACATACACAGTATTATGTAGAACAGACTGTAACAATAACGGTTATACCTACATACACAGTATTATGTAGAACAGGCTGTAACAATAACGGTTATACCTACATACACAGTATTATGTGGAACAAGCTGTAACAATAACGGTTATACCTACATACACAGTATTATGTAGAACAGACTGTAACAATAACGGTTATACCTACATACACAGTATTATGTAGAACAGACTGTAACAATAACGGTTATACCTACATACACAGTATTATGTAGAACAGGCTGTAACAATACCGGTTATACCTACATACACAGTATTATGTGGAACAAGCTGTAACAATAACGGTTATACCTACATACACAGTATTATGTAGAACAGACTGTAACAATACCGGTTATACCTACATACACAGTATTATGTAGAACAGGTTGTACCAATAACGGTTATACCTACATACACAGTATTATGTGGAACAAGCTGTAACAATAACGGTTATACCTACATACACAGTATTATGTAGAACAGGCTGTAACAATAACGGTTATACCTACATACACAGTATTATGTAGAACAGGTTGTACCAATAACGGTTATACCTACATACACAGTACTATGTGGAACAGACTGTAACAATAACGGTTATACCTACATACACAGTATTATGTAGAACAAGCTGTAACACTAACGGTTATACCTACATACACAGTATTATGTAGAACAGGCTGTAACACTAACGGTTATACCTACATACACAGTATTATGTGGAACAAGCTGTAACAATAACGGTTATATCTACATACACAGTATTATGTAGAACAGGCTGTAACACTAACGGTTATACCTACATACACAGTATTATGTAGAACAGGCTGTAACAATAACGGTTATACCTACATACACAGTATTATGTAGAACAGGTTGTACCAATAACGGTTATACCTACATACACAGTATTATGTAGAACAGGCTGTAACACTAACGGTTATACCTACATACACAGTATTATGTAGAACAGGCGGTAACACTAACGGTTATACCTACATACACAGTATTATGTAGAACAGGTTGTACCAATAACGGTTATACCTACATACACAGTATTATGTAGAACAGGCTGTAACAATAACGGTTATACCTACATACACAGTATTATGTGGAACAGGCTGTAACAATAACGGTTATACCTACATACACAGTATTATGTAGAACAGGTTGTAACAATAACGGTTATACCTACATACACAGTATTATGTAGAACAGGCTGTAACAATAACGGTTATACCTACATACACAGTATTATGTAGAACAGGCTGTAACAATAACTCTTAATCCAATAATTACACAACCTCCTTTGTATAGTCATCAAATACGTCTCTATAAGTAATGTATTACAATTTAACATAAGCTGTGACGTCACGCAGAAACACCACGGCGCCGTGTAGAAATACTCGTAGGACATGTCACAAATGGCATTTTTGGTCGAAATAAGTTCTGTGATAAAAATAATATGATGCTCGTAGTCATTTTGTACAAACTGATATTAAACTCCTCTTGGTAACGTTATTAAACTCGCCAGAGACTCATTTGATAACATTTTTCAAGACTCGATTAACATCAGTTAGTACAAAATGATTACGCGCGTAATATCATATATATAAATGGTAATATTGGAACAAACTATGGTAATAAATGTAATTTTGTATACATGGTATTATTAGAACAAGATATGACATTAACGAGAACCCCTACACACATGGTATTATTGGAGCAAGCTATGAAAGTAATGGTGATTCCTCCACACAGTGTTTGATTGGACAAAATGTGACATTAACGGTAACTCCTTAATACATGGTATTATTGGAACAAGATGAAACAGTAAATATAAATATGAGAAGTACCAGAAATGTCAAAAACAGCGTTATTGACATTCAAACAGCGTAATAACCAGATCATTTGCTTTGTCCCCGACGTGGCGACTGATCTGGGACTGCACTGTTTACTACGCACAAGTATCTACATCATTCTCATGCAGTATTACTGCATTTCATATGCTGTGAAGATGGTACTGATTTTAAACTGGGTCAACATGTCATTAAGCTTGGTGTTGTTATCGCGCGGCTCATTTTAATATATTGCAATCAAGTGTACTCTCGACATGGCCTAATATGAAAATGTAAATATATTGTTATATGCACAGAACCTTGGGAAGTATTACAAATACCAAAAAGGTAATTTCTCCCCCCCCCCTCCCCACCAAAACCCTATGTTGTGACCACTCCTTTGAATTATCTAAAACATCGTCATGTCTCCACAAACTCTATGGTGTGACCACTCTTGGGGTGTGTCTCGATGGACAAGGGATGTATCAGTACTACAAATCTGAATTATTAACCCTTCGCTTCCTATTCACGTCAATATACGTACCTGTAAATAGTGAAGACCCAGATGAGACAGTTCCTGAAGGAGCTGTCTCATCAGGGTATGCACTATTTACAAGTAGATTATGCAACCAGTGATTGCACAGCGAAATACCTGTACACAGTGATTATATATGTAATTATACAACAGGGCATGGGTGAAGAAGGAGAAATGTATTTTAAAATTCAGCAAGACAAGGGTTAAAGTTGTAACCACTCCTTAGACTTATCTGAAAAAATCCTGATTTCCCCTCTAAACCGTATGTCGTAAACACAATTGAGATTTGTCTCGAAACTCGTCTGTGTCATATCCTGTCTGACCTCTGTTCTATTGTTATGATACATCTACAATAAAATGAAGGACGCTATACATGTTTACCTTTTTCACAAAACGCTCCATCCCACCCGGGGTAGCAGTGACATTGTCCGGTTTCAGTAGTACAGTTACCATTATAGCAGATACATGAGCCACACATATGGTTTTCACATGCTGAAATTACAGATACATGTACTTTAAATTATGGATAAATACAGCAGTATTAATCTCCAGTCATGAAGAGCATACAACATATATGGTAACAGTATATAAGGTCAAAGTAAAAGAAGAAAATACATTTACATAACAACACAAGAGATAGACGCACAGTCACTGTTCGCAGATACATGAATCACACATATTGTTTTCACAATCTTAAAAAGTTATATATATACATGTACATTACATTAGGGTAGGTTGGTGTTCCTTTGTGCACTTAACCATGTAGTATATTCCGTACAGGAAAAAAACAACCTTTCCTTCACCTATAATTAGCTGAGCATCGCGATGTACATGTAATTGAAATTGAAATATACCAAAATAGGTTGGAAAATAGTACATGTAGTCACTGCCAATGTCCTAAAAAGGACATATATAATGGAATTACTTTTTTAATATAAGGAGAAAATACAGTACAGCAAGTCTACAGCGAAAAACTAAATTAATTCTGGGAGTTTAAGATACGTGTGACTTCTAAGAATATTCCACATTACTATCGTCCTGCATTAACTCTTTCGCTGCCAATGTCGTATCTGTGATTATCTGTGCCAACTGTTTGGATCCAGATGAGACGCCGAGTAACTCGGCGTCTCATCAGGTTCCAAACTGTTTTTTACTGTGACTATGTTTTTGAAAAGAAAATGAAGAATTTTTAAAAAAAAAAGACATTAGCAAACGACAGAATTTAGCAGCAAAAGAGTTCAGCAATCTTGTCTCTTATAGATTCCCATGCTTTTGTTCATTGTATAGTGGCTACAGTCAGGTATACGTTTAATCTAATTACAGTAGAACCTGCCTTAAAGGGTTATCAAAAAAGAAAAAAAATAGTTATGGGTCTGTAAGGCAGGTGGTAGCTTAATGTAGGTCAAAGGTAATGCAGAAAGCTCCTATACGAGCTTTTTGCATTACTTCTATCCTGCATGAAGCACCTATCTGCTTTTTAAGACTGCTATGTTCAATAAATGAATGGTCGCTTAGAACAGATTGTTAAGCCGTATGTTGAGAATTGTCTTACCGTCTGTGCAGTTTGGGCCTTTGTATCCAGGTAAGCAGGTGCAGTTACCCGAGTCCATATCGCATGCATCGAAAGCATTGTCTGGACAAGAGCAATTCATGGAGCAATTCTCACCATACATTCCAACGGAACAACCTGTTAATAAAATACATTGTGTTTAGTAACATTTTTCTCGATAAGTGTGTTTTCTACGTCTTTGCAAACACAGCAGACCCAGTTCAAACTGCCCCTGAAGGAGCCGTCTGATCAGGGTCTGCTGTGTCTCCTTATAAAATAACATACATGTACATCTAATTTTACAATTTCTCTCTTGCCCCAAATTCCTGTGTTCACATGTCATTACCAAAATCAATCTAATTAATATTCATGCTATATTTATTTCTTTTATGAATACAGTGTATGAATTAAAGGATAAACGTATTAACCCATTTCCGCCCACTGACGCCTTTTGACGACTTTGGATAAGTCACATTTTGAAACCATTGTGATAAACAGAGGAGCAAATGCTCCATTTATCACAACGGTTTATAAGCTACACGATTCTAAAAGTTTCCCTTTCTCTAGTTAATGGTCCTTTTTAGTATATTTATTCAAAGAGGTTGGATCTAAAAATAATCTATGAAGTAATGGGTTAAACCTTATCCTACTATCCACGGCCTTACTTGTATTGTATACAGATTGGATCCAGATGGGATGAGGAGTTAATCAGTGTCTCATCAAGATCCAATTTGATTGATACCCCGTCAATACTCGCCCCTAACACTTGAACTAATCAGAAAAATAGTACAATTTGCAATAAATCGGAAGTTTTTCCAGTACGTTAAAAGTTAGGATAATGGCTCTTTAATTCTAAAAGAAATTTAGCAATTTATCCCTATCTGAATATTCACGGAGTAAAGTGTTTATGTGCAGATTTTATATCTATTTTCCAAGCGGTATATGTAAAGTGCCCTAAAGTGCCCGATATAGTATAAGAGTAAAAACTAAATAATGTGCGTACTCAAATACTAAATTATTCTTCTCCACCAAACCATATGATACGAACGCTCTTTATAACCGCCTTTTAAGGACGATTCTAAAGTGTGGTCTCCACTTTGGTGGAGTAATAACGGATTTTTTATCTATTTTTTTTTTAAAAATTTACGCAACGTATCTGGACTTCTGAATACGGTTTATAATATGTTTAACACATCATATAAGTGTTTATCCTTTACTCTAAGAAATAATGACGTTATGCATATTTCTTAACTGAATTTGTTATAATAGCATATGAATACCGATTTTTAGCCGTGACACAAACTGTTGAATAAGATACAGTAATACCTCTCTATAACGACCACTAAATTGTGTTAATTAGCTGGTATTGTGGGCAGGTGGTTGCTTAAAGTAATGTGAAAGTAAAGCAGAACGATCCTATAGGAGCGTTCTGTTTTCCTTTCACATTGCTTTAAACATCCACCTGCCTTAACACAAAATACTTTATGTAATTAGTGGTCGTTATTAAGAGGTGTTACTGTATTATTATAAGATATATTATTTCATCAGATAAATTAGCAGACCCTGATCACAGACCTGCAAGAGCCGTCTGATCTGGGTCTACTCTGTTTGCAAAGGAATATGGAGCAACGTGATAGTGTTTAGCAAGACAGCTGCATGGGTGACACTGTAATATATTTCATTTAAATGTAATTGATTTCAACTCTGAAAGTATTATAGTAAAATGTCTCTTAAGTGAACACTTAAGTGACCACTTAATTAACACGGGTGTCTTAACATGCCGGTGACTGGTTAACCCTATAACTCCCATCTTATATACAGTAAATTCTTCCAAATCAGATGTTGGTACCCCTCTTGAAAACGTTATACTAAGTGACAGGGGTGTCGCAAAGTATATACTCGAATAAACCATGGGTATATATGGATTCAGCAAACAGTATTGATCCGGATCAGACGGCTCCTTCAGCCCTCTGATCTGGATCAAGATTGTTTGACCATAATTCATTTATGGGATCGTGAGAGTTAAAGGGTTTACATGGGCTTGACGTAGGTTGACATAGGTTTACTAACTTTGACATAGGTTTGAATAGGTTTGACATATGGTGGTTACACATGTTTGAATAGGTTTGACATATGTTTACATAGGTTTGA
The DNA here is from genome assembly GCA_963576725.1 of Azorinus chamasolen. Classification (NCBI taxonomy): domain Eukaryota; kingdom Metazoa; phylum Mollusca; class Bivalvia; order Cardiida; family Solecurtidae; genus Azorinus; species Azorinus chamasolen. The sequence continues at coordinate 47,790,706 of OY755246.1, read as the reverse complement.
CATAGGTTTAAATAAGTTTTAATGTACCTACCATTTGCACTTTTAATACACATGGCACTATCGTTCATTGAAAATCCAGGACAGCATTCCATCTTTTCTAGGTTGTGTGAAACGTATTTGATGATTGTCTTTAGGTAGCTTTTTATTCTACAATGATCGAATACAGTAAAGTCTCGCTATTTCGAAGTTTTAGAACGAAAACAAATTCTGATAGTACGAGAGCGTTCGAAAAGTCAGAGAGCCTTCGAAAAGTAAGAGAGCCTTCGAAAAGTAAGAGAGCCTTCGAAAAGTAAGAGAGCCTTCGAAAGAATAAGCAGCAATACCAAAAGATAAGATTGCAGACTCGGTTTTATTGAGTTTGTTTATGAGCAGTTCTTAAAGGTGATCCAGTGACACGGCGTCTCATCCGGATCCAAGCTGTTAGACACTAGGTCAATATTTTTATGGGAACCATCCAGCTGTCTTGCTGGTCGGTGTTTTAACCTGGGTGTTCTTCTGTGCATGTAACAATGCAATGCAATGTTGTCCTGGGAAGCCTTTGCAACGTAAAACCACGATACGAATAAACACACTAAATTGTAGTTTCTCGAACGCTTAACCATTTCCCACGATCTTTGACGACTCTGTAAAAGTCACTTTATGAAACCATTAAGATAAATAGAGCGTTTACTATATATATCAAAATGGTTCCAAACTACAACATTCTAAAATATTCCTGTTCTCTAGTTAATGCTCCTGTTCGGTAGATTTATTCAAAGATGTTGTATCTAAAATACCCCATGAGGTAATGGGTTAAACGAACAACAAGGCAAGTAAATCTTGTTTCATATCTGGGACTGAGCAGACATTATACATGAGGCAAGTTAAGGATCACTTGTGAAAAATGCAGATAATTTATGGTTATATCTGAGAATGATAATATGCGATTTGGTATATTCGACAAAAACTAAAAGGTAAAACTACTCTTTTGTTTTAGAGTATTTAAGTACATTGTTGTACAGTTTAGTATATTGTAGTACACTTACACTGGCTGATCAGAACATAGATACATAATGCACTACAATAAAACCCCGTTAACCCATTACCTCATAGGCTATTTTTACATACAACCTCTTTGAATAAATCTACCGAAAAGGAACATTAACTAGAGAAAGGGAAACTTTTAGAATTTTGTACTTTGAAACCATTGGGATAAATAGAGCATTTGCTCCGACAGGAGCAAATGCTCTATTTATCACAATGGTTTCATAATATGACTTTTACAGAATCGTCAAAAGTCGTCAATATGAGGGAATGTGTTAAAAAATCTAGTAGAGAGGAGCTCTCTGCATGACTTTCACCCTGCATTTATAGCTGCCATCTGTCTCAAAGACCGACATTTATATTGGAGCTAACGTTTGGTTTAGAGGGTTTTAATGTTTTACTATATACGTATATATCCGGATTGGCCAATTGGTAAAGTTCCTACCTGTATTTAGATTTGTGCCAAAACCAAAAACCACTTGATCCATATCTTTCCTTTCTGGTTTCCTTTTCAATAGCTGTGACGGTTTTGTTGATCCTGAAGACATTAAATAGCTAATATAGCAAATACATTACGCATACCTCATGGATAACAATCAGGATCTATCAGAGCAGATAAAAATTTAATGAAGGAAAAATATCATGCAGAAAGATCCACTTTAAAATACATTTTGTCCTGTGTTAAACTAAGATACCACATATTTGAGCATCGTCGCCGACGTCATCATTATCAGTATTAACAACAAAAACATACAAAGAAACCAAAGATAAGTATACACGGGGTCCTTGTACGGGATTTTCAAAACTATACATAGAAAATATATAGAATCTGTCACGAGTTACCATTTGAGATAAACGTTTCTTACACGAGTATAGCAAAAATTATTATGCGAGCCTTAGGCGAGTGAAATTGAACTTCTTCTTTCTGGACGAATTTATGAAAGTTTTATCTCAAATTATTTTAAATGACAACGAGTGTAAGTATATATCTGTCTATCTTATCTACTCTATCTATTCTATCCTATCCGATCTATGCATCTATGTATCGATCTATGCATCTATGTATCTATCTATGCATCTATCTATTTATCTATTTATATATCTATCTAATATCTGAAGGGGCAGAACACGTTTCATCATTGCATTGCTGGCTAGATTCTATATTTAGGAACAAAAATGAGTTCATACCATCGCGGGATGGTTATCATAAGTTATACTGTACAGATAGACGCATGAAAAATTGGTTATGTACCAGTCTACATGTCTGCTCTTTAACACAGGGGACTGGACCGCTTCATGGGGGTCTATATGTAGGCCTACTATATAATAACAAGGGTTCCAACTAGCAGAACGGACATCTGTGTACCACAAGTACATATGAATGTAACTCTTGCAATTTCAATGATAATTTTGCAATTCTTTCGGCTATTGAAAGCCAATATATTTTACTATGACATAAATATAATCTTCTCACGGTAACTTACGCGCAATTATCAATCCAACGACGATTTTCTGAAAATTTCACGTGTTTTCTGGGTCATTGACAAACGTTCGTTCACCCCAGTTTCACTATATCACAGCCATAACCTGGCGATTTTCAGTTCAAAAGATGGCGTGGTTCAATAAAACAACCCAATTATATCATCAATCTCCATTTGTTTTGTCCTCTTAATAAATAAGCAACTAGCAACAGCGGCCTTTCTGTCTGTCGTTATGTTTCTATTTCGGACGCTGCCATTTTGCAACAAATTTGAATGGAGCCATTTCATTGAAGCTATTAACAAAACTCGCTAGTTTAACATCATTCTTTTGATGCTGGGGACTAAATAATTGGAGGTGGGAATATAATTTATTCGTTTTATTGACTCACGCCATATATGAACTGCAAATTGCCAGGTTATTGCTGTGATATAGAGAAATCGGAGTGAACGAACGTTTGTCAATGACCCTAAAAACACGTGAAATTTTGAGAAAATCATTGTTGGATTGATACTTGTTCATAAGTTACTGTTATAAGATTATATTTATTTGATAGGAAAATATATTGGCTTTCAATAGCCGAAAGAATTACGAAATTATCATTTAAATTATAAGAGTTACAGTCATATTTGTACTCGTGGTACACGGATATCCGCTCTGCTAGTTGGAACCCTTGATATTATATAGTACATATAGACCCCCATGAAGCGGTCCAGACCCCTGTGCTCTTTAACCCCTCGCTTGCTATTCACGTCAATATACCTACCTGTAAATAGTGAATACCCAGATGAGACAGCTCCTGCATGAGCTGTCTCATCAGGATCTGCACTATTTACAAGTTGATTGTGCAACCAATGTACTCCACGGAAGTGATTGCACAGCGATATACTTGTACACAGTGAAGATATATGTAATTATACAACAGGGCACGGGTAAAGAAGGAGAAATGTATTTTAAAATTCAGCAAGAGAAGGGTTAAGATACAAAATCGTGTGACGTCGCATCTTTTATATAAACAAATACGTAATGGTTATATTAACTGGGAGGCCAGAAAGGTATGTGATAAAATATTTACCCTATCCTGTATTCATTTGCAAGATTTAGTAATGCTCATCACTTTATTGTGCCCTAAGGTATAATGCCCTAATTCTTTTTCTCTATGGATATTTATGTATGAATTAATGATAACACTACTGCTTATTAATTCTTATAATATAACATAGGTATGGGAATTCTTGCTTGACCCATACAAAAGAATCAGATCTATAGTGTGTCATACGCAACAGAGCAGACCCTGATCAGACGGCTCCTGACCAGGGTCTAGTCTATTCTCAAATACCTTAAAAATGCGCAATTCATATTGTAAAGGGTTAATATATAATTTATTCTATACTTTCTTCATTTAAGTAAAATGACATCGTGAATATTGATATATAACTGTTTATGTTTTGTAATGGCGTGTGGACACAAGCCAATTTAGCCATCGAATCAGATTTATGTTATTCCATAGACAAACACAGCAGACCCAGGTCCGACGGCCCTTACTGGAACCGTCTGATTTAGGTCCTACTCTGTTTGCAAAGGCATCTCAGTGCGTCCCTAATCAATCAAGTAAAGGGCTAAGGAAAGAAATTGACACATACTGGACCTGACGTGTGTAGTTACTTTGTCCCTCTGTACATATGGCGTCACTCAAACCGCTAGTTCCGAGGCTGAGAAGAACACAAAACCCGATCGAGGTAAGTACAGTCGCCACTCCCATAAGAGACATCGTAAAACGTCATAGAATCCTGTAAAAGTATACAGGTTTTAGGAGGATGAGATTGGTCAAACAGAGCAAATTAACATTCTTCCTCAAGAATATTCATGTAATCACATCACGAATATTAATTGTTATAATAGCACATGGAAACATGAATGTTTTACCATGGCAAAGCTGTATTATACATATATTATATTAGGAGCCGTCTGATCTTGGTCTACTCTGTTTGTAAAGGCGTATAAAACCGTACTAACCAGGTGCAGAACCAATGAGGGGTGGGGGGGGGGGGCGTAGACTTTTTTTGGAAGTGCGGCGTAGATTTCTATGTTTGATGACATAACTAAATAGTGTGTTCGTAATACATGTTGAAAAAGAGCGTACTTTGGTGAGGGAAATAACCAAACTCAGACGAAATCATTATTTTATTGATTTTTAGTAGACCTAGATCTAAAAGATTACTAAAAAAGTTTGTTTGGGCCATTTTAGGGGGACGCGTGATAATAGTAGCCTAGAAAGCGTCTACACATCTACGCAGTTTAACCCAAACTAAGTCAATGAGAAAAGACTGACATGTTCACCTACACATTTTTAGTCATATACATTATACCACGTATGTGACTTATTGCATGAAACTTTGTTTAACCCTTAGCCCACATACATACGCCTGTACATGCCTTTGTAAACAGGGTATAGCTAATATCAGACAGGACCTAGAGGAGCCGTCTGATCAGGAATTACTCTGTTTGCTTATAGACTAATATAGTTAATATTCTACAGTGTCTGTCACGGCAAACACTATCTATATCCATATATTATCATACAAATTCAGTTAATAAATAGACACGTTGCCATTATATTTTATATGAATATTCACGAAAGAAAGGCTTTAACCCTTTTACCGCCAAGTGTCGCAAAAATGCACCACGAAAAATAGTGCAGTCCTAGAAATTTGGCGCCGAAAAGGGTTAACAGTTATTTTAACCATAAACACATTACGAGAACATTTCTGATAACATTTGAAAACAATCTAGATTTAGATGAAGGCGAGTAATTCACGCGGACGTTACCAGTCTTGGATCAGGATCAAAACTATTTCAATCATTGGAGGAATCAAATGAGCCATTGTAATAATTATATTGGCAATAATTTGCTCAACAAATTAAAGATAAGAAATTGACCCATACTTAGAGCAACTGTAAACAATTCTATGAAACACCCTTAACTCTTCTTCCGCTGTGAAACAAAACGTCTGCTTAAATTTGGATCTATTGCAAGTTTCACTACTTCAGATTCGATTAACGTTTAGAGGAACTATTGATCGGGCGTCAAACAGCTTGGGTCTTGATAAGACGCCGAGTTACTCGGCGTCTCATGAGGGTCCAACCTGTTTGCAAATGCGAGTCATGTAGTGGATTGATGGGTAAGGGTGAACTCTTTCGATGTCAAATATTGTTGTCAGCAAAACATTGTCGTCTGTCGTCGTTTTTGTTTTCTCCCCTTTTCTTTAAAAAAAATACCATAGTAACAAACAGTTTGGGTCCTGATGAGACGCCGAGTTACTCGGCGTCTCATCTGGATGCAAATTGTTTACATAGGTTATCATAGATGCGACAATTTGCAGCGAAAGAGTTACTACAGTTAAAGTCAATTAATACAATTAAAGCCAATTAATGGACACTTTAGAACATGTTGAATCCGGATTTTATATGAGCAAGACTCACTGGTTTTAACCTATACCAGTAGTATAAGAAACTGAACGGAAAATTGATTCATTTGAGTTCTTGTTTGTAATTCACATCAGTATACGTACGAAGAATACTGCATTTCTGCATACTGCATTTACCCATTCCTTCATATAAACAAATCCTCATGACATTGCAAACAGAGTAGATATAGATCAGACGGTTCCTATAGTAACCGTCTGATCAGGATCTGCTCTGTTTGCTTATCTCATACTATAGATATGATTCTACAGTGTTTGTTTTAGCAAAACTGTCCTATTTTATACACCATTATAAAAGTAATCTAAAATATCAATTATGGCATTATGTCTTATATGAATATTGAACAGTTAATAACGAACATGTTACAGCCATAGGGGGCCATTTCGTGGGTCTACATGGTCTTAAAAGTAAAAGAAAAATGATGTCGAGTTAGTGTTATATTATATACATACACTAAGTCGACTCAATCATTTTTTTGGACTTTTTTGACCATGTAGACCCACGAAATGGACCCCTGTGGTTACAGCAGTATAGACCATTAACACTTTCTCTGTTGCTGGTTAATGTAAGACACAATGGCATCATGAATATTTAAAATGGCATATGTACACATGAATATTTGGTGTTGGTAGAAACTGTAGTCAGCTATTTAATATTTTCATAATCAAACAGAACACAGAAGAACCTGTCTAAATCCATTACCTCATAGGCTATTTTAAGACACAACCTCTTGGAATAAATCTGCTGAAAAGGAGCATTAACTAGTGAAAAGGAAAATTCTAGATTTCTTTTTTAGTTTGAAACCATTGTGATAAATAGAGCATTTGCTCCTATAGGAGCAAATGCTCTATTCACCACAATGGTTTCACAAAGTGAGTTTTACAGAGTTGTCAAAAGTCGTCAATATGAGGGAATGGGTTATGCGGCCTACAAAAAGAGGTATAATTATGGGTCTGTAAGGTAGGTGGTAGCTTAATGCAGGTCAAAGCTTTCTGTATTACTTTTGCTCTGTGTTAGATTCCTATGTTCAATAAACGAATGGCCGCTGAGGACATGTTTTACTGTACACACTGATAAGACGCCTCCTACAGGAGCCATCTAGCCTGGGTCTACTTTGTTTGCAAAGGCGTGAAAATGCGTTTATATTTAGATAAGGGTTTAATAATGAAATGATCAAAAAGAAGACACATGTAAACAACGAAATGATACAAAAGAAGACATTTGTAAATAACGAAAACGAGCAACTGTGTAGCAAATAACAAATAACGAAAGTTATAATGCAGACGTTATTCTGAAACAGCAAAAATGACAAAGCAGGAGAAAGTCTTAACAAAAACAACAAAGCAGGCGACACTCTTAACGAAACAACAAAGCAGGCGACACTCTTAACAAAAACAGCAAAGCAGGCGACACTCTTAACAAAAACTACAAAGCAGGCGACACTCTTAACAAAAACAACAAAGCAGGCGACACTCTTAACAAAAACTACAAAGCAGGCGACACTCTTAACAAAAACTACAAAGCAGGCGACACTCTTAACAAAAACAACAAAACAGGCGACAGTTTCAATAAAAATGCATACGATATTCTTAAACAACGGAAACGACAACGCAGAAGTCACTCCTTGAACAAAGTAAGACTCGTACGGAACAGACGTTTATTCTGTAACCTTGATTGTTTTGTCTATATAAAAGCTTCCTCATCCATATTTAGAGACAGGCCTTCTCCCTTTGCTTGTAAAACTTTAGGACACAATTAGAATGTAAAATAATTGCGACCTTGGATTCGAACTATTTGCAATAGTCATTGCTGTCTTTCCCACAGCGGACGCTTTGGTCAAACATTGCAGTATAGACCAATGTAAAGCGTGACTTGTAATAATACAGTAGAACCTATCTTAACCCTTCGCTTGCTGAATTCTAAAATACATTTCTCCTTCTTTACCCATGTCCTGTTGTATAATGACATACATCTTCACTGTGTGCAAGTATCTCGCTATGCAATCACTGCTGTGGAGTGCACTGGTTGCACGAACGACTTGTAAAAATAGTGCAGATCCTGATGAGGCAGCTCCTGCAGGAGCTGTCTCATCTGGGTCGTCACTAATTACAGGTAGGTATATTGACGCGAACAGCAATCGAAGGGTTAAGTGACCATTAATGTATTGAATATAAGGAGGGTTAAAAAGCAGGTGTTTGCTTAATACAGGGCAACAGTAATGCAAACAACTCCTATATTCCTCTTAAGACAGGTTTAATTGTAGGGTAACCCCCATCCAATCCGACTGTTTGACCATTTATGACGAAACATAGGCATCTATCAAAGCAGTTGGCTACTTAATGCAGGCCTAACCTAATGCAGAGAGTTCTTGAACTCTTTTAAGTGATCCGACGATTAGAAAGAAGGAAAAATGCTCAGCACATACACGTTGGGTACATCCGTTGTTTTATTGTTTTACTAATTATAACTCAGAGCTACAGATAAGGGTCCGTACCCAAGTACTGAAATCGTCATTTCTCAATCATCTTCTACAATGTGCTCACTCTTTAGAGTCGTCTTTTCGAGACGACTCTAAAGAGTAGTCGCAATATAGGCTTTGGTGGAGAAATAAAGGAGTTGTTCTTGAAAATGTTTTAATTTACGCATTTTATCAAGAGCTCTTTATAACAGTATCAGTAATCATTCAAATCAAAGAATCAATTCTTTACCAGATGTAGACACATATTATGAATTTTCAAACGGTGTAGATCTAGATCATATTGTTTCTTGGGAGCTTTCGGATTAGGGTTTTGTTTTTGCTAAGAAAATAGCAAAGATCTGATTCTACAGTTTCTGCAATGGCCAAACAATATCTCGCTCACATTTATAGAATTTTATCTAATTAATATGCATACAGTAATCATTTCTTTCATGGATAAATTTCTGTGAAGAGTCAACCCCTTCGCTGCCAGACATTTTTTCTACTTGATACGTGATGTACATCTTCAAGTTTTAGAGTGGACATTTTCTTTAAATTATTTATAAAAAATAGTTAGACCCTGATGAGACGCCCAGTTTCTCAACTTCTCATCTGGGTCAATACTGTTTGTATATAATATCACAGATCCGTTTTCGTTAGTGGATTAGAAGAAGGCCAATATGTAACAGGGACATATATTACCGACACTCTTCTACGTTTATTCCAAATTGCAATACCTACGAAATATTCATGTACAAAATATTTATAATGAAATATTGAAATATTGAAGGTGGAATATTGTAGTCATTTAAAAAGGTAAAGAAACAGATATATCGAATTCCATTAGTACATAGAGCAGATCCTTGTCAGACGGCACCATAAGTAGCCGTCAAATCTGGGTCTTCTCAGTTTGCAAATGCGTAAAAGGCTTCAAAATGAGGGGCAGGATGAACCCTTTATCTAATGGATACATGTAAGAAATTTCATGACTTAATAAATATTGTATTGTGACAAATATGGCCATGGCGGAAATCTAATGTAAGCTGTATTAACGGATGTATAATAACATTGCTTCATAAGCAATATAGAGTACACAAGAACCATCTGATCTAGGTCTTCTACGTTTGCAAGGGCGTTAAAGGGCGTCTCTATCAGGTCAAGTTAAATACTTATTATGCACTAAATATAGATATCTTAACCAGAGACTTAAGTATGTTCAGGAAACGATTTTAAGTGTAAATTGAGCATTACTTGTAACTACTTCATCAATCAAAGAATATAAAGAACATCCCAAGAAATATATGAAACAATCAACACTTTGAATACAGACACAGTCGCCCGAAAGTGATTCACACGGCTTGCTGTACATTGGCGAATCTGCGATTACCTTGCAAATAGTTTGGATCCAGATAAGACTCCAGGTAACTCGGCATCTCAACAGGATCCAAACTGTTAAACACGCCAGTTACGCTTTAGAGAAAACATTGAAGATGACATTGTTCACAGAATAAACTTATTTTTCGCTAAGGGAAGATGACAAGCTGTACATGTATAACGTATTAGGAAATACCTTTGGTGACGTTCATAATTATGTCTGTTTCTAAGCCCAAAGAGTTCATCATTTTACGAATTATTTATTGTTTATTGAATCTCGTTATCACGATGTCAGCTACATAAATCATTTCATACAATCATATTTCAAAAGCCGCATGCTATTTCATACAATAAATGTACCATCTTTTCAAACTTCCTCAATTGTGTTCACACTGCGTATTGGACATAGTGAAGCAAAATAGAACAACACATTGGGCAAAACCGTCAAGCAATAGTACATGGTACCATGAATAATATGTTGTGCACAGAACTATACGAATACAGCAAAACCCCGCTAATACGATCACTTACAAGATATATAATTCTGGATGCTATATGCAGGTGGTAGCTTAATGCAGGACAAAAATTAACGCAGCTCCTAAAAGGAGATTTCTGCATTACTTTTGTCCTGCATTAAGCAACCACATGCTTATAAAGTCAACCATGTTTATTCATAAAGTGGTCGCAATAGAGGGGTTCTACTGTACATTACATAGCGGCCTTATATGACTACACAGGTGAACCCTGTCAGTAGACTATAAATATATGCATGTAGTATCACAGACAGTCCCCTTCTCATAAACAGTAGACCTCTTAAGCGACCGCATGGCGAATACACACGGAATCCGTTAAAATCAGGTAACTGCTTAATGTAGGACGAATTATATGTAGAAATATGTCTTTTAAACCAGGAAGTTAATTAATGCAGGACGAACGTAAACATATGTCTTTAAAATCAATCGGTTGCTTAATGCAGGACGGAAGTTATGCATACATCTTCTGAAGGAGCTTTCTGCAAAGCTTTCGTCATGCATTAAGCTACCGCCTATATTTAAGACCTAGAATTAGAGCTCTTCTGATTGACCGCATTAGAGGGCTGTTACTTTACAGTAGAAAGTAAAAACCTATAGTAACTGTCTTTGTACCGACAAAAAGACTACCAATACGTAACTAATACACTCTTTACTTCATAGATATTCATGCAAGAAATAATGACTAAATGCACATTAGTTAGATTAGAGGGTTAATACACGTTTTTTCGGGCAATAACATCTGCATTTTCCCGAGGGACTGTTGTTGGCTCGAGCCCGAAGGGCGAGGGCAACAACATTCCCGAGGGACACTGCAGATGTTATTGCCCGAAAACAAACGTGTATTAACGCTATTCTTGCATAAAACCCATTTTCTGCTTTCCTGTATCAATTTAATTCTTTCAAATACAAGCATAACTATGCCCTTCTTTGACACACTTTGTTCGATTTATGCTGTTTCCGGGCCACTGTTTTATTTCTGATTTTATTTCATGATTGTATTAAATAACGTTTTATGCGGAATTTCATTTAATATGTCTATCACTAAAACAGTTCATTGTCGGTGCCCCTGAAATACTCGCACAGTTCACCTAGCTTAGGCCAAAACGCTATAGCATTCGCGTCCATTGTTTACCTTAGGCCCCGAATAGGAATAATTAAAACCGGTCAACAACAGCGCGTAAGCACGAGAATCGCCTTGTTAATACATGGTCTAGCGGGACTACAACAGCACGTTTGGTGCAAGAATAATTGTTATATTACTGCAAAGACACAACAGTTTGGCTATTGTCATTATCTATATGATATCATACGCAAACAGAGTAGACCCTGATTAGACAGCTCATACGGGAGCCGTCTGATCTGGGTCTACTCTATTTGCAAAGGCGTAGAAGGCCGTATTTATGGAGTAAAGGGATTAGGTTGCTGAATGATTTAAACTAGCTCTTACCTTTCTGACAATCAGTTAACCCTTGTCATGGCAAGTGCATTTGCAAACAGCTTGGATCCAGATGAGACACCGAGAAACACGACGTCTCACCATCAACCAAGCTGCTTGACACTCGGTGAATTACTTCTCAAACGCTTTTACAAATCAGTACAGTACAACAGATACTAGTTTTGGCAAACAGAATTTTCTTTCAGCACGATAAGATTTAAATAAATAGTTTGTAGCAAATTTATTACTGGATAAAATCATTTGTAGGACAAACAATGCAGACCCTGATCAAAGGATTCTCTCGGGAGACATTATTTTCTACAGTGACGTAGGAGTTCATAATTTCCTTATTATAACTCCATCAATACGCCTTTCTACGCCTTTGCAAACAGAATAGATCCTGATCAGAAAGCTCTTGTAGGAGCTATCTGATCAGGATCTGATCTATTTCCTTACTATATAATATAGATATGATTCTACAGTTTCTGCCACAGTAAAATATTCATGTGCTATTATAACAATTATTCTAATGAATATTCATGATGTCATTATTTCTTACACGAATATTCAAGGAGTGAAGGGACCAACTACAAATACCTAGCTGTTTCCAATAAATATATCTTGACATACAGTACTGATCCTGATCAAACGACTCCATCAGGATCCCTTTCATCTTGGTCTAAATGTATTTCAAGTTATAGTTCGTCTATATTAACATATAATGCATTTCAGTCTTTCAATGCACTATAACAGAAAGTTACTCTTTTTCCCGAAAGTTTATGATTTTTATATACACATTTACCGTTGTCAACCTATGGTAGGGTGATACTTATTATGATGTATGTTACAAATTAAACTTAAATCTTAACCTTTAGCCTGATATGGGCGGATGAGTAAATACCTCTGCCTAGTAACTCGGCGTCTCATCAGGATCCAAACTGTTTGACATCCTGATTGCATTTTGATAGACAAATTGATCATAGCTTGAATTTTGAAAATGTAGTAGGTGAAAAGTTCTGCAATAATGATTTGCTCAGCAGGCCAAATCTTAAACTCCCGTGATAAAAACAATGTCTGCTCAAATTTAGACCAGGTCTCAATGTTATAAACTTCTGAGTCTGAGTCTGAGATCATTCTCAAGTATCTGATTGGTCAGATTCTGAGCAAGCTCAGAATCTGACCAATCAGATGCTTGAGAATGATCTCAGACTCAAGCAAATAGTTTTATAAACTCGGGACCTGGGTCCATGCTGATAAAACTTTTAGTTGAGTCCGAGTTCGTTCTCAAGTTTTTGATTGGTCAGATTTGAGCCTTTGGCTCAAATCTGACCAATCAAAAGCCAGAGAACTCAAATCTGACCAATCAAAAGCTTGAGAATGAACTCAGACTCAGCTAAAAAGCTTTATAAGCATGGACCCTGGTGCAACTGTGACTACTTCCGACTCCATCATCAAGACACGTGTTTTTGAGGAACTGTAGACCGAGAGTTAAAAAAACAACTTGGATTCCAATGAGAAGCCGAGTAACCTGGAATCCAAACTGCTGCTGACTGTGATCATGTGATCTGAAACCAAAATGGGGAAGCAGACGACAAATTGTGCAGACGACGGTAATACTTGGAGGAGGAAGAGTTAACTCAAATTTTGCCAACTGCAAAATTTGTCGTCTGCTACAATTTTCAGTTTTCATTTTTTTCTTTATTTTTGTTTCATAAAACAGGCACAGTAACAACATGGTTTGGATCCTGATGAGATGCCGAGTTACTCGGCGTCTCATCTGGATCTAAACTGTTTGCATTGGTAATCACAGATACGACACTGGCAGCGAAAGAGTCAAATATCAAGGAACTAAAAAGTATCCTATTGGAGAGGTCAAGTTGTCTTTTTCCAACCACATTTTGTTTCCTTATATATACACGGAATGTTTAGTAAATCTGTTTTTACACGTAGGACTAATGTATGTAATTTATCTGTATTTAACCCTTCTCTTGCTGAATTTTAAAATACATTTCTTCCTCTTTACCCATGCCCTGTTGTATAATTACATAATATATATTCACTGTGTACACGTATTTCGCTGTGCAATCACTGCTGTGGAGTACACTGGTTGCACAATCAACTTGTAAATAGTGCAGACCCTGATGAGACAGCTCCTACAGGAGCTGTCTCATCTGGGTCTTCACTATTTACAGGTAGGTATATTGACGCGAATAGCAAGCGAAGGGTTAATTCTGTTCGCATAGTTTAACCCTTTACATGTACCTGATGAATATTCATTTAAGAAATAATGACATCATGGATATTAATCATAATAACACAGGAATAATTGGATAATCTAGAAACTTTAGAATAATGTCTTTATTAGTCCATAAACAAACAAAACTGAACCTGTAGGAACAGTCATGTCTGGGTTTGTAAAGGCGAATCTTTCAGAAATGCATTTAAAGCGTTTATGAATACAGTAAAACCTCGGTTATTCGAATGTTCTGTATAAAATAATTTAGATACGTTTAGGTAGGTGGCTGCTTAATGCATGGTGAAAGTCATGCAGAAAGCTCCCAGAGGAGCTTTCTGCATGACTTTCACCATGCATTAAGCTGCCACCTGTCTTAAAGATCGATAATAATACGTATTTTAGTGTTCGAATAATCGATAATGATACGTATTTTAGTGTTCGAATAATCGAGATTTTACTGTAATTGCAAATAACAGATACATGTATAGGTAAATAGCCACAGAAGAGACGTCGCGGGGTCTGCATGGTGTATTCTGTTGATGTCAAGCATTGTCGTCAGCGGCATGTGTTTCTTGTTTCAATATTTACCTGTAATGTTTCTTTCCTATAAAAGTCCCATAACCACATAATCAAACAGTTTGGATCCTAATGAGACACCGACCTACTCAAAGACTCATTAGCATCCAAACTGTTTGATAATCACATCTTCTCCATAGGCAGCGAAAGAACTGACAAAATACTGCAAATGACATGAATGTAATACAGAGGATATATAAGGGTCCATACTTATAAAGCTTATATATCTGAGTTCGTTCTCAAGCTTTTGGTTGGTCAGATTTGAGCCTTTATAAAAAGCTTTATAAGCATGGATACAGTCCTGGTCTAAACTGATAACAGGTAGACATTTACTCCATGAATATTCACGTAAGAAATTATGACATCATGATTAGATTAATTGTTATACTAGCTCATGAACAAGGGACGTTGTGGCAATGGCAGAATCTGTAGAATCAGATCTCGTATATCATTTAATAAGCAAACAGAACATACCCTGTTCAGACGGCTCCTATAGGAGCCGTCTGATTTGAGTCTACTGTTTGCAAAGACGAGAAAAGGCGTTTTCATAGAGTAGACGGTTAAGCTTATTCCCGCTTTTGGCAACCAAACTCACATTTGCAAATCGTTTGCAGTCAAATGAAGCACCGAACATCTCATCAGGGTTCAAGATGTTTGACAGTCGGCCAATCGAAAGCTTTATCGAGTTTGGGGCGGTCAAAATAAACAGATCCATTTGACATTATTCTAAGGGGATGTTAAGGGCTGAAGTATTATTTCTTGCGGATTAGTTCATACCCAATACTCCTCGGAATAGACATATACAGTAATATCCCTATAAACCTGATGTTAAATTTAGTATAAATATCGGTCTCGAGGACAGGTGAAAGCTTAAATGCAGGATGACAGTCATACAGAAAGCCCATCTGAGAAACTTTCACCCTGCATAACGCAGCCATTTGTCTGACAGTACCTAACTTTTTCACTTCTAGAATTCCGGTTTACAGGTTTTTTTTTTACTATAGATGAACGAGACAAGACTCAAATAAACAACTTAAACACTTTAAGGCCTAACATCCCCGTTATATTTTTTCATGTGAATTAATTTCCGCGATGAATTAGCCCTCGACGGACTACTGATGATATTAGTTTTGAATGCCGACTCAGCCGTTTGTCGCCATTTATGTTTACCTGTGATGAACACGTTATACAGTAGCTTATTTGCATTCAACGGACGCCTTGGTTAGCAAGGGTTTCCCATGGTACATCCCGTTAATTGCTTCGAAATGAAACGGATTTCGAGCAATGCGACTTGTTTGCTAATGTTTTAAAATCATATTTTAACAAAAGAAAGTCAATTTATCACATAACATGCCGTGTGGGAGTGCCGAAACAGAGTAGCGTCAATCGCGGAAATTCACTAATCTAGTTGGAATCCGGCTGTACTACGCTGTAAACAATGGCCAAAAACAGCTGTCTGAAATAGCCTGTTGCACTTCCTATTGCACTTTTAAGTGTTACATTGTATGTGATAAAAAGAGTCTTACATTCGTGTTCATTACAAATTGTTCTTATGAAGCTCCTTTACTATAGTTAAAATTACACTCGCTAAAGCCCATGTCATTTATATTATTATAGTAAACTCGTTTCATAAAAAACATTTTGCAATGAAC
Source organism: Azorinus chamasolen (assembly GCA_963576725.1). NCBI lineage: Eukaryota > Metazoa > Mollusca > Bivalvia > Cardiida > Solecurtidae > Azorinus > Azorinus chamasolen. The sequence goes on along the minus strand of OY755246.1, from coordinate 47,774,454 downwards.
ACTCATGTAAGATCCTATATACATTGTAGTTGCAATGTTTGACAAGGGAATGTGATGCTAAAATATAATGCGGCTTTAAACAATTTCACTCGTGCTCTAACGTCTGGCACTTACGAATAGCTTGGACCAAGATGAGGCGCCAGGTAATATCGTGTATCATCAGGATCCAGGCTGTCTGACACCCGGTCAGCATTTTCTGAGAAAATCATAGTAAAACTTACTTCAGAATAGAGTTTGATCCAGAGGTATAGGCAGTATTACAAGAATAGTTCCGTTATATGGAGAAATTACGATTTTAGTACTTGAATACGCCCTTTTTTTCTATTGCTCTTGTTTGACCAAACAACAGCTTATCCTGTCGCATACCGGCTAAGGTTTGCATTATTTTCTTATGGCATTGTACAATGTGCATGCACATCGTACTTATCCTTTTGAATGCTGGATATTTAATGTTGAATCGTCCATCATTGTGTATCAGACGAGTCGCATCGTTGTTTATTGGTATGTCCACGAGGCAAGAAAGAGTAAAATTGCGAGAATGTATTGAATGACAAACAGTGCACATCCTGATCAGAGGGTTTCTTTAGGAGCCCTTTGATCTGGGTCTGGGTCTGGGTTGGTAAATACTAGTACATACGTGGTTTGCATTCAAAGGGTTGACTTCCGGTTTGGACACTTACTTCCATTAATGTATGTTTAACCCATTCCCTCATATTGACACCTTTTGACGCCTCTGTAACAAAATCAGTTTTTGAAACCATTCTGATAAATAGAGCGTTTGCTCCATAGGAGTAAATGCTGTATTTAGCACAATGGTTTCTAAACAATTCTAAAATGTTCTTTTTGCTCGTAAATGCTCCTTTTCGGTAGATTTATTCAAAGAGGTTGGATCTTAAAATAGCCTATGAGGGGAATGGTTAAATGTCGTCACTCCTGCATGGTATATGTATGCACTGAACAGGCAGCATTATTTTCTATTTATATGAAAGATAATTGCATATTGTATGATTTAAAGAAATTCTTTGAAAATCTACTTTAATTTTCAACAGTAGTCAACGTACAAATGTAATAAAAGTCCTTCATATGGACACATATTTTATTTAACTTAAATGAATTCTTTGAAAAATGTAAACACATGTACATGTTTTCCTCGAAATACGGAAATCAAGACTACTTGAAGTTTTAATAGCAATAACAGTAAGTATATATAAGCGAAAATGTGTAATTGGCAATATTTATATCAATTACATGTACAGTGAAACCCCGCTAATGCGACCACTTAACAAACAGCCACTGTTGTCGTCTAAAGCAGGTGGTTGCTTAATGCAGGACGAAAGTTATGCAGAAAGCTCCTATAGGAGCTTTCTGCATAACTTTCGTCCTGCATTAAGCTACCACCTGCCTCAGCCACCCAGAATTGTGCCCCTTTTTGGTGGTCGCATTAGCGGGGTTTTACTGTACATAATTATAGCATAGAGTGCCCTGAATGCTTGAAACTGGCATTTGGGAGCAGTGTAGAACTGGTTCATGCAGCGTTGTACGGGTTTACACTATTTGCCATTTGTTTCTTTTTTTCTTTTTTCTTTTCTAACAGTTTGTCCTTTCGTAGTGAATGTTCGCTACTGTTAACCCATTCCCTCATATTGACGACTGTAGACGACTCTGTAAAAGTCACTTTGTGAAACCATAGTGATTAATAGAGCAGTTGATCCTATAGGAGCAAATGCTCTATTTATCGCAATGGTTCAAGCTACAAAATTCTAAAAGTTTCCTTTTCTCTAGTTAATGCTCCTTTTCGGTAGATTTATTCTAAAAGGTTGGATCTTCAAATAGCCTATGAGGTAATGGGTTAAACAACGTTACACCATAGCTCTTTAAACATTCAGTTTGCATTAGAAATTATTATTATATTTGATAAGGTGCTACTTTAAACTGTGGTTAAAGTACACAAACAATGATAAAACATTATTCAGGTATTACGTTCGTGTCAGTCTAAATATTTCTCAACAGCCGGATACAGTAATGCGTGTGAGTTTTTGCCTGTATTGAGAAATATTTCAACCTTCTAAAAGTTGGCCTACAAACATTCATTGTACAGTATAACCTGTCTTAAGCGACCATTTAAAAGAAATCTAATTTTGGGTATTTAAACCAAGTTGCATATTAAAAAGGAAGTCCCTACAATGAACGCATATTGTCAATAATACCATAAAACTTGGTATTTGTTATGCTCAATCATTTTTATGAAGGTTGCCAATTTGAACTTATATCGACAAATGTCCCTGTGATACAAATAAACCGATTTCATCAATACTTATAATTTTTGTTCTACAACACAATATTATCGGCCTTTTCCGTTAAAATTGTCCGCGTTTTTGCCGTTGAACCCGATCCCTCCATAATTTACGTAATAGCTTTTCTCGGGAATGGTCGGAGAAACGTGAATAGGGCGAACAGTTACGAAAGTAAAACCAAACCCGAATAAAATTGAAACATCGGGGAGTAAGATCGGGATCGGCGATATCAACCGCATGGATGTTTTGTCATTATAAATGGCAATTGGATGGGCTTTCTTGTAATATACTACTTTTCAGAATATAAACTAATGCGTTTTGTATATTTTTTGTGGTTTTGAAACTCGTCAAATGCAGGGACTTCCCCTTTAACACAGAAAGCTCCTAAATGGAATGGACAAGGTTCAAGAAGGCTGTATATGGCCTAAGAAATTGATAAAAAATAAGCCGTTTTTAGAGAAAGAGTTTGCTGTTATTTTGGAAGTGTAATATCTTATTTACATCACTGTATAAGAAATTTGCGTGAAGTTGGCAGTGGGTTAGGTATTAGACATTCAGAAGTACATTGGCGAATGTACTGCTGCAGTGTGTTAGGCATTCAGAAGTACATAGGCGAATGTACTGCTGCAGTGCGTTAGACATTCAGAAGTACATTCGGAAAAAATAGTTTTTATAGCGAATCCACTGCTGCAGTGTGTTAGACATTCAGAAGTACATTGGCGAATGTACTGCTGCAGTGTGTTAGGCATTCAGAAGTACATAGGCGAATGTACTGCAGCAGTGCGTTAGACATTCAGAAGTACATTCGGAAAAATTAGTTTTTCAGCGAATCCACTGCTGCAGTGTGTTAGACATTCAGAAGTACATTGGCGAATGTACTGCTGCAGTGTGTTAGGCATTCAAAAGTACATGGGCGAATGTACTGCTGCAGTGCGTTAGACATTCAGAAGTACATTCGGCAAAAATAGTTTTTCAGCGAATCCACTGCTGCAGTGTGTTAGGCATTCAGAAGTACATTGGCGAATGTACTGCTGCAGTGTGTTAGGCATTCAGAAGTACATAGGCGAATGTACTGCAGCAGTGCGTTAGACATTCAGAAGTACATTCGGAAAAAATAGTTTTTCAGCGAATCCACTGCTGCAGTGTGTTAGGCATTCAGAAGTACATTGGCGAATGTACTGCTGCAGTGTGTTAGGCATTCAAAAGTACATAGGCGAATGTACTGCAGCAGTGCGTTAGACATTCAGAAGTACATTCGGAAAAATTAGTTTTTCAGCGAATCCACTGCTGCAGTGGGTTAGACATTCAGAAGTACATTGGCGAATGTACTGCTGCAGTGTGTTAGGCATTCAGAAGTACATAGGCGAATGTACTGCAGCAGTGCGTTAGACATTCAGAAGTACATTCGGAAAAAATAGTTTTTCAGCGAATCCACTGCTGCAGTGTGTTAGGCATTCAGAAGTACATTGGCGAATGTACTGCTGCAGTGTGTTAGGCATTCAGAAGTACATAGGCGAATGTACTGCTGCAGTGCGTAAGACATTCAGAAGTACATTCGGAAAAAATAGTTTTTCAGCGAATCCATTGCTGCAGTGTGTTAGGCATTCAGAAGTACATTGGCGAATGTACTGCTGCAGTGTGTTAGGCATTCAAAAGTACATGGGTAAATGGACTGCTGCAGTGCGTTAGACATTCAGAAGTACATTCGGAAAAATTAGTTTTTCAGCGAATCCACTGCTGCAGTGGGTTAGACATTCAGAAGTAAATTGGCGAATGTACTACTGCAGTGTGTTAGGCATTCAAAAGTACATGGGCGAATGTACTGCTGCAGTGCGTTAGACATTCAGAAGTACATTCGGCAAAAATAGTTTTTCAGCGAATCCACTGCTGCAGTGTGTTAGACATTCAGAAGTACATTGGCGAATGTACTGCTGTAGTGTGTTAGGCATTCAGAAGTACATAGGCGAATGTACTGCTGCAGTGCGTTAGACATTCAGAAGTACATTCGGAAAAATTAGTTTTTCAGCGAATCCACTGCTGCAGTGTGTTAGACATTCAGAAGTACATTGCCGAATGTACTGCTGCAGTGTGTTAGGCATTCAAAAGTACATAGGCGAATGTACTGCAGCAGTGCGTAAGACATTCAGAAGTACATTCGGAAAAAATAGTTTTTCAGCGAATCCACTGCTGCAGTGTGTTAGGCATTCAGAAGTACATTGGCGAATGTACTGCTGCAGTGTGTTAGGCATTCAGAAGTACATAGGCGAATGTACTGCAGCAGTGCGTTAGACATTCAGAAGTACATTCGGAAAAATTAGTTTTTCAGCGAATCCACTGCTGCAGTGTGTTAGACATTCAGAAGTACATTGGCGAATGTACTGTTGCAGTGTGTTAGGCATTCAAAAGTACATAGGCGAATGTACTGCTGCAGTGCGTTAGACATTCAGAAGTACATTCGGCAAAAATAGTTTTTCAGCGAATCCACTGCTGCAGTGTGTTTGACATTCAGAAGTACATTGCCGAATGTACTGATGCAGTGTGTTAGGCATTCAAAAGTACATAGGCGAATGTACTGCAGCAGTGCGTTAGACATTCAGAAGTACATTCGGAAAAAATAGTTTTTCAGCGAATCCACTGCTGCAGTGTGTTAGGCATTCAGAAGTACATTGGCGAATGTACTGCTGCAGTGTGTTAGGCATTCAAAAGTACATAGACGAATGTACTGCAGCAGTGCGTTAGACATTCAGAAGTACATTCGGAAAAAATAGTTTTTCAGCGAATCCACTGCTGCAGTGTGTTAGGCATTCAGAAGTACATTAGCGAAAATGTCCAAATAGTGTCCCAATTTAGACAAAAGACATTTTTATCAAGTCGGAAAAATTGTGTAACAAGTGTCTAATCTCGACGTTGGACAATTTGCCGGACCGGATCAGTTGGCTTCCGTACTTCAACGGGAATCTGCCTAGGGAAGCCCGATGCCGTGCTAACACGGTGCTATTTTATGGAACCGAGCCGCGTAGCCTGCGACAGGCGGGTGCCATGTGAACACGGGAATCTACCACGGAGACGGAGCCGCGAGCGCCAGTGCAGTCGGAGCCAGAGCTATTTTGCCGGGGAAGCCCGCTGCCACGCTAATACGGTAACCTTGCACAGGACCGAGCAGCGCAGCTCGCAGCAGCCGGTTCCCGTGCAAACACGGAGATCTACTACGGGAACGGAGCCATTCGCGCTGGGGCAGTCGAGTCCCGTGCTTCAAACGGGACTTCCACGCGACAGAGCCGCGTAGGCCTGGGCAGCCCCCTATCGTGATAACACGGGGTGTCTACATATTGTTCAATTTAGACATAAGACATTTCTATCAAGTCGGAAAAAGTGTTTAAAAAATATCTAAAAAACATTTAAAAAATATCTAAAAAGTGTCTAATTTCGACGTTGGATAATTTTCCTGGCCGGGAAAAATGTCTAAATATTGTCCAATTTATACATAAGACAGTTCTATCAAGTCGGTAAAATGTCTAACAAGGGTGTAATTTCGATGTTGGACAATTTGCCTGGCTGGGAAAAATGTCTAAATATTGTTCAATTTAGACATTAGACATTTCTATCCAGTCAGGAGATTTGTCTAACAACTGTCTAATTTCGACATTGGACAATTTGCCAGGCCGGGAACATTGGGTCTACCTCGGGACGGAGGTAAACTCCCGTGCTTCAATGGGGATCTTCCACACGACAGAGCCGCACAAGTCGGGGCAGCCCGCTGCTGTGAGATAAATGGGGAAAATGTTTAAATATTGTCCAATGTAGACATTAGAAATTCTATCAAATCGGGGAAAATGTCTAACAAATTGTCTCTAATGTCGACGTTTGACAATATGCCGGGCCGCGAACACAGGGTTCTACCACGGGTCGAAGCCGCATGGGCCGGAGCAGTCGGTTACCGTACTTCAACGGGAATCTGCCGGGGGAAGCCCGATGCCGTGCTAACACGGTGATATTTTATGGGACCGAGCCGCGCAGCCTGCGGTATGCGGTCCCGTGTGAACACGGGAATCTACCACGAAGATGGAGCCGCGAGCGCCAGGGCAGTCGGAGCCAGAGCTATTTTGCCGGGGAAGCCCGCTGCCACGCTAATACGGTAACCTTGCACAGGACCGAGCAGCGCAGCTCGCAGCAGCCGGTTCCCGTGCAAACACGGAGATCTACTACGGGAACGGATCCATTCGCGCCGGGGCAGTCGAGTCCCGTGCTTCAAACGGGACTTCCACGCGACAGAGCCGCGTAGGCCTGGGCAGCCCTCTATCGTGATAACACGGGGGAGGGAGTGTCTAAATATTGTTCAATTTAAACATACATGTAAGACATTTCTATCAAGTCGGAAAAAGTGTTTAAAAAATATCTAAAAAGTGTCTAATTTCGACGTTGGACAATTTTCCTGGCCGGGAAAAATGTGTAAATACAAAATGTACGTATTGTCCAATTTATACATAAGACAGTTCTATCAAGTCGGTAAAATGTCTAACAAGTGTGTTTGACAATTTGCCTGGCTGGGAAAAATGTCTAAATATTGTTTAATTTAGACATTAGACATTTCTATCCAGTCAGGAGATTTGTCTAACAACTGTCTAATTTCGACATTGGACAATTTGCCAGGCCGGGAACATTGGGTCTACCTCGGGACGGAGGTAAACTCCCGTGCTTCAATGGGGATCTTCCACACGACAAAGCCGCACAAGTCGGAACAGCCCGCTGCTGTGAGATAATTGGGGAAATGTTTAAATATTGTCCAATTTAGACATTAGAAAATTCTATCAAATTGGGAAAAATGTCTAACAATTGTCTAATTTCGACGTTGGACAATTTGCCAGGCCGCGTACACTGGGTCTACCACGGGACGAATCCGGATAGGCCGGGGCAGTGGACTCCCGTGCTTCAACGGGGATCTTCCAGACGCGAAGGCCGGGAAAACCCGATGCCCTGCTAACACGGTGATCTTTCACGGGACGGAGCCGCGCTGCCTGTGGCATTGATCCCGTGCGAGTCCGGGAATTTAGCACAGGGACGGAGCCGCGCGCCAGGGCAGTCGGCTCCCGTGCTTCAACGAGGACCTTCCACGGGACAGATCCGCGCAGACGGGGGCAGCCTGCTGCCGTGAGAACACGGGGGGGGGGGGGGGTCTACCACGGGGAAGAAACCGCGCTCTTCGGGGTAGTCGGCTACCGTGCTGCAACAGGACTTTCCACGGAACCTTGTAACGGTGGCCTGGAAAGTCCGCTACCATGCAAATACGGTAATTTTACACTGGTCCGAGCAGCGCAGCTCGCGGCAGGCGGCTCCTGTGCGAATACGGGGCTCTACCACGGAAACGGAACCATGCGCGCCGGAGCAGTCGGCTCCTGTGCCGTTAAATGGGACCGTCAACGGGACAGAACCGCGCAGGCCGGGGTAAATGTAGCCCGCTGCCGTGAGAACACGGGGGTCTAAATATTATCCAATTTAGACATTAGACATTCCTATCAAGGTTATCTTTCACGGGACCGAGCCGGGCAGCCTGTGGAAGCCGGATCCCGTGCGAACACAGGGATCTAGCACAGGGACGGAGCCGCGCGCCAGGGCAGTCGGCTCCCGTGCTTCGATGAGGACCTTCCACGGGACAGAGCCGCGCAGACTGGGACAGCCTGTTCCCGAGCGAACACGGAGCTCTACCACGGGGACAGAGCAATGCGCTAGGGCCCGCTGCCGTGAGTACAAGGGGAAAATGTCAAAATATTGTTCAATTTAGAAACTAGTCATTTCTATCCAGTCTGACAAACATGTCTAAGAACTGTCTAATTTCGATGTTGGACAATTACGACATTACACATTTCTATCAAGTCGGAAAATTTGTCTAACAAGTGTCTAATTTCGACGTTGGAAAATTTAGCCGAGCCGGCAACACAGAACTGCTGAATTTCTAAAGCACTGCAGCAGTGAATTCGCTGAAAAACTAATTTTTCCGAATGTACTTCTGAATGTCTAACGCACTGCAGCAGTACATTCGCCTATGTACTTCTGAATGCCTAACACACTGCAGCAGTACATTCGCCAATGTACTTCTGAATGCCTAACACACTGCAGCAGTGGATTCGCTGAAAAACTATTTTTTCCGAATGTACTTCTGAATGTCTAACGCACTGCTGCAGTACATTCGCCTATGTACTTCTGAATGCCTAACACTCTGCAGCAGTACATTCGCCAATGTACTTCTGAATGTCTAACACACTGCAGCAGTGGATTCGCTGAAAAACTAATTTTTGCCGAATGTACTTCTGAATGTCTAACGCACTGCAGCAATACATTCGCCCATGTACTTTTGAATGCCTAACACACTGCAGCAGTACATTCGCCAATGTACTTCTGAATGTCTAACACACTGCAGCAGTGGATTCGCTGAAAAACTATTTTTTCCGAATGTACTTCTGAATGTCTAACGCACTACAGCAGTACATTCGCCTATGTACTTCTGAATGCCTAACACACTGCAGCAGTACATTCGCCAATGTACTTCTGAATGCCTAACACACTGCAGCAGTGGATTCGCTGAAAAACTATTTTTTCCGAATGTACTTCTGAATGTCTAATGCACTGTAGCAGTACATTCGCCTATGTACTTTTGAATGCCTAACACACTGCAGAAGTACATTCGCCAATGTACTTCTGAATGTCTAACACACTGCAGCAGTGGATTCGCTGAAAAACTATTTTTTCCGAATGTACTTCTGAATGTCTAACGCACTGCTGCAGTACATTCGCCTATGTACTTTTGAATGCCTAACACACTGCAGCAGTACATTCGGCAATGTACTTCTGAATGTCTAACACACTGCAGCAGTGGATTCGCTGAAAAAACTATTTTTTCCGAATGTATTTCTGAATGTCTAACGCACTGCAGCAGTACATTCGCCTATGTACTTCTGAATGCCTAACACACTGCAGCAGTACATTCGCCAATGTACTATTGAATGCCTAACACACTGCAGCAGTGAATTCGCTGAACAACTAATTTTTCCGAATGTACTTCTGAATGTCTAACGCACTGCTGCAGTACATTCGCCTATGTACTTTTGAATGCCTAACACACTGCAGCAGTACATTCGGCAATGTACTTCTGAATGTCTAACACACTGCAGCAGTGGATTCGCTGAAAAACTATTTTTTCCGAATGTACTTCTGAATGTCTAACGCACTGCAGCAGTACATTCGCCTATGTACTTCTGAATGCCTAACACACTGCAGCAGTACATTCGCCAATGTACTTCTGAATGCCTAACACACTGCAGCAGTGGATTCGCTGAAAAACTAATTTTTCCGAATGTACTTCTGAATGTTTAACGCACTGCTGCAGTACATTCGCCTATGTACTTTTGAATGCCTAACACACTGCAGCAGTACATTCGCCAATGTACTTCTGAATGACTAACACACTGCAGCAGTGGATTCGCTGAAAAACTATTTTTGCCGAATGTACTTCTGAATGTCTAACGCACTGCAGCAGTACATTCGCCCATGTACTTTTGAATGCCTAACACACTGCAGCAGTACATTCGCCAATGTACTTCTGAATGTCTAACACACTGCAGCAGTGGATTCGCTGAAAAACTATTTTTCCGAATGTACTTCTGAATGTCTAACGCACTGCTGCAGTACATTCGCCTATGTACTTTTGAATGCCTAACACACTGCAGCAGTACATTCGCCTATGTACTTCTGAATGCCTAACACACTGCAGCAGTGGATTCGCTGAAAAACTAATTTTTCCGAATGTACTTCTGAATGTCTAACGCACTGCTGCAGTACATTCGCCCATGTACTTTTGAATGCCTAACACACTGCAGCAGTACATTCGGCAATGTACTTCTGAATGTCTAACACACTGCAGCAGTGGATTCGCTGAAAAACTATTTTTGCCGAATGTATTTCTGAATGTCTAACGCACTGCTGCAGTACATTCGCCCATGTACTTTTGAATGCCTAACACACTGCAGCAGTACATTCGCCAATGTACTTCTGAATGCCTAACACACTGCAGCAGTGGATTCGCTGAAAAACTAATTTTTCCGAATGTACTTCTGAATGTCTAACGCACTGCTGCAGTACATTCGCCCTTTTACGTTTGAATGCCTAACACACTGCAGCAGTACATTCGCCAATGTACTTCTGAATGTCTAACACACTGCAGCAGTGGATTCGCTGAAAAACTAATTTTTTCGAATGTACTTCTGAATGTCTAACGCACTACAGCAGTACATTCGCCTATGTACTTCTGAATGCCTAACACACTGCAGCAGTACATTCGCCTATGTACTTTTGAATGCCTAACACACTGCAGCAGTACATTCGCCAATGTTCTTGTGAATGCTTAACACACTGCAGCAGTGGATTCGCTGAAAAACTAATTTTTCCGAATGTACTTCTGAATGTCTAACGCACTGCTGCAGTACATTCGCCTATGTACTTTTGAATGCCTAACACACTGCAGCAGTACATTCGCCAATGTACTTCTGAATGTCTAACACACTGCAGCAGTGGATACGCTGAAAAACTATTTTTTCCGAATGTACTTCTGAATGTCTAACGCACTACAGCAGTACATTCGCCTATGTACTTCTGAATGCCTAACACACTGCAGCAGTACATTCGCCAATGTACTTCTGAATGCCTAACACACTGCAGCAGTGGATTCGCTGAAAAACTATTTTTTCCGAATGTACTTCTGAATGTCTAATGCACTGTAGCAGTACATTCGCCTATGTACTTTTGAATGCCTAACACACTGCAGAAGTACATTCGCCAATGTACTTCTGAATGTCTAACACACTGCAGCAGTGGATTCGCTGAAAAACTATTTTTTCCGAATGTACTTCTGAATGTCTAACGCACTGCTGCAGTACATTCGCCTATGTACTTTTGAATGCCTAACACACTGCAGCAGTACATTCGGCAATGTACTTCTGAATGTCTAACACACTGCAGCAGTGGATTCGCTGAAAAAACTATTTTTTCCGAATGTATTTCTGAATGTCTAACGCACTGCAGCAGTACATTCGCCCATGTACTTTTGAATGCCTAACACACTGCAGCAGTACATTCGCCAATGTACTTCTGAATGCCTAACACACTGCAGCAGTGGATTCGCTGAAAAACTAATTTTTCCGAATGTACTTCTGAATGTCTAACGCACTGCTGCAGTACATTCGCCCTTTTACGTTTGAATGCCTAACACACTGCAGCAGTACATTCGCCAATGTACTTCTGAATGTCTAACACACTGCAGCAGTGGATTCGCTGAAAAACTAATTTTTTCGAATGTACTTCTGAATGTCTAACGCACTACAGCAGTACATTCGCCTATGTACTTCTGAATGCCTAACACACTGCAGCAGTACATTCGCCAATGTACTTCTGAATGCCTAACACACTGCAGCAGTGGATTCGCTGAAAAACTAATTTTTCCGAATGTACTTCTGAATGTCTAACGCACTGCTGCAGTACATTCGCCTATGTACTTTTGAATGCCTAACACACTGCAGCAGTACATTCGGCAATGTACTTCTGAATGTCTAACACACTGCAGCAGTGGATTCGCTGAAAAACTATTTTTGCCGAATGTACTTCTGAATGTCTAACGCACTGCAGAAGTACATTCGCCCATGTACCTTTGAATGCCTAACACACTGCAGCAGTACATTCGCCAATGTACTTCTGAATGTCTAACACACTGCAGCAGTGGATTCGCTGAAAAACTAATTTTTCCGAATGTACTTCTGAATGTCTAACGCACTGCTGCAGTACATTCGCCTATGTACTTTTGAATACCTAACACACTGCAGCAGTACATTCGCCAATGTACTTCTGAATGTCTAACACACTGCAGCAGTGGATTCGCTGAAAAACATATTTTCCGAATGTACTTCTGAATGTCTAACGCACTGCTGCAGTACATTCGCCTATGTACTTCTGAATGCCTAACACACTGCAGCAGTACATTCGCTAATGTACTTCTGAATGTCTAATACCTAACCCACTGCCAACTTCACGCAAATGTATAAGAATAAAATGATATAATTGCATTTTATCCTATTTTTACTTTCGCGATGAAAACGGTTTATTTTGTATCACAGGGGCACTTTTCGATATACGTTCAAATTGACAATCTTCATAATAATGATTGAACATAACAAATATTAAGTTATATGACATTATTGAAAATATGTGTTCATTGTAGGGACTTCCTCCTTAAGACAGGTTAAGACAGGGTCAATTGTACTTTCAATGTTTCAACGTATTTTCGAGCCAGATACTGAGATACATGTACTGAGTTACTCGACGTCTCATCTAGATCCAACATGTGCACAAAACGTAACCATGTCGCAGCTCAATGCAGGATGAAAGTCATGCGGAAAGCTCTAAAAGAAGCTTTCTACATGCCTTTCACCCTGTATTAGGCGGCCATCTGATTAAAATCACCAAAATTATTCTTCAAAATGTCCTGTTTAGAGGGTTTCATTGTACTATAAAAATAGAGACATCAGATAGAATAACAAAGAAGATACGAGCGACGATGAGCTGGAAAACACAGAAGATGAAGTGAAAAGACAGATGAAATGTACAGTAAAATCTCTCTGGAGCGTTATATTTTACTTTCACCTTGCTTTAAGCAACCACCTGCTCTAAATACCAACTAATTAACACAATTTAGTGGTCGTTATAGATAGGTTTTACTGTTTATGTAAAGTGAATAGAAGGAAGGATACGGTAATGGAACCCAGAGTGCTCTAGAGGAGAAAACAACAATCTTTGTAACACTTAACCAGCTGTGAAAAAACAATGTCTGCTCAAATTGGTGTAATCTGGTGCAATTCTAAATACTTTCAATTCCATCAAACTTTTGAGAAATTACTGACTGGGCGTCAAGCAGATTTGATCCAGATGAGACGCCTAGTTACTCGGCCAAGTTACTCGGCGTCTCATCTGGATTCTAGCTGTTTATAAATGCGAGTCAGTTTCGTTAAACAGGATAAGGATTAGTTAAAGAAGAACACTAAAATATTTAGTTTCCCACTTTCCCCACTATTTGTAACCTGGTTCGCACTTGTAAACTACTTGAATCCAGATGAGATGCTGAGTAGCTCTGGCGTCTGACCAGGATTCAAGAAGTTTGACAATCGGCCGACAGTTTCTAAAAACCTCGATCAAATCGGAAAGATTACAAATTGTATCAACTCTAGATTTTAATTGACATACATTTACAGTTGGACAGTCTTGGGAGTATGAAAATAGGGATGCCTGTACTACCTTATTGGACAGGTGTCCTTGCATATTTGGTCAGTGACGAAACTGGGAACTCCCTCTGTGGTTATCTCTGAAAGATTCTTGTATTACTATAGCAACCACAAACAGATGTTTGAAATCCCACCCGGCATAAAATCACTGTCTGATATCATAGTATATATCCTATTATCCCATGAATATTAATGTAATAAACAATGACATCATGAATATTAAATAGATTAATGGTTATAACAGCACATATTCATAATAATGATACAGTAAAACCTCTCTATAACGGCCACTAAATTGTGTTAATTAATTAGTATTTAGGGCTGGTGGCTGCTTAAAACAATGTGAAAGTAAAACAGAACGTTCCTATAGGAACGTTCTGTTTTACTTTCACGTTGCTTTAAGCAGCCACCTGCCTTTAACACAAACTACTTGGTGTAATTTAGTAGCCGTTATAGAGAGGTTTTACTGTGTAAGGGTTACGCCCGAAACTACATGTATACTCAATCTAGATTAAGTTATAGGAAAACAGAGCAGGTCCTGATCAGACTGCTTCTAAATAAGCGGTCTGATCTGGGTCTATTGTGTTTGGAAAGACGTAGAAAATTATTTAAACGTAGAGGGTTATATCGCCAAAGTACACATGTGTAAACCGTATCGTCCTTGGTCCTGCATTAGTGTATTCATAATATGTTTTTTGTTTGAAATGGGGCTTTACATTTCGTTAAAACTTGCCTTCATATAAACGCGTTTAACGCGTTTCCAAACAGGGTAGACCCAGATCAGACGGTTCCTATAGGAGTCGTCTGATCAGAGTCTGCAATGTTTGCTAATAGAATTTGATAGATTTGTTTCTCTAGTTTCTAAAATGGCTACAATGTCTTTCCCTCTTTCATTACATCTATTTTGTCCATGGATATTCAGAAGGTATTTAAATATGGATAAACTTAGAACAGGAAAAGGGCTAACCCTTCAGGTTATTAAAATTAGATCTGCCTAAAAACTGTTTTTTTACAATTGTCACTTACTTTTGGGATAATATAGCAAAACCTCTCTATAACGGCCACTAAATTGCATCAAGTATTTTGTATTAAAGGCAGGTGGCTGCTTAAATCAATGTGAAAATAAAACAGAACGCTACTATAGGAGCGTTCTGTTTCACTTTCACATTGCTTTAAGCAGCCACCAGCCCTAAATACCAATTAATTAGCACAATTTAGTGGCCGTTATAGAGAGGTTTTACTGTATCATTATTAGTTCCTTTGTGAGGAATTATGAATTAGATTCACTAATCGTCAAAGTATGCTAAACATTACTATTACCAAAGGGAACTCTTTTCAAAATATGTCGTTTTTATAATAATAAACATAATTATTATGTTTGATTCTTAGATATTGTCTCGGATACAAACGCCTGAATATCTGGGTACTCGCAGTTAAATATAAAGATTATTTTGCCGCCCTTAATTCTTTTTTAGTTTTTTTGGACGAGAACAAAAACTTAAAGAGTGAAATATTGCTATGTGGATAACCATAAAGTCTTTCTATTTGCAATCAAGTTTTAGTTTAAAGTCGTACTGTTTTAGCACACTTTTGCATTTCGTGAATATAATTCAGTGAGTAATTTTGCAACAAATGTGATATATGTCTGCCTTTAATTAACCAGCTTCAATCACCTTAACGTTATTCACAACTTTGCAAACAGAGTAGACCCAGACCAGAAGCCTTCCTATATGACTGGTCTGGTCAGAGTCTGCTCAGTTTGCTTAAGAAATCGCATAGATCTGATTGTTCAATCTCTTCAACTGTAATAATCGATTATCAAAAATGCTGTTCCAAATTTCAACTAATTAGTTTTTGTACAGTCATGAATTATTATTCATGAAGGAAACGGTTAAAACAAGCGTGCGAAAGGGGATTTACCCACACCGAGGCGCAACGAATTTAATGATATTTACTTTCATACTTTTGACGCAAATACAGTACTGTATATTTACGTCTGTAGATTGTCGTCTGCTTCAGTTTTATAATTGTGGTTTGTACAGAAATACTATAGTCAACGGTATTTTGATAAGAAATTGATTGTGTTTGTGAATTGCTGTTGCCTTAAAAATGTGATCTGTTTCAGTATCATCCTGTTCAATTTCACGTTTTACCCCCCCCCCCCCCCCACACACACACACACCAAACATACCCACACGCACGCACATCCAGACAGGCACGCGAACGAACATCCCACCACTCTCACATACAAACACCCCACACACCCTCACACCACACACTACACACCTATACCCCAACACACCAACACTCACCCACGTACACCTACCCATCCCCACTCACAAATACCCATGGCCATACCCCGCACCTACAACCCCTCACACCTGTGAAACAATCACTGTTCAAATTTGGATCCGGTTAAGTTTCACTTCCGATTGGATCAAACTGTTGGGAGACATTGACTAAGACAGTCTCAAAAGTTTTTCTTCTTATTATAATTATTACTATTATTATACCACGTTTATATAGTGCTCTTTTCACACAGGATATGTGCGTTCATAAGCGCTTCATATGGTTAAATTACACATACAAAAAGGGTATATCCAATATATTTAGTATATTTAAAACAAAATATATTTAATACATGTATATATATCGATAAGAATACGAAGGATACAGCGTTGAACAGACTGCAACCACATGCGTGTCTACCAAATCAATGCAAGAATATGAAAAGCATAATGACCAAAAGCTTAAAGGGACCCCATGATCACCTTTTTGATCCAGATAAAACACACCGAATTACTAGGTATCTCGTCTGCCAATACGAATCATGTGATAAAGGTTAAACCACCTAACACATCCTTTTGACGCCTCTGTAAAAGTCACTGTCAGAAACAACTGTGATAAATAGAGCATTTGCTCCATAGGAACAAAATGTATGCTCTTTTTATCACAATGGTTTCAAAACTACACAATTTCATTTTTTCTCCAGTAGATACTCCTTTTCGGGTTTTTTATTCAAAGTGATTTGATCTATAAATAGAATATGCGGTAATGGGTTAATGAGTGCGAAGCAGGTTGGATCCAGATGGAACACCAGGTTGACCAGTGCCTCAACACAGCCAATTATTTGATCACTTATTTCTAACCATTTACTCCATGAATATTCATGTAAGAAATAATGACATTATGAACATCAATAAGATTAGTCGTTATAATAGTAAATGGACACGGGAATTCTTGGCCTGATGGAAACTGTAGAATTATATATATCATAATCAAACAGAGCAGACCCTGGTCAAACAGAGCAGACCCAGATTAGACGGCTCCTACAGGAGCCGTCTAATCTGGGTCTGCTCTGTTTGATAAGGTGTAGACATGCGCATTAAACCAGTAAAAGGGTTGATTAATTTAACCTTTGCGTGACCTTTCAATGGTATCACACTTACTATGATACCTAAATAGTGTATAGTAAAACCTCCCTAGAGTATAACCGGACTTCTAGATTAGTATCAATGAAAATCCTAAACCCTTCACTCCATAATTATTCATGTAAGAAATAATGACCTCATGAGTATAAACTAATTAAATGTTAATAATAGCACAGAAACAAAGGAATTTTAGCTATGACAAAAAACTGTAGACTCAGAAATATATTACAGAACAGAGCTTGATTAATTAGACGGCCCCATTACAAGCCGTCTGATCGGGATCTACTCTGTTCGCAAAGGCGTTAAAAGATCTATGGAGTAAATGATTAAGACGGTGTAATGCGGAAAGCTTCCAACCGATATTTCTGTATTAACCCATTCCCTGCCCTACGAATACATGTATGTTTAATTGAAATGTCATTACCTACTGAATATTCATGAACCAAAACGTTATAATGAAATATGGAAGGTGGAACATTGCTGCCCTTTTAGAAAATAAATAAAAGATTTTTCCAGTTCAAACAGAGCAAACGTCTCATTTCTCAAGCAAAATACGCCAAGTACAAATTTAAACCAACATAGGTTGACCCTTTTCTCCATGATACGATTTGCAAACAGTATACATCAATACCATATGCCTCCTGTAGGAACAATTCGATCAGGGTCTGCTCTGTTTGCATATTATATAATATAGGTGTTATCTACATATTCTACCACGGCGAAAATGCCATGCATTCATGTGCAATTATAAATATTTATATAATCAATATTCATGATCTATCATTTCTTATATGAATATTCATGGACTAAAGAGTTACGGATCTCGAATATCGTACATGTAACTGTCGCAAAGGCGGGACGTGAGACCCGGTATGGCTATTGGTCTACACTGTAGTACAAAAGCAAGCGCAAACATAAATGTAAATGTACATGATAAGGCTTGTTTCGCTTACCTTAGTCCATCCAGTATTTCACATGTACTCCCTTGTTGACTCGATTAATACTAACAGGATAATACACACTCCTGCTATTGAGGAAGTTAATTGGTACATCCGACAATATATCTGTCCAGGTCGCAAATTCGCCATACTCTTAATGTACACAATGTGCTTGAACATACAATGTACATGCACGTTTCAGTCGTGGTATTAATTACCACTTTAATCCTTTTGGCCCCAACTGTCGCATGCAACCCGATTTGGTAAAGTCATTCGGTAAAATAAAGAAAAGGAAAAAAATAACTACAGATTTCAAAGGAATAAAACACAGATCTAGAACTAGGTGATTGAGACAAAAAGTGTGAAGTCCCTGATCAGACTGAATCTGGGACTGCACTATTTGTCTTGGTGCATTTTTGTGACATTGGTGGTGAAAGGGTTAACCAATAAACACAGTGATCACATACATGGGGTATGGGCAAACACCGTAGACCAAGACCAGATGGTCCCCTTAACGTTCTCGCTAACAATAGTGCACGTGTGATTTCTTATGCAGACATTCTGTGTAGATGATACGCTGAGTAACTCGGCGTCTCATCAGGATCCAAACTGTTTGTTACAGTGAGAATGTGTTCGAAAGCAAACGGGAGACAATTAAACAAACGAAAATGTAGCAGACGACAAATATTGCAGACGATAATAGTTTGCAGCAAAATAGTTAAAGATCCCTATGACCAGGGTCTGCACCGTTTGCTATATACCAATCAATGTCTACGGTTGTCATGAGGACATCGGTGTTTAGCAAGGCCCCATCCGGCATGAAAAATGGATTGGTTTTAACAGATTCCCTCCTAGTGACGCATTTTGGCGCCTCTGTAAAAGCCACATTTTGAAACCATTGTGATAATTAGAGCATTTGCTCCAAAGGAGCAAATGCTCTATTTATTACAATGGTTTCAAAACTACACAATTCTAAAAAAATCTTTTTTCTCCAGTGAATGTTCCTTTTCGGTAGATTTATTTAAAGAGGTTGGGTCTGAAAATATTGTAGGAGGGAATGGGTTAAATTTGAATTGGACGAGTTAACCTAATCTAATATGAGAGTTAATGGTTAAATATTTTGCTGTCATTAATGTTGGGCCAAGATGTGAGACCGAATGACTCAGCGTCTGACCAGGTTCCAAACTGTTTGACACCCTGGTTATTGTGTAAATAAACTGAAGAAAACTCAACAATAAAACCTAAAGCAGACGATAATGTTACTGATGAAATTGACGGCCGATGGGGAAAACGTGGGTAATGCGGTTATTTACATCCTTGTTCACTAAGCATTTGTCGTCTGCTACACTACAAATGTCGTCTGCTATATTTTTCTAACATTCTGACTATATTTATTCAGAACTGTCGTCAGCGTATCAAATATGTTGGGTCCTCATGAGCATGAAGCTGAGTTACATGTCGCATCTGGACCAGTTCGTTTACATTTCACCACTAGCGAGCAAATAGCTATAAACAGACACAGAGATAATTCTGAACGCGCGAAATAATGTTATGCTACTATACGGGTGTGGTAACACATTTGAATACAGGGGCACCTGTCTTTAGCGGCCATCCAAAAGAAGTCTAATGGTGAACCTGTAAGGCAGGTAATAGCTTTATACACGGAAAATATAGCTCCTCCTGTAGAAGAGCTTTCTGTATTACTTATGCTCTGCATTAAGCAACCTCCTTTTTTCATACGTTTATGTTAAATAAATGAATGACCTCTTAAGACAGGTTTCACTGTATAAAAGTACACATCTTGCTATAAATTCCTCAAAAAATCGCGCAATAGCAACCCTGCTGATCTTGTCATAGATTATCGACTAAACTAGGTCATGTTTACAAATTAAATCTATTGGCAAAACGAATCAGCTGAATAAATACATACATGCATCCAAGTCATGTCACAATATCATAAGATGTCCAGATAAAATGCGTAAATTAGAATAC
The DNA here is from genome assembly GCA_963576725.1 of Azorinus chamasolen. NCBI lineage: Eukaryota > Metazoa > Mollusca > Bivalvia > Cardiida > Solecurtidae > Azorinus > Azorinus chamasolen. Next base: position 47,754,481 of record OY755246.1, on the reverse strand, counting down.
TCTTGTATTTCTCCACCAAGCCCTATATTGTGACTTCCTTTTAGAATCGTCTCAGAGAGACGATTCTAAAGAGTGGTCACAACATAGGGTTTGGTGGAGAAATGACAAGTTTAGTATTTGAGTAGGCACGGTTACCTGTAGCTCTCTGTACAGTAACACTAGTTAGTTATCAGGGTATACGCAGGGTATAGAAACCTCGAACATGGGTCTAAAAGGCGGTGTTCAATCAGGATTTACACATGTTCGAACTGCATGAATAAAGACAATCCTAACGATGATAACATTGATGAACACGATAAAACAACTTACCCAATCTCTGGCTAACCTTGTCAACAAAGCTAGTGGAGGTTATTGTTGTTAATAGCACGACTGGGTTGTACATGTAGCTTCCCTTATCGCCGTATTGTGTAACCCTTTAACCACCAAAGAAACCGTGCATATTGAGTAGCTATATGTTTTATGGCTATATATATATAGTCATATCTATATAATTCTATAAGCAAACAGAACAGACCTTGATCATACGGTTCCTACTGTTCCGGGTTTACTCTGTTTGCAAAGGCGTGAAAATACACTTGTATAAGAAAAAAGAAATAGCCTTTCCCCCATAGACTCGCCTTTTGCAAATAGAATATATCAAAATCAGACAGCTCCTTTGAGTGTTGTCTGAGCCGAATCTGATTTGCTCTGCCAGTGTAGTAAACAGTGCAATAGACCTGTTTCAACAGTCCTGAAGGAGGTTCTTGTATGACTTTCACTCTACATTAAGCAACTACCTGCCTGAAATGATCTACATTCTACTATACTTAACCATTTGCCAGCTCAGGGCAAATGATTCGCATTTGCAAACAGATTGGATCCAGATGAGGCACCGAGGAACTCGGCGCTTCATCACGATCCAATTTAGTTGAGACTCAGTCAATAGTTTTTCAAACATTTTAACGAATCGACAACAATTAAATATTATAACAGATCAGGGATTGAGCAAACACCATTTTTGTTCCGCATGTTCATTCAGAGGGATTGTACATTGTACCTACATATACCCGTATGGGTACCCTACACTGTTTTAGTAGACATTATTCGACAATGTAGAATGTTATTCGACAATGTAGACATGCATTGTCATTGTAACTTAATAAGAGACAGGATTGCCATGAAGACGTTAACAGGATGTAATCTGAATCACTGTATCCATATATAATTCGATTCAGATCTGGACTCAGACATATATAGATAGCTATAATGTGTGAACATGTATATTCTTGAGTGGTGCATTGTGGATTTCATTAACCATTTACTCCATAGAGATGCTTTTAACATATTTGCAAACAGAGAATATCCAGATTAGACGACTCCTTCAGGAGCTGTCTGATCAGGGTATGCTCTGTTTGCTTATCGAATACCTTAGATTTGAAACTGTTGTGGCATAGTTATGTATTCAATTGTTTTATATTGCAATACATACTCATAACAAATTATTACTCATATAGGGTGGAGTCTGCAATGGATATAAGATTTAACCCATTCCCTCATACTGACACATTTTGACGTCTCTGTAAAAGTCACTTTCTGAAACCATTGTAATAAACAGAGCATTTGCTCCATAGGAGAAAATGCTCTATTTATCATAATGGTTTAAAAACTACAATATTCTAAAAGCAATCCTTTCGTCAAATAACTGCTCGTTTCGGTAGATTTATTCAAAGAGGTACAGGGTCTAACCTATGAGGAAATAGGTTTAAGGGTTTAACTCATTCTATCCGAGGCTATTTTTAGACCCTACCTTTTAATTAATCTAACGAAAAGGAGCATTAACTAGTGAAAAGGAAAATAATTTTAGAATTTTATAGTTTGAAACCATTGTGATAAATAGAGTATTTGCTCCTATAGGAGCAAATGCTCTATTTATCATAATGGTTTCACAATATGAATTTTATAGTGCAAAAATGCATCACTAGGGGGTAATGAGTTAATGAATATTAGGGTTAAATTGTAACACTATCTTGTTGCGCTAACATTTACAAAATACTTATAAGGGTTAAATTGTGACATGACTAACATTTGCACACATACTGTTTACAGGTTAGACGTCGAGTAATCACTAACAGTGGTTGTAGAATTGCTATAATATATTGTTGTCACTGACAAGATAAATAAACAAGGAAATTGGCCTTAATAATCTTCCCCGTTAATATCTATGTATGATGCATTAGGAATATTAATTACAGTTGAACTTCGATATCTCGAACTCGGATAACTCGAACTTCGGGATAACTCGAACAAAACGTTAAGTCCTTCCAAAGCTTATAATACAAAACTGCTCTAAATTGTATCGCTACAGCTATCTAGAAACACATGTGACAGCTTAATACAGGTCTAAAGTAATGCTGAAAGCTCCTACAGCATTACTTTAGGCCTATATTAATGTCGAATCATATCTGTATAAGTTCATAAGCAAACAGAGCAGACAACGATCAGACAGCTGCTGAAAGTTCTGGCATTTTTCTGTTTGCAAAGGCATGACAAAATGTTAATCTACTTTAGTTGAGAATGTTTGCTCGTTTATATCCATAGACGCCTGTCATTAACCCATTACCTCATATGCTATTTTTAGATACAACCTCTTTGAATAGATCTACCGAAAAGGAGCATTAACTAGAGAAAGGGAAAATGTTAGAATTTTGTAGTTTGAAACCATTTAGATAAATAGAGCATTTGCTCCAAATGCTCTATTTATCACAATGGTTTCGCAAAGTGACCTTTACAGAGTCGTCAAAAGTCGTCAATATAAGGGAATGGCTATAAAATAAGGACTAGAACTGATAAAGACCGATACTGTTTTAGAGGTTTCTGAAGCAAGTAAAACAAATTGACCAATAAATAATAACATAACTATTTACAACACTTTACTACCTATTTAACTAGGTTAAGTAGTAGGATTATGAAATTATCCCAAGTGCTTGAATATTTGGAGAGATAAAGGTGTTAACGTTTCCCTCTTCCTTGAGTATTAAAGTACTTAAATCGTCAGTTTTCCAACAAACCCTATGAGACGGTTCTAAAGTGTAGTCACAATGTAGGGTTTGGTTGAGAAATAAAGGAGATATTCTTGAAAACTTCTAATATATGCAAATTATCTTAGCCTCTGCAACTTGTCTTAGCCTCTGCTAATTCGTCTAAAATCTCAAGCAAAGGGGAAAACTCGAAGAGTGTGGTTACAGCGAAGGGTTTTCTTACACTCGATTCAGTCAAGCTTTCAAGAAACTAATGACCGTGTGTCAAACAGATTGAATCCTAATGAAAAACCTAGTTATTCGGCGACTCATCTGGTGCAAAGATTTTGCAAATGTTCGTCACTAGTCAAATCGCGCTTATAGCGTGAGATAGATTAACTATTTCCTTCATATAAACTCTTTTTCACTTAGTAGAGTAGACCGTGATCAGACGGCTGGTATAGGAGCAGTTTGATCAGGGTCTACTCTGTTTGCTGAGGGAATAATAAATATGTTTATTTACTTTCTAAAATGACTATAATGACCAACTATATTCAGTATAAACATTTGGAATAAACATAGAACAGGGAAAGGCGTAACTGGGATGAGCAAGAGAGACAAACTTTGCAGAACTTGCTGTTGATAACAGAAGAGTTGTTCCACCTGAACACATTAATATCAGAAAAATATAATGCATTACTGTATATTCTTAACATTTAGCTTGCTGAATTAATTTTACAGGAATTTTCACGTACTAAATTTACAAAAATCAAGCTATAATCAATGGGTCTACCAAAATGCAGCCAGAGTGTCAAACAGTCTGGATCCTGATGATATCTCGGGTAACTCGGCGTCTCATCTGGATCCAAACTGTTGGCATAGGTATTCACTTATCCGCCCATAGCAGGGTAAAGTTTTAACATCTACCCCTCAACCCTTCTCTTGCTGAATTTTAAAATACATTTCTCCTTTACTCATTCCCTGTTGTATAATTACATATATCTTCACTGTCTACAAGCGTTTCTCTGTGCAATCACTGCTATGGAGTGCACTAGTTGCACAATCAATTTGTAAATAGTGCAGACCCTGATTAGACAGCTCCTGCAGGAGCTGTCTCATCTGGGTCTTCACGATTTACAGGTAGGTATATTGACGTGAATAGCAAGCGAAGGGTTAACCCTTACCCCCCCCCCCCCCCCCCCACACACACACACACACTGTGAAAAAACTATAACGTCTACTCATATTTGGATCAGGTGCATGTTTGATTCCTTCCAATTCGATCAAGCTAGTAAGAAACGAGCGAGGTATAGCTTGAATTCTGATGAAACGTCGAATAACATTCTGCGTCGCATCTGGATCCAAGCTGTCATGTCACATTTAGCAGATTTGCAGGACAATGGGTAAACGCAACGGCAGAAACCGTCTTAAGCCGCTATGAAAATGAGGTCTAATTATTCGTCTGTAAGGCAGGTGGTAGCTTAATGCAGATCAACAGTAATGCAGAAAGCTCTTATAGGAGTTTGCTACATTACTTTTGACCTTCATTAAGCAACCACCTGCTTTTAAGACTCCTACGTTCAATAAATGAATGGCCGCTTAAGACAAGTTCTACTATATACGCAATAATCGTATATTCGCAGGATAACAGGTAAATACAATATTCAGTAATCGTATTTTAGCAGGATAATGGGTAAATACAATATGCAGTAATCGTAGTTTAGCAGGATAATGGGTAAATACAATATGCAGTAATCGTATTTTAGCAGGACAATGGGTAAATACAATGCAGTAATCTTAGTTTATCAGAATAATGGGTAAATACAATATGCAATTCGAACGTAGCGTATACTTCATAAGGTCAATGCTAGGAGTATCTTATTTATCCTTTATTCTATGAGTATTCGTATCAGAAAGTCAGAAATAATGACTGTACTCATATTGATTAGCCGTGGTTTTAAAATGGCACCATGAACAAGGGAATTTTCATGTTGGCAGACACTGTAGACACAGATATGTTATTTCCAAGCAAACATAACATATCATGACCAGTCAGCTAATACAGGACTTTCTGATATGGGTATACTCTGTGTGCAAAACAATGCAAAAGGCGTCTCTATGGAGTAAATATTACAAAAATACAGCTTGCAATGCCGCTGGAACAATTTGTCAACTACAGACTGTACGATAGCTAGGACATGCCCTGAACGACAGATATCTGTCTTTTAGAAATGATAAAGCATAGTAGACAAGTGCTCATTCTTACACTAAAATCAATGTCGGCGAAGGAGAAGAGAATTGCCATCAACTTCATGTAAAATACGTCGTTAAGCTCAACGAAGTTTTGCGTTCAAGTTGATATTGTGTGAAATGCATTGAACCGTTTCCTTCATATAAACGACATTTTCACACATATGCAAACATATCCAAGAAGTTATAATAATATACCCAAAAGGGTTATAATAATACTCAAACGGTTATAATAATATTCTAAAGCTTATGATAATAATAAAATGTTATAATAATACTCTAAAGGTTATAATAATACTCTAAAGGTTATAATTATACTCTAAAATTTTTAATTATACTCTAAAGGTTATAATAATATAAAAAGGCTATAATAATACTCTAAAGGTTATAATTATACTCTAAAGGTTATAATAAAGCTCTAAAGATTATAACTATACTCTAAAGGTTATAATAATATCAAAAGGTTATAATAATATTCTTAAGGGTTTTAATTATACTCTAAAGGTTATACTAAAGCTCTAAAGGTTATCATGGTACTTAGAACATTATAATATCAAAAGGTTATAATACCCAAGAAAAAATCCTAAACGTATTAACAAATCTGAACATTGGAAACGGGCAACAGTACGTAGCATCTGTGAATTAACCCGTTACCACCCAAACCGCCTTTCTATGACTTTGCAAACAGAGTAGACCTGGATCAGACGACTCTGTTTGCATATTTAAAACCGTAACCAGTAAGGCTCTCATATTTCATATCTGAGGCTCATGTGTCATCGCCTTTCCATCAATGTTTAGAATTTGGGACATGTGCCCTTGACCTATGGACTTTAACCTGCTTTTTAAAAACACTTTAGCAACAAAATTTAAAGTTGTCTATTGTTTTAAACTATACAGCAATTCACACACTTGTTTACCATCACAAACGCTACAATCTGACCAAAGGTCATAATTCTGTAAGACATTGTTTTTTTTAAAAAATTATGCCCATGTATGAACTTAACCCTTCGCTTGCTGAATTTTAAAATACATTTCTCCTTCTTTACCCATGTCCTGTTGTATAATTACATATATCTTCACGGTGTACACGTATTTCGCTGTGCAATCACTGCTGTGGAGTGCACTGGTTGCACAATCAACTTGTAAATAGTACAGACCCTGATGAGACAGCTCCTGCAGGAGCTGTCTCATCTGGGTCTTCACTATTTACAGGTAGGTATATTGACGTGAATAGCAAGCGAAGGGTTAAGAAACAAAAGTGTAAGACGTCTCGACAAACGAGCGTTGGCACACGCATGGGGTGCTTTTGTTTTGTAACATTCATTGACAAGTGGAAGATGCATTCAAGACTTTGCACACAGTGTATATACAGGCCGGGCGCCACTTTGGAGATGTGATTTCCAGTCATATTCTACTGTATAAAAGTATGAAACATCTCCTGGCAAATAAATGAAGGCGCCTAGTTGCCGAAGTTTTACAGAATCGTAATTAAAAGGACACATATCAAATAGCACTCTTAACCCTTTACTCATTGAATACGACTTTCTACGCCTTTGTAAACAGAGTACTACCAGGGCAGGTGGCTTCCGTAGGAGTTGAGCAGGGTTCTGCTTGCTTACGAAAGTACATAGGTCTAATTCTACAGTTTCTGCTATTTCCAGAAATTATTGTGTCAATGTGCTGCTGTTACAAATTAATCCAAATCATATTCATGCCATCATTATTACTTTCATGAATATTCATGGAGAAAAGCGTTAGAATAAGGATTCGTTCATGTGTTTTTACAGTGTATTCAGTACAACGTGTGTTTGTGTATGTGTGCATGTTGTTTTATCGGAGCTTTCTGCAGAACCTTCGACCTGCATTTAGCAACCACCTGGTTTATACAGTAGAATCCCTCTAATGCCACCACTTAATGAATAAACATGGGTGTCTTTATAAGCAGGTGGTTGCTTAACGCAGGACAAAAGTTATGCAGAAAGCTCCTCTTGGAGCTTTCAGCATTACTGTTGCCATGCATTAAGCTACCAACTGCATCTAGCACTCATAATTATACCTCTTTTAGGTGGTCGCATTAGCGGGGTTTTACTGTACAACCAAATCAAACATCTTTTGAGCGGTGTTATTAGCGAGGCTTTACTGTAATTTGAATATTCAGTTTATAGAGGTTTTACTGTATCATATATTTTAACAATTTATTCCATGAATACGCCCTTTTATTAGTCCCCCACCGGTTACCGGTTGGGGGACTATAGGTTTGCTCGATTCCGCCCGTCTGTCTGTCCGTCTGTCCGTCCGTCCGTCCGTCCGTCTGTCCGTCCGTCTGTCCGTCCGTCCGTCTGTCTGTCACGCTTCGTGTCCGGGCCATATCTCCTACAAACTTATGCCAAATTCATTATAACTTCACACATTCAAGAAGCATGATGAGGGCTAGTGTCATGCACATGGGTCATAACTCTAGCATCAATATTTTTGGAGTTATTCCCCTTTTACATATTTTTTTGTCCGTACAATAACTCTTTATCTACTGATTCAATTGATTTGAAACTTCACATATGGAACAATCATGATGAGGGGTAGTGTCATACACAAGGGCCATAACTCTAGCATCGATATTTTTGGAGTTCTTCCCCTTTTTCATATATTCTTGTCAGTCCGTCTGTCACGCTTAATGTCCGGGCAATATCTCCTACAAAGTTAGGCCAAATTCATTATAACTTCACACATTGAAGAAGCATGATGAGGGCTAGTGTCATGCACAAGGGTCATAACTCTAGCATCAATATTTTTGGATTTATTCCCCTTTTACATATTTTTTGTCCGGACAATAACTCTTTATCTACTGTTTCAATTGATTTGAAACTTCACATATGGAACACGCATGATGAGGGCTAGTGTCATGCACATGGGCCATAACTCTAGCATCTATATTTTTTGCGTTATACCCCTTTTCATATGTTCTTGTCCAGTTAATAACTCTTTATATACTGGTTCAATTGATTTGAAACTTCTCATATGGAACAGGCATGGTGAGATGTAGTGTCATGCACAAGGGCAATAACTCTAGCATCAATATTTTTGGAGTTACTCCCCTTTTTCATATTTTCTTGTCGGGACAATAACTTTTTATTTACTGATTCAATGTATGAAAGTAGGTACTAATACCATTCAGGTGGTCATGTATATACCATGGTCAACCACACCATGGGTGGGTGGGGTGGGGAGAGTGGAGGTTTTTTTCAGTCCGGTGGGGGACTCATGTCTTGCATAGCAATATAACATGCCCTTGTTTCTGTGCAAACAGAGTAGACCCAGATCAGAGTCTACACTATTTGCTTATTACAAATGTGATTCTACAGTTTCTGCGAAGACCAAACATTCCCGTGCCTATGTGTCGTTAAAACAATAAATCTAATTAATGTTTATTATGTCATTATATGAATATTCATGGAGTAACGGATAAAATCTTACTCTAACAGTAGTTACAGTTCACTACACTGCTTTATTGGGAACAGTCGAACCTCTCGGTAGCGAACATATAGGGAAAACCATTATTCTGTGATGCCTTAACACGTCTCTGCTTGAAACTAACAGATTATACTTTATGCACTTGGGAGAATACATGTCTCTTTGGCGGCTTTAACACATATCTGTAGTGCTCATAAATACCAAGGGTAGTTGAACAGTAAAACCTCTCTATAACGGCCACTGAATTGTGTTAATCAGTTGGTATTTAGGGTAGGTGGATGCTTAAAGCAAGGTGAAAGTAAATCAGAACGTTCCTATAGGAGCGTCCTGTTTTACTTTCACCTTGATTTAAGCAGCCACCTGCTTTTAACACAAAATACTTTATGTAATTTAGTGGCCGTTATAGAGAGGTTTTAATATTCATGTAATACCATGGACATATACATGTATATTCTTAAAATGTGTGTATATAGTTTTAGTATGTATGAAGTAGTAACCATAAATTCAAATCTAATACAGTTTCCATATCTAAACTGCGTTTATTATATTGTAAATTTTGTTTAATGTGTATCTCCTAGATAGCTTTCTGAATAAATTTCATTCTGCATTAAGCAGCTACCTGCCTAAGAGTATCTAAATCATTCACTACTAGAATTACGTTTTAGAGGGAATTTACTGTATATATATATAGGAGTCTGACTCTCCAAATTCAGAAAGCATTTCATTACTTCAGGTTTAGATACAATTGAACTTCGATATATCGAACTCGGATAACTCGAACTTCGAGATAACTCGAACTAAAAGTTCGGTCCTTCCAACACTTACAATAAGACTTATTCTTAAATGTATCACTACGGATATCTAGGAACACACCGGACAGATTAATGCAGGTGTAAAGTATTGCTGAAAGCCCCTAGAGGAGCTTTCAGCATTACTTTACACCTGCATTAAGCTCTGAACTTGAGAAATTGTCCATACTAGTAATCGGATGACTCGAACTTCTGTTATCTCGAACTAATGTGTATCGTTCCTTGAAGTTCGAGATATCGAAGTTCAACTGGATTTCATCTTGATCAGGTTTTGAAGAATTATGTGCATATGACACAGTGATCAAATAAACGCATGTCTTAGATCCCAACCCTAATAAACAGTATACAAAGCAACAAATAAATTGAAGCAAACATTTTAGTTTATTCAGTTGATCTACATAAGTTATTCACTACGGAAAATCTTGTCTCAAAAAGCTGCTCGAATCAGCTAAGGTAAAACTTGAATAGAAGAAGCAATAATGCGCCACGACATATAGTCGGGCATAGACCACTAGCAGCATACTGGACAGCAGCCTGGAAAGAAAACGATGCTTTGTTATTAAACAATTTAATCCCGTGAACCTGATTTACTAGTTCTAATTGATATAATATATCATACCATTGTCTGTCTTTCAACAAATGTTGAAACAGCTTCGGGTGATTTTAAGTACAATGTTCCATGTATGTATTCTAGATTCTAACGAGGCACCAGGTCTAATTATTCCAAATATATTACCACCAGTTGCCAAATGAAACAAAACAATGTTGATGTTTCCAATATGTAGGCAATGCATAAAACGAATATTATGCTAGTGTAATAGATGAACATCTTCAACCGACGAGGGAATAGAACATACTATTCCATTAATCCAGCCATTTGTATTCAAAATATGACAGCTTTAACTGTTTCTTATTTTGATACCGCTATAATATTATGTATGATGTAACATTAATCAAGATAACGAATGTTAACGAAAGTTGTCGAGACAGAAAATAATTGTGAGGACGTTGTTAAATAAAATAAAACAGAAATGAATTAAACAGAAATAAGTAATTTTGTATAAAAAATGTGACCCTTTGATCTACATTGTATTATTTTTTTTATTTCCGTCACTCTGTTTGGTTTCCCGTCAAGTTAGACGACTACGAAAAGTACAAAACTAAACGTGTGAAAAATACCCAACTAATCCAATAATGATACCAGTAAGAATGTTTACGTTGATGAATAATGTTTGATTTGAATATATATGTACACATGTATTTTGTTTCTTGTTCATTCGTTTCGTCCAACATGCTATCTAAAATGTCACAGTTTTCATGCCATTTTAGGATTCAAATCATTTCTCATCCGAATTTTGTTTCCTGTATGGTATCATTTGTAGTTTCAATTTGCTGTTACTCCCAATTGAAATTCAGTCCCCTAGTCAAAATGGACATTTAAATCGACTAATATTAGCAAATCTTGCATTTTGGTGACAGTTTTAAGACATATTGTGCAACTGTTTCCACCATAGTTCTGCATTTCCCTTCGTAGTAATATCAGTTAAGTGTAATGTTGGGCGCCCTAAACCGATTTAAACCCAGTTACTATTGTCACGGATCGTTCCAAGGCCATTTTCCTCCTATTGTGTGTTTGTTTTGTTTTTGTGCGTCCCTTTGTGGTTTGATATATATGTACATTTGCTTGTTTTCTTTTTGATATGCTATTCGGGCGTGTTTTGTATGTGGTGTTTCCTGCATGACTCATACTTCTCTTCGACTGACTCTGTTTCCTCAACATGATATCGGTCAGAGATGGTTTTGGTTTCAGAAATATTTCATTTCTCAACTGCTCTCCCAAGTCAATGAACGTTGCATCTCTCCCCTGCTTAATGGCATGAATTGTCGCCATCTCAACATCTGTGAATAAAAATGTTACAAAGTAGCTATAGACTGCTGACAAACTTCCCTCAGCAGAATACGAAGGGTGCTCAAATATGAATGCAACCAGGTCGATATCTCGCGTTTAACTCATTTGTTTCCTCGATCCCATATATGGGTTGGATACAGTATGTTCAATTAAATGTTTTTTCGTTATACATGCACTTTACCATTGTATTTGCCGTCGCGGTTGTTGTAGATTAGTCGGAGAGGGGATACGTTTATTTACACTGTTTGTCTTTTAGGGTGGGGATGGAATAAGAGTGAGGTTGGGCGCCCATAAACCGGTTTAACCCCCCAGTGACTTTTGTCACTGACCGTTCCAAGGCGGTACTTCCATCTTCCTCCTATTGTATGTTTGTTTTGTCTTTGTGCGTCTCTTGTTGTTTTTTCTAGTTATGTACATTTGCTGTTTCCTTGTGTTGCTGTTCGGGCGAGTGTTTGTTCTGTATGTGGTGTTTCCTGCATGACTCATTTTTGTACTTGTATGCAAACAGTGTAGAATCTGACCAGACTCCACATAATGCGGCGACTGATCAGTCTTCACTATTTGCTGATATAAAACAAAACCAAATTGAAAATTTAGGCCAGGCACCCCTTAGTTCAAAAATTGACTAATCCAATATATAAACATGGAAGAATCCACTGGGTACAAATGGGTTAACCACGATTTGCACAAAATAGGTACATGTATCATATAGGGAAATGTGTAGGCTCTCCATTGATACACTACATGATTAATCCGTTCAGTCTGGCTTTGACAATAGCTTGATAAACACTGTCTACTCGTGTACACTAAAATGGTTGGAAAAAGGTCTACTTTCTCTGACCAAATACGGTCCTGTATTACTAACAGCTGTATTCTTGGTATGCAGGCAAAATACATATTCGATGAAATATGCCGTGTTTATGAGAACAATGAACCTATTTTCATCTGTAACACCGTGGTGTAAGAATGTTAAAAGTGGCATAGATTCAGTAAAAGATCAGTCCCATGTACGCCGTCCAAAACCTACAATTCCGGCAAAAATAGTTGAGAAATTAAAACATTTTATTGCAGACGATGCAAGATTTACAACTAGGCATAAAGCTAAATGTGTTGTTATCTCAGTAGGAGCTGCTCATATAATTCTCAGATGCGATTTAAAAATGGGAAGGATAAGCACCAGTTGGATACCCCATCTTCTTACAAAAGAGAAAACATCTACTCGGGTAAGAATTGCCAAATAATTGTTGCAAAAGTTCCCTAAATACAACAATCGATCTTTGCAAATATCATTATTGGCGATGAGACATGGTTTCATTTTTATGAGCACAGGTGGAAAATACAGAACAAAATATGGGCAACCAAAGGAAGTCAAAGACCTTGCATAGCAAAACGCACCATGAGAGTCCAATTTTCTTTACAAATCAAGGCCCTGCTATCCAAATAGCCGTACCAAAGGGTAAATCTTGAAATGCCAAGTTTTGCAAAGGCAATGTGCTTCATAATTAAAGACATATTTTGTAATCTTGTTTCCGTGGTCATTGTAAGCAAATATCTGAAACAGGAAAAAGTTGTCGAGCTTCCTTATCCTCCTTATTCGCCAGATCTTACCCATTGTAACCTTTTCATATTTCCGAGGATATAAAATACCTTGCTGGAATAAAATGTCAAAGCTAAAAATCTCGATTCAGCTATTTTCCAGTGTCTGAACAGTATACATCGAAAATATTATGAAACTCATTAACGTTTCCCTCTTCCTTGAGTAGTAAAGTACTTAATCGTCATTTTCCACCAATCCCTATGAGACGATACTAAAGTGTGGTCACAACGTAGGGTTTGGTTGAGAAATAAAGGGACTATTCTTGAAGATGTTTTAATGTACGTGTCACGATGCTGCCGGAGCAGAAGACTTAAAAATGTGGGAGTTATGTAAACCACGAATACTGCAGTGAAGTTTACAAGTTTTTACTTTACATACTCTAAAACATCAACTAAGTATAATATGGTATAACAATTTTTGTTTCTATCAGATCTAAAGTATTTTACTGCTGCTGCTGTCTTTCTGTTTCTTTGACTGTAGATAATAAATTGACAGTTTGTTCCTAAAGCACTTGGATCATAAAACTCAATTTACTAGCTGTCACTATTTGTTCATTCTCTATATAACTCCTGGTCAACTGCCAGTCACCAAACATTCATCTATGATAATTCGTGGCCGGCTTTCCTTCGATGAGGATCAGGCTTGTCACCTAATTAGCCCTTCTGCACGTCTGCTCTACCCTAGACCCGCTATGGCCCTCTTAAGTTCTCAGCAATGTCCTTAACCCTCCGTAATGGGATCCCATTCGTCCGTAACATGTACTTGTTACACGTACTCGTCCTATGTTTATATCTTCCTTATTTCCTTCCCTTTGCACTCACAAACTTTCACTACGATCTTAATTGTCTGGTGTCTTTCTAGCATCTGACTCTCTCAGTCTCTCTCACACAAACATTGTCCCTTAATTAGACTAATCAAAACAGACGCTGCATTGTTTTGATAACGGTTTGAATTATCATGACTATTCTCTTTCTTACTTCCACTCATAAAGCTTATTATCCACACATGCAAACTCTCCGAGTTGTCAGTTACAGATTAGCAATTGTCCGCAAGACTGGTTTGCCCATTGTTTAAGAGAATTTAATGACCGCAGAGTCTCTGGTAAGGGAACTTTATAACACCAACTGACCTGAGCTAACCTTTATACTCAGACAAACTGGCAAAGGTATTTACGCAGGTTTTAAACCTTTAGCATCCAACTGGATTTTCTGACAGTACGCATCTTATCTGAGCCTCTGCTGAAAATAATCTTTTAAAAAACTGAAGCAAAGAGGAAAACCTGAAATGGACGATTCTAAATTGTGGTCACAACGTAGGGTTTGGTTGAGAAATAAAGGAGATATTCTTGAAAACTTCTAATGTATGCAACTTATTTTAGCCTCTGCAACTTATCTTAGCCTCTGCTAATTCGTGGGCAAACTAAAGCAAAGGGGAAAACTCGAAGAGTGTGGTCACAGCGTAGGGTTTTCTTACACCCGATGCAGCCAAGCTTTCAAGAAACTATTGACCGTATGTCAAGCAGATTGGATCCTATAATAGAAGTTATAATAATATACCGAAGGGTTATAATAATACTGAAGCGATTATAATAATACTCTAAAGGTTATAATTATACTCTAAAGGTTATAATTATACTCTAAAAGGTACAATAAAGCACTCAAGGGTATAATAATAACAAAAGGTTATACTAATACTCTAAAGATTATAATTATACTATAAAGGTTATAACTATACTCTAAAGGGTATAATAAAGATCTCAAGGTTTAAAAAGAAAGGTTATGATCCTATTATATTGCAACACACTGCATGTTTGGTTATCGACCCTTTTACAGTCGGTAGCTACGCTTCCCTCTTTGCTTGCGCGATGACAGGCCGAGGGTAGTACTCTATGATGGTATACTCTTAAACTTGGATACAGGAGGAGCTTACCAGACTCATGTATTATTTTTTTCCCTGTCGTGCCCTTAACGGCTTACCTGCAGGTGCTCTGACTTCAGCAAAGTCATTGAGTACATATTTGACGGATTGTCACAGTTATTATGCTATGTTTTACATGTTGTCCTGTGTTCACCGTCGTCTATGTTGTGGGTAAGTCCAGCGGGGATACCTTTATTTACAATATTTGTAAAGCTAGGGTGACTTTGAGAGAAGTGTGAGGTTAGGACGTCCGTAAACCGGTTTAAACCCCCAGTGGTGTTTTTGCTGCTGACCGTGCCAAGGCGGTACTCTCTTTGTCACCCTTCCTTTTGTTTGCATTGCGTCTTTGTGCTTGTGGTTTGTTCATGTTGTGGAACGTTTGTCCCTGGTTCTTGTGTGTCTTTTGGTGTTTTCTGTGTTCATTTCGTGTGTGTGCGTGTGCGTTTGGGTGTGTGGTTGTGTGTGTGTGTGTGTGTCATGCTGTCTATCGGTGTTTTGGTGGTGGTTGCGTCTTGCATGTGGCTTTGCCTGCTTGACTTTACTACTTTTCCATTTATAATAATAACAAAATATTATAATAATACTCTAAAGGTTATAATTATACTCTAAAGGTTATAATAACATCAAAAGGTTATAATAATACTCTAAAGCTTATAATTATACTCTAAAGGTTATACAAAAGCTCTAATGGTTAGCATGGTACTCAGAACATTATAATAATATCAAAAGGTTATAATAATACACAAGAAAACGTCCTAAACGTATTAACAAATCTGAAAAATGGAAACGGGCAACAGTACGTAGCGGCTGTGACCTAACCCTTTACCCCCAAAACCGCCTTTATTTGCCTTTGCAAACAGAGTAGACCCGAATCAGACGACTCCGGTAGGAGCCGTCTGTCCAGGGTCTGTTCTGTTCGCTTATGATATAAGTTAGATATGATTCTACAGTTTCTGCGTTGTTAAAAATCACCGTGGCTATGTGCTATTATAACAGGTAATTTAATTATCAGTACTGATATCGTTATTTCTTTCATGAATATTCATTGAGTAAAGGGTTAAAGCATCAATACTATGTTACTAATGACTCTGAAGTACATATCCTATTGAACATGAAAGGAAATAAATTATTTTGAAACTATTACTATGTTCCCAAAACATTTTCGGATGAAAATATATCTATCGGTTAACCCGCCGGCCCGTCTATGTTTCCCACTTCATATCCATTGAATTACTAGTTGGATCTCAGTGGATATCTTCATCTCAATGACGATATGCATGTATCTGTGGATCTGGTGATTGGTTATGGAGTAATAGACCTTCGTTGTGTTTGGTTCGGAGAACCTATATCATTATTGGCTCGTCTGTTTTTCGAAGGAAAAGAGCGAGATATTGTCGTAACTCCGGCGTCTGTTGTTGTCGTCCGGAATCTTTAAGATTTAATGTTGGCTATGACTTCTTTACTAGTCAGGTAAATCTTATGAAATGTCAGACACTTGTTCATTGTCACCACGGCTACAATATGACCAAGGGCCATAACTCTGTAAGGCTTTTATTAACAATTATATCGCTTTATGGACTTAAGAAATTAAAATAAAAAGGTATGTCATTTAAAACCGTAACCAGTAAGGCTCTCATATTTCATATCTGAGGCTCATGTGTCATCGCCTTTCCATCAGTGTTAGAATTTGGGACATGTGCCCTTGACCTATGGACTTTAACCTGCTTTTAAAAAAAATGTCTATTGTTTTAAACTATACATCAAATCACACACTTGTTTACCATCACAAACGCTACAATATGTCCAAAGGTCATAAGTCTGTAAGACATTGTTTTTACAAAATTATGCCCATGTATGAACTTAACCCTTCGCTTGCTATTCACGTCAATATACGTACCTGTAAATAGTGAACACCCAGATGAGACAGCTCCTGCAGGAGTTGTCTCATCAGGGTCTGCACTATTTACAAGTTGATTGTGCAACCAGTGCACTCCACAGCAGTGATTGCACAGCGAAATACGTGTACACAGTGAAGATATATGTAATTATACAACAGGGCATGGGTAAAGAAGGAGATATGTATTTTAAAATTCAGCAAGCGAAGGGTTAAGAAACAAAAGTGTAAGACGTCTCGACAAACGAGCGTTTGCACACGAATTAGGTGCTTTTGTTTTGTAAAATTCATTGACAAGTGGAAGATGCATTCAAGACTTTGCAAACAGTGTAGATACAGGCCGGGCGCCACTTTGGAGATGTGATTTCCAGTCATATTCTACTGTAGAAAAGTATGAAACATCTCCTGGCAAATAAATGAAGGCGCCTAGTTGTCGAAGTTTTACAGAATCGTAATTAAAAGGACAAATATCAAATAACACTCTTAACCCTTTACTCATTGAATACGACTTTCTACGCCTTTGTAAACAGAGTACACCCAAGGCAGGCGGCTTCCGTAGGTGTTGAGCAGGGTTCTGCTTGCTTACGAAAGTACATAGGTCTTATTCTACAGTTTCTGCTATTTCCAGAAATGAGTGTGTCAATGTGCTGCTGTTACAAATTAATCTAGATTAAAAAAACTCCAATGAGGTTTTAACTAAATTAAAAATCAAGCAACACCAAGCTAACACTATAAGCACATATGATTTTTCTACACTTTATATCACATTACCACACGATCTAATAAATATAAAACTTACAAATCTTATAAATAAAACATTTGCTAGAGAAAAAGTATCATTTATTGCCTGTCATTCTAGACATGCGTTCTTTACCAATGACATTACAAATAAATATACCTCGTGGACATGTTTAGATCTTTGTGACGCAATTACGTTTCTGTTAGACAATATATTTGTTCGTTTTGGTAATTCTGTATATCGCCAGGTCATTGGTATTCCCATGGGAACCAACTGTGCTCCTTTAATTGCAGACTTGTTTTTGTATTGTTATGAACGGGATTTTATGCTTAACCTTAAAACAGATTCACAGGCGGATGTCATCAATGCTTTTAACAATACAGCACGTTATTTAGACGACATATTTAATATTGATAGCCCATACTTTGATTCTATGATAACCTCAATTTACCCTAGAGAGCTCCAGTTTAATAAAGCAAATAGTTCTGACATATCTGCAGCCTTTTTAGATTTAAATTTACCTATAAACAATGGAACAATTTCTTCTGGAATTTATGACAAAAGGGATGACTTTAATTTTAAAATAGTTAACTATCCTCATTTGGATAGGGCTAACAGGGCTACAGATATGACAAACTTCGTAAAACATTTTCAAAATTTTACCACTGTAATGTTCTACTCATAAGCAAATACAATTGTAACTTACGTACTTTTCTAAAGTTAGGTATTTCACATCCGGAGTGTTACGGTGATGTCATTTACAAACTTCGAAAAATTACTGGACACACATATTTTGATACTTTGTTTGTCAAACGTATAAAACAATTCATTAAAAAGGGATATGACCCCCTCTATATTGCAGCACACTACATGCTTTGTGATCGACCCCTTTACAGTTGGTCATTATGCTTTCCTCTTTGCTTGTGCGACGACAGAAAAGACTTAATACTCTATGAAGATTCCCTCTTAAACCCGTTTACGGAGGGAGGAAATTAGATATTTGTATTTTGCCAGTTCTGTCGTACCCCAAATGACTTCTCCACAGCTGTTCTGACCTCTGAATAGTCATCGAGTACATGTCTACGATGTCAAGTTTATTCTATTTCAAACAAAACAATTGTACATACTTAATATCCACTAGTATTTGTATCTTCTTGCGATTTATTTTTATACAATGTCGGTGTAGAAGAGTTTCATATAGTTTTCCCGTACTTTTAAATTATGACGTCATTTAAATGATGACGTCGCTTGTTGACCTCTAACGTTTATTTTAAAGTCATTTCATTTTGGCAGACATCGTTATTCATGTTGTGAAGTTGTCTGGAGGGGGAATTTTATTTACATTTTGACTTTGGTGAAAGTGGGATAAGGACGAGGTTGGGTACCCGTAAACCAGGTTTAAGTCCCCTAGTAGCTTATTTTAGTTACTGACCGTTCCAAGGCGGTACTCCTGCTTTCAGCCTATGGTCAATTTTGTTATTTAATATGCTTAATGTTTAATGTTTTTCGTCTAGATATGCGTCCTGTTATGTTTTGTCTTGTGGCCATACCGTTTCTGGTTTGATGGTGTTTGGTGCGGTGTCATTTCGTGTGTGGCTCTCCCTGTTTGACACTTTTTCCATATTTAATAAAAAATGAAAAAGCCTTTCATCAGGTTTTTTTTTATTAAGCATGAGTTTTGTTTTTGGAACTTACATGAGCCAGTCCGTTTGTTTATTTTTAAACATTATAATACATACAGAGTTTACAAACAATATCACATATGTGAAAAAGAAAAAAACAAAATCACATCTAATGATATGTGTTGTCATCAAAAGCATGTTTTAAACAATGCTTTAAATTCCAGATATTTAATGAAGGTAAGTAAGTCATTATATAATATTCTAAGTAAGTTTACTTTGGTTCGCTTTCTGTCACTTTTCATGTAACTGTTATATATAGTATATAAAATTCGTCCTAGAATCATATTTATTTCTTGGTACTCTTTAAACTGGATTTATAACCAACTATCAATTGAAACATGCTAAAACGTATACAGAAACAATGATTTCTAAAAAGTTTTTTTTTATTTCATTCCAAAATTTATCCAGGTATGTGTAATGAATAAAGAAATATTTCAAGTTGATTGCAATGTTAACAAAGAGTGGATTCGATTAGTTTCCACTTAAAAAGGTTTTCGTTTGTCGGAACTATTCGATGAATAATTTTGAATTTCAATTGCTTTATTTTATTGTTAATCAAAATCTTGTTTATGAAAAAATATAGCAAACACCAATTAATATTTCGATCGAAAGTTGTTTCTCAGAATGTATGTATATAAGGAGGTTCGAATTTGTCTTTAATGTTTATTAATCAGAATTGCTGTCAATCAATTCTTCACCTATCCTAAATGCGAACTTAAAATGTGCCAATTTACTCCCTGTTCATTCTTCTTTCGTCTTCTGCTGCAAAAACTGCCTTATTGAAAGCTGTAAACAAAGTGTCGGATTTGCTTATATCAGTAGGTTTTGATCATGATTTGGACTTGGAGACTGAATTTGGATCGGGAGATGTACAAAATCTACATATTCGCGTGGATTTGAATCTAAAAACGCTTCAAGAACCTTGTGAAGTTTCGAATCGTATTTTTGAAAATATATCAAAACAAGAACAAAAACATGTAGATTTTATTAAATCATTCCTTATCAATATAAATTTTCTCACTTGTATCCTTATTGTATTATGCGTCATTTTTCAAATGTTTTGTTTTTGCTATTTCGCCGCATCCATCTGATCGGTTGAGTTGACATTACAAATGAAGAAAAAACATTTGATAAAAGTGACGAAAGAAGGATTTTAATAATGTGTAAATAATACTAAAATGGTCACATTCTTCATTCAAATGGACTGATATTCATTCCGTATTGGTGTTATTTATCAACACTCCCAGAACTGGGTTCTGTCCTGATAACATTTGCTGAGGGGTGTTTGTTATTTTGTCTGATGTTAAATCATAACAATATTAATTAGATTAAGAAATTGTATAAATTAGAATTGGATTCTAATGCTACCCCAACTTATCCAACGTCTCATATAGATTTAAATAGTATAGGTATAAGTAAAACCTCTTTATGACGGCCACTAAATTACATCAAGTATTTTGTGTTAAAGGCAGGTGATTAATTAAAACAAGGTGGAAGTAAATCAGAACGCTCCTATAGAAGCGTACTGTTTTATTTTCACCGTGCTTTAAGCAACCACCTGCCCTAATATACCAACTAATAAACACAATTTAGTGACTGTTATAGAGAGGTTTTACTGTATATTGATTCACTATTTGTAGGAATAAAACTAAAAGTATGTGCACATCTAATTGCAATTATAGATTCCGAATAATATGAAACACGGTGAAAATGTAAGATACTTGAAAGTGCATGTATGGGTTATGCAGGAAACACCACATACAAAACAAACAGCTGCCCGGACAACACCATGACAGGAAAGTAAAACCAATCTATATGTCTATCAAAACACAACAAGCAACAAGAGTGCCAAAATGTCACAATATACGCCCGTCAAATGCTGGCTATCAAACTTGACTTAAGATATTATGGTAATATTCATGCTGATCAAATTTGAAAAGGATTGGATTACATTTGTTTGAGTTAGAGAGCAGACAAGCAAAAATTCACGGACATTCATAAAGTAAGAGGAGATAATTCTGGAGTGCTTGGGGAAATCTTACTGGTTCTCGACCGTGACTGAGACATTATGGTACTATACACGCTGACAAAATTTGAAAAGGATTGGATTACATTTGTTTGAGTTATAGAGCGGACAAGCAAACATTCATGGGAATTCATAAAGTAAGGGGAGATAGTTCTGGAGTATCTGGGGGCAATCTTGCTGGTTATCGAACTTGGTCGAGATATTATGAATATATACCTGCTGACACAATTTGAAAAGGATTGGATTGCATTTATTTGAGTTAGAGAGCGGACAAGGAAAGGAGGTTCACGGACTGACTGACTGAGACGAACAGCGCCTTGAAGACAAGCATATAAAAAGAGACACACAAAGACAATACAAACAATAGGGGAAGATGGAAGTACCACCTCGGACAATTGTCTCTGGGGATTGGAACCAGTTTAAGGGCACCCAACCACACTTATACCATCCCTACCCTAAACGACAAACAGTGTAAATAAATATATCCCCCTCTTCTTGGAAAGTGAACAAATTCAGACTATTAGGAATGATATTTGATGTTGATCTTTCAAAACAGGTAACTCTCAACTATACTGAAAAATACAAACAAATAGAACAAAATATAATAACAGACTGGAAACGTCGATTTATTACACCATTAGGGAGAATTACAGTAATAAAAACACTACTTCTGCCACATCCAAACCACCTTTCTATATCATTGCCAAAACTTGCCTATGAACTATTGAAATAAATAAATCAAATGTTCTATGATTTAATTTGGCAGGGGAATGCAAATACAAAGCAAACAATATTGGTTAAACAGTATTTCGAAAGAGGGGGGGATTATAAATTTAACATCTTTCATTGATGGACTAAAAACAACTTGGTTTAGAAGAACAATAAATAGCAATGGAAACTGGAAGACAGTTATAGATGATGTAGTATAGATTTCAAGACAATTTTCTCTTTATGTCCTGAATATATTACTGTATGTGAAAATCATACTTTAAGCTTATTTTGGAAGGATGTCCTCAAATAATTCCGCAAATATCTAACATTTTACAACCCAGAAAATATATCTCAGTCGGTGACTATACCAATATTTTATAATAATAACATTAAAATTGGAGGAAAATGTATTTTTTACAAATCTTGTTTCGATAAGGGCACTTCTCCTGTTAATGCCATTCTTATTCCTGATGGAAATTTTCACACTTATATTGTTTGTGAAACTTATAACATTCATATGGCAAAGTGTCATGGTCTTGTAAGTGCAACAAAAAGTTTATAAAACATTTCCAATTTGCATCTATAATAGAAACAAAGCCAAATCCTTTTCTTTCATAAAATACATTAATGCTACTTAATCAGAGTAAATGCTCAGAGCACCTATAACATATACTGAATAAAGATGACCACTGGCACTGGCCAGATGGCACCGTTTAAATAGAACTTCAGTTCAGATATAAGATGGTTTAAAATCCGAATAAATCGTAGAGTTTTACCTACACAAAAATACCGATTCAACATAGAAATTTCAAAACACATAACTTGCAATTTTCGTGGGTAATTTGAAACATTTGGGCTTATGCTTTGGTCATGTCCAGAAATATAATATGCCTGTTTTCAGATGGGACGTCTTATGCCGTGGCGCTGTCCGTCCGTCCGTTTATCTGTGTCCATCCATCAGTTCGTCCGTCCGTGAAGTTTTGCTTGTCCGCTATCTAACTCGAATAAATTTATTTCAATCCTTTTCAAATTTTGTCATCATGTATATCACTATAATGTCTCAGTCGAGTATGATAACCAACAAGATTCCCTTAGACACTCCATTATTATCTCCCCTTACCTTATGAATATCCGTGAATATTTGCTTGTCCACTCTCTAACTCAAATAAATATCATTCAATCCTTTTCAAATTTTGTCAGCATGTACATTACCGTTATGTCTCAGTAAAATTTCAAAACCAGCAAGATTGCCTTATATACTCAAGAATTATCCCACCTTACTTTATGAATGTCCGTTATTTTTAGCTCGCCTATTCGAAGAATAGGGGGGCTTATGGAATCACCACGGCGTCGGTGTCGGCGTCTGCGTCGGCGTTGGCTTTTGGTTAAAGTTTTGGGGTAAGTGTTGAAATGCACTAATACTACATGAAATATTTGCCTTAGGAAGCTGATACTTGAATTGTAGGTTCCCGGTGTGTTGAACATTGATGTAGTGTAGTTAAAATTTAAAATAAAACTGAATTTTAGTCAAAATTTCACCTGTTTTGGACTTGTTTTTGGGCTGAAATAGGAAGGTTAAAGTTTTGGGGTAAGTGTTGAAATGCACTAATACTACATGAAATATTTGCCCTAGAACGCTGATATTTGGAATGGAGGTTCCGTGTGTGTTGAACATTGATGTAGTGTAAAAATTGAATTTTAGTCCAATTTGTACCTGTTTTGGACATAGCTTTTTGGGCTGAAATCTCAAGGTTAAAGTTTTGGGGTAAGTGTTAAGATGCACTAATACAACATGAAATACTTGCCATATGTAGCTGGTATTTGGAATAGAGTTTGCCAGTAGGTTTAACATTGATGTAATTCAGTTAAAATAGAAACAATATTTTGGTCTTCATCTTTTTAGACAAGGTCTACAATAGGCGAGCTTTGCTGTCCTGCGACAGTCTAGTTTGATTGTCCGCTCTCTAACTCAAACAAATGCAATCTAATCCTTTTCAAATTTGGTCAGCATGTATATTATCAGAATGTCTCAGTCAATTACGATAACCAGCAAAATTCCTATAAACACTCCAGAATGTTCTTCCCTTACTTTATGAATGTCCGTGAACTTTTGCTTGACTGCTATCTAACTCAAATAAATGTAATCCAATCCTTTTCAAATTTTGTCAGCATGTATATTACTATGTCTCAGTCTAGTTAGATAACCAGCAATATTGCACCCAGGCACTCCAGAATTATCTCCGCTTTATGAATGTCTGTGAACGTTTGCTTGTCTGCTCGTCAACTCAAACACTCGTAATCCAATCCTTTTCAAATTTGGTCAGCATGTCTAATACCATAATGTCTCACCCAAGTTCGATAAATAGTAAGATTTTCCCTGCCACTCCAGAGATATTTCCCCTTTCTTCATGAATTTTAGTGAACGCTTGCCACCAGCTTTTGAGTAATGGCCTTCCAGACATTTGACGGGCGTATTTTGTGACATTTTGGCACCCTTGTTAACGGAAGTTCTTCAGTGGTTACACATATTTGACATCACTCTAAACTCCTATACCTTAGCAGACTTAATAATTTTACTGGAGACCAAACACTCTATGTGGGCTGCAGAAGCAGCCCAATCTTATACGGTTTTGAATTTTGACCATGATTTACTGCGGTACTGTTTTTCTATAAAAGCCAATCTTTTCCGTCTCGATCCCGTTTCAGTGAATGCTAGTGAATTAGGTACAACTGATCAAAATCACAGTCACAATCGTACCGCTCAGCGCGGATCAAGGGTTATAACGTTGGCTTAGGAAGCTAATTTCGTAGGTTCGATCCTTGGTAGAGGCCAATAACTGTTTACTCTCATTTTTTCTTAGCAACCTTAATTTACGTAGTTTTGATTTAAATCCATTTTGTGCATAAATATAGAAGTCCTTTGTTTAAATTTTGGCTTTTGCAAAGTTATTTAGCTAAGACCTTTTACTCGGGGTTTGTTTTCAGGTGACCCGATTTCACCATTGTGCATGAATTTGTTTGCATCTAAATGTATATCTTATTCTAAAATGTTCTTAATTTGGGGGAAATGTAAGTGAAAAGGTTAATGGGCATTGAGTAGAACTATTCAAATAGTTTTATGTAGACTGTAAGTATGGGATTTTGATTGCCTATTAATCAGTAGTTATTTGAAGTGTTTGATGAAATTAGTGGTAAATTTCGTATGATGCTTGAAGTTTTGTAATTTATCATGCATTAATTTTACTTGTGAACAGCACTAAATGCGATAATGGTTTCTAAGTCAGTGTTTTTAGCAAGGGAATAACATTGATCTATGACGTAATATGTATTATTGGTGTCATACACGGATATTATGTATCATGGCCAGGGGCTAGCCTAGTCCTAATTCTTGCATACGCACCAAAGCTGAATTGTTTATAGAATAGTTGAGGCACAATCGTGAATGTATATGGGCAAATATACTAATTAGATCATCGATTTTAAACACATACTATCTAACATGTATATATAACTGGTTTGTGTTAGTAAAAGAAGAATGTTGAGACAACAAAACATGACAGAAACCTAGGCTTTAATACTTTAGTATAATTAGCTTATGTGGGCATATATACATATTAAAACAGTAATTCCACTATCCCCATGCCGGCTAGGGTCTAATTGCAACTAATCTAACACCAACAAAACAATCTTATTAGACGGGAAATTAATTGAATGGAAGAAAATCAATACATGCATGCATTAGGATTTTAATTAAATGCACGTCTCTGTTATAGCTCCAATTTGTAGATCCTACATGGCTGTGCGACGACTTTAAATAAGGGCCTGTACATTGCGCAAACGACTGGTATATAGAAAATGGTTATGAAAGTAACACAATTATTGACATGGTTATATATGAGGGCTTGAACACACATTTTGTTTTAACCCTTCGCTTGCTATTCGCGTCAATATACCTACATGTAAATAGTGAAGACCCAGATGAGACAGCTCCTGCAGGAGCTGTCTCATCAGGGTCTGCACTATTTACAATTGGAAAAGTAGTAAAGTCAAGCAGGCAAAGCCACATGCAAGACGCAACCACCACCAAAACACCGATAGACAGCATGACACACACACACACACACACAACCACACACCCAAACGCACACGCACACACACATACGAAATGAACACAGAAAACACCAAAAGACACACAAGAAACAGGGACAAACGTTCCACAACATGAACAAACCACAAGCACAAAGACGCAAGGCAAACAAAAGGAAGGGTGACAAGTTGATTGTGCAACCATTGCACTCCACAGCAGTGATTTCACAGCGAAATACTTGTACACAGTGAAGATATATTGTAAATATACAACCTTTCATCTTTCTTTCCTATGGTGTTGCCTGTGGATTGTGACGGTTTGGTCAAACTACCTGTTCGTCAAAGTGGACTTTATTATCAAATGTGGTATCAAATTGACGGCAAAATGATAATAAAAGTTTGAAAGTTTAATAGTGGTTTCGTCAAACTGGTAACAATGCTCACCAATTATTACCATGAGGTGATAAGTACGATAATTCGTTTGGAACTGATATAAAGTGCGACACCAGTTTGTTGGTATTTTAATAATTATTATTTATTTATTAATAATAATTACAACATTATTTATTTGTGAGAATTTATCATACTTATATTTAATGTTTCATGTTATTATTAAACATATTTTATTTATACCTTTTTATTCAAATCTTAAATGATGAAGCGAAGACCTATGATAACGTGTTATATGAAGATATTATTATTGTTGTTGTTATTTGAAATGATGATTTATTTTTATTCTGTACCCAGTTTGACGAAACCGGATAATTGTGAAACAACTAAGCTTTATATATGCCAACCTATTTCGGATACCTCGATTATATTCGTCGTGTAAGTCTATTTTGATGATTTCAAATTCTTTGAATTTGAAACTACACGTATCTTAGAGTCGAGTTCATGTCCTTTACTCATTTGTGAATGAACAATTCCACTATATCAAAGGGCAGCATTCATTATCATTGACTATCGATTCTATTGAAATGAAAACTTGGTAGAATATGAATCCGGAGAGAGATCAGGCAGTAAAAGGGCATTGAAATTATGACAATTAAATCTGTAAAGACAACTGATATCTTTTCGAGCGTATGACTATATTGCTTAAAACTAAGGTCATTCATTCATCTACAATAGTTCATAAACTAGAACACGAATGTTGGGGAGATATTTCTGTTTTTTGATTGTTGGATTTGTCATGATACTTATCTGTACCAACTTAATAAGACTATTTGATACTCTGTTATTCTCAATTAATTTGTACATTTCGTCACGTTTGTTCTTGTTTGATGATGTTTTAGTTCTGTGCCCTTTTGTATGTGCCGCTCCATTCCATGTAGGACTATTTGTCCACGTTTGTTCTAGAATTAACTCTTAACTCTGTGAAAACAACATGTCTGCTCAATGTTGGATATACAATGCAGTGTAATGTCTACTACCTCCGATGTGATCTAGCTGTTGAGCTATTGTCAAGCAGTTTGGATCCTGATGAGACACCGAGTTACTGAGTCATCTTGATCCAAGTTGTTTACCAGTCAAATTACATATAGAGGGACAAATGGTAAATTCATATGTTAGTCAAGATCGAATGCTTAAATGGATATCCTTGTTCATTGAAAAGGAGTGGGACTTTGATTATTAACGCATTTATTGATCTGACATTCTTAAGTACAGGATGTTGGTTATGTTGCCTAAACATCAATTTAATAGGCACAGAAGACAGTCACATTATATGACTAAAGCGTCAGTGTTAAAAAACCACATGTATTACTAATCATTCGCTTAAGAAACAAAAAAACACACACAAACCTGATGTAAGAGACAGGAGACCGAAGAGACAAATAATGCAGATTTGCATGTTTAGGTTAAACAAAACGATCGTTAGATAGTGTTTACCTCTACATGGGTGCGGCCCAAAGGTTTATGAAATGCAAATGTATGCACATGCATATTTGCACGACTGGGTGAGTCTACTTAAACCGCAGAGTTTGAGAAGGCTGTGGCGGTGGCCAATCAGAGTTGCTTATTCAGTTTTCCCTTTTTCTCGAATACTAGAAGAAAATTGGATTTGCTGACTATCGTTTCTGACAGATTAAAACAAATAAACTCAAGGTTGTGATGCTTAGGAGACACTTCGCGCAGTCCATTTCATGAAGACTTGTCATAATGCAGTCTAACCTATATCCGTTTAAACTACGTCGCAAGATGTTAACGAAGCGTGCAGAAAGAAATGCACATCCCAACAGTAGTCAATGCAACATCATAGCAATATGTCCCTTTAGAGAATAACACAATTATTTCTATCGTTTTTTTTATCTCGCTTTAACACTACTTCAGTCATATTGTAACGTTCTGATAATTACAGGTAGAGTAAGATACTAAAGTTTATTCCGTGAACGGAGCAGCCTGCATTGTTCCGTGTTCAGAAGAACAACGCGTAGTACATTTAAATAAAATGTGTACGCCTAGTTATAAAAGTATAACAATAGTTTCAATGGAGACAACAACGCTTGTAGTAGTTTTAGTACCAGTAGTAAATGTAGTAATAGTTGAGGTGATAACAGTCTAATAATGGGTCTGTAAGGCAGGTGATAGCTTATCTCAGTTCAAACATAATGCAAAACTCTTGTACGAGCTTCCTGTTTGGCCCTTTCCTTGCATTATCAACCATCTGTTTTAAGACACATGTGCTCAATACATGAATGGCCGATTAGGACGTTCTATTATAAGCAGCATAATTATTTATAAGTGATAGAAATAATAAATACAGAAACAGTATCAATGTCTAATTCAACTACTAGTTGCACTAAAATACTACTACTACTACTACTAGTAAAACTACTTCTAGTAGTAATACTAGTATCAGTAGTAGTATTAGTATCAGTAGTAGTAGTTTTGAAGGGGGTCAATATTTCATACAGTTTCCTCAATACGATTTGGTGATAAAATTAACTCTTTCGACTCGGTCTTTTTCCAATGGACTAGTCCAAAATAAAAAAAAGGTCAAGCTTACGGTTAATATTCATAGATATTTTTAAGAAAGGTGCAACATCGCCTTGATCTACGCAGTTTTAATGGACATTAGTACATGTATCTCGTTTCCCCGCACTGAGCAACAGATGAAGGTGCGCACTTAAATATAAATAGTCCTTTCTGCACCAGATCCTATGTTGTGACCACAATAAGTAAAACTAAACGTATTTAAAATGAGTTTAGTTTGTAATATTAAGCTGGACTCCTATCTATTTTGTTTCGTATTCATTTTCGATTCACGGACTACATTGCGTGTGCTGTTTGTTCTATGATTCGTCCTATTCAATTATCGTTTGCCTTTTGACAGCTTAACAAACAGTAGTTCATATCAGAGGCTGCTGTGTTTACTTATGAGGTTATAAAGATCTGATTCTAAGATCAGAAATCGACCAAGCAGATGCTTGAGAATGATCTCTGACTCAAGGAAAAAAACTTCTAACATCGGGAAAAAGTATCATGACATCTGATATATTATAATTTCTGATGTACGCAGGACCGGTTAGTGACAAATTTCTATTTCGAAAGCCAAACGTATTAAAGGGAATTGAAACTTGAACAAAACTTATCATTTATTGTAAATAAAAGCAAATGTGTCCATGGGACACAGATGCCCCACCAGGATTTATCTAAACTGCCATTTTTCATTAAAAATCAGCAAAATTCAATCAATGTGTCGCCAAACAGGAAGTAGATGAATGCCAGACCTGAAAAGGGGAGACACGGTACAACTCACTATGATTACACTTCAGACCAAATATCAAATCATACCTGCATACACAATCAAAGAAATCTTTGACGCAAGTTTTTGTCATTAAACAGTCACTAAAATTGAATCAATGTGTCGGCAAACAGAAAGTAGATGAAGGACAGATTAAAAAAGGGGATATATGGTACAGCTGACTATGCTTATTCTTCAGACCAAATATCAAATAATTATAGCATCTACAAGCGAACAAATATTTGACGAAAGTTTTTGTCATTAAACAATCACAAAAATTCAATCAAAATATCTGCAAACAGGAAGTAGATGAACGACAGACCTGAAAAGGAGAGACACAGTACAACTCACTGTGATTACGCTTCAGATCAAATATCAAACCATTCCTGCATAAAAAACACAAGCGAAGAACTCTTTGACGCAAGTTTTTGTCATTAAGCAATAACTAAAATTGAATCAAAGTGTCGGCAAACAGGAAGTAGATGAACGACAGACCTGAAAAAGAGAGACATGGTACTACTCACTATGAATATGCTTCAGATAAAATATCAAATCATCCCCGCATACACAAGCGAATAAATAGTTGATGAAAATGTTTTAGGACGGACGTACGTACGGACGTGCGGACAAGGATAAAACTTAATGCCCCCGTTGCCTAAAGGCGGAGGCATATAAATCAACAGTTATATGGCTCAAAATCAACCCATGCATACTCGCGAAATGCGATTGGAAACAGTAGTTTGCCAGCTTTTTTTGTAAAATGCGTCGATAAAACTGTTATTTTCGTGTGACGTCTATTTTTGTAATTATTGAAAAATGTCAAATAAATTAAGAAATGAAGAAAGTTTTCTTTGTTTTTCCAATCTCTTTCTATTAATTTGGGTTGAACGCAGCTTCACTTTCATTACAGGTTGTATGAAAGAGATTTAGAGTTGTTCAGCATCTACTCATGGACCACCCGATTTATGCTGTCATTTAGTGTGTGTCAGTTGAAAAGCCGTCGAAAGGATGTCCATATTAAAACACAACCCTTTCTTACGAAACTGACGACAACAAATTTCAAGGAAATGTCATTTTAGCATTGTTTCGACCGCTTCCGTAAAGTGTAGCCTGCCACCGATAAATTCCAATTGGCAGTTGAAAACACTTTGGATCCAGTCGAGACGTCAGGTAAATCGGCGTACCACATGAACTTAAACAAATTCAAACTCTAGCGCTATTTCATACTGGCGGAAGCCGGTCTTTAGTATCGTAAATCGGATTCAGAAATCGTTCCAATGCCACATCCGAATTAACATTTTTGTGTATAAATGCGCCAGAGGCGAATCTATATGTCTAATCGCGTATTTTCAATACAGCAAAATATCACTTAACTACCCTTTGAACCAGAACTGGCGATCTGCCCCTGCCCTGCGATGTGTCTGCAAGTCTAGGTCAAATGCATATGAGTTTTAAACGGTTAAAAAATAGTGCCCCTTGAAAACTCACTCTTATCACTATGAAATTGATACGAAGCATTCCTATATACGTTGGGCAAGAAAAGTAAACTAAAATATTTTAAAACCATTCCCAAAACGGGCAAAGAAAATCAGCAAATTATAGCACTGAAGCGGTCACATGAATGACATGATCAAAGCGTTTGTATAACGTCTCACACGCGCTCGAATTGACATACCTTTCATCCAAAATGGCGTAAGTATTTTGTCATATTTATACAACTGTTGAGTCTTTAAGCGTCGTTTTTAAGTGTCGTTTTATTATTTCTATGTTTGCAAATACTGTCATCTGTAGAATTGTCGTGTTTCTAGTGGGTGATTCTTTACAGTTTTCATGTGAAATACGGCACAAGATTGGCCCAGTTTTCAGTATCGCTCTGTTGAATAAACAGTTTTCAGTATCGCTCTGTTGAATAAACAGACTTGCATTGTCTGTAACTCTGAAATCAGTTTTCATATAAAGCGATACTGTTTTTAAAATCTTTCTCTCGGTTCTGGATATATATAATTACAGAAGAACCTGTCTTAAGCGACCTTCAAAAAGAGGTGTAACTATGGACCTATTAACCTGGTGGTATCTTAATGCAGGTCAAAACTAATGCAGAAAGCGCATATTGGAGATATCAGCATTACTTTTGCCCTGCTTTAAGCATCCACCTGCTTTTTAAGAATCCTATGTTCAATAATCAATGGTCGCGTAAGACAGGTTCTACTGTAAGGGCCAGTGCTTAACAGTTTCCGTTTATTTCATACTTCTGTTTTCCGTCACATTTAATGGCGTCAGTTTAAGGGGGTCAGTCCGTCCATCCGTCTGTATGTTCACCCGTTCGTCGGCAATTGTTTTAAATGACATCTCCTATGAAACCGCATGGTAGAATGTTACCAAACTTCGCATAAATGATCTTGGTATTGAGCTCTATCAGAACTGTTGAAATGTTTGTAAATATCTTAAAAACATGACTGCCAGGGGCGGTGTTACTTTTCCGCCAGTCATTCAACGATTCCAGCGCTTTGATTTAAACTGCCTTGAGATGAAGATTTGTTTTCTTCAAACTGTCGGGGTTTTAGCACACTAACGTTTACGAAACAGAGATACATTGGTGCACTGAAAGAAGGACCAAACACACGTGTAATATGCATTCATTTTAATGGCATGCATTTCATCTGCAAATATCATAAATCTTTGCCAAATAAACCAACAATTACTGTAAAAAATACGGTAAAGAGATAACCATTTTCTTCAAACATAAACGGTTTTTTCTCTTTGCAAACTGAGTAGACCCTATTCAGACGGCTACTATGGGGGCCGTTTGATCAGCGTCTGCTCTGTTTGCTTATGAAATTTTAACAGATATGGCTCAAGAATTTGTGTACATATGCCGTTATAAAATTTCAAGAAACACGTATTCATGAAGTCAATATATTTCCTACATGAATATTAACTGGAAATGGTTATGATAGCAAAACCTATGGAAACACAAATTCAGTTTCATTCAACATACAACTGTTTAAATCCAAATTCTGAATAGCCTAGCTCAAAGTGCAAATGAATAAGCATTCTCTGTTTGCCAGTCATTTTTATCAAGTCCGTCTGCAATTTTCTCTTTTTGTGTTGCAATTTTTGCTTTCGGGGGATCACCACCCTTCAGAAATTATAATCTTTACAACAGCAGGTGTTAAGTGCTTGTGTGGCGGCCGTAAAACGTCGCCCCGTACTTCATTCTCAGTGTTGTTGTACCTTCGGATCCTTCGAGATCATGAATTTCAGTAAGTCTTGTTCTGAAAATTGAATACCGCTTAAGCCGGTGCTAGGGGGCGTGAGCAGTGTTGCACTTTCAATTACTGCTCATGAACAGACTCAATAAAACCGAGTCTGCAATTTTCTCTTTTTGTGTTGCAATTTTTGCTTTCGGGGGATCACCACCCTTCAGAAATTAGTCCGTTCAAAGTGTTTGTAAGAGTCAGTCATTTGTTTGTAACAGGTCACCGTCACGTGCATTTTGCACAAAATAAATGTCTTGTCAATGCCTAATACAGCCTGACCAGTGTGGCATAGCGTCTTAAAGTCAGTAATTTCTTAGTTGTTGGTTAGTAAAATGAAGAATTATACAGTAAACTCTCTCTTAACCGGACGTTCAATTTAGTATAAATATCGGTCTTGAAGACAGGTGACAGTTTAATGCTGGGTGGTGACAGTTTAATGCTGGGTGGAAGTCTTGCAGAAAGCTCCTAGACTATCTAAATTCTTCTCTACTAGAATTCCGGTTAAGAGAGGTTTTACAGTAATAGGAGTCCGTCCGCCTGTCCGTATAATTGTCCTAACAAATGATGGGTGGTTGACCGTGACTACGTTTTCTAAATGTCTTATTTTGTCCATGTGTCCGTCAACTGTTTTTTTCTTTCTGTCTGTCTCTGTGTATTGTGTGTCAGTGAGGTTACGTATGTACATTGCAGTACAAGCCACGCGGATTTTTTGTTTTCCGTTTTACCAGCGCGGACAAAATTATTTGAGAGCGGGTTTCCAGCACGGACAATTTTTATGGATCACCGCGGACAAATTCTGTGTCCACCGCGGACCGAAATTTACCCTACGGGATATTACCGCCGCCGAGCCATCGCTGTCCGTGCTGATATCAGCGTGGATTGCGGGGCATCACCGCGGACACTACCTTTATGACTGGCAGTCGTTTAATCGATTTAGGTATAAATTATTTAGATAAGATATATACAAAAGCTTACATGTATATATAAATACACATGTGCATTTTTTTTCAACTGAAGAAACGCATATTGAATATACTGTCAGATCTAGAATTCAAAATGAAATTAGATAGCATACGTATATAGATAGCCTTCACCCAAAACCCGAGACTGAAACGGTTTCTTTCTGCTAAAACTACAATTTATAGTCAGATTTTAACGATTACCAGACTGTAAATGCTCGAGAAAAAAGAAATAGATACAAAATATCTGCAGCAATTGTTTTCACAATCTGATTTTCAGAAAATGCGTAGCGCAGAGATTATAGATATCAGGAGCACTCGGTCATATTTGTTTCGACCCCACGCGCGTATTAACCCTTTCCCTGTTCTATATGTGTTCCAAATTTAAATACAAATGTACATGTACCTACTGAATATTCATGGACAAAATAGTTATAATGAATTATGGAAGGTGGAGCATTGTAGACATTTTAGGAAAGCAAATAAACAGATCTATAAAATTCTATTAGCAAAGTGAGTAGACCCTGATCAGACGGTTCCTCTAGGAGCGGTCTGATCTAGGTCTATTCTCTTGACAAATGCGTGAAAACAGGTTTATATGAGGGAAAGGGTAAAGGGGTGGAGAGTTGTATCCAACCATTATTTGTTGAAATACTTTTTTTTGAAACCTTAACACTTTACCCCATTGTTTGTGTTCAGTATTGAAGACAGATGTTTGATTAAAACAGGCTGAATGGGACCATTTTGCGTTTTTCTCAGCCTGCTTTAAGCTACCGTCTACTGTGATATAGAAATATTTCTTATGGCGCATATTCATGAATGTATCAAGTGGAACTATTTTTGAGTGGAGGAATGGATTAACGCACTATAATGAGTACCTATGGAGTAAAGGGTTGAACTGGGTATCATTCGACGAAGAGATGCAAACAGTTGATTAAATAATTATAAAGTTCGAAACGCATCTACACTAATACACCGCATCTACACTAATAATCTATACTGTTACAGCTATTCTTGTTTGACCGACCATGTAGTGCAGCTACAAGATTTAAGTTGATATCAGAATTAAGATGAAAACTATTGTAGCTTATTGTATTATAATTTATTTTGAAACGGCGCAAAGCAGTCGCCTGCATAAATCATTACTCTGTATAAAAGAGCCACCTGAAATAACAGATAGCCAAATATTGGTATGTCGTTGTCTTTCAGATGAGTTCAAAGCTGCGATCGTAATGTTATTCATTTAAGTCATATTAACCCTTTTCATGCTAGTAGCATATATTGACGCAATTTAAAAACAGTGCAGACCCAGATCAGACAGCTCTTAGAGGCTGTATGATCAGGGTGTGCATTGGTTTCTTATAGGATCTGTCAAGCATAAATTGCCATTCGTCCTGGGGAAATTATTACTCCATTACCAATATAAAAGTTGAAATGATAGATAGTCATACGTAATCCATTCATATCTGCGGGAAGAGAGAGAGAGAGAGAGAGGGGGTGGGGGAGAGAGAGAGAAACACACACACAGAGACAGAGACAGAAAGAGAGACACACAGAGAGACAGATAGATAGGGACAGCCACATACAGACAGACAGACAGACAGAGAGGGAGAGTAAGAGGTGGAAGAGACGGACAGAGAAAGAGGGGAGAGAGAGAGAGAGAGAGAGACGGGGAGAGAGAGAGACGGAGAGAGAGGGAGAGACGGAGAGAGAGAGATTTTGACGTCCCTTCTGGCCTTGTGATTGCGTATCATTGTAAA
Organism: Azorinus chamasolen; assembly: GCA_963576725.1. Lineage (NCBI taxonomy): Eukaryota > Metazoa > Mollusca > Bivalvia > Cardiida > Solecurtidae > Azorinus > Azorinus chamasolen. Next base: position 47,718,676 of record OY755246.1, on the reverse strand, counting down.
TGTTTATTTTTACATTTTATATTTTCTAAGGACTTCTTAGAAACAACAACAATTGTACACAGAGAGAGGGACAGGGACGGTGAGGAAATATATTATGGGCTTATTAATTATGTATCAGACAATAACAAAGTCTAAAACATGATAAATATTTCATTTTAATACAGTGCCCCTGTATTGATTCACAGATGCTCGTAGCATGCTATGTCTCCACGACAACAACAGACAAATTCAATATAACTGGTCTATAAGGCCTTGTCCGATCTGATAGCATGGATGGATATCTTGTATTAACAATTTCTTAAAATAATACTTACATGTAAAATAACATTGACTGGTTTTAAACCTAACGTCAAACCCTCACCGACATCAATTTCAAGCTTATAGAGATTGTTTTATTTAACATTTCCCTGTTCTATGTTTATTCAAAATTTCAATACTTACTGAATATTCATGGACAAAAATAGTTATAAATGAAATATGGAAGGGGGGACATTGCAGCTATTTAACAAAGCAAAGAAATATATCTATCAAATTCTATTAGCAAACAGAGTAGACCCTGATCAGACGGCTCCTCTAAGAGGTCAGAGAAGACCCTTCTCTGTTTGCAATTGCGTGAAAACACGTTCATATGAGGGAAAGGGTTAAAGTACAATATGAAGAAATTTTGAATACATAATACCCATTCATTCTATATTTAATATTGTGGGAAATATAGATGGCCGCTCATCAATTATGAAGAGCAATATCAATTATTGGTGATTGACACGCCTATAGGTGACAGTTGATTGGATTATGTCTTTTCAATGGGTGGGTCTTAAAGATACTGAACCAATGAGCTGTGACATCTTGATAGTAGCAAAAGACCCGATAGTCTTTCTTTAAAGTTGTCGGAACTTTATTGATGACCAAATAATTAACACAATGATGACCATAAATCAATGACCCCCTGCGCTGAAACACCAAGGTAGTTTCCGTACATTGTAGAGCACGCAAAGCGATCATTGTTTTAATGTATGACCAAAACATTTGACCCTCATTATACTGAATTATCGTCCGCTTAAAAAATGTAGTCTGCAAAATAAATGAAATAAGCATTGCTTTAGTTCGTTGAAAACAAACAGAAAAATGAGAGTCAGACATATTTGACCCTAGTAACACTCTGGGGAACTCATCATCTGTTCAGTATACAAACTGTTTGTAAATATTAAGGACGCCACGCTCGGCGGGCTAAGGGTTGATCTGCATATTTTTTTTTTTATCTTTTTAAACTTTCAGGGTCCTATAGAGAATGTCCAAGTTACCTACATTTATTATGCTGAAAGAATTTGCTTTTAAAAAATTTTTTTTTGTTTTCTTACCGGGTTTCCTTCTGTCTTCTTTTAAAATAAAAATCGACTAAATTTTGTTTCCGCGTAAAAACATCGAATTAGTGTTAGTGTATCATTTTCAAAGGCAAGTGACTGCTTAATGCGGTGTGCGGAAAAATGCCACTGGAAAAAAATGCCACCGGAAAAAATGCCACTGGAAAAAATGCCACCCTGATTTGGAAAAATGCCATTGGAATATATGCCACTGGAAAAAATGTCACCCTTTTTTCAAAATTATGTTTTATCCTTTTTTTAAGGCCCCAAATAGGGGGCAAAGGTCCGGGGGCAAGTGTCCGGGGGCAAATGTCCGTAAACCGAAATACCGATATCATGAATATTTATTAAATTTATTTTTAAAATAGCTTATGTACTGAGGCTGATTTGGTATCGTATCCGTGTCTATTCTGTTTGCAAGCACGTGAAAAGCGTCGATGCTCTCAGAATTTTTACTTCTGTTGCCGTGTCATGTCAGACGTGCGGATCTCTAGCTGAAGCGTAACCTAAAGTTTGGTTGTCGGTGGGTTTCAACCATTTCCCTGTTTAATATTTATGTCGGAAAAGATGACATCATGCTATTTATAAGTTGATTTTTATAATGGTGTAGGTACGCGGTCCATGACTTTTCTTGGTACTTGTAGAAAATGTAGAGTCAGATCTTATATAATTTCACAAGTAAACAGAGCTGGTCCCGATCACACGACTCCAATAGGCGCCTTCAGATCTTGGTCTACTCTGTTTGCAAAGGCATGGACATTGTTTATATATGGTAAAGGGATAAGCAAACAGAGCAGACTCCTGGTCAAACAGCTTTTATTTAAGAAATCTGATCTGAGTCTTATCATTTAAGAGTTTTAAATTAATAAACATAGTTGATATATGATCTTATCTCTTTTTAATGTCAAGGTTCTTTATCTGTTATCCTCCAAGTGGTGTATGAGGGGTTGGACATACAAGAAGTTTTCACAATATGTATTAAAGTGCAACAATCCCATAACCCTGATAGAATGGTTGGAGCAAACATATATATTGTTCATCTGTGAAAGTTTGAAATAATTCCTCCCAATGGTATATTGAGACAGACAATGCTTTTTCACTATATCTTATATAATAGAAAAATTTCAAAGCCCCGTATCTCTGAACATATTTACCAGAGTTATGGGAGTTTGAAATTTCTTCATTATATTAGATAAAGTGACAAAAATCCATGTCCATTTATACTATCAAAATAATATGTCTGCACGGCACTAATGCTCCAACAAGTTTGGAGAAAGTGTTCATCGATATATAGTTTTAACTATGGGAGATTACAGGCACTCTACACAATTTACAACTTTGATAGAGGATTCTGAGTAACATCTAACATCTAAGCGTCAATCCTGAGGTATTGTCAAACTCCATTCAGTGGTGTGGGAAAAAACAAATACTGTGTCCACAGAACACAACATCACTACTACATGCAATTACCATTAAATTATCATTAAAAACATTTTTAAAACCCATTAGATTTTTAGCAGTATTTTCGTCTAGTTTTTACGATACACCATTAAAATTACCCATTATTATCTAAACCTTAGATAGCATTTTCATGGTCACTATTTAATGGCATTTTATAGCATCCTTAACATCCTGTTAACATCATCCTCTTAAAATGCTGTTAAAATAAAGATGTAATGGCCATCAAAATGATAATCAAAATAACCATTCAAAGCTTTTAATGGGGTAAAATACCCATTAACACACACTGAAATAAATTAATAGCAAATATTCTCATTGTATAGTTAAAGTCACGTCATTTAAAATTAGCTCAATTCCTGAAGACTGTGTTTTTTTATCAGACGCTTTATGCCCTCTGATAAAAAATGACAAAAACTGTATACCAAACTTCTCCAAACCAAATAGTTGATTTAAACTTTTAGCATGGAGCTGGTACATCAAGAATAATGTTAACATGCATTAGCCAACTACTTATAGTAGTACACAGAATAACATAGGGAATATGTTTGAATATGTACATAATCACCACTTTTGAAAAAAATGATTTGTTTTCACTATACTGTATAATATAGATTATTTTTATAAGGTACTGGATATTAATTTTGCTTTATTCCTCTCATAACTAATTTATTTGTTGTAAAAGTCTCTTTTTACAAAAAGGGAAGTAATTATATCAGGTGTAACAAAGTACTAGTTGTGACCCTTTGTTGTAAGGATGAAGTGTTTTGTATAACAAATCACAAACACCTTGATCATTCTCCTTGTGTCAATGACATCTGAACTTGTTCTACACAGTTTGTCTATGTCCCTTTTATAATGTCTATTAATGTATAGTTTATAGAAATGTAAGACAAGTATAAACATATATAGAATTAAGATTAATATACTTTTGCTGCCGCAGGCCAAAGATGCTGCTGGAAAAACCAATGATAAACTTGAAAAAGGGAGCAAATGGTCTATTTGTCACAGTTACAAATCTACAGTTTTCTGAAGTTTCTATTGTCCAAAATATATTCAATTTAGTTGGTTTCGTTATGTTTTATTGCGCATTAATAATATTAAGGCCATTAAACAATCATTATGCAAGAACGTAATGACATTTTAATATATAAAATAACAGCAATAACAATTTCAATTGGCATTGCTTTTTCAAGGTCATTAAAGACAGTTCGAAACAGTTAATGGACATTAGTAAAAATGGATTAGAAATTCATGGACATTAAAGAGAGTTGAATGCAATTAATGGGCATTAATAAACAGGTTAAAAAAGATTAAAACAAAATTTCATGGTGTTTTTTTCATTGCCATTAACTTTTTGGAAATATTTTCTTTATTTTTAATGCCTTTCCAGGTATTGTTAATGGCCATGAAAATGGTATTTCAAGTAGTCTTAAGGTGTTACCCCATTAATGTTTTAAACCCAGTTAAAATCATTAATGCAAGAATTAATGGGGAATTAATGAAGAAATTAATGAATTTTACAAGTTTAATGTACATTTAATGGTATAGTAACTGTATTTTAATGACCAATGTATGCAGTAATGTGTACAGTATCACACGATTTGTGCTGGTCTGTATAGAAAAGATAATAATAGAACTAGGACAATGACCTAAGCAAGAGATATGAATAACGACAGCAGTTTTACGGTTAATGATTGCATACTAGGTTAACAATTTCGACCGTATACAAGGTTTTCTCATTTAGATTTCGAAGCAGAATTTCTATGTGTTTTCCAAACACGTAACTATATAATCAAACAGTTTGAATCACAGCGTCTTATCTGGATAAATACCGTTTGGTCGCCTGTTAAAGGTTCAATCTAGCTACTATTTCCCATGCACCGCGTGATAAAGCAATTATAAATTATCTATATTCTGACATCGAAACCATTAAGGGAAACCAGTAGTAAACATCGAGCAGTGAACCGTAAACATCAGCGCAGTCCTTCTTTAGGAGGGAATCAGCTTTCTGTCGGCAAAAATACCTGCATGAGAAAATCGTGGTTTACTGTCACATTTAAAGTACACATCTTAGTTAAACGGACTGCAACAATGCCGACACCCCTAAATCATGGAACGTACCAAAATGTAAATTACATTCACGGTTCACTGCTCGTTGTTTACCTATATCGCATATCACGAGACCTTTAACACACGTGTAATTGTTTTGTTAACAATTCAGATCCAGATACAGGTAGAACACGGAGCATTCCAACCAAGGCCATTTGTTTTTCAAACTCAAGTAGTATTGTAAAGGAAATGCAGATAAATCATTAGTATAAGTAGTATGAACGAAGCAGATAACATCATCATAAGACAACAATATACTTACATAAGGGTTTAAAACGTCAGCATAATTATGCTGAATCATTAATGTTTGTCAACAACTGATAACACTGATCTCTTTCCGCAGACGGTAGCTATGGAGCCTAATCTATGCTAAAACTCCAGACATGTAAATGTGCAATCGTGGACAATGATATGTTGAACTGAACTTTTCGACGGTAAAATATCGACCGGAACCTTGTAAAACTAATTGTGTATTTACCTTTGTGCAGATGCATTCTCGTGCTTTACATTGGTACGTATGTGAATTGTAAAACACATTGCGAACACATACTTTTGTCTTTCTTTTGATAAATGTTAAGCCAATATTTGATGAACGAAACCATAACTTGCATAATTACTTCGATTTTCGACCATTAGCGATGTTATGTTGCGACGGTGCGACATTGGTTTGGTCCGTTTCAAAATTACTTTTTCGAATGAAAGTCTCGGTTTAGAACTGTATGCAATTCTAGTTAGTTTAAACATTTTTTTATTTCAAGTATTTACATGAACTAGTGAATCATCGTAGACCTGTACAGAAAAGATTGTGTCGAAGACAACATGTTTATAAAGACCATCTCCGTACACAATTATACTAGCCATACAAGTTTACGAAGAATTTGAGAGTTTTCCACCAGTCTCTCGGAGAGAGTGATTCAGCACAGAGTTTCTTAGATAAAATGTCAAAGTAGATTCTATAACATTTTTATTCTCCAATTAGGCTTGTGAACCCTTTTACAGTTGGCAATCACGCTGGCCTCTTTGCATGTACGCCGACAAGAAAGGTTTAGTACTCTATGAAGGCGACCTCTTAAATCCAGAAATGGAAGGAGAACGTCGGATATCTGTACTATTTCATTTTTGTCGTACCCTTTATTACTTTTCTACAGTTACTCTGTTTGCAGCTCAATCATTGAGTACACTAGCGATAGGTGAATACAGTTTGTTCACTTAAATGTTTTCGTTATACATGCACTTTACCACTGTATTTGCCGTCGCGGTTGTTGTAGATTAGTCGGAGAGGGGATGCGTTTATTTACACTGTTTGTCTTTTAGGGTGGGGATGGAATAAGTGTGAGGTTGGGCGCCCATAAACCGGTTTAACCCCCCAGTGACTTTTGTCACTGACCGTTCCAAGGCGGTTCTTCCATCTTCCTCCTATTGTATGTTTGTTTTGTCTTTGTGCGTCTCTTGTTGTTTTTATAATTATGTACATTTGCTGTTTCCTTGTGTTGCTGTTCGGGCGACTGTTTGTTCTGTATGTGGTGTTTCCTGCATGACTCATTTTTGTACTTTTACTACTTCATTACGAAGTATTTGAAACGAATCCAACTATTATTAATGTTTTTTAACTTGGCTTTTTTATTTGCTCGCTTTCTTTTTCTAAATTTGTGTTTGATGCTTGAATGCAGAAGGTGGCCAATGAGGTTTAATTCGGACAATTTTATGTTGGGATACACTGTTCTTTTAATTGTAATAGTTTGTCTGTAATGTTCTTTGAATAGACATTTTATATCGTCCTCTTTGTGGCCAGTCCGGTCTATGAGTCTTGCTTTTTCTCCTTGTTCATGTTTCCAAATGTTTATGGTATAGGATTTGAATTGTGGCTTTGTTTATAGAAATAGTCCATACATAGGACAGTGGAGGCGATGGATTTGATTGGGGAAAGGAATACCTACCCCGCTTGTATTATATTCTTTTTTTTCACAAGGTGTAACGCCGAACTGTTGGCATAAATGCCCCGTAGACAGCATATCAAATTTAGTGAGCATCCGTTGGACATTATATGTACCAATGATAGATTATTGGCGAGGGCCAATACCGATGCAGATGAGTTATGGTCAGATGAATTTACCGAACGTGATGACGAATTTGAATAATTGTCCGGACCTAGATTTAGATGAATGACCCCGGAGCAGAGGAGCGAAATAGTCCGCTAAACGGAACATGTAGCAAAGCACTGAAGCTGCAATACATATCTGAAGCAGACTACAGTTTTAGACGTATTTCTCTCACACCAGTCAGACGTTTGCTAATATGAATTATTTGAGTGCAGATACTTGATGTTATTCAAACACTTCTAAATAGGGAAAATGTTTCAATATGTCATCTTGTAAGCCAGCCTATAAGCAAGCAAGCAGTTAAGTAACAAGAGCGCCACGATGGTCCTGTATCGCTCATCTGGTTTGCTGTGTTTTGTATATTATTTTAGATATTGTCACTGCTTCAGCTATTTTAGTAAAGGGTCATCTAATAATTATTAGTCCCCCACCGGTAGGTTGGGGGGGACTATAGGTTTGCTCAATTCCGTATGTCCGTCCGTCCGTCTGTCCGTCCGTCTGTCCGTCCGTCCGTCACGCTTCTTGTCCGGGCCATATCTCCCACACGGTTAGGCCAAATTCATTATAACTTCACATATTGAACAGGCATGAAGAGGGATAGTGTCATGCACAAGGGTCATAACTCTAGCATCAATACTTTGGAGTTATTCCCCTTTTTCATATTTCTTGTCCGGACAATAACTCTTTATCAACTGGTTCAATTGATTTGAAACTTCACATATGGAACAAGCATCATGAGAGAAAGTGTCATGCTCAAGGGCCTAAACTCCAGCATCACTATTTTTGGAGTTTTTTCCCCTTTTTTCATATTTAACTCTCCGGACAATAACTCTTTATTTAATGGTTCAATTGATTTGAAACTTCACATATGGAACAAACATGATGAGAGGACGTGTCATGTACAAGGGCCATTGCTCTAGCATCACTATTTTTGTAGTTAATCTCCTTTTTCATATGTTCTTGTCCGGACAATAACTCTTTATTTACCGGTTCAATTGATTTGAAACTTCACATATGAGACATGATGAGAGAAAGTGTCATGCACAAGAGCCATAACTCTAGCATCAATATTTATGGAGTTAGTCTCCTATTTCATATTGTTTTTCTTATCATTTTAAACAAATACCATTCAGGTTGGTCATGTATATACCATGGTCAACTATACTATGGGTGTGTTGGTCGGAGGAGTGTTTTTTAATCCGGTGGGGGACTCATGTATTGCATAGCAATACAACATTAACTTGTTCTCATCAAATTATTTTGAAATCTGACCATCGGTTTTGGGAAAGAAGATATTTAAATACTTTTGTTTTGGTAGCTATGGCAACCAGAGTTATGCATGGATCGTTGCAAACTGACATCCATTTTGTAGCTCTGTCTCTGTCTCGGTCTCTGTTTCTGTCTATCTGTGTCTGCCTTTCATTCTGTCTGTATATGTCCGTCTGTCTGTCTGTATGTGTCTGTCTGTCTGCCTGTTTGTCTCTTTCTGCCTGTCTCTCTCTCTATCTCTGTGTTTCTGTCTCTCTCTGTCTCTCTCTCTATCGCTGACCGACTTACGCACCAATCCATTCACCCAATTTTTTCCCAATCCCCGACCTTTCCCTCTCTCTCGTTCTCTCCTCTCACATTCTCACTCTCTACTCTGTATCGCTCTGTGTATGTCTGTCACTCTATCAGTATGTCTGTCTGTCTGTCGTCTCTCGGCCTCTCTGTCTATATCCCTGATCCACGTAAGCACCGTTCCATTCATCATATTTATCTGTCTTTTCCTCTTTCTTTCTGCATCTCTCTCAGACTGGCTCCCTCTATCTTTCCTCTCTCCTATTTCTCTCTGTTTATATGTCTATATATCTTTCTAATTCCTCTCCACGTCCTGTCTCGTCTCTCTCTTTCGTCTCCTCACTCTGTCTATCAATCCTTATCTCTTCTCTCTCTCTCGTTCTCTCTCTCTCTCTCTCTCTCTCTCTCGTTATGTCTTACACTATCCCAGACCCACTTACCAACACTATTGTCATTTTCTCTCTCTCAATCCCCCTCGCTCTCATATTTTCTTATTGTATAACAACATGAACTAAAAACCTTTAATTCAATAGAAACAGAATTGATACACAAAGCAAACAGAGCTGAAGCTCACCAAGCAGCTCCTACAAGGGCTATTTTATATTATATGAATTATTGAATGTTTTAACCGGGCACTGTAAAGCAGTGTATATTATATTCCTTGTTTATTATGAAGTTGTTACAGTAACGCACCATAACTCTAAGTTTTCCGCCCATACTGATAACACGTATTACAATCTTAATGGTTAGGCGTATGCATATTTGAATGAAATATGCAATAAAGACGCAGCGAGTCGTATTGTATATGTATACTTGTTAATTGCAAGTGGATGATATATACATATATAACAATTATGTAAACGGATATAACCTTACAGATGCATACTGATATGCAACCGAATCTATCCAAAGCGTGCACTTTATTTGTAAATATGCGTGTGTTTGAAAGCATGTGGTTGTGGATTTAAATCAAAGTCTGATCCAGAATTCGATGGCAGCAAGTACATGTAACACATCTAGTAACTTTGTTGATCAATTCTAAAATGTAAGGTTGTCACATAGTTCTATTAACACTTAACCTGAATAATATTCATATGTTTTCACTTAATTGTTTAGCTGGATAGCGACAGAGATGTGGGATAGGAATGTGGGTGAGAGGGAAGTGAGGGTGAGATGAATAGAAGATAGTGAAAGATAGACTTACATATAGAATCGTGGCAGGTGGGTCGGGGATAGTGAGAGAGAGATACAGGAGAGAGTGATAGAGAGAGGAAGTGTAAGAGAGGAGAGAGGGGAAGAGAGAGAGCGAGCAAAGGGGGAAGAGAGAGAGATAAAAGAGAGAGAATAGAATGAGAGAGGGGCGACACAGAGAGAGACACACGTGCAGACAGAAACAGAGACAGACAGATACACAGACAGAGGCATAAGCAAACAGAGCAGACCCTGTTCAGACGGATCCTACAGGAGCTTTCTGGGTCCATGCTTGTAAACCTTTTAGTTGAGTCTGAGTTCGTTCTCAAGTTTTTGATTGGTCAGATTTGAGCTTCAGGCTCAAATCTGACCAATCAAAAGCTTGAGAACTCAAATCTGACCAATCAAAAGCTTGAGAACGAAACTCAGACTCAACTAAAAGCTTTATAAGCATGGACCCAGATGTTGGTCTTCTTTGCTTGCAAAGGCGTGAAAAGGCGTGTTTGTGAAGGTACGACTTATCAATATTGACTTTATGAATACCAATTAGTTGCAATGCCGCTGGAACAACGTAGGGTTTGGTTGAGAAATAAAAGGACCTATTCTTGAATATTATTTAATATACGCAACTTATCTGAGCCTCTGTTGAATCAATAATTCTTCTAAAAACTGCACCTTTACAAGTTGTTCGTACATCCAATTCATTCAAGCTTTCAATGAACTATTGCCCAAGTGTCACACAGCTTGGATCCTTATGAAAAAGCTAGTTATTCGGCGATTCATCTGGAGCAAAGATGTTTGCAAATGTTAGTCACTAGTCAAATTGAGCTTTATATTAACGCATTTCATTAAATTTGCAAACAGAGTAGATCCAGATCAGACGTTTCCTATAGGAGCAGTCTGATCAGGGTCTGCTCTGTTTGCTAAGGGAATGTGATAGATCTGTTTCTTTACTTTCTAAAATGACTACAATATACATTTATATTCAGTAGGTATAGACATTTGAAATAAATATAGAACAGTGAAAGGGTTACTGAGATGAGCGAGTAAGGGCGAAAAACGTTACAGAACTTGCTGTTGATAACAGAAGAGTTGGTCCACATGAGCACATAAATTCGGAAATCGCACTAAGTGAATATTGCTTGGATTTAATGTCACATTTAGCAGTTTTACAGGATAATGGGTAAATTCTACAGTAGAAACTGTCTTAAGCCGCCATAAAAAAGAAGTATAATTTATGGGTTTGTAAGGCAGGTGGTCGCTTAGTGAATGTCAAAAGCAATGCAGGAGGCTCGTTTTGGAGCTTTCTGCATTACTTTTGACTTATATTAAGCAACCGCCTGTTTTAAGACGCCTATGTTCAATAAATGAATGGCCGCTTAAAACAAGTTCTACTGTATACGCGATAGTCGTATTATACCAGGATAATAGGTAAATATAATATGCAGTACTCGTTTTTCCCCAGGTTAATGGGTAAATACAATATGCAGTTATCGTTGTTTAGCAGGATAATTGGTAAATACAATATGCAATTCAAATGCAGTCAGTGCTAGGAGTACCCTATTATCTTTTATTCATTGAGTATTCGTGTCAGAAAGTCAGAAATAATGAATGTACGAATATTGATTAGACGATGTTTTAAAATGACACCATGAACAAGGGAATTATCATGTTGGCAGACATTGTAGACACAGATATATGATATTTCCAAGTAAACAGAACATATCATGACCATACAGCTACTACTCTGTTTGCAAAGCTTCCAAAAGACGTCTCTATGGAGTAAAGATGACAAAAATACAGCTTGCAATGCCGCTGGAACAATTTGTCTGCAACAGACTATAAGATAGATAGGACATGCTCTGAACGACAGATATCTGTCTTTTAGCAGTGATAAAGCATAGTGGACAAGTGCTTATTCTTCCATTAAAATCAATGTTGGTGGAGTAGAGAAGACTTGTCTTCAACATTGTGTGAAATGCGTCTTTAAGCACGGCGAACTTTTGCGTTCGAGCTGATTTTGTGTGAAATATATTTAGCCGTTTCCTTCATAATATTATAATCGCCATTTCCCTTCATATAATCGCCATTTCACACATATGCAAACAGAACCAAGAAGTTATAATAATATACCCAAAGGGTTATAATAATACACAAGAGGTTATAATGATACCCTAAAAGTTTTAATAATACCCAGAAGATTAAAATAAGATTATACTAATACCAAGGAATTACATTAATACCCAAAATACTATAATAATACTCTAAAGGTTATGATACTAAATAGGTAATAATAATACCCAATAGGTTAAATTAATACCCAAGAGGTTATTGTAAACCTATTAAGATGCTATTATGATACTAATACTCAAGAAGTTATAACAATACCCAAGAGATTATAATACTACTCAAAAACATAGATAAACCCAATAAGGTAAAATAAATCCCAAGAAGATTATACTAATATCAAGAAGTTATAACAATACCCAAGAAGTTATAACACTATTCAAGAGGTTATAATACTACTTAGGAGATAGTAGTAATACCCAGGAGGTCATAATGATATTCAAGATAGGTTATAATACTAGTCAAGAGGTTATAACAATACTCTGGAGGTTATAATAATACTGCAAAGTTATACTAATAATCAAAAAGTTATGACAATATTCACGAAGTTATAATACAAATCAAGAGTTATACTAATACTCAAAATGTTATAACAATGCTCATGAAGTTATAAATACTTAAGAGGTTATGATAATACTCAAAGGGTTACAATAATATTCAAAATAAAATTTAAAGTTTCCTAACATGTGATGCTAACATGTCACGTTCAACAATTTTTAATCATTATCCTACTGTTAAGACTACATCATCATACATCACCAATCCCCTAATATGTTACCATTGTTGTTTTTTGCCTTTACCCAATTCCTTTAAACATTTTTAGAAACTATTGGCCGAGCTTCAAGATATTTTTTCGGTTTCTCATCTGGGTCCAAACCGTTTGTTAGAATAAGGCTATATCACGCTTAGTAGGCGAAGGGTTAAAACACTACGCTAATTTGTCAATTACATTATTACTTAACATTTGGCCTGACTCGGACGGATCAGTAGTTACATGTGCAAATTGTTTAGATCGAAATGAAATGCCGAGTAACTCGGCATCTCGTCAGGATCCAAACGGTTCGACACTCAGAGCGTGTTTTTGAAGTGAAATACAAGACAAATAGATAATGACAACTGCAGTCGATGACATTTTCCACCAATAAAACCTTACACAGCTAACTAATTGTCATATTCGTTTACAGTAGAGCATATCATAAAAATAGGTGGTTGCTTAATGCAGGGAATTAGCAATGCAGAAAGCTCCTGTTGGAGGTTTCTGCATTTCTTTTGACCTGCATTAAGATACCGCCTGCCTTACAGACCAATAACTAGACCTCGTTTTGATGACCACTTAAGACAAACTCTACTGCATAGGCATTAATCACACAGAGTTATTTGATTGGAACTGATTTGTTTGTCTGATGTATGCCGGAATAAGACGTTTGGTTCTAAGATGCAACATAAAAACAAAAACAAAAAAAACAAACAGATGGTACTGATTGAACGAGTCGAATGCGTGAACGTATTACTCCAATTGTTCTGTTTATGACAGGTCATGCATTCACAGATGCTTCTGTGCATGGCAGGCTACGGGTTAACCCCTACATTGCGGCAACGCATCACCCATTCCTCTTAAAAGCAGGGCAGACCCAGATGAAAGGGTTCCTAGAGGAACCCTTTCATTAGGGTCTGCACTGTTTGGTATGTTACACTTTCCCTTAGAACACCCCCACTAAATTTTTGAATTTTGGAATAGTCCATTTGAAAACTTAGCATTGTAACGGTTAATTACAATTTAGCTTGCTCAGCAAGTTTTCGTCTAAAGAAAATGTGTTCTAATTCAGATCTGAAACATTCTTCAGTTTTATTTCAACACACCGTGTAAACATAGTGGATCCTGATCTGACGACGAATGCACGGCATCTAATCAGGGTCCAGATTGCTGGCCAATGTTTTCATGGAATTGTCAGAATAGTGGTAAACGTAACGGCAAAAACGTTATTCCACAGATAGAAATGAGTCGCCACATTTGAGGTGAATGCATTCAGAGATGCCAAGAGAATAAAGTAACATAGAAACATCATAACGGTGTAACTTGAAGAAATGAGCAGTAGCAGATAAACAGTTCTCGTTTTATAATTAATGAGATTCACCGGCACCCAAAAACAAACTTCAAGTGTTTTCAACCCTACAAAATGAGCTTTCCTTCCAAATTAAAAACAAATCCTATACTTTGCCATATGAAACTTTCTAATTTCAGATTTGTAAAAGATTTAACTGCATACTTTTGTATGGTAGGATGTTGGTATGACGAAGAAGAAAAACAGATCGATCATGCCTCGGCATGATTTACGTTTAAACGGAAGCCATTTTGTTTGATAACAGACCGTCTTAGCAATATGTTCTCGCGTGTTTAAGGGGAAATCCTTTTATATTAATGATTCACCTCTTGCAATAGAATACGAGTTCTATTTGATTACTCGTATAAATAACACATTTTCTATGTCTGTTTTGCGATACTGCTGATCAATAGCCAACCAAAGGTATTGTTGGCAGCGTTAAGTTGGCTGCCTGTTCGCAATTCGTTATTCGATGATTTGTGTCCCCAGTGTCAAGAATATCATATTGCGCATTTATTTTTTTATTCGGATTTCGAACTGCGAATTATTTCGGTTTTCGAACATGAGCAATAATTAACCCATTCCTGCCTATTGACGCCTTTTGTAATCTGTGTTTTGAACACATTGTGATAAATAGAGCATTTGTTCCATAGGAGCAAATACTTTATTTATCACATTGATTTGAAAATTATACAATTCTAAACCTTTCCTTTTTTCTAGGAAATGCTCATTTTCTGTAGATTAATTCAAAGAAGTTGGGTCTAAAAGACGTCTAGGAGGAAATGGGTTTATTAAAAACGGTATTGGATAACAGATTAACTTTGCATAGACACTATGTTCCAAAATCTATTTGGTTGCAGTTTTGGCTATTTTCCACATTTTGCACAAGTCATGCGAATAACAAACTGCAAAATATTTAGTAGTTCGTTCTTCACAGTAGGTAACTCAGTGACCAACTAGAATACTCGATTGCGCGAACATTATTAAGTGTATGCTTATACTGGGTTCTACAACATTCTGCCAACATTCTGCCTGTACAAAACATTCTGTAGTAGTATGTTTCACCGACCTATTGGAGGTCAGAACTGTCGCTCGAAAAATCGTAGGTGGTCAGGTAAAGTTATGTTTTTTGCAAGCGTCCTACAGCCATGTTTCAGCAGTATACAAGTATAAATGCGTCGTACATAGCAGTATCCTACATATCAACAATGCGTTAATATAAATTTAATGCATGCTACACATCAACAATGTATCAATACAAAACATATTACATAACATTGATATGCCGATAATGCACACTTCATAACAGCAGTATGTCAATATAAATACATACATACTTCATAAAAACAGTATGTCAATATTAATGCATACTTCATAACAACAGTATGACAATATTAATGCATATTTCATAAAGGTAATACGAATACAACTGTAGAATACTTCTAGACGCATATAATGGTCTCAAGCTTTAGTCGATCGGCAAGGGTTTCCCATAGTCTTTGCCAACTTTACTAACCCTTTTCGGTCGTCTAGCGTCTAACCAAAAACAATGGCATGTTGTATTGCTATGCAAGACATGAATCCCCCACCGTACTGAAAGAAAATCTCAACTCTCCCCACCCCAACCACCCATGGTGTGGTTGACCATGGTATATACATGACCACTTGAATGATATTAGTACCTACGTTCATGCATTGAATCAGTAAATAAAAAGTTATTGTCCCGACAAGAAAATATGAAAAAGGGGAGTTATTGCCCTTGTACATGACACTACACCTCATCATGCCTGTTCCATATGAGAAGTTTCAAATCAATTGAACCAGTAAATAAAGAGTTATTAACTGGAAAAGAAAATATGAAAAGGGGAATAACTCCAAAAATATAGATGCTTGTTCCATATGAGAAGTTTCAAATCAATTGAACCAGTAGATAAAGAGTTATTGTCCGGACAAAACATATGAAAAAGGGGAATAACTCCAAAAAGATTGATGCTATAGTTATGGCCCTTGTGCATGACAATACACCTCATCATGTTTCTTCAATGTGTGAAGTTATAATGAATTTGGCCTAACTTTGTTGGAGATATGGCCCGGACACGAAGCGTGACAGACGGACTGACAAGAAAATATGAAAAATGGGAAGAACTAAAAAAATATTGATGCTAGAGTTATGGCCCTTGTGCATGACACTACCCCTCATCATGATTGTTCCATATGTGAAGTTTCAAATCAATTGAACCAGTAGATAAAGAGTTATTGTCCGGACAAAAAATATGTAAAAGGGGAATAACTCCAAAAATATTGATGCTAGAGTTATAGCCCTTGTGCATGACATTAGCCCTCATCATGCTTCTTCAATGTGTGAAGTTATAATGAATTTGGCCTAACTTTGTAGGAGATATGGCCCGGACACGAAGCGTGACAGACGGACGGACGTTCTAACGGATTGAGTGTATGTGGCTATTCTTTTGTTCAAAATAGCCACACAAACTGAAAATAAGCCACATAAAACTGACGAGAACAAAATATATTTTGTTCTCATGTAATTATCTATGCTATTTTGCTGACTCTTTATATTGATTTATTGATGATGGCAGCGATTGCAGAACTCCATAAGTAAATATAGCAAACCCTGATATATGTCTACCCTCTTTGCAAAAGAATACAAAGATATATTTGTGGAGTAAAGACTAGAACAGAACGTGATATTACAATGTTATGAGACAATATATAGTCAGGCAAAACTATATTTTTCTTCTAAACTTCGCTCCACTGGCATTGCATTTTCAAACAGCATTGATGAACATGGGACACTCTTGTCCTGCATTAAAAACTACCTGATTTTAAAGACATGTACTTTTATTCATTAAGTGGTGGTTTTAGAAGGGTTGTGCTGTACGTCGTATATATGGTAACCACTAGTCTGCTTATATCTTAAATCGAGTAACTCGGCGTCTCATCTAGATCAAACCTGTTTGCCATCCAGGCGATAGCTTCACAAACACTTAACTGGTTAAATGTTTTACAACTGACTGTAGTGGATTTTTCAGCTGGCATCATATTTGATAGCACTAGAAACGTTAAGCCAGAGAGACACACGGCAACCACACTTACACCTTTAACCCCTTCTTTGTTCAATATTCATGTAAGAAACAATGACATCGTGCATATTTATTTGCTGACTTTTTATACGGTACAATTTTAAGGTCTGCTCTGTTTGCAAAAGCGTGAACAGGCGCTACCACACGGGTAAAGGATTTCACAACTGTTGACATGCGCCTAGTCAGTAGTGAATGTAAATGTATATCAATATGTCTGACAGGCATGCGTTACACTTACAATACTGTTAACATAATACAGTAAAACCTCTCTTAACCGGCAGTTAAATTTAGTATGAATATCAGTCTTGGAGACAGTTGGCAGCTTGAATGCAGGGTGAAAGTCATACAGAAAGCTCCTTGAGGAGCTTTTTGTATGACTTTCACCCTGCATTAAGCAGCCACCTGCCTAAAAGTATCTAAATTATTATCTACTAGAATTCCGGTTAAGAGAGGTTATACTGTAATTTGAGTAAATACAACTGACACATAATTATTGTTTATGGAAGTAAATAGGACAAATGGATCAGACATTTGTCATTATTATGACAAAACCAAATAAACGTGACAAAGATCTCCCTCCCATGACCTGTTATATTTCTATTAAAATATGTGTTTATCCGACCGATACTGCTGGAACAAGATTTAATACAAATGTATCCCAAGAAACACACCAATAGGAAGAAAGAAAATGACTGATGCACTGCAATATACATAAAGTCATGTTAATGTAATACATTTATGTTTTGCCAATTATTTATGGTACGAATACATTCTTTCCGATTAACTAAGTGGTCTTATGCTAAACCTCTCTTGGCTGGCATTTGTCCGATGAGATGGCGGATGACCCCGGTGTCTCATCAGGATCCAAACTACTTTACACTCGGTCAGTATTTTCTCATTAGATTGGACGAATCGGAAGTCTATGAAAGTTTCAGCAAATCGGAGACTGGGCTGATTTTGTTCTTTGCAGCATGCAAACGGTTAAGATATGTATAGACGTTATCTGACTGTAATATACTTTCTTGTTTGCTAAAGCCATATGTTGTATATTTATAATAGAAAAGAGTGACATGTCATGTCTGTTATGCAAGAAGATCTAAAACGTCAACAAAGAAAACGCTTTGTTTATCCCGAGCAACAGATAAAGGTAGGTGCTCAAATACTAAAACCACCATTTCGCCATCGAACCCTATGTTGGGACCACTCTTCGAGACGATTCTAAAGAGTGGTCGCAACATAGGATTTAGTGTAGAAATAAAGAAGTTATTCTTGAAAATGTTTTAATTTATAATAATGTTTTAATGTACACCTCTGATCTGGACCTATGTTATCAACTTCAGGAAATCTAGAGATTTATACAGCGGTGATATACAGTAGAACCCCGCTAATGCGACCACTTAGTAGATTAACATGGGTGTCTTTATAAGCAGGTGGTTGCTTAATGCAGGGCAAAAGTAACGCAGAAAGCTCCTCTAGGAGCTTTCTGCATTACTTTTGTACTGCATTAAGCTACCACCTGCATCTAGCACCCAGAATTATACCTCTTTTAGGTGGTCGCATTAGCGGGGTTTTACTGTATAGCATATACGACTATATATGGACTAACTGTATCCTTGAAATATTGCAAAACACGAATCAAGAAAAGTTGTTTGTTTGCATTGTCTATCTAGTCTCAGACAAATTGGTTGTAATGATAACCGAACAGTTCACATAATCAGTATTTTATATGGTTGTGCTCTCCTAGATTTCTCTTGTCATGTTTTATTTCCTATATTCGGCTATAAGCTTTCTCCAGCGTTCAAAGCCATACTTTTTTATGATTTCTATAACGACTTGTAGGCTAGCTACATGGGTCGAAGGAATTAACATTAGCTGTACATACATATACACACTGTTAGAGTGTATAAAATATAACATGCATTATAATGGCATTGGCATGAGAACTATTACAAAAAAAAGGTGTGTTATATTCCATTAAATGTATGGCTGCCTTTTCCGACTGACTTCAGTTGTAAAGAGGATCCAGGTGAAATACGGAAGAAATCGGCGTTTCGCTAGAATCCAGTCAGGTTGCTGCTATATTATCAACCTCATTTAGAAAGAAGTAAAGACGTTCGGTAATGTTTAAAACTGTTACAAAAGTGATTTTGTGCAGATAAGTATTAATTATTTAATTATCGCTTTAGCCCGTCTGTTGACGATTGTTTAGAATTCATGTCACGAAATGTAAAACCGATCCTAAATCAGAAAAATATCTGGCACTGAAACAGTTTTAATTAGCATATGAGACGGATACTATGGTTACCAAATAGGTGCCAATCCATCATCGAAATTTTGTAAGATCTTTATCTTTCATATATATTTTTACTATGGTACAAATCAATACTACAGTAAATCCAGCACACTAAATGTGTGTTTGGTTTCCCCATAGTCAATGAACATATTAAATGCTAAAATACTTAAAGATCTTGATTATTAATCAAACACTAATGAAAACAATTATAGTTGTTATTAGGATGACATTCTCAGAGAAAAGGTCAATTTGAAGGGCGGCACTTTCGGAGATTTGAAGGTTTGTGCGCATGGTTGTAACTGTGGCGTCAGATCTATATCAACTCATTAAGCAAAAGGAGCAGACCCTGATCAAACAGGGGCCCTTTGATCCGTGTTTGCACTGTTTGCAAAGGCATTAAAATATGGAGTAAAGGGTTAGAGAAATATAAAATGTGTCATCGGTTCTCCGTTGTACAATAGAGATGGTCTGTTACATAAATGCGGCTATTTGTCAAACGTACACTATGCTGTTACCACCCTTTAGAATCGTCCCGGAGAGACAATTCTAAAGAGTGATCACAACATAAGGGCTGTTGGAGAAAGACGTATACCCAGATCTAGGGGGGCTTCTGACATATCCATCTCATCAATGTCTGCACTGTTTGCTGAACCCATTGATGTCGATGGTTTATACTAGAAAATATTTCTTGTACTGTGTCCCCTGAACGTGAACGGTGTCAGA
This sequence comes from Azorinus chamasolen, assembly GCA_963576725.1. Classification (NCBI taxonomy): domain Eukaryota; kingdom Metazoa; phylum Mollusca; class Bivalvia; order Cardiida; family Solecurtidae; genus Azorinus; species Azorinus chamasolen. Next base: position 47,698,549 of record OY755246.1, on the reverse strand, counting down.
AGCACACCTGGACGGGGTTCCTGAAATACTATGGAAGTACATTGGTGAACATAATTGCTTGCTCAGAGAACAAAAGTATCGGTATTGTTATCGAATCACCAGTTAACTCATCCATGCATGCAACGATATACATGAACATCGAATCAGGTCGAGTAAGAGGGCAGAATGGAAGTACATGGAAGTTCACAACAGAAACTAGAACTATCACTGAAGGTAATGGATACCTTCATCCGCCACTTTGCCAAAAGATCCAATGACTTCAATGCAAATTACAATATGTCAATAATCATTTCATCCACACTTGTGGAAATATTTTTGTTTAAAGTCCAATCATGGAATTACTCACATGTAAAATATGCCATCTACACATCATTATAAATGCATAAGCAAAATCTGAGTTTCAATGAGGTTCATTAGTGAATAAATATAGAAGTAGTACTTGAAAAGTTATTTTCTGGACAAACTACTTATGAAAAGTAACAAAGGGGAATTAATTCCATACAAATGAAATTAGAGTTACTGTCCTTATGTACTGCACTGTCTCTCAGCACCCTCTATCCATATATAAAGTTTACGAGTTGTACCTACAATAGTTTAGAAGTTATTTACCGGAAAAAATGCTTCTGAAAAGTAACTAAGGGAACAATCTTTCCACTATAAATTAAGAGTTACAACCCTTGTTGACTGCATATCATTTTATCACCTATATAATGTGTACCAAGTTTGAAGACAATGTCAGAAAACAGGTTTCAACAAAATGGCCCAAAAGTGACACAATATGAAATGTACAAATATGAGTCATACAGGAAACACCACATACAAACCAAACAGCCGCCCGAACAGCATTATAAGAAAATACAGCAAATACATAACTATCAAAACCTTATAGAGACGCACAAAGACAAAACAAACATACAATAGGGGAAGATGGAAGTACCGCCTTGGAACGATCTGTGACAGTTGTCACTTTGGTGTTAAACCGGTTTCGGGGCGCCCAACCTCATACTTATTCCAACCCTGCCCTAAAAGACAGTGTAAATAAACGTATCCTCTCTCCGACTAATCTACAACAACTGCATAGGCAAATATAGTGGTAAAGTGAATGTAAAACGACAAAATTTATGAAACATACTGCATCCACCTATCGCTAGTGTAAATAATGATTGAGCTGCAGACAGAGTGACTGTAGAAAGGTAATAAAGGGTACGACAAAAACGAAATAGTACATATATCCGACGTCCTCCTTCCGTTTCCGGATTTAAGAGGTCGCTTTCATGGAGTACTAAACATTTCTTGTCGGCGTACATGGAAAGAAGCCAGCGTGATCGCCAATTGTAAAAGGGTTGACAACCAAACATGCAGTATGTTGTAGTACTATAGGATCATATCCCTTTTTAGTGTTTCAAAGGGGCGTAATTCTGTTAAATTTTGTGCAAGAGTTATAAAACAAAGAAAAGACTGTCCCCACATAACACTTATGATATGTATCAAATCTAAAGGTAGCATCGAAAGTAGTTTTCAAAAAAGCACATGTCCCGGGAAAATGCGACGGACTGACGGACGTTCTCACGGACTGAGTGTTATGTGACTATTCTTTTGTTACAATAGTCACATAAAATGGAATTTAGTCACATAAAAAAGAAAAAAGACAAACAATATTTTGTTCTCAGTAAAACTTATCCATATCCATCAATTCGTGTGAGCGGACTGACGGACGGACACAAAATGATTCCTATATAACCTCCACCACAAGTGGTGGGGTATAATAACCCAATGAATATAACATATATATCATCAAACATTGTACACACTTTAAAACTTCCGATATGTTAAGGCACAACGTTATGTAGCATGCATTTACCTTTCTCCCGCTATCCACAACATTACTGATATTTTTAAAACAGTTTGGATCCAGATCGGACGTCGAGTAATTCGGCGTCTCATAGCTGTTTGACCCTAAGTTAACCCTTTCGCTGCCAAATTCTGTCGTCTGCTTTGTCGTCTGCTACAAATTTTCATTTTTTTTTATTTTCTTCATTTTTTGAGTAACTCAGCGTCTCATCTGGATCCAAACTGTTTACATATGTAATCACGGATTCGGCATTGGCAGCGAAAGGGTTAATAAATATTGTGTGTGAGCGCATATTTCATCTGTACACTGCCTTGTGTCATTTCCAAATTTCCTGCCTGTCTTCAATTCTATGTTTGATTAAATCGGAGTATTCAAACTGGTTCACACACTTATATTACAGTTCAAACACCAGAAAAAGATATAGTCTTGGAACATGTTAAAATGTGCAATACTTTCAAGACTGGTCCTAACATAAAACAACATAAACGTTCTACTTTGTACTGGATTCCGAAACTACATAAAAAGCCTTATAAGGCGTGTTTCATTGCAAATTCTAGTTGTTCTACTGCTACTGAAATATCTAAAATTTTGATGTCTTGTCTTACTATGATCAAAGCACATGTAAAACGTTACTGTGATAAAATATATGAAACATCTGATATTAATGTTTTGGTCCATAAAAATTCAAATGATGTTTTAACTACACTAAGCTCTTATGATTTCTCTACACTCTATACTACTCTATGTCACCATCTTATAAAAGATAAACTGATTAAATTAATAAAAAACAACTTTGCCAGAGAAAATAAAACATTCCTTGCTTGTAATGTTCAACGTTCATTCTTTTCGAATTCGGAAGTTGAACATTACACAATGTAGACATGCCTTGATGTTTGTAGATCTCTTACCTTTCTTTTAAAAATATATATGTGCGTTATGGGGATACCATATATACCGTCAAGTTGTTGGTATACCCATGGGTATAAAGTGTTCCCCTCGTGTTGCAGATTTATTTTTGTACTGCTATGAGGGGAGTTTTATGCTAAGCTTTAAACCTGATACAGAGGCTGGTGTTGTCAATGCTTTTAATAAAACTTCAAGGTATTTAGACGATATATTGGATAATCCTTATTTTGAAACAGTGATTTCTTTAATTTACCCGAAAGAACTGTCTTTAAACAAAGCGAATCAATATTATGACTTCCGTTTTAGATTTGAATCTTTCCATCACAAATGATAAAGTTTCGTCTTCGATAGAAGGGAATATTTCAAATTTAAAAACTGTTAATTAACCTTTTCTAGATGAAAATGTACCCCATTCTACATCCTATGGTGTTTATATTTCTCAACTTATTCGGTTTGACCGAGCCTGTTCTTTGCTAGAAAAGTTTAGCAGTCGTAATGTAGTTATAAATTGATAAACGTCTTGAGCAAGGTCACAGATATCACAATCTTCGAAAAACGTTTTCACAAATTTATTTTCGAATTTTACCTCTTATTAGTTTTGCAATATACGGAAGTTACTGCCACAAGGCATTCTCATCCAGAACTTTATGGTGATGCTATCGACAAACTTAGGAAAATTCGGGGTCATATCCATTTTCATGATTTGATCATAAAACGCATTAAAAACTTTAACAAAAAAGGTTATGATCCCATTATACTGCAACGCACTACAAGTTTGGTTATTGACCCATTTACAGTCGGTAGCTACGCTTTTCTCTTTGCTTGCGCGATTACAGGCTGTGGGTAGTACTCTATGATGATATACTCCTAAACTCAAAAACGGGATGAGCTTACCAGACTCATGTATTACATTTTCCCTGTCGTGCCCTTAACGGCTTCCCTGCAGTTGCTCCGACTTCAGCAAAGTCGTTGGGTACATATTTGACGGATTTTTCACAGTTGTTATGCCATGTTTTACATATTGTCATGTGTTTACCGTCTTCTATGTTGTGGGAAAGTCCGGCGGAGATACCTTTACTTACACTATATATTAATCTAGGGTGACTTTGAGATAAGTGTGAGGTTAGGACATCCGTAAACCGGTTAAAAAAAACGGTGGTGATTTTTCCACGGAACGTTCCAATGCGGTACTCTCTTTATCACCCTTACTTTTGTTTGTCTTGTGATTTTGTGCTTGTGTTTTGTTCATGTTTGGAATGTTTGTCTCTAGTGCTTGTATGTCTGTTAAGGTTTTCTGTGTTCATCTCGTGTATGTGCGTGTGATTGGGTGTTTTTGGTGGTGGTTGCGTCCTGTATTTGGCTTTGCCTGCTTGACCGTACTACTTTTTCAGTACACAATATCTGAGCAGCATTTATTTTCTACAGCTTGATGAAACTAGATAGGCGACAACAAAGACACCAGACTGACAGCTCATCCAGGACCTCTTTCAAAATACAAACATCACATTGTCAACACATGCATCGGACTAACACAACGCGTTCCGGATCTCTATGAAAATACAAACAACACAATGTTATGTCAGAAATTCCATTCGGACAACCGCAAGCGGCAGATACGTTTTCGTGTTCACCAGTCGTTTAGGACTTTTTTTTGAGATTTTAATGCAGTAAAGCCTCCACACACCAAACACGCACTGGTCTCACTTAATTGCGTATCTGTTTGCAGTACTCACCTTGCTGATGACATTGACATAATAGCCGGAGGCAATAACGAGTAACATTACCTAACAAACAAGTATTAACAGTAGGTAGAAGAAAGGTCTGTATAAACAAGTCATGATAATGGTGAACAGCTAAATTGACACTAGGAAAACACTACTATGAATGACGTGAAAAAGAAATGAAGCAATGTATTCGAGATGAAGTGTCCGCACAAACACTTCCGTATCTCACACGCATGACTCAAATCCATATAATTCGTGCAAAGTTTTATCGACTATTTTAGATACCGCCAGGTGACGCATGCATGTTTGTTTCATGCCAGGACAGTCTTTTTCTAGACGAATCTACAAAGCACATTTGTCGACACATGGCGGTTTGCATAACAAAGACAAAACCGTGCTGACAATGAGTGTAAATGAAAGTTCTAGGAACGGATGCGGTTCTGTTGATGCTGATGCTGATGTTCCGGATAAAGAGACATTGTTGAATTACGAGTGCGAGGTAGTGAAAGAGAGACAACCGAAGAGATCAGATACCGAAGACGACAGGAACAAATGTGTGAGACTGTTTTCGAAATCTCCGATATTATCAAGCTTGGTTTGTGTATTTTGACAATAAGTTACTCACGAACAAGACACTAAAATGATAGCAGGTCGACAGATTTTAACGCATGCGCTGTGTTTGTAGCATACACAATTAGCCGACATCTTCGTGATATCAATACATCACAATGCGACTAGACGTATGCATAGCATAACAGCCGATCACCCTATCATTCACCCACTCACTCGCGAAGCTGATAATAATAGTTTTTTGTTACTGTATGTATTCGATCAAGCATATATCCGGTCAAACATGTAACCTTTTAACGCCTATGCACACAAAGTACCAAAATATCAGACCAGCCGTCTAATCAGGATCTGCTCTGTTGCCTATGGCCCCGCACTTCATTCTCAGTGTTGTTATACTTTCTGATCCTTCGATATCATGAATTTCAGTACTTTTGGTTCGTAAAATTGAATACCACTTAAGCCGGTGCTAGGGGGCGTGAGCAGTGTTGCACTTTCAATTACTGTTCATGAACTCAATAAAACCGAGTCTGCAATTTTCTCCTTTTGTGTTTTGCTTTCGGGGGATCACCTCTCTTCAGAATTTATAATATAGATCTGAGTATACATGTGCCATGGCCAACATTTCTTTCTTCATGAATTTATGTAATCACTTATGTAATTGATATTCGTGATGTCATTAGTTATCCTACATGCTTATTCAAGAAGTAAATAGTTAAAACCATTTAGTTAACATGTGTCATGAATGATACGAACAGAGTTTCTGAAATTCAGAGACAAATTACTACAATATTTCTACACTAGACGAAACCAATCAATAAAATAATATCAGCTGTCTGCCCTTTCCACACTAATATAATTAGTATAAAATATGTTTCACGAGGAAATGAATTATTTGACACGTCGTTTTGACTATTGTACTCGCATGTCTGACATTTTCAGATGCCGCAACGCAATACGTATACAATAATTTGATAATAAGGCAAACATTCACCAAATAAACACAAGCTTATATGCTTCACAGAAATTTATTAGACTGTGCTTATGAATGGAAATGAAGGTTTATAGAATAATTGAACAACTTTGCTTTATTAACATGTATATAGAATATAAGCCAGGCAGGAAAAGTTTAAAGTCCACACTAATGTGCACAGCAACATAAGCACAAATGATATACGCATTCACATATACACACACGACATTCATAGAACTATTTATCTTGCCTGTTCCACACCGACATCATATTAGCTGTGCCATAAAACCAAACTTCAAACAAACTCATCGAAAATAAAAAAAACAATCTAGATGTGACACCGCACTTTAAGCAAGAATTATGATGACAAGACATAGCGTCATTTAAAACACCTTACTGTAAATTAAATATCGAAAGATTGGGTCTAGGACACTGCAACACTAAACAGGATATATTGAAGCTAATGGGTAAACAATAGTTATTTTGTCATGTTTCAGCCGTGAGAACTTCTTATGTTCTATCACGAAAAGAGTTTGATGATTTAACAGGAAAACAGTTCAACTGCCTCTTCCTGTGTGAAAGCTGGGAAATTGGAGTATATAACTGATATCACAATAAAAAAGCTAAAGTGGAAATGTCAGGTTGAATTTAGAAATTGATCCGTGTTTGCAAAGTAAAATACATAGGCAAACAGTGTAGAGCCAGTGCAGATGATTTCTAAACGATTTCTCTGATCAAGATGTGTACTGTTCCCTGAGAAAGTATTATGCAAATCATCTCTCCAATTGAAAACTGGATCCATTCAAAATATATATTTAAACGATTTCAATAAGGATTTTAGGCAAACATGGATTAAGTGTTCATTTGCTTTTCGTTGTATTTAAATACGTATTGAATTAAACACCTTTGTATGTGAATGTGTGTGCATTGTGTTTGTAAATTACTTCATGTGTGCTTCTGGGGTTGCCTTTAACACATTCCCTAATAATAACGCCTTATTGTTTTTTTCTTTTCTCTAGCCAATGCTCCTTTTCTGTTGATTTATTCAAAGAGATTGGATCTAAAAATAGCCTTTAAAATATGATCAGTTAAATGACATAATGTAATGATCGTAAACATGCTTCCATATTAAATACAGAGTTCCATACAAAGTTTATTACAGACTTGCGACACGTAAGAGTCATTCTTAAAGATCACGGCATCGTTTAAAGATATCATGTTATTGCAAAAAGGACATTGCTAGTACACAGGTAAAAGCAAAATATATTTTTTAAATAAATGAGGCAAGTAAAGTAAGCACATTCTACACAAAGCAAGATGCGGAATTTTAGAGATGTTGTTTTTCATTGTAAATCATTTCGACATTAGTCGTCTGAATATTGATCCCGCTAAAATTGACGCACAATTGCACATGATTTAAAGTTTTACACCAGATCACTAGTTTCTCTAACACTCGTGCCAATACACATTGTCAATAGTTTTTATTTTCAACCTGTGAATGTAAATAACTACCAAAACAAATAGAGACGCACACAGACAAAACAAGCAAACACTAGGGGATATGGAAGTAACGCACTGGAACGGTCAGCGTCAATAGTCACTGGGGGGTTTAAACCGATTTATGGGCGCCCAACGTTACACTTATTCCATCTCCACCCTAAAAGACAAATAGTGTGAATAAACGTATCCCTTCTCCGGTTTATCTACAACCGCGATGGCAAATGCAGTAGTAAATCCCATGTAGAGCGGAAACATACTTTCGTGAAACAAACTGTATCCACATATTTCTAGTGTTGCAAACAGAGTACCTGCAGGAAGGTAATAAAGGGTACGACAAAAACGGATTTCCGGATTTAAGAGGTCGTCTTCATAGAGTACTAAACCTTTCTTATCGGCGTACATGGAATGAGGGCAGCGTGATTGCCAACTGTAAAAAGGTTGACAACAAGACATGCAGTATATTATAGGACTAAATGCAAGAAACACTAAATTACATTTATGCTTTACTCCATAGATATGCCTTTCGATGCCTTTGCAAACAGAAAATACCCAGATTAGACGACTCCTGTAGAATATGATCAGGGTCCGCACTGTTTGCTTATGATACAATGTAGATATGATCTGGCAGCATCTGCCATGGCCAATAATTCCACTATACATGTTCAATTATAAAACTCAATCTAATTAATATTCATGGTGCCATTATTTCTCGCATGCATATTCATGGAGTGAATGTTTAAGCTTGAGGCAGGTTGTATTAAAGATGTCCTTAACATGGGTTTGCCTGAAATCTGTTGATTTGTATCATGAACTTGTAAATTGCTATAAAATGTATTTTTGTGACTGAAGGTGTGTACAATGTCTTATGGTTAATATAGTACAATATTATATCTGAAGATGCGTACATAAGCTACATTGTTTTTAAATACTTCAAAATATTTACATGTGCAAATTTACATAATACGGGAATGGCTTCCGCAACAAAGTGTTTGAATGAAATCAATGCAATGCAAACGCGAAGAAGTTGTTTGACAAGTTATTTATACCCCTGACTTTGAAATAAAATATAGATGTTTGTAGGTAAATGGATACATTTTATGAGCAAACTAAATATTTGAAAACTATCAGACAAAACTGATAGATCTTTTCTATTTCTCTCCACATGTAGTTCCATATACTTACCAATATCCGACAGAGATAATTGTAATGGAGAATGCCATCGCAATATATTTAGATATGGTGTGTCGTCCTAATGGAAATATATGGCTCTATATCTGATGAAAGCACTTGTTTAACTCTTCAAGTATGGACATTTTACATCTGAAACATATGTTTATGTGATTATGTAAGATACAATGAATAGACAATTATCATTAATATGACAAAAAGAGACGACAAAAATCTCCAACTAGTTGTCAATTTGTCATAAACTATAACAGGCAATTTGGTTCGAGCGATACTGAATGAACAGAGTTTGCACAAATATCTAAACACACACGCAACGTTTTCTAAATACAAACTGGAAATACAGTAATATAACACTGCAACAAAATATTATGAAAGGCAACTTATAAAATTATAATTATTGGCATATTTTTCTAACACTGTGTAGAATGATAACTGTTTTCCGGTTTGGTATTTTACGAAGATGGGATGCATGTATATTAATAGTGTTCATGCTGAATATACAAATGTTACTCCGTCCATTATGAATATTGATTAGGTGAGCCAATCTAGTTGTAGATCAAATGTAGCCACTGAATTTTTATGACAAATAGTGTGGACCGCCTTGCAAATACAGTAAACACGCGATACTTCGTGATACATCGACTTTAGTAATGAAGAATTGATCAATATTTCTTCTGGAGCTTTCTGCATGACGTTCATCTTGCATTAAGCTGTCACCTGTTTTAACCCTTTCCCTCATATAAACGTGTTTTCACGCATTTGAAAAAGGAGTAGACCCAGATGAGACTGCTCCTAGAGGAGCCGTCTGATCAGGGTCTGCCTTGTTTGCTAACAGAATTTAATAGATCTGTTTCTTTACTTTCTAGAACGTCTACAATGTTCCACTCTTTATAAATATATTGTTAATGAATATTCCGTAGGTATTGAAATTTTGCCTAAATACAGAACAGGGAAAGGGTTAAAGACCGATATTGATATTTTGTTAGTGTACAACCCATCGACTGTTTACTGTATAGATATGTATGCTACTAGCATGAGTAGGGATAATTGTGATAAACAGAGCGGCAACACATCAATAACTGTTTGCAGATCGGTACATGTCAGTGACCGTTGCAGACTGTGGCATTTTAAGTTATTTCCTCATAGACTATGTTCAGACCTGACCTCTTTGAATATGTCTACCACAAAGAAGCATATACAAGATAAAGGGGACATTTTGAAATCGTGTAGTTTTGGATAATAGAGCGTTTATTATTCTATTATAACATTATTTTAAGCCGGTGCTAGGGGGCGTCAGCAGTGTTGCACTTTCAATTACTGCTCTTGAACAGACTAAATAAAACCGAGTCAGCAATTTACTCCTTTTGTGTTGCAATTTTTGCTTTCGGGGGATCACCTCTCTTCAGAATTTATACAAAGTTTTTTATTGCATTCTGAGAGATGAAGCCATAAACAAACAACAACATGAAATCGCAAATACATGGTGCAACACTGAATTAGCACTTTCCTTCATATAAACGCCGTTTCACGCATTTGCAAACAGGGTAGACCGATATGAAACTGGCGCCTATAGGGGCTCTCTGATCAGGGTCTGCTCTCTTTGTTAGTCGCATGGGTTAGCTCTGCTTCTTTACTTTCAAATGTGGCTATAATGTTCTACCTTCCATATTTCGTTATTACTATTTTGTCCATGACTATTGAATTATTGGTTAACATGATGACGCATACGTATGAAAACGATCAATGATGATATTCGTGTTACTTGTACTCTGCTGCCAGAGTTAGTCATGCTCATATATGTATTGTATATATATATATTGACATTACGATAAACATATGTTAACATGGAAAATATCTTTATGAAATAATAAATACGTCTAACCCTTTCGCTTCCAGGCATTGTCGCCTGCAAATCTAGCAGCCTGTTTCATTTGTTTTGCTTTAATTTTCTTACAATTGCTTTCAAACCATAAACATAACATCAACTAATACTGATGAGACTCCTAGTAAACCGGCGTCTCATTTTGGTCAAGATTGTACACATATGTAATAATAGACACGTTTCTGGTAGGGAAAGAGTATAAGGCAGATGCTATTGTATCTCTACATGGATGACACTCATTCAGATTTTCTGAGGACAAATTAGATAGATGTTTATCCAACGCATCTATTGTTCGATGAAAGCTAACACACAAGATGCATATCCATATCTCAGAGCAGAATCTAATTTTACAATCTACAAATGTTAATATTGTCATGTAGATATGTCTTTGCCAACGACATACCGGCATGTGATACCAACACAGAATGATAGTTAGATAGAACCTGGACACAGATGTTACTTTAAACATGTGAAAGACGAGGATTTATTATTGCACTAAAACTTAACAAACACGATAAGCATTAACATTAGCGTGAAATGTGTTTTGTGGTTTAGCGAACAATTGCAGAATCACTGTTTTACAAACTTTATCAATGCACATATAGTCGTATTGTAATGCATCCTTAGGGCGTGTCTAGCGATTTGCACTTACACACGTACGTAATATCAATCTGAAAGGTGAACTAATTATTTTGGCCACAATAGCACAAACATAGAAGGCTAACGTGGTAGACTTTAATACACGTTCTGTCTTGTCATGTACACTTGAACTCGTTCCGTCATATTGCCGCCATTTGACGCATCTGTAAAGGTCGCCTTCCGAAACCGTTGTGATAAATAGAGCAATTGTTCCTACAGGATTCGCATTTGCAAACCGCCTGGATCCTGATGAGATACCGAATGAGTAATACGGCGTCTCATCAGGATCCAAGATGTTTGATGTTCGTTGAATCGTTTCCATGATCGACTCGGCGGTTATCACAGTTGCACCAGATCCGTATATTTGTTACAGTGAAGTATGGTATGGTTAGGAAATTATCTTTCAGATGCTAATAAAATGTTAAACTAAATTGTATTTGTGAATGAAATTAACATTGCTTTTCAAACGTATACTACTGCATTTTGGGATAGTATGTTCACTATATCAGCATTTAATATTCGCATATCAGCATGAATCATACACCCTTCACAGTTAATAATCAGCAGTTTGTCCGATGTAAGCCGAACAAAGTACTTTGGAATCTTAAATATTCATGAATCTTACCATGGTTGGTGTAAATACCCTATTACTAAGAATAAACATATTTTTTCATTATCAGTCTGTGGAAGTAATATGCTGGTCGCTTACAATGAGGACTTACAATTTATAAACACAAGTACACTTCCATTGCGGGAAACGAATCATTATTGTCCTTTGTAAGCAATGTAGACCCGACTCGGATGAGATGACTCCTAGAGAAGCCCTATCATCAGGGTGTTCACTGATTGTTATGATACACTTATATTAAAAGCATCCCTGAATAATTCACGGTAAACAATACCTGTCTGAATTGTGGAATATTTCATTTGTAAATTCATCGTTGAAATAACGGTGATCCCAAAAATGTGAAGGTGGTGTTCATGTTATCTGTTCAATTTCCATATCGAAGTATTCGTATAATAAGGAACATTCCAACAACGTGTGTGAAGGACATCTTTAGAACATGCATCAGTAAGAATGACGTGGCACGGGTAACATGTATAACACATGCCGCTCAGAGCAATGTGATCTGTATTGCAGAAAAACTTGACCTTATCCCGTGTGATGTATATACCACTTGCAATAGCAATTCTACAAGAGCCATTTGATCTGGGTCAACTCTGTTTGCAAAGGTGCTATTCATAATTTCATCGTTATGAGGAAAGCCGTTGAAGCTTCTCATTGATTGAAGCTGAGCACATCCTGAACATACTGTTTTTGTCCATTGGAACATAATAGGTTTACCTTCGACGAATGTAAAATGCACTGCAATACCTTTGGTTTAAAATAGTTTGTCTTTATTGAACGACTTAATGGAAAATATTCTAACACCGACATTCTGTTACCTTCCTGTCGTTTCACTAATGGTACTTATACAACTTGAGTGTTTTTTTTATCTTCTGATCCTTCGATATCATGACTTTCAGTACTTGTTCTGAAAAATGAATACCGCTTAAGCCGGTGCTTGGGGGCGTGAGCAGTGTTGCACTTTCAATTACTGCTCATGAACAATAAAACCGAGTCTGCAATTTTCTCTTTTCGTGTTGCAATTTTTGCTTTCGGGGGATCACCATCCTTCAGAATTTATAATCTTCACAACAGCAGGTGTTAAGTGCTTGTGTGGCGGCCATACTTCTTTCTCAGTGTTGTTATACCTTCTGATCCTTCGAGATTATGAATTTCAGTACTTGTTCTGAAAATTGAATAATGTTGCACTTTCAGTTACTGCTCATGAACAGACTCAATAAAACCAATTCTGCAATTTTCTCGTTTTGTTTTGCAATTTTTGCTTTCGGGGGATCACCTCCCTTCAGAATTTTATATAATGAGTTTAACTGATCTGAAACACATTCAGTATTTGCACAGAGATAACTATATGTATACTGGGCAACCAGCTTAGTTAATGTACAAAAATGAGTCATGCAGGATACGCCACATACACAAACAAACAGTCGCTCAAACAGCACCACAACAAGAACACAGCAAATGTACATAACTATCAAAACAAGACGCACAAAGATAAAACAAACAAACAATAGGTGGAAGACCAAAGTACCGTCTTGGAACGGTCACTGTCTCTCACGCTTACACCATCTCCTCCCTAAAAGACAAACTGTGTAAATAAACATAAGCTTAAGCAGCTTTTCAGTTAAAATGATATTATATTTCGACTGTTAAAATCATCAACAGAAGAACAAGCTCTAGCGAAACGAATAAGTTAAGATATGTAAACCCCATAAGACAGGGTATAGGGAACAGCCCCATCAAAGTGAGCGACATTTACAATATCAAAATAAAAAAGGTTACACAATATTACAATATTTGCTTTTACTGAATTCTAGCCAGCTGGTGCCTGGACGAATATGGGCACATGGGAGCAGATTAAGAAATGTAGGAGTTTAATGTTCAAAGACATCAATTCAGCGTCGAGCGTCGAGCTTTCAATGCTTACATATCCGTTATCGGCAAGTAACAGGGGTAATTTAGTCTATACGAGCAACATGTGCAAAGACGATCCCTACCAAAAGTATCTTAAAACATATAGCTTCTACTGATGTCATGTAATTACTGTCTCTCATATTGATGTAGGACTTTGACATTACTTTCTGAAGCAAGGGGTCAAATCTAGGCATGCCAGGAGATTAAACTACCTAAACATACAAAATAAACACAAAACCAATGAATATGTACAGAGCGTTGTTAATTGCAGGATCCCAACGTCCTCATATATATGTGAAAACGACACATTGTCCTTAAGTTCATTCACATCCAAGACATAAATGCATACTTGAATGTAAACGATCACGTTTCCAACAAACAAGAAACAACTTGGTTTGTTTATCTGAAGGGAATGCCATGTCTGGTCGGAAGCCATACCTACGTGGATGGATTTAGAAAAGTATCTTAGCTGATGGTGTAAAAGGTGATGGTGATGATGATGATGGTGATGATAATGATAATAATAGTAATAATAAAAATAGTTATGATAATAGCAATAACAGAAAAGACGACGATGATGATACGATGTGTAGCGATAAAAGTGAATAAATGACATGTCTGCAAGAGTTTTACTGTATTCCGTGTCGAAATACTATACGAGTATAACATGATGTACGCTAGAATGAAAATTACAACGAAGCCATAAATTGACAAAATGTCATAGACGACAGACAAATGAGACACACAATGAAAATAGTATGTTTTTCATGTAACAACAACTGTGCTCCACCGTGTTTTGTTTTTCTAAATTACCAAAGATGTTCTATGAACATAACCTGTGAAATTAGAATAGTTATACTGAACAAGTTTGCTAACTGATCATCCGTTAATCTTAAATATGTTTAACCCTTTCGCTGCCAATGCCGGATCTGTGATTACCTATGCAAACAGTTTGGATCCAGATGAGACGCCGAGTAACTCGGCGTCTCATCAGGATCCAAACTGTTTGTTACTGTTACTATGTTTTTGAAACAAAAATGAAGAAAATCAAAAGAATGAAGTTTTGTTGCAGACGACAAATTAGCAGACGACAGAGTTTGGCAGCGAAAGGGTCAAATTATGCATGCAAGTTGACATAAACATAACCTGTCGATACTTACTCTTTTACAGTGAATTCTTTTAGGCATATTGCATTTGCATGAAACTGTCTGGTTATCATATTTTGGTCAAAATATCATATGATCAATTAGAAACTTTGCTAAGCTTATTAAAGATAGACAGGATATATCATGGTAGAGAGGTATAAATGAATGACAAGCAGCAATTATACAAAAAAAGTACGGGAACAGAAATAGGCACAGAGACAATGAAATATCAGAAAGAGCATTGTATAACCCACAACCATTAACCCGTTCCTCCATCAATATTAATGTATGAAATAATGAGGTCATGAATATTAATTAGAAAATGTGTTATAATAGTACATGGGCATAAGAATGTTTGGCCATGGAAGAAGCTATACAATCATATCTATGTTATATCCTAAGCAAACAAAGCAGACCCTGATCAGACGGCTCCTGTAGCAGCCGTCTGGGCTGGGTCTACTCTTATTGCAAAGGCGTAGAAAGGCGTCTTTATGGAGTAAATCATTAATAATATATTGAAACATAATTATGCATTAACGTTAGCAGAATGTTGGTCTAATCCAATTGCTGAAAACATTGTAATATGTGTACCCATTTTCAGATTTATTGTTTATTGCACATATCATGATTGAAAACCATATGTTCACCGACATTTGCGTATGGCTGTTTTGGACAAAACCACTCAATAAGCATGTGTCCCGTGTCGGATCAGACAGCGACCGATCTGCAAACGTGCCGTTTCGAGATTTGTGTATAAATTATAAATCCCTAACATTTTCAATTACCACATTGCAGCGTCGAGCACAAATACATTGAATGACATTAGCACAAAAGTCAGACAGGGCTTTGATAAGGCATGATTGTGTCTGACGTTGAACGATTATTTCAAATAGTGGTTAAACATTTTCAATTTAAGCTTTAACGTGTCTGTCTATCAAACGAGCACTTCAGACGAATCTTACATTTTCGATTCGCTTGTTTCATAAGAATATAAATAGTACTTTAACGTTTCACGAGTTAAATTAATTATATTTGCCTCCAACATGACCCATGGTTATGTAACCATGTTATTTCAATAGCGGTTATGTAAGACATAGCAGTTATACTCCAGTAAATCTATGTTTTTTCTAGAGAAAAGCGTATGATATTGTTTTAACGCTTTCGACACCAGATACATTTCATCTGATTATTGTCAGCCTCAGGTTTCAAAGCGAAGTTTTCTTCAATTTACTTACAAACATATTACCAATGTCCGACTGTTTTGATAACGAGGTTATACTTGGCATCCCCTCTGGATCCAAACTGTATGCAAAGATTATCGTAAAGAACGAACTCAATAGGTACGTAATTCAGAATCAAAGAATCGTATCATGATATTAATGGGGACATGTTATATTTAGCACAATCCTGTATGCCATGCCTCTAAACGTGTGCTCGTAGTATTACCACTTGATGTGTCAGCACTGTCGTCCGATGGACAAATTCTTGCCTGTTTCAACTTTTGGAATGGTTGCTTGTTCAGCTGCTTCATAATTATAGATATAAACATACTTTCATAAAGTTCAGATCTTGTTGAAACGCCGAGTTATTCAGGGTCTCATCTGGATCCAGCTTGTTTGCATATTCATATGCATATTAGTACAAAATTGAGTCATGCAGGAAGCACCACATACAGAACAAACAGTCGCCCGAACAGCAACACAAGGAAACAGCAAATGTACATAGCACTGAGGGTTTAAATCTTTTCCTGAACAATCCGGAGAACGGTTTATCTGTATGCTAAATAACAGATAGTAAATCGTGTAGTTCGACTTCATTGGCAGTTGCAAATGTGTGTGATTAGATGTGTATGTTATTCATTAAACAACAGTGAAACATAACACTGTAAGAGGGAACCATGCGTCACTGAAGAGATAACACTGAATATTTCACCTTTTTAAGTGGAAACTTAATTAGTTACGGTTTGCATTGTCTGTCTCTCTAAGACTCCGATAATGCAATCATCAACTTAATACCTAATAGGATCTGTTGTTGTGCACTCTCAATTTTCATGGGATAAAGTGTTGTCTCGATGTGTGTTGACACGCATCCTTCTATGTCGCTGCCTTGCTCTCATTTCAGCCAACAGACATCCAGTTGAGACGTCAAGTAATTTGTCATTTCATCAGGATCCACTTCGCTTGTCATTTGGTCAATACATTTTATAAGAACTAGACGAAAGGAATAACGCTTGGACGTATTGCATAGGTGGGATGGCAGTGGAACGGTACATCAAGGGGTTAATTAATACAATACCGATACTTGCATTATGTTAACGATTGTTTAGAATTGCTGGTCACGAAATTCAATACGGATACGATATCAGAAAAACTATCCAGCAGTAATGCTGCTCTAATTAGAATGTGAGAAGTATTACCTTACGAAATATAACGGCAGCCCATCATCGGACAGTTTGTAAGATGTGCCAAGTTTTTATCACAGTAAATTAAATGCTGCTGTCAATGATTGGAAAGCAGTGTTGTGTAGCTCTCCGACAAGGATTTAAGATATCAAGCATAAATGTACAGGTGATTGCTTTAACATTTTGAATGCTAAATGTTCAAAACTAAATGGTCCAACTGTGTTTAACTAGTAAGTAGGAACGCATCAACTTTGCAAGAGGAAATTGGAGGGAAAACAATGCAGACCCTGATTAGACAGGACATCTGTGAGTCCTATGGTCTGGGTATATACTGTTTGCAAATAGTAGTACAGAACAGTATTGATTCCACAGTTCTACCAATACCAAACTATCATTTGTATATGCAGTTATAAAAAGTGAGGTAAATAATATTTAGGATGTCATAATTTCTTACATGAATAACAGGAAAAGGGCTAAGCAAACTTTCGACGTCTTACCTGAATCCACTCTGTTTTGAAAATTCGAGCTTAGCGCCATAAGGGACAGTGAGCGGGTTTCGACTTATTGGTAGTAAGTCACCACGGAACGATGTTTGACCATATGGATGAAACTATACGCAAATAATCACCAAATTGTGCGAATTGCACAGAAAACTAGGTTCTGTGGTATATTTCAATGATGAATGAATCTTGAAAGCGAATCCACATAGTGGCACTATTTGTATGCATTCAGGATTTTCAGGTACAAGGCGTTGGCAGTTTCTGGAGATAAATGCACTGGTTTTTATACCCCCACTTCCAACGAAGTGGGGACTATATTGGAATCGCGCATGTTCATGTGTCCGTCCGTCCTTCCGCCCTTCCTTCTGTCCGTCCGGATTTGTGTCTGGAGCATTACCCCTACAGTATTATAGGCACAACTGTGAAGTATATATATATATGGATAGAGGGTGATGAGAATATGTGTAGTTAACAAGGGTTGTAACTCTAATTTATTTTAAGGGAGTTATTTCCCTTAATTACTTTTCAGTAGCAAGTTGTTTCTTGAGCATAATTTCTCAAGTGTTGTATGCACAACTGTGTTCATATATTGAAATAAGATAAATAAATGCAAATTTCAAAGGAATAAAGCATGGGTATTGATATAGAGTTTGAGACAAAAAGTGAAGTCCCTGACCAGATGCCGCCTAGAAAAGGCGACGTCTGATCTGGAACTGCACTATTTTTTTGTCGCGGTGCAATTTTGTGACGTTGGCGGTGAAAGGCTTGACTGTTGTTTCTTTCGAATCGATTAGGCTTTTTAGAAACTATTGACAAGGCATTATAATAAAATCTTTTGATTACGAGTAAACATTACAGTTTGATTACGAGTAAAACATAGGTGCATGTATTATTCATGCAGGAAACACCACCTACAAATGATACAGCCGTCCGAACAGCACCATGAATCCAAGCAAACACGGCTAAGGTTAATAAAGTGTTGTTTGTTTTATGTGCATATCTAAACAATTAAATCTGCGAAGCTCAGTCCAATATATTTTATAAACTGTAATCAAATAGGTGACCTGTATTTATATAACCTTATTGTACCCTTCTTATCATGTTAGCGTAATATATATCCACATTTGCAAATAGCGTAGGAGCTGTCTGCTATGGCTCTACAATATTTGCCATGATAATTCAGGGGCTAAATTTGCTCAAAAGAAAGAATGAGTCACCTACTTTGTATATATAGAGGATGGATTCACATTAGACTATTTACCATAATAATGATAAATGGCATTTATCTTTTAGCTGTAATGTACTGGAAATTATTGAAACTATTGCTGCAATCTTATTCTTGATTGGTTTTTGCCCCAACTTCTAAACAGGGATCATTTCGAATTACAATTGTTCGTCCTTCTGCCAATCCGTCAGACGGTTTTGTGTCGCACAGTAGGGTAAATATCAAACGTTTACCCTACTTCGTATAGCAACACAAAAGCATTTGACAAATACTGAGAGTAATGACACTGGAACATTTGTCAGCAAATAAATTTTGTGCACCTGAAGCTAAAGCAAGAACATTCCATAGTTTCTGGAATATTCCTTAATCTAATTAAATCAATACAAGTACGTAACTTAAATTCTTAGAAAAATGCTTCATATAAAATATGGAATTACATAATATTCGAAGAGCCACTGGATGACAAGGTTATCAATAGTTTGCAAGAAATTTAAGCATTCCTAATGTTACACTATTCCTAAGGAATTTTATGAAGTTGGGGCATTTGATTAGGATTCATAAATGTATTGGCTTAGTTATGATCTTTAACTTGGTGAACAATCGCGATTTTCAAATTGTCTCAGACTTCACTACAAATGTATCTCAGTGGCAAGTATGACATCATCATGCAGGAGTCGTTATTGATACTATAGTAAAACCTCTATAACGGCCACTAAATTACATCAATTAATTTGTGCTTAAGGCATGTGTCTGCTTAAAGCAAGGTGAAAGTAAAACTGAACGCTCCTATAGGAGCGTTCTGTTTTACTTTCACCTTGCTTTAAGCAGCCACCTGCCTTAAATACCAACTAATCAACATAATTTACTGGCCGTTGTAGAGAGGTGTCACGGTATATGCAAACGCACTGTGTTACTCGACGTCTCATCTGAATGCAGGCTAGATCGCTCACAGCAGGAGAAATGGTTCTAAATAGTCGTATTATCAACCATAAGCCAAGGTTGGTTTATCAAAACATGGTTAAAGGTTTCCAATCCAATATAATGACTAATAATGACTCTCTAAACATATGCGATCCAAAATAAATATTCTACATCAAAAACTGGCTTTGATATAAATTGTTTGTAATAGAATTTATACTCGGGGCAGTTTTTGAGGAGGAATATCAAACACTATAAACGAGATGTGTCATGTTTCTATGGTGTTCCTTTCTCCTTACTACATCGTTCAATAGTCGGGTACGAGTATGTTGAACGGTCTAGGCGTACGCAAGACGGCAACACATGTTATAACAATGAACTGTAAAGCTTAATATCATTTATACGTCAAACGTCACTCTAGATTGTTTTTGTTTGTCAAGCAATATAATGAATGCACTCGTCTGTCGTAAAAGAATAACATTAAGTATGCGATATCAGTTGTAAACAAGAGCTCACCGGTATCATTTTTATTAGACTTTGCCTCCCTGTGAAACAGATAATTTGTACTTAAGTTGAATTTGGTGCACTTTGGACTACCTCGGATTGGATTATATCAGGCTGTTGAGAAACTGTTTACCGAGTTTCAAACAGTTTGGATCCTGTTGAGACGCCAATTATTCGTCTTATCAGGACCCAAGCTGTTTGCAAATGCGATTTGATTGAGACTAGCAGGATAAGTGTTCATCGAACATAAGATTACCTTAGACGACATATACTGACAGAAATGCAGACATTTTTGTGATGGACGTATATGTGTATTCTGATAAAAGAATATTAATACAGTATACATTCATAGCTTCACTAGTTTTACACATCTCATATTTGTACCCGTTATAGCAACATCATAACCCTTCGCTTGCTATTCGCGTCAATATACCTACCTGTAAATAGTGAAGACCCAGATGAGACAGCTCCTGTAGGAGCTGTCTCATGAGGGTCTGCACTATTTACAAGTTGATTGTGCAACCAGTGCACTCCACAGCAGTGATTGCACAGCGAAATACGTGTACACGATGAAGATATATGTAATTATACAACAGGGCATGGGTAAAGAAGGAGAAATGTATTTTAAAATTCAGCAAGAGTAGGGTTAATGTCGAATTTACCATACATTAAACCTGCTAGACACGTTTAGGGATCAAACGTGAATAAATCAAAACGAATATATGCTTTAGAAGTAACGACTGAATAGTTAGACTCATTGTTGAGTTAGCTTTATCATAAGAATATAAAGACATTTACATTGATCAAATCAGACAAATAAATGTTCATCTTAAGATTAGCCGGCGATGATCCTAACATGCAATCCTATTACACAGTGCTATTAAACCTTAAATAATATTATATCTGTGATAGTGTGTCTCAATTTGAATACCATACCTTTTATGACTCTATAAAGCTGAAGTTTTACCAATTTGGTAATCGTTTATATTATTGTCTGAATACAGAACATTTTGTTTCAAATAGATTATTCACCTTTATTCACCTTCCCAATGCATACTTGGTTGGAAGGTAGTTATCTGATTACAAGTTTACCCAATGCACCACTGGGTACTCATTGTTTTAACCTTTTTCCATCAGATGTAGGCATAAGTACTGCAATTCTCTGATTTCAAGGTTACCTAACACCAAAAAACAATTGTCATTTGATGCACATATGTATTTCCAATTTTCACAAAACCGACTATATCCCGGTATCTAAAACTAATATCTTGTGAATTTCTGTCGCAATGCAACGGCCTCATTAGCCATTTTCCGGCTGAAAATGATGTCTGTTTAAATATTTACAGAGGTCAGATAAGATGTGTAGATGAAATTATTTGCAAAAATAACTTTGAGACTAATTCTAAAGGGTAGTCCCAACATACGGTTTGGTGGAGAAATGACGATTTTTGTTTTTCAGCACACAACCTTATATGTTGCTCTGATTTACGTACTTTCTTTTCTTTCATTAATTTGGGAAACTGTTGTTTTCATGTCAAACATCTTGAAACATGATGGGATTTCTGATTCACCCACTGTTTCATCTGGATCCGTGCTACTTGTAGGTGCAGCTCGTGTCGCTCATTTCATGTGATGAAAATAAATATTGATACGAGATAACATAATTGATGGGCATGTATACCAGACTAATTAGAATATGAGACAAAATTGTAAAACGTTCGTTGTTTATGTTCCAGTGTCATGCACATTGCAATGCACTGTTGAGGTATATACAGTTGAACTTCGATATCTGGAACTTCAAGGGCACATGCAAATTTGTTAAAGATAACAGAGGTTCGGGTCATCCAATTTATAATCTGACCAATATCTTATGTTCACAGCATAATGCAGATCTAAAGTAATGCTGAAAGTTCCTGTTGGAGCTTTCAGCATTACTTTAGACATGCATTAAGTTGTCACATGTGTTTCTAAATATGTTTAGAGATACATTTTAGAACATTTCTGTATTGTAAATGTTTGAAGGATCAAACTTTTAGTTTAGTTCAAGTTATCCCAAAGTTCTACAGGAGCTTCCAGCATTCATTTAGACCTGTATTAAGCTGTAAATTTGAGATATTGGTCAGATTATAAATTGAATGACTCGAACCTCTGTCATCACGAACACATTTGTATGGGTCTTCGAAGTTCGATATATCGTATGTCTCTGAGATGTCTTATCGCATTTCGGTTGGCAAACTGATTATAGCTTGACATTTGAAAGTGTAGTTAATAGATAATTATGTAAACATGTGCTGGGTAGACTAAAGGTCAAATGTCATTGATCATGCAAATTGTACATTTCCCCCTTACAATGCTGCATTTTCGAATAGACTATTCCAAAATTCAAACAGGCCAAGCTTATGGTAAATATCTAGGGATTTTCTAGAGTATTTAAAGTGTATCATGTCCACCAGTGCAGACCCCAATCATCTGGGTGTAGGAACCCTCTCGTCTGGGTCTACACTGATTGCAAATGACTTTAGAGACTCGTATCCCTGTACTGTATGGGTTAAATGCTAATAATGTTATACAGTAAAACCTCGATTATTCGAACACTAAAATACGTATTATTATCGATCTTTAAGACAGGTGGCAGCTTAATGCATGGTGAAAGTCATGCAGAAAGCTCCTCTAGGAGCTTTCTGCATGACTTTCACCATGCATTATGCAGCCACTTGCCTAAAATTATCTAAATTCTTTTATACAGAAAATTCGAATAACCGAGGTTTTACTGTATATTTAAACACCAGCAGGGACAAACTACAACTTACTATAACCATTGTTGAAGATGCTTAACCCTTGCCTTAATGTAAGCGCATTTTCACGCACCTGCAAACAGAGTAGAATCAGATCAGACGGCTACTATAGGAGTCGTCTGATCAGGGTCTGCTGTGTTTGCTTATGGTGTAATATAGATATGATTTTACAGCTTCTGTCTGAGGCAAATTGTCCTGTGTTCATATGCCATTATAAAACAAATCGTATTAATATTCATGACGTCATTATTTCTTACATAAATATACAACAGGGAAAGGGTTAACCATTTACCTCATAAATACTCTTGTAATTTTGCATGAATGCATATGGCTGATCTGGGTCTACTGTGTTTACAAATACATCAAAATGCATCTTTGTGTGTCAAAGATTTAAGACTACGACGTTATAATACCTTATTATGGTACTGTTACCGGGCCGTCCAATCAGAGTCTGCTCTCTTTGCGTACATAATAATGATTTTACTGTACCGTTTCTACAGTAAAACATCTCTATAACAGCCACTAAAATATGTTAATTAGTTGGTATTTAGGGCATGTGGCTGCTTAAAGCAACGTGACATAAAAACAGAACCCTCCTATAAGCAGTCACCTGCCTTTAACACAAAATACTTCATGTAATTTAGTCGACGTTATAGGGGGGTTTATATATATAGGCTGAAATAAATAATACCGTCTTGTTCTCGGTATCATACCGTCTTGCTACTTTATACATTGCCGAACTAAATGCCTTCGGTGTTTCAGTGCATATTTATTGTATACAATCTTGCTAATGCAACCGCATAGTTTAGTTTTTACACAAGAGTATGTTAAATAAGGTGATTATTTAATTCAGGGCACATGTAATATGAAAGCTCCTGTATTACGCTATCATCTCGTTTACAAATCCAGAACTATACTTCATTCTCAGTGTTGTTATACTTTCTGGTCCTTTGGGTTCATTAGTTTTGATGTTATTTGTTTTGCAAACTGAATACCCGCTTAAGTCGGTGTGAGTAGTGTTGCACTTTCAAGTGCTTCTCATGAACAGACTCAATAAAACCGAGTCTGCATTTTTCTCTTTTTGCACTGCTGCTTTTGCTTTCGAATGATCTCCTACTTTTAGAATGTATGTAATTCACAACAGCAGGGGTTAAGTGATTGTGTGGCGGCCGTAAAAAGTTGCCCGTAGTTTATTCTCAGTGTTGTTATACTTTCCGGTCCTTCGGGATCATTGGTTTCGATGTTATGTGTTCTGCAGTTTTCTCTTTTTGCATTGCCTCTTTTGCTTCCGAAGGATCTCCTACTTTTAAAATTTATTCTTTTGAATTGTCGTATGGTCGAGGCTTCGCTGTATTCCTTTTTATTCGGTGATGTCTCTCATATCTCCGGTTCACTGTAAATGTAATGCATAAAAACAAGTACCTTTTGTAATCAATATAATGTATTTTCCTTCACTTTATCTTGCCCATGAATACAAACTTATATATAGTTTATATACAATTTACGTAGTAAAATGTAGACAGGTTTATTGTCGTAATTATGGCGATCGACTTGCCTACAATAAAGCACACTTTGCCACCGATAAAAAGAAGACAGTGTTAAATTGACTGTCAGGCCGCAATTCGTTATTGGAATAACGACCTACGAACTGTGAACTAGAAGCCGACTTAACGATGTCTAAAAAGAATGCGTATTAAATAGGCGCGATTGAAGCCACATCCGCACAAACACAAACTATTGTTTCAAGTTTAAATACGTCACCTGAAAGCGATAATGAATAAACATAATATCATTATATGCATTTACTGTATTCTTGAAATTGGTACAAATTAGAATATATTTTTTATCTGCATAGTCTTAATAAACAATGCAGTTCTCATTGTTTTAGTCGGATTTTTACGTGGCTTTATCAGTATTACGGTCATATCGCGACATCCAAATAAATGAAGGTGGAGAAAGACCGCATGGAACAAATTACATTGTTCCGTGCACAGAACATTTGGGTAGAATGCATCATGGTAACATTGCATTGTCATTTCAAGTGTAATGACGTCATCAAATGACGGTCTGAGCGCAACGACGTCATGCTTTTGAAATAACAACTCAATGTTTCCATGATGCTTGATCAGCATTATTCTCTTTGATTTTATGACTGAAAGCATGTACCAAAAATGTGACGTGCATTTTGACATGATAACCATTGATAAAGGCCCGTAGTGGTCGAAATATTAGATAAGAACTATGTAAGTATCACTGTGTTTAAAGGTAAAATAATCTAAATTGCAAATGAGTGAATTGAATCTTGTGACATGTATGTACATGGGAATATCAGAACGCGTGTAAAAATTAAAAAGAGCGTTCCATGGTTTGGCTAAATCTACTCCACTCACCCATTCTATGGGTATACTGTACGAAACGACTGCCAAGGAACTCTTTCAACGATGAAGCTTCAAATGGACTATTAAAAAATGTAAACATATAAACAAATATTCAAGTATTTTTAGGAACTGTGTAATATATCTAACAAACTCCTCTATGAACCCTTTCATCTCGGTCTACACTGTTTGAAATGGATAGTGATTCGTTTCCCGCACTGAAAAGGTTAATATATAATTGTTTACACATGGTTTCGTCTCGAAAAATGCCGGGTCAGTTTATTAACTATTCACAGTTTCATTTACATAGTTTGTCAGTCATTTCCGAATAATTCCATATAGATAAAGTGAACAACAAGCGAATTTAAGTGTGGTAATTGCGTGAAAAAATATCAGGATATTTTGTGTTTTCCTTTTTATTCAGTTGTAGTTGGGCCTACGTTGTGTAAACTATTGCACGAAATACGTTGTCCTTTTGACATGCACTTTTTCACGACGAGGTGTCATAAAACGAGAGTGTGATACAGTAACCTCACTACCTCGTACTATCTTTCAAGTGTGTTGACAATCAACTAAAAGTATAGAACAAAATCGAAAGAATATGCTACCAAACAATATATGGTAATAAACCGAATGGTTCATGATTGCATACTTATTGGCATATATATTTGCAACGATGAGAAGAAATGTACATTTGCTTCAGCTAAATAAACGTGATTTCCATAAGCCAAAGAAAACACATTTCTATTTCTTTCACAAGAGATTGATAAAGTTCAAATATACTATGAAGGTTTGCAATCGAAAAGTCTGATTAATTTGAAATTGATATCATAGCTGTCAGGGAAATTGGCAGATACGTCTGTTTTTGTTTTTGTTCTCGTATTTCCAAGCACGACAGATGTCATCTATGATTAGTTTTGCAGCATTTCTCAAGCTGTTCTCAAGACATTAAGTTCAGAGATTTGTATTTTTCTTTCAGTTCACAAGCACAATAATCTAAATTTTGGAGTTATAATGGTAACAACACTGCTAATGTTTCGTATTTTCTTTTCCCTAAATACATACCGAAATAAACAAGCATTCACGTAGCTCTATATTACCCATTCCCTCCTAGACAACTCAGGCCAAATATATTTGAATAAATGTACTGAAAATGAGCATTTACTACAAAAAGAGGTTTTTAAAAGTTTAGTTTGAAACCATTGTGATAGATAGAGTAGTTGCTCCTATGGAGAGAATGGTATATTTATCACACAATGGCTTCAATAATTGGCGTTTAGAGAGGCATCAAAACGCGTCAGTAGGAAGTAATAGGTTATACGCATGTAAGAAGTAAAAACATCGTATAGATTTGTTTGCTGAATCGTTATAATAGTATGTGACAGGACGTTTTCCCAATTGGCAGAAACTAAATACTCAGATGTATATATTTAACTAACAAACTGAGCAGACCCTGCTCTACTCTGGCTCTACTATGCTTGCAAAAATGCGTGAAAAGGCGTCTCTATCAGGTAAAGGGTACATGTTTAACCTTTCCCCCATAGGCTATTTTAAGACCCACACTCTTTGAATGAATCTACCCAAAAGGAGCATTAAATTTTATTAGAGAAAAGTAAACGTTTAGAATTGTGTAGTTTGAAATCATTGTAATAAATAAAGCATTTGCTCCTATAGGAGCAAATGCTCTATTTATCACAATGGTTTCAAAAAGTGGTTATTGTAAAGGCGTAGAAAGGCGGGAGATGTACCGCCTAGGAACTGTCAGTGACTAGTGTCAATAAGGGTTTAAACCGCTTTAAGGTTGCCCAACCTCATACTTATTATTTCCCCATTCTAAAAGACAAACAGTGTAAAATAAGTATATCCCCTCAGCGATTTATCTCTTACAACCAATGCAAAAACAGCACTAAATTGCATGTAAATGAAAACATATTTCAGTGAAACAAACTGGATCCATGTTCATCCACGTCCGTTAAGGTGTGACTCTGGTGTTAGGACTGACCACATCGTCGCACTACCTCTCTTTGAATGGTGATATTGTCATGAGTAAGGACATCTGTCACATTCTGATTATCTGATTACATAAACACAAGACATCATTACAAAACCAATAACAAAACATTTTATTAACTGCATTACCATATTACTCATACATGTATTTATCCATTTTCGATGCAGGTATAAAAACGTTACAATCGATACAAGGTACACACTGTCCTTGCTGACAGTGTATGTGTTTAATGAATTGCGGTGTGTATTCAAAATCTGTACTATAAAGATATAACAATCGAAAGAATGGAATTCATTTGTAGTTTTAATTAACACACACCTTACAGGCAAGGGATAAAACGGCTATGTAAATAAACCTGATATAATTAATCAAATGAAATGTGGCATGAACCGGAGTTTTAGAACACTATATCATCGAACTGGACTGAGTGACTTCCGAATGTGGCTTGGCTCATGGTGCCCCGCTGATATCCACAATACCTCAAAACTCCTTTCTTTATCGATCACTGCAAAACTGTTTTAAAGTTTGGACCCCATCAACAACAAAAGGAGTTCGACCCAAAACATATGACTTTTGACCATATGTGCTCAGAGTATTAGCCACAAAATTGTATCTCATATATGCTCGTTATAGTTCATTCTTGACCTTAAAAATATGACCGTGCATAATTTATGGGACGGTTCTTTAATACAAACATGAAACCAGCCTAGGACATTAAAATGTTAATGACCTACATGTGCTGTTTAATCAAGATTAAGCACGAATCTTAAAAACATACATGAAATGTATATAACCTGTTTTAGATACATGTGTTATACCATTAAACGAATTAACATCACCAGTAGTGTGTGTTCGGTTAGATAATTCTTATTGCATAAAAGCTTTAATGGAGCGCTGACTGTTTTATGAAACCATAGTAGAACTGGGTCCATGCTTATAAAGCTTTTAGTTGAGTCTGAGTTTCGTTCTCAGGCTTTTGATTGGTCAGATTTGAGTTCTCAAGCTTTTGATTGGTCAGATTTGAGCCAAAGGCTCAAATCTGACCAATCAAAAGCTTGAGAACGATCTCAGACTCAACTAAAAGCTTTATAAGCATGGACCCAGACTTCTATTGTGATACCTAAACACTTGACCGATGTGACTGGTTAGTCCTATGTCGTTGCCAATTATATTCAAATTGTGGCCTAGATGTGTACCTTGAACCAGTTGATTTGCTGAGCATAACAGTGTAGATGAACAGTGTCAACGTAAGTCCGTTAAACTTGTAAACAGTTATATATTATGCACAAGTATCAGCGTCGTATCTGTATTGGAGGGTGTATCTTAAGCACTTTACTCCATGTATTGGCCTTGCAATACCTTTTGAAACAGAATGGACATTGCATTCTAAAATATAACCAATAATTCATCATAATTATATATTGTTTTATTGTGTGCTTGTGATTGTAACGCATATGTTTATATTGGCTTAACTTCATAAATACACCGTTCTTCTTCAGAGCAGGTCAAGATCAGAAGGCTCATGCAGGAGCCGTCTGATCAGGGTCTGTTCTGCCTGCGTATAATATGATAAAGGTTTGAATAGACTCCGTCTGCCTTGGGCACCAATTAACGTGTCCATGTGCTATTATAAACATAATAAACATCTTTGATGTCTTTTTTTCTTACATGCATATTCATGAATATAACACCTTTACAGAAATATCGAACACTTGCTTTCAGATCGGCGTGTTACGTGGCTGGCGGTGTCGATGTATTTATTCCAAAAAAGTGTGGCACTGGTACCAACTACATAATGTCGATCTTCTTAGAGTGAAATTGGTAATGGAACTATGTCCCCTGAAACATTTATTGTGTTTGGAGATAATGAATATAGAAGCATCTTCTTCCGCAGATGTGTCTGACTAGACGTTGCCAAAGGATATTTCTTATCCAAAACACATTAACGTGATGTCTGCTGTTATTGTTTATGACACTAATAATATTTACAGCATTCGCATAAACGTCAACTTAAAGGTGATACACTTTTCCATAAGCCTTTAAGATAGGGACGTCAACTTGGCATATTTGCACACATCATAGATCGGTATCTATTCTAAAATAACACAGCTCTGATTCTTAGGTTTCGGTCATGCCCATGCATTCCTTAGTTTATATACATCATATAATAATTCATATAATATGATCAATAGTAATATTATAATTATTTCGTATATGGTATTCGCCATGTAAAGGGTGTATGAGTTTATGAAGTCTGTAATATCAAAAGTGCCAACCCTTTCAACCCTGAACTATCAGAATGGAATACTCCATCATCATTTTAAACTTATCCACTACGTATGAAAGGCTTTAACTCTTTCTCTGATGAATATTCATGCAGGAAATAATGACGTCTTGAAAATTGATAAGATTAGATTTTATCATGACATATGCACACAGGACAATTTGGCTCAGACAGAAGCTGTATAATCAGATCTATATTACACCATAAGCAAACAGAGCAGACCCTGATCAGGCGGCTCCTATAGGAGCCGTCTGATCTGGGTCTTCTCTGCTTGAAGATGCATCAAAATACACTTACATAAAGGAAAGGGTTAATTTGCTAGATTATTTCGAATGGAAAAAACCAGTGCAGAGCCTAAAAAGAGGGCTCGTCTGAGTTGGGCCTGCATTGTTTGCAAATGGCAGTACATGCGTGCCCGGGGTGAAAGGTTTATAAAGAGCAGAATGCTTCTGTGAAATCCGGGAATACAACGAGTGCCTAGCGTAGTAACTTCGTTCTTTAACACTCATACGCATTTGCATAATTGACTTCAAGTTTCATTCTGAAAACATATTGTCTTCCATTTCTTTCTAAACTCATGATCAGGGTGTCGAACGATTTTGATCGTGATGAGACGGCGATTAACTCTGTTCCTCGTATGGTTCAAAGGTGATCACTATAAATGTAGTTTCAACTGCCAAGGCACTCAATAAGCTTTGTCGTGTTTCAATTACATTATGTCAGTTTCGGTTGGTTTTTTTTCACAAAAGATGAATGATGTCTCTCTGGAAATGTTTTAGTTGATTAAATAAACGTATCGATGAAATGCCACATGTCCGACTAACAAATCATGCACTGCCTTTAAAGTATATTTGGAAATATCTTTCTCCTCTACCAATGTCACCAACATGCACTACGACAAACAGGTGGCGAAACAAGTGGCGAATAATCAGGGACTTTCTTATTTGTACTAACCTGTAATTCTATATCAGTGGTTCATTTATTTGCAGTTTGCATTTATTTATCTAAGTTTATTCATTTTACCGAATTAATTTCACAAATTTTGGTTACAGACAAATTTCTGGCACCGAATATCACTGTCATATAGAACACTTAACCATTTCAACGCAGGAAATGAGTCACTTATGCCATGGGCAAACCATGTAGACCCAGATGAGAGGGGTCCTAGGGCATGCATTGTTTATGTTACGTATTTCTTTGAACAAATTCCTCCTAAATAGTCACGGTAGGCTAGGCCTGTTTGAAGTTTGGAATAGCCCGTTTGAGAATTCAGCATTGAAAGGGTTAATTTACAAATGTAGATTTGACGACAATGTACACACTAGCAACCTACCCATTACTATGCTCAGCGCGACCTATTTTGTATTTGTAAACAGTTAAGGTACAGATGGGACGATTAATAAAGCTGCGCCTCATCAGGAATCTAGCTGTTTAGCGTTGTTATTCCATTTTGGCATTATTAAAGTGGACGAATAAGTGAGATGAATTAAATGAAACTTTGGCATTTAATGGGTCATATAGATCCCATTAACCCTTTCCCTGTTCTATGTTTATTCAATTGTCAGCACCTACTTAATATTCATGGACAAAATAATTATAATGAAATATGAAAGGTGGAACATTGTACCCATTTTAGAAAGTAAAGAAACAGATCTATCAAATTCCATTAGCAAACAGAGCAGACCCTGATCAGACGGCTCTTCTATGAGCCGTCTGATCTGAGTCTACTCTGTATGCAAATGCGTGAAAACATGTTTATATGAGGGAAAGGGTTAACGAATGCAGATGATGATGAAATGGTGGTGATACTAATACTAATACTACTGGTGATGATGATGATGATGATGATAATGTTATTGTTGTGTCGCTGCTGCTGCTACTTATGATGATGATATTGACTAGTAATAGTTTGTGCAAATGTTCGATTTTTCCTTACACTTTCCCGCATATAAACGCTTTGTCATGCTTTTACAAACTCAGCAGACCCAGATCAAACGGTTCCTGTAGGAGCCGTCCGATCAGGGTCTGGTCGGTTCGCTTAGGACATGATATAGATCTTACTATACAGTTTTAGTATAGGCAAAAAATATTCCTTCAAAAGTTTACATTATAAAAGCCATCAATTAAATATTTATGAGGTCATTGTTTCTTACATAAATATTCAGCAAGTACAATTACATCCCTAGTGACACTTTAACTACATGTTATTAGAGCAGCCTGTTAGTAATCGCTTATAATGATAGTCTCTACTTGCAACGTCTTTTGCCAATGCCTAACAACTGCATTAATTATTTGTTTATATGATGAAAAGCAGTATATCATTTAGTATTAAGTTGAAAAAAAGTTGAAGAAGACACAACTTTCATGTGTTTGATATACTATTCGGCAATTCATTAGTATTTATTCGGCTCGCGTTTTAGTTTCAGTAATTGGTCGGCCATGAAAGATACTATTTTGTAACAGTTGTAGAACCCTTTCCTTCATATAAACCCATGTTTACGACTTTACAGAGTAGACCTAGATCTGACTGCTTCTGTAGATGTCATCTGCATATGTCTACTAGATAATTATATTTGCTAATGCATATTATATAGATCTGATTCTACAGTTTTTATCTTAGATTGTAACTCCCTTTTGAATGTGTACCTTATACAAAATAAGTTAAAGAATATCCATGAAATGTTCGATACAAACATAAATATGAATTTCAGAAAGGGTTAAGACTTTGAATCAGACCTACGTAGAGTAGTCATTGTATGAAAGATTTATAATTGTATCTACCTTTTCCATTGCTCGCAATTATGATGGTCTTTTGTTGTGTAGAGATGAAATTGCCTTAAACAAGTATCAAAGAGGTATAATTATGGGTCTTAAGACAGGTGGTAGCTTAATGCAGGTCAAACGTAATGTACACTGTTCTAATAGAGCTTTCTGCAATACTTTTGCCCTGCATTAAGCAACCACCTGCTTTTTAAGACTGCTATGTTCGATATCTGAATGACCACTTAAGACAGGTTCTACTGTATTGGATGATGTGAGAACAGCTGAGTGTGTCGCGATAGGCGACGATATTCAACCTGTTTCCTCCGATGAAACCGTTACGTAGTCACACAAACTATCATTTGCAGTGCTGCGATTTCGACTGATGTGCTTATAATGTTTTTTATTGTTTCTGCCTTCGTAATACACTACATTAGAACAACTACATTGTATCAAGTTTGATTATCATTGTAATATTTTAAGGGACCTAATAATCTAATGTTAAATGCGTAAACATTATACCGTTTTTTTGTTGACAGAGGACACATTAACTGCAGCATAGATAACAAAACATGTGATGGATGTGCTGTATGTGAAGTTAACAGTTCAATGAGGAGGATTAAAGTTTCTAAAGCTTTCAAAAAGAGACTGGAACACATTTGTCAGGACACCCGGTGAGTCATATGCCCTTCTTTAACACTTTACTCCATAGATACGCCTTTTAACACCTTTACAAACAGAGCAATCCCAGATCAGACGGCTCATAAAGGAGACCACTGATCAAAGTCTGCTATGTTTGAGTATGGTATAGTGTAAACCCCTCTAACGCGACCACTTAACGAGGAGCCATTGGTGTCTTTAAAAACAGGTTGTTTCTTAATGTAAGATGAAAGTATGACAGAAAGCTCCTGCAGGAACTTTCTGTATTACTTTAGTAATGTACAGTAAAACCTCTCTATAACGGCCACTAAATTACATCAAATATTTTGTGTTAAAGGCAGATGGCTGCTTAAAGCAAGGTGAAAGTAAAACAGAACGCTCCTATAGGAGCGTTCTGTTTCACTTTCACCTTGCTTTAAGCGGTCACCTGTCCTAAATACCAAAATAATTAACACAGATTAGTGTCCGTTATAGAGAGGTTTTACTGTATTAAGCTATCGCCTTCCTCTAAGACCCATACGTGTACCTCATTAAAGGTCGCCCTAGAGGGGATTTACTGTAGATATGATAGAACTTGGCAGAGACAACCCAAACTATCGGCGTCTCGTCAGGTTCCAAGCTGTTTGACAATCGGTCAATCGAATCGGAAGTAGTCAAAAGTTAACTAGATCAAAATATGAGCAGACCACGTGATTTATTGAAATAGAAGACTGAAAAAGCAGCTGGTTGCTTAATGCAGGGCGCATTTGATACAGGTGCAGTCCTACTTTCGTATTATTTCACACAGTGGGGCAAAGGTTAATAGATGCTATATTTAATACGTCATGGTGTCCCATTAAACGATTTGAATAACATGCACACCACATTTTTATCGAATATGTATATACGTGATTTATTAATATAGGAAACTGAAAGGCAGATGGATGCTGACTGCATGGCAAATTTGATACAGAAGGCTATTATAGGAACGTTCCAATTTATCTATTATTTTTACACATTGGGACAAGGGTTAATATCTGATATATCTAATTCGTGATGTTGTCCCATTAAATGATTTAAATCGCATGCCCGCTGGATTTTTATCAGCTATATTAGATGTAAATATTTGTTGTATACATACAGTTGAGGTAAAGCGGTCGCGTGATTTATTAACGTAGGGTACTGAATAAGAAGGGATTCGCTTAATGCAGGGCAACGCTGATACAGAAAGCCCATATAGGAGCTTTCTGTATCACTTTTGTCCTGCTTTAAGCTATCATATGTTTTATAAAATCTAGAATTAGACTTCTTTAAAGTGGTCATATTAGTGAAACGTTACTGTAGCATGTTAGAAAGACATACTTTCAAGTCGTGAACTACTCAGTGAATACGTGTTCTATCTCTTTCGATGCTAGAGCGTGTGCATATTTATCAGCAAGATGTCCTTTATGCTAGGGCCTAAACGCTACAGTGCATTCTGATTAAGTATTTATAAATGATTACTCGTCACTAGTATCCGGCAGCTGATACTCGTATATATGCCAAATCAGTGCTCGCCCAAACATTTACCACGTGTCATTTTAGTCTTGTACTTTGATTTGAGACAAAAATAACAAGGATGGTACCCAGACTAACTAGACGACATATGGCCATAAAAAGTCCAAGCAGTGACAACAGAAGCCACATTTTGACTGCAAATCTTATAACTCAAGCTACATTTTGTTTGCTAGAAACAATGAAATCATTATGTGAACACAATATGAGGTATTCCAATAAATGGTGACAGAATATTTGAAATATTCATGATATTGTAAAGTCTCGCTAATGCAACTACAGTAAAACCTCTCTATAACGGCCAATACATTGTGTTAATTAGTTGGAATTTAGGGCAGGTGGCAGCTTAAAGCAAGGTGAAAGTAAAACTGTTTTACTTTCACCTTGCTTTAAGCAGCCACCTGTCTTAAACTCAAAATACTTGATTTAATTTAGTGGCCGTTATAGAGAGGTTTTACTGTTCTTAATTGCTATGTATATGAGGCTGTATAAGCAGGTTGTTAGCTAATTCAGGGCGAAAGTAATGCAGAAAGCTTCTATATGAGCTTTCTGTATAACCTTTCTCCTGCATTAAGGCACCACGTGTGTTGAAACTCAGAATTTTTAGTTTGAGTGGTCATCTGGCCCTGTGGTTATAATACATTTTGACTACGTCTGAGGTCATTCAAAATCTGACCAATCAGATACTTGAGAATGATCTCAGGCTCTGACTCAGTTTTATAACATTGAACCGTTCAAGACTGTACTGTATTTGCTAGGAAAATCACTGATGGCCAAGTCATTCACAACGGAATTTGGGTTTTCACTGATCCGTCACGAACTTTCTCGTAAAGCTGTGGCGGAACGGTTGGGAAAGTGTCACGGACTGTATGTGAAAGAATACCAAAGAAAAAACACAGAAGCATCTACAAAATAGTCATGGTCCTGCATTTGTTTGTATTCCTTATTGTTGATATCGTTATAAAAGTGATAGCGAATATCACGCCAAATACATTTCTAGCTATTTACTCGGCAATTGTCATATTATTGTTTTTTATCGGTAAGAATTGTTTCTAAGCGTAGTCTTGGAATGGAATGAGAACATAAGAATAAATTAGCTCAGAAGCATGTTGACTTTGATTCATAAACTATATATATTGATGTGTACATATCCGTCATGAAATCGCATAAAATAATATTAAAAATTTACAATGTCACGGTCTGATCGATAAAGTGTCACGGTTCCGGATCTGATTCTGAAAGAACTGTAACGGTTTGTTTAATACATTTTCTAAAATGTCAGATTTTCTTTTTTCCTTCGAATATTATCAAAGCGACCATAAAATGAACACTGTTTGATCTACATTTAAGCCTACAAAATGACTAATACCTTGTAAAAGAAAAATAGAAATTTCCACGTAAAGGATGCAATTTGCCGAAATAAATGAATGTGTTTCGTCTGTTAAAGTTGCACAACACCTATTCTAATCCACATTTTGTTTTATTTTAAGGAGAAAAGCATCTGTACTTACTGCAAAATGAAGTTTGAAACGGACACAGACACCATTCTGCATTGCATAGAAATAAATTCACAGTGAACAATTACATTCCATTTCTAATGGTGTATTTTTTAATACAATTTGAAGTTTGTATAAGTATAATACACTGGGTTAAAACCAGGCAAGTCAATATAATTTCAATACTATTTAATAACAAACCTTGAAATCTATGTTTTGTATACATGTATATATATTCTAGAGAGTAAAGTTTTGCCTGTTATACACAATAAAATAATACTTCCCAACAATCTGGATCCCGATAGACGCCGAGTAATTTATTCCTTCATGCATTCAGCTAGGGTCGAGATCACACGGAAAGTAACTCAGCATCTGATTGGGATCCCAGTTTAGGTCCAGATCAAATGCCAAGTAACTTGGCGTGTTATTCTGATCCAAGCATATCCAGATCAGATGCTGAGTAACTCGACGTCTGACCTGGATCCAAGCATTGATTCAGGTCAGAAAATGAGTAACTCGGTGTCTGATCTGGACCCAAGGATCGGTGCAGATAAGAATCTGAGTAACTCGACATCTGATCTGGATCCAGGTATTGATCCAGATCCTACGCTAAATAAGTCGACATTGGAGCTGGACCCAAACATTTATCCATAGCAGATACTAGGTAACTCTTTCTGACTGTTAAACATGAAGTTTTATTCCAATAAAATCATACAGTTTTTGATCGTCAATAAGGAATGTTCGTTGACCAATTCAGTTACTAAACGAAAAACACAAAGGCTTATGAGCAGTTCTAAAAAAGCATTAAACGTGAAGGTAAATTATCGTTAGCCAGACAGTGACCCTTTCTTAAACGGACTGTGATGGTATTTGCTTTTTCCAGTTTGAAATAATATAAAAACGTCGACATTCGAAGCGGAAATTACAGTCTGTTCAGGATCTTGCAGTTTTCAAACAATTGAAGCATTTATTTGGCATTTACAACGGATTGAATGGCTGCAACATGTTCACAAAGCAGAACATCTACTTTCGGTTTCGATTTGCGAGAGTTTTCATTGAAATCTCACGATTATGGAAATTACACTTGATTCAAATTGTACAGAATTGTATAGAATAGCGTGTTTGACTTTACTTTCGTAAATGAAACCAAGAGCGATTTTATTCTTATAAGAAATATACCAAATAAGTCAGTTGCGTCTTTTCATCTTACTGGTAACTTCGCAACTGTTTCACGACGACCTGTCGCAACCATTCCAAATTCCGATGCGACGGACTTGGGTACCACTGAGTATCCTGATGAGACCACGAGTAACTCAGCGTCTCGTCTGGATCCAAACGGTTGCAAACGCGAGCCAAGACGAGAAGAATTGAGCAGGTATAGTGGTATGTTGTGCATATGGTTCATACATGTATATAGTTGAACTTCGATATATCGAACTCGGATAACTCGACTTTGGGTTACCTCGAGCAAAGAGTTTAGTCCTTCCAAAACTTTTAATACAGAATTGCTCTAAAATGCATCGCTACGGATATCTAGAAACGCATGTGATACATGTGACAGCTTAATACAGGTCAAAAGTAATGCTGAAAACATTACTTCAGACCAGCATGAAGTAGTGACCTCGAGAAATTGTTCAGATTAAAAAGCAAATAACTCGAAATCCTATTATATCGATCTAATTTATATAATCGCTTGATGCTTGCTCGAGATATCGAAAGTGCAAATACGAGTCATGCAGGAAACACCACATACAGAACAAACAGCCGCCCGAACAGCAACACAAAAACACAGCAAATGTACATAACTACCAAAAAACATAAAGAGGCGCACAAAGACAAAACAAACAAACAATAGGGGGAGATGAAAGTAACGCCTTGGAACGGTCAGTGACAAAAGTAACTGGGGAGTTAAACAGGTTATTGGCGCCCAACCTCACACTTATTCCATCCCCACCCTAAAAGACAAATAGTGCAACGAATCCCTTCTCCGACTAATCTACAACAACCGCGATGGCAATTCCAATGGTAAAGTACATGTAAAACGAAAACATACTAAAGTGAAGCAAACTGTATGGTTCAACTGTATAATTACATTTTTGTCCTACATGTAACTTCTAATTTACAATAATCTCTACTTTTCGCATAGACGAATTTAGTGGGTTTGTTTTATCGTGTAACAATAATGACTTAATTTGTAAGGCAGACACTATATAATAAAATCGAACGATTATTCATTTACACGATCTTTCATCAGAAGAACCCGGGCCTTTACAATGTTATATCTCACTATTTAGTCACTGGTATATGTTCGAAAATATATTATGAATATTGTTGAAATGCGGAGCATTGACAGACAAATTTATCTATTAAATATGTCATATCTAGATATTTACAGCAGCTGTCGGTATGACAGAATCTCATTTTATAAAATCGATAAAAGAAACAGTCCCTATGCGAGTACTGCCTGACACACTTAACCCTTTTAACGCTACATTTTCAAATAGACTGTCCCAGCATTCACACAGGCCAAGCTTACTGTAATTGCTCAAGAGAAATGTAAGATGACAAAAAGAACAGACACTGACGAATTGTAACAGTTTAAATGTACAGTAAAATC
Organism: Azorinus chamasolen; assembly: GCA_963576725.1. Lineage (NCBI taxonomy): Eukaryota > Metazoa > Mollusca > Bivalvia > Cardiida > Solecurtidae > Azorinus > Azorinus chamasolen. Next base: position 47,659,555 of record OY755246.1, on the reverse strand, counting down.
TTTATTGAGCGACCATATATCGACTGAGCACAGAAATCTTGAAACAAAAGAAAAATTGGTTGCCTAATGCAGAGCAAACGTAATGCAGCAAATAGCTACAGGAAATTTAAACATTACTTTCGACGTGCATTAAGCTACCACCGGCTTTAAAGACGCAATGATATACTGGAACTTAAGATGGGGTTGATTGAATATGTTTCTGGTAGTGGAAAAGGATACAAAACAGAAATGTCGTAAAGTCAATCAAAGTTTATTTGCGTTTATGAAAGCTATAACATGAAACGGACAAATTGTTTCGATGGCATCTCTAACATGATCGTTCTTTTATTGTCACTTTGCTCTAGTATTTTATCCAATTCTCTAATTTGTTAGGTACTAATTAATTGTATTACTTTTTCTCAAACGAATGATAATAATTTAAGTGGTAGTATGACAGTCCATGCCAGCCGAGGGTAAAATAGCATGTTTTCTGTTTTCTGAATATATAGATACAATGAAGTATAAAAGTCATGCACATGATCAAAGAGTTGCATATAAAGTATTCTCGAATAGTCTGTGATACTATAATGGTTCGTGCAAAGACTGCTGATTATGTCATGGTCAGAGATGGCATTGATCCTCGCTCCAGGCAGGTCATCCTGAAAATAAGCTTAACCCTTTATGTCATGCAAATGCTTTAACGAAATTGTAAACAGAGTAGAACCTGATCGATCGGAGCCAGCAGAACATTGTCTACTCTGCCAACTGTAAATAATCGTGTATAAATGCATGTAAATACAGTAAAACCTCTCTATAACGGCCACTAAATTAGGTTAATTGGTTGGTATTTAGTACAGGTGGCTGCTTAAAGCAATGTGAAAGTTAAAAAAGAACGCTCCTATAGGAGCGTTATGTTTTACTTCCACCTTGCTTTAAGTAACCACCTGCCTTTAACACACCCTACTTGGTGCAATTTAGTGGCCGTTATGGAGAGGTTTTACTGTATTAATCATGATGTACTAATTTCTTGCATGAATATTAATTTGATTAGGGAGGGGTTAATATTCCCGTGGATGGGCGATTAATGTGACGGAAACACGATTTGTAGATAAGATTTCACTCGCGATTATCCGCGAATTGACTCACGTTTTGGAAAGAATTTGGATTCAAATGAGGTGCGGAGTAACTCGGCATCTCATTAGGTACCAAATCATTTGACATTCGGTCAATAAGTTCCTAAAAGTTTTTTCGAAAGGAAGTACATGTAGTGCAACATTGCCCAGATCCAGATAGGGGTAGCCATGTTTATGACGGGATATGGTGAAACGTTCAAACAAATCTTATCCAACGGTTTGTGTATTGTATTTATTCCATTGAAGCTTCACATGTAGTCTCTAATAAGTGAACTTTTCCAAAGTATCATTATGAACAAATTCAACATTCATTTGAAGGGGTGTATCAGTATAAATCATTGTGCTGAAGTGGCCTTTGGAACATAATCTGTCATCCGTTACTACATGGATATTCATGTAAGAAATGATGACATCATGAAATTTGATTAAATTATAGTTCGTAAAGACATTATCCAACGCAGTCTGGCAATTTCCTGCAATTTGATTGGCTCATGTGACCAAATTTGCGGCATATAAAATGTGTTTTATATGTCGCAAATTCAACCAATCGAAAACGGCCGAGTTACACCATGTGTTTGTAAATATATAAATGCGCGTTGTTTACACTTACTGTGATATTCGTTGTAAGCAATGATACATTCGTAAGCATACATTGACATAAAGATATATTCCAGTTTGGCTCGGTGTTACTTTGTCACGACTTGACGGGATGAGGAGAATTATACAGATACTATAAGCGTTGTGATCGAGATTCAATCTTAGTTATTATATTTTATTCAAACATAACGTTATAACGTGACGTTATTGTTACAGACGACGTGTTTGCGCCAGAGACTGCGTTAACGTTACTTTTCCGAACATGTGAATTTGTGTATTAAATGTGTATTGAACATGTGAACTAGCTATCGCATAATTATTCATGACTAATGAAATAGTAAACTTACAATTGGTACGATGTTTGACTTTGTATAAACAAGGGTGCACTATTTCTCATTTAATCTAGCATTTCAACTAGCTTCAGCAATTTGGCATTTTTCGTGATAAGATTGCATTAGAATAGGGTTAATCCAACTGTTATTTGAAATTTGCGACGGTATATGAGGTTTTAAACGGTCTCAAATTTCAAATTACAGTAGGATTAATCCTATATTAATACAGGGAATTTAGCCCATAGCAGAAATTGTTAAATCAGATATATATGATTCCATTAGCAAACCGACCAGACCCCGATCTGGCGGCTCCTACAGGAGGCGTGAGGTTAAGTGTTAAGCAAATGGTATAGTTCTTTGTCAGAAGGCTATTACCTGTGTAGGTATCCTCTGGTTTGGGTATTCAGTGTTTGTCTGTGCCCTTTCTTAGGGACACTATTTATGCATATTTGAAACGAATCATAGTTGAATATAAAACAATATTAAGTAAAATAATCATTGAAAAAAGATGGCCAAAATGACCCATAACAATAGATGCGTGAGAAGGTTATCGCTATTTATCTGTTTTATGTATACATGTATGTCCATAGGCAAATGCACACGATACTCAATATTGCCATTTCCCACGAATGCAGCGTCTTATGTACTTTCGTCGAGATTAAGCATGCTGGTCAAATGTTTGCCATTGTTAACCCTTTCACCGCCGCAGTCGCATAAATGCACCACGACAAATAGTGCAGTCCCAGATCAGACGCCGCCTTTTCAAGGCGGCATCTGATCAGGGACTTCACTATTTGTCTCAATCTCTATTTCTATATATGTGCTTTATTCCTTTGAAATATGTATGTATTTATCTCATTTCCTTATTTTACTGAATGATTTAACAAACTTGGATTGCAGACGACAATTAGAAATTTGACACCGAAAGGGTTAAATAGTCTCCTGTTTCGATATCGAAGTGCATTTGCGAATACTTTCGAATCAAATCGTAGCCAAAGCGATAAGCAATTTTAAAAATGTCACGAAGAGACTCCGGATTATTCAAGTTACTCGGCGTCTCATCTGTAGCCAACGTGTTTTAAACATCAATATCAAAGACGACAGTAGCATGCTTACGGTTAACTATATCTCCGCCAATGTCGCATCTGTGATTACTTATGCAAACAGTTTGGATCCAGATGAGACGCCGAGTAACTCGGCGTCTCCTCAGGATCAAAACTGTTTGTTACTGTGACTGATTGTGACACAAAATGAAGAAAAATCAAAAGTAAAAAGTGTAGCAGATGACAACGTTTGCAGACGACAAATGTTGGCAGCAAAAGAGTTTGCATTGCGAGAGCCTACTATAAATTATGCAGAATACTCGACTGTCGATGACCTTTTATCAAATTACAGTTTGCACTAATCTGACAAGTTGTATTGTCTGTTTATTTCTATTACCACTGGATCTGTATGTGATTCAATACTAGGTTGGCGTATCTGCGAAGGAAATTTTTGCTGAATTGTGTGATGTTCATGGGCAGAATTGGGTATTGTATGCAACAGGCACATGATTGATTAAAAAGTTTAAAATCGGCTATGACTCAACTAATGATGCACAAAACCAGAACCATGGGTTTATGAACTAAGACGTTTCATCACATAGTAGTACTCTTATATATCCGTTTAGCTACACGTCATATGTTCGTTCATATCCCTTTAATATACACCGTATATCATGCAAGGGTTATTTACAATATCGTCTGTTTTAAGCCGCCATCAAAAAGAGGTCTAATTATCCGTCTGTTCGAAGAAAGGTTGTAACTAATACATGTCAACAGTAATTCAGACAGTTCCTATAGAAGTTTTCTGCATCATTTTTGTCCTGCAATCAGCAACTTCCTGCTTTTTAAGAACTCCTATGTTCAATAAATGAATGACCGCTTAGGAGAGGGTCTACTGTTTTGGTGTATATTTATTCCGGCGAAATATATGTTATAACTCTAACATTTACATCTGCGGAATTGTCAGCTTGCGGAATTGTCAGCTTGTCGCAATAAGACGAGGATTTCCGGCTGTAAGTGCTTTTCGCAAAAGGTTACATGCGAGATTTTGAGTGAGCTTCACGGGGAGTATTTCTGCAAACAGTAGTAAATTAGTACTGTATTCAAGGGAGAATTGATGGAATACAACAATGTGCAACGCCTATTTATAAGCTAGAGAGTCTTAAACATATTCCAAAAGAGTAAAAAACTGTTTACAATAAATACCAGAGGTACAAATAAAGGTGCGTACCCGAATACTAATACCCTCATTCCACTGGGCGGCGGTTCCACTGCGCTCATTGTGATCACGGCGTTTCTCCAAACTTCCAAATCGCAGCAGAAGCGCTGACATGTGCATAATTTGGGGATTCGGGCGATTCCAGTACGCTTATTGTACGCTCCAATAACGATCTTGGTGTGCTGTTTACGATCATGTCGAGTTATTGCTGCGCTTCTATAGCGATTGACGCTTCTATTACGACACATGATTTAAGGATACGCTTACTACGTTGCTGCTGCGACTCTTTTGGAACATTTCCATATAAGATTGGAGATTTAACTGCTTTCGAAGCAGTTGATCATCATCCTTCTATGACAATCGATCAAATTGTTCCAGTATCTGTGTTCCAGCTCTTACGGCGCTTCGAGGCCACTTTGATGCCGCTACGTAAGTTTTGAGCAAGGTCAAAACAATAGCCATGAAGAGGCGATTAAGAAGCTTCTGTTACGCTTCTACTACTATCAGGGCGTTTCTACTGCGATGGTGCCGTTCCTGTTACGATTCGCGGCGTTTTTACCAAAAGCGTAGCGGAATCGACGCTCAGTGGAATGGTGGTATATAAGCGTCATTTCTCCTCCAAACTCTATACAGTAATCACTCTTTAGAATCGTCTCTTTGAGAAACCACTCTTTAGAATCGTCTCTTTGAGAAACCGCTCTTTAGAATCGTCTCTCCGAGACGGTTTAGGGTTTGGTTTAGAAATAAAGGAGCTATTCTTGACAATGTTTAACTTTCCTCATCTTATCTGGAGTTCTGAATGCACAAATATATTTAGAAACCTTACTCGGGAACATTATTATAGTACACCTAAAAGAAACAAAAAGGATACTTCAAAACAAAAGACAATAAAGATAAAACACCTCACTGAAAATAACCTTACACTTTATCTAACCTCAACACGTTGCCAGCAGATTTTTAGAAAAGATAAAATCAAATAAAATCAAGAGACACTATACGTACACTAATGACAAACTATCCCAACGTTTAAGCAAGCATGAAAAACGTAAAAACGTAGAATGGCAAAAACGTGTAATCCTATCCTGTAATAGAAAAAGGAGAAGCAGTGGAATCAGTATGGAATTCAAAAAAGCAGCAACACATTTCTACTATTAACAACTTTAAAGTGAACACCTCTCTGGCGATATGTAATTAGATGTAGAAATGAACTTATAAATTGCGACTTTGATAAGCTTAGTCAGCAGAACGAAATAGACTTCTCCCGATAGAGGAACTCACAAAGTCACTGAAAATATGGGTAAAGTTCACGGCCTAAAATGCCTAAAGCTTATGGATACAAGGCAAAATAACTACATTCAGCAAAACAAAAAGTCTAATTAGTCACATAATATATTGATCAAAATATATAAACCCGATTGTTGTATGCCAATGTAATATACCTTTCCCTGTTCTACGTTCATTTCAAATTTCAATACCTACTGAATATTCATGAACAAAATAGTTATAATGAAATATGGAAGCTGGAGTATTATTGCCAATTTAGAACATATCTTATCAAATGCTAATAGCAAACAGAGCAGACCCTGATCAGACGGCTCCTTTAGGAGCCGTCTGATCTGGGTCTACTCTGTTTGCCAATGCGTGAAAACACGTTTATATGAGGGAAAGGGATATACCTAAAAGGAAGAACAATTCGTTGTAAAAAGAGTAATCATCGATATTTAATTTCTATGTAAATTTGTATACAAAGTTTAAGAAAAATATGTTTTTATATGAATTAGTTTTAAAAATATTGAAGACTAACGGATGACCAATTAGAAATTTTATTGAGTATTACGCAAATATAGGACAGTAAAATGTGACCCCGCGTAGCCGATTTGTACAACAAAAGACAACAAGAAAATTACTGATGCGAAGCCTCAAAGGTCGCCTATTACTGAACAGTGAATAATAATAATCGAGTATGAAGAAGTGGAAAAGTAATATGAAAAAGATATGTGTCTAAGTATTGTGGCTGGTAACTTCAGCTGTTGACAAGTAAATTAATAATGTGTAGATCAAATACTAATCTGACTCTGATCACTAAGATGGTTTAAAAGAATCCATGCAGATTAATCATTGATTGAGGTTTTGATTGACGAATTTGGTGTTGGTTCCAATTTAAAGGTAAGTCTATTGATTTGGAATTTAATTATCTGTAAACAACAGTAGTATGAAAATAACTTTAAATTGCACTGAGAATGAATTAAATTAAAAGTGGAAGTAAAGTGTTTGTTTGAATCGAGATAGTGACTATATTATTAAAATATTATCTAATCCCGTAATCTGTATGCGTTATTATTCAAGTAGTTATACAACTTCTATTCATTATAACCCAATGCAATATTTCGAAATGACATATCTTACACTTTTTATGAAGTTAACTGTACTCTGATTTCCTTAATATTTCAGAATCTCGTGTTAATAAATAGGTTTATTTTCCTGTATGAGCAGAAAGGACACTGACTGTTTAACGGAGGTCACTCCGTAAGAAACAACTATTTTGATTTCATTTAAATTGCTATTGTATCCATGTTACTTGCATAATAGTTAAATAAATATATATATATCTATCTAATAAACACTTCGCCATCCTCTCTAAAATTAGCAATAAAAGAAAGTGCTGTTGAACAGCTATCATTTGCTTCATGAAAACGTGTTTTCACGCATTGCAAAAGGAGTAGACCCAGATCAGACAGTTCTTCGAGAAGCCGTACATCTGATCAAAGTCTTCTCTAGTTTCTTATGAAAGTTTAATAGGCTCGACTCTAGTTTCTACTAGTTTTTTATCTAATCTAGCTAATAACTATTCATGATGTCATTATTTCTTGCACGAATATGCAACAGGGAAGGGTTGGCGCAATTAACACATATGCACAAGTCAATCTATTTAGAATAAACGCGCTCCAGACCAGTATATTCAGTGCTTTGACTTCACTTCTATTTTTAGATTAATTTTGACCAGTCGTTGAACTATTGACTTACGTTCCATTCAATGTGGTCATTTAAAGAAGCATGTCAATTTATCAAGGACAACCCGATCACAGTTTGGTTAGGAAAACACAACACACGAAGTATTCAATAACAACTGACATTATTTTTATTTTTTTCGAAATTGTATAGCAAACTATTTCTTCGTTACGGAATGATCTCCGTGCGAAGTTGTCGATATCGAACTGGCTTCAAGTCGATGCGGAGCGGCAATAAGCTAAAACATTTATTTATACTCTTAAAAAGCAATATACGTTATATATTAAAACTAGTTCTAAATCAGAATCAAATCAAAAACAATACATTGAAATGTGCATTTACGGAAGTATTTCACCAGCACTTGCGGCAAGACTATTGCACCGGAAATTCGAAAGGATCGGCTATAAAGTATCAATGTATTCATTTCTTAGTGCAATAATACAAAAAGTTGTTTCTTTTCATTTCACCACCCGTGATATGTTATTCATACTCCTAATCAATCAGTATAAGTAATCTGCATTGACCAATCCAGTTACCTTTCCTCAACGTTACAGAAACGACTGATCCTACTATGAGCCAACGAATTCGTAAGCCCATATTGTCGTCCCGCATAAATGCGGGCCGACAATAATCTTTCACAGTACAAGACCTATATCATTACTGAATTGTTTTGTATAAGATACAGTTAGGTTCAGTAGAAGACAAAACAAAACAATCCTCAGATAAATCGCAGATGGATGTATGCTTTAATGGAATATAATGAAGACAGTCTTTCATTTCATAATTTAATTTTGAAAAAAAAAACGGTTGTACTTCCCTGTCCTGGAACTTTTGGAGGAATGCAATATTGACTTTGACACTAATGTAAACCAAAGGGGCATTTGTCTTACTGCTTTCACCATTCCTCGCGATTACAAGCAAATTTACATAGATGCATCCTATTATGTGCAGAGATACTAGCCAGAATATAACAAAAATACAAAACACTATAGGGATTACTTCAATACAGGAGAATACAAATTATCTCTTTATGCTGAAATGTGTCAACAATACTAATTGGGTTCTGTTTATTACTCAATAATACATAAAATGAATTGCACAGATTCACGAAAGGTGCTGGTCTTAAGTTACCTTGGGCAGTGAACAGATTCAGATTCCGTGTAATGCTATTTGATATGGATCTGTCACGAATAGAAACGTCATCTAATTTAAGAATACAACAACAATAAAAACGTATGATAGCAAATTGGGAACGTGAATATCTGATAATTCTAGGGAGAATTACAATGACAAAAACACGAGTTCTGATTCAACAAACTGTTCTATTAGGCTCTTAATGCCTTAGTGTATATGAGAAGATACTTGAAACACTTTATGCAAGTACGTTCGTCCCTAAGTAATTCAGCAAACTATAAATATTATACGTTCCAGAAATAGATCTCAGTTTATGACTACACAAATATTTCAATAGTGACATTGAATTTGAAAGAAAGTCATATTTTGATCTAATCATGTTTTGATAAAGGAATATGACCTGTTAATAGTTTAGTGCCTGAATAAAAGAACACAATTATCACTCATTCGGTGAAACATATAGCATCCATCTAGACTTTGTAAATTTCGTGGGCCCTACTTGTGCAACGGAAAGTTTTGTAAAATACTTCCAATTTGCATAAAATGTCATTAAATCCAGTAATGTTACTGAAAAAACAATGCACTTGATATGACGAAATATCACCGGCAATTGATAAATATTGCGAAATGGAAATAAACTCAACGACGTTTAAGTATACAGTGAAATGAGTAAATATTAGTTTAGGTCTTTCTAGGCAGGTGGCTATCTAATGCAGGATGAAAGTCAAGTAGAAAGCTCCCAAGGGAGTTTTGACTTTGTAACACAGAGAGGACGACGTGTTACAACTTAAAACAGGGTGATATTATGCTGCTGTCTACCTAAATATATATAAACACTTTGTACACTAAATTTCCGGTTAAGACGAGGTTTACTGTATATCTTATCAATTTGAACAAGTCTTATTCCTTAGCAGACTTGATACTGGAGATCAACTATTTTATTTGTTTGACTAAAATAAACAAAAGAACACAAGATAGCCACACATGGTCAAACTATTATTGGTATCTGTTTTAAAAGGCAACAGAGTAAACAATTTACTGTTAAACATGGTTTTAAATTTTGAATTAAAAATATTACCACTGTTTCTAAAAAAACAACATACATTAAGAAAGAGCGCGATTGAACAATATTGGCCCCATCAAACCATATTTTTCTCTCTCTTGTCTTTTTATTCCAAAACAAATCACTTTGACAGCTATTTGTTGTCTTTCTTAATTTCTATGTTCTGTAATATTTCAAATAATATGACCAGGAAAAATTTCTTTATACTGCATGTATGTAGAAATTGAAAATATGTCGATTATCAAAATGATATTTTTAGAAATATAGGAATATAACATCCTTAAGTATACACTAATCATGACCGACGAAAACCACTAACACCCGGACCCTCTCACAACTATGACGGATAGATTCCATTACCTAATAGACTATTTTTAGACCCAGCCTCTGTGAAAAAATCTACCGATAAGGAGCATTTACTAGAGGAAATGACAATTTTAGAATTGTGTGGTTTTTATACCATTGTGATAAATAGAGCATTTGCTCCATAGAAGCAAATGCTCTATTTATCACAATGGTTTGAAACAGTGGCTTTTACAGAGGCGTCAAAATGGGTCAATATAAGGAAATGGATTAAACAGCTGCGGATGTCACTATATGGTAATTCCTGTTCACGAATTTTATAATTTTGTAATATTTCAAATAATATGAACAGGAAAAATCTCCTTATACTGCATGTATGTAGAAATTGAATATATGTTGATTATCAAAATGATATTTTTAGAAGTATAGGAATATAACATATTTAAGTATACACTAATCATGACCGACGGAAACCCGGGCCCTCTCACAACTATGACGGGTAGATTAACCCATTACCTAATAGACTCTTTTAGACCCAGCCTCTGTGAAAAAATCTACCGAGAAGGAGCATTTACTAGAGAAAGGACAGTTTTAGAATTGTGTAGTTTTTATACATTGTGATAAATAGAGCATTTGCTCCATAGAAGCAAATGCTCTATTTATCACAATGGTTTAAAAAAAGTGGTTTTTACAGAGGCGTCAAAATGGGTCAATATAAGGAAATGAATTAAATAGCTGCGGATGTCACTATATGGTAATTTCTGTTCACGAATTTTATAATTGCAAAGTATTTGCCTGATTTCTTGTTTTTGAAGTTTTATCTAGAAAATGATTAAGCTTTTATTTGCCTCTTACATGTGATGATACATGCCTTTTGCATTAACAACACAGATATGTATCTTATCCATAAATTGTATTTCTAAATAGAGGAAACGTCTTGTTTATTCGGAAGTTGTGTGATTAGGTATGGTATAATATAATATTTTATCTACAAAAAATACATTAATCGACCAAATAAAAAAGTAAAGTACCTAGTTATAGTCTACTTTCAGTCCGAAGGGCCGCTCAGCCGTCTATACATTTGATAATTGAGTCATTCGCTTACAAGATTGAACACTGCTAACATAATTATGCGCAATCATGCAGTCGCAGTACCGGCTAGTAAACTTTCACGGGTTACATTTTTATCCTTTGGGTGGAGAAGAGGCAACCTTGTGCGGATGGGAGGCACTGAAAAGCGTCTCTGAAATTTCCGGGAGGGATCGGGATTTGTATTTCAGACCTCTGAATAGGTAGTCAAGCGCGTTACCACTAGACCACCGCACCGCCACAAATAAGTAAATGCGGAATATTAAAAACAAGCATACACAAGAAAATATATTATTTTTCATGTGTATATTTGTTGTAAAATGATCAATATACTTTATATAATTGAAGTGTTTAGCTCTTTACTCTGATTTGTTCATATTACCGTACGAAACAGCTTTATTCTTCTCTTCCACTACTTTAAACAACAGATGAGCTATTTTGATGGTTGCATTAGGGGTGTTTTACTATATAGGGAATTTTAGGTGTACGTATCCAATACATATTCACACATTTAGTGAACCTTTTGAATACCGAATGCTAAAAGTGGAATAAAACATCATCATTTTAACGATAGAGTAGATAACAGAGGTCGAGGTAAGATGCGTAAATGTAAATATTTTCAAGAATAGCTCCATTATTTCTCAACCAAACCCTATACTGTGTCCACTCTTTAGAATCGTCTCTCCGCCACAGTATAGGGTTTGGTGGAGAAATAACGATGTTTGTATGTGGGTATGCACCCCAGATAAGTATGCATGGCTATACAGCTGAACCTGCCTTAAGCGACCATCAAAAAGAGGGCTAATTATTGGTATGTAGGGCAGGTTGTAGCTTAATGCAGGTCATAATAAATACAGGAAGATCCTAAAGGAGTCCTTTGATATGGGTCTACACTGTTTAACAATGGATGAAAATGCGTTTATATAAACGAAAGCGTTCAGAAAGGGTTTTGCAGCATGTCAAATAACTCAAGTAAATGGACGTCAGCTTTTGCAATACTTCTTTCTCATGTATAGTCTAATTCAATTTTAAGATATTAAGGTTTTCACCAATTGATGTCTGCACTTTGCAAATAGGATACATCACACACGCTGTTAATCACAATAAAGTCGTGCATACTGATGTTGTTAGTGTCAATCAATGACAAAATGTACAGAAAAATGGAAACCATGCACCTGAGTACTGACAGCTCTGCAAAGACTATGATTTAACCCTTTCGTCGCAAATGTCACACAAATGCGCCACGACTACATGTAATAGTGCAGTCGCAGATCACACGCCACCTTTTCAAGGCGGCGTCTGATCAGGGACTTCATTTTTTCTTAATCTCGTTTCTATGTCTGTGTTTTATTCCTTTTAAAATTGCTTTCATTTATCTCATTTTCTTATTGTACAAAATGATTTAAGAAAAAAATGCATTGCAGAAATTGGCGCAGAAAGATTTAAACCTTTTTCGACAATTGTTAAATCATTCAAAGAGCACAAGTGTTGTAAAGATAGATTAAAACAGAAAAAGAGCACCTGCATTCGTGCGATTGTGTGATCCATCCATAGTCGGAGATGCTTCTCCTTAAGAAATGTTTCGTTAGCAGCTGGCTAACATTATTTTATTTTACTAGATGTTTGATAACTATGATGCAGTCATTTAGGTAATGTTTTGGCTGGAAACGATTAGTATCATTTCTTTTTATTATTAGGAAGGCAACACGTGGCCAAACAAGGTGATAGTTTCTAAAATGCTGTAAAAACTCGATACTACGACATTCTAGCGATGAAACATTAATGTCTTTGTATGAGGTTGCTGCTTAATCCAGGGTGAAAGTCATACAGAAGGCTTCTAGAGGAGCTTTCTGTGTGTCTTTCAACCTGCATTACGCTGCCACGTGTGTTAAAGATCAATACTGGTACGTATTTTGTATTTGAGAGTTCGATGTATCGAGGGTTTACTGTATACATACATTAGCTTTCATCCTGTTGTGAAAAAAGATGTCTACTTAATTTTGGATCTAGTGCAATAATGACTCTACTTCCAATTCGATCACACTTTTGAGAAAAATATTGACCGAGCCTCAAAAGCTTAGGAGATCCTGTTGAGATGCAGGCATACAGTAGAACATGTCTTAGGCGACTATTCATTTATTCAATATAGGAGTCTTACAAAGCAAGTGGTTGCTTAATGCACGGAAATGTAACACAGAAAGTTCATATTGACCCGCGTTAAGATACCACCTGTCTTACAGATCCATAGTTAGACATCATTTTGATGGTCGCTTAAGACAGATTCTACTTTACTGTGACAGAACATAGATCTGATTTTACACTTTCTGCCATTGTAAATTATATACATGTACGCAATGCCATTACACGAACTCAGCTAATAAATATTCATACTGTCATTATCTTGTTTTACATTAATATGCATGGTGTTGTGGTTAAAGACGTTTTTAATGTTTATTCGACTTCAGAACATGGAGTACTAGAAAGGTATTTGATAACTTATATACACCTGAAAAAAAATCAAATACATGTACATTATCATTGGTGCATTACAAATCAAGGTGTCCGGAATGCACGTTGCAGTTGACACGAATTGTATTCCGTACATAGAAATTTAGATTTGATACACAGTGGCAACCATTGAACGTGTAGAGATATAGGCGAGAGTACCGTGCATCCCATGCTTTTCGCAAAAGGCAGTATGTTTATGCGACATTTTCGGTTATGCAAGTGCTTATTTTGCATTATTCAGTCACCGATATGTGAATATGGTTAGAAGGTGATTATCGGTAGCGCACATGACAAATTGTTATTCGACCTAGATCTCTTTCAAATAGATCGGATATCAATGTGACTATCGCTGCGCTGTTTGCAGCAGGTTGCTGATAAAGCATCATCAGACCAATGCTGTTAAGGATCACCATAGACCAGGAAGACCTTGTGTAACGGCATAACGAGAGGACCGAGCTTAGTATGAGAACAATTTTCTATGAGGCTTTCTTAAGGCTCAATGTCTCATTCATCGATGTCTCTGGAAACGCTGCAAAATCGCTTAAGAGCTATTGGTCTCGCCTCCAAGTAAATGATTACGGGTGACCGAATTTGTCCTGCTGCACAGGAGGACCGCTTAATTGCCAAGAAACAATGAGTTGACGGTTCCATACGGTCGGGTACATTAGCATCTTGATGATCTGAATCACGGGTGACGGCAGCAGGCCAATAATCTCAGTCGTGGGATATGACGTAGGGCCGAGGCAGTCATCCGTACACGTCGTTGGTCCATCAAGTATTGAACAAGTAAGACAAAACATGTATCTAGAGACTCAAATTGATATATTTACAAAAAATCTGTAACAAAAATGTGGCATTAGAATCTGTATCCCCATACGTAAACGGAAGCCAGTTTTATGTGAAAGTGACACGTCTTGAATAAGTCAAATCTATGTAGTTTTGATAGCATGGTTTTCATGAGAAAGTGTAACACTGAAATCAATGTAATAAAACTCCCTGATGTGGTTTTACGATCTTTAGCAAAACGGGACATTGGGTTATTATGTGCAGAAACGTTCGTAATGCGATGTATGTGACTCTCACTGTTGTCGGCGAAATGATACTGAATATTGACAAGCTAAAGTTATATTGTATATAATTATACAGCCATTTAGTATTGGACGAAACGTATAGAAAACTTTATTTTGATTTCATAAGCAAGCAGAGTAAAACCTGATCAGGCGGCTTCTACAGGATATGTCTGATTTGGGTCTGTTCTGGTTGCAAAGGCGTGAAAATGTGTTTATATATAAAGGAAAATGTTAAAATCCCCACATACCATGTAGACAGTGTTCTTCTTAATTGGACAAATATAGCTTCTTGCAAGCGAAGTTTGAGATCATCATCTCTAATCATTCCCCGTTGTCATCCTCATCCGTCTCATGATGATCATGCATATCATCATCTCTTCATGGATTGGTACTTTGTGACTAGATCATGAATTTCATTACTTCTTGTTCTGAAAATTGAATACCGTTTAAGCCGGTGCTAGGGGGCGTGAGCAGTGTTGCATTTTCAATTACTGCTCATGAACAGACTCAATAAAACCGAGTCTGCAATTTTCTCTTTTTGTGTTGCAATTTTTGCTTTCGGGGGATCACCACCCTTCAGAATTTATAATCTTCACAACAGCAGGTGTTAAGTGGTTGTGTGGCGGCCGTAAAACGTCGCCCCGTACTTCATTCTCAGTGTTGTTATATCTTCTGAACCTTCGAGATCATGAATTTCAGTACTTCTTGTTCTGAAAATTGAATACCGCTTAAGCCGGTGCTAGGGGGCGTGAGCAGTGTTGCACTTTCAATTACTGCTCATGAACAGACTCAATAAAACCGAGTCTGCAATTTTCTCTTTTTGTGTTGCAATTTTTGCTTTCGGGGGATCACCGCCCTTCAGAATTTATAATCTTCACAACAGCAGGTGTTAAGTCCTTGTATGGCGGCCGTAAAACTTCGCCCCGTGCTTCATTCTCAGTGTTGTTATACCTTCTGATCCTTCGAGATCATGAATTTTAGTACTTCTTGTTCTGAAAATTGAATACCGCTTACGCCGGTGCTAGGGGGCGTGAGCAGTGTTGCACTTTCAATTACTGCTCATGAACAGACTCAATAAAACCGAGTCTGCAATTTTCTCTTTTTGTGTTGCAATTTTTGCTTTCGGGGGATCACCACCCTTCAGAATTTATCAAGTGTCGCATAGTGATAAGCCAAAATCGACCATATCATCCATCTACCGAAGAAAATATCTTACAGATAAGCATTTCTCAGATTATAGGAACTTATCATGAGTGTGCGTGTATGCTATGAATTTATCACAAAACCTGTGGCGTGGGAGTGCCGAAACAGAGTGCCGTAAGCCGCAAAAACGCACTAGAGCATTTTAAGACACATGAGAAGTTTGAATCTAGTCGGTAAAGAGAATATGTGGAACCAGTGCATGGGGCATGTAATCGTCAGCAACTGGTAGCGCTGCATGACAAATTCACTCAATGTGCGTCGTCTGTTGTCCCCGTTTGTAAATAATGCCCGAAACAGTCGCAAGCTAATGCCTGTTTCACTTTCTATGGCTAATGGTAAAAATAATATTTCATTACAAACTACGTATTTTTTTAAACGTGTTTACTATAATTAGTATGACATTTGCAAAAGTTCGTGCCATATTATCATAGTGAATGAACACTTCAGGAAGATCCCCTATGTCTCACCCGAGGGTAAGACAACCAACTAGACCCGAAACTCTCTACCTCATGGAGGATGCATGATTAATTCCCCCCTTTCGATGCGCTGTGAATTTCCTCATAATTGCCATTTCGTGTGATAAAATCGATAAAACAAAAGGAAACAATATTCTTGCAACACTTTCATCTAAAATATTGCAAAATACTTGTATGTATATGAGTGAAAACGAACAAAAAGTAAGGAGGAATAGTGACAAAATCTTTTTAATATTGTTCCAACTTGAACAAACAATAAAATCATTATAAGACGTAATGTATATGTGAAGTCGTCTGACGGTTACCTGACATGGAAGATACACCTCGTACATCACATGGCATGGAAGATACGATTTCTTTCACTAGAAAATATCTATCTTACATGACTAAGGGTTGAAGAAATATTTTTGTCGTCGTACATGTGAACCTTTCTCAAATGGTAAATACGAACTTTTCACACATTGTACATGCAAACCTTTCTCACGTGGTACATACGAACTTTTCTAACACGGTATATGCGAACTTTTCTCACATAGTACATACGAACTTTTCTAACATAGTACATACGAACTTTTCTAGCATGGTACATACGAACTTTTCTAACATGGTACATGCGAACTTTTCTCACATAGTACATACGAACCTTTCTCACATGGTACATACGAACTTTTCTCACATAGTACATACGAACTTTTCTAACATGGTGCATGCGAACTTTTCTCACATAGTACATACGACCCTTTCTCACATAGTACATACGAACTTTTCTCACATAGTACATACGAACTTTTCTCACATAGTACATACGAACTTTTCTCACATGGTACATACGAACTTTTCTCAAAAGATACATACGAACTTTTCTAACATGGTACATGTGAACCTTTCTCACATGGTACATACGAACTTTTCTCACATGGTACATACAAACTTTTCTCACATGGTACATACGAACGTTTCTCACATGGTACATACGAACCTTTCTAACATGGCACATACGAACCTTTCTAACATGGCCCATACGAACTTCTCTAGCATGGTACATGCCAACTTTTCTTACATGGTAAATGCAAATGTTTCTCACCTGGTACATTCGAACTTTTCTCGCATGGTACATACGAACTTTTCCCACATGGTATTAATACGAACCTTTCTACCATGGTACATACGACCTTCTCTCACCTGGTATCTACGTGCGTTTTTTTCAAGATACATATAATATTTTGATCAATTCAAAGTATGGTATATTGTGTAAGTCAATCCATTGCATTAACATAGATTGTCAATTTTGCTGATTAAATTTTGCCTAGCAATTACCAGGCTATACAACTTATAAATACTTACTAATTCATTATAAAATATGACAGATTTATAACCAAATATGGCGGCCGCAGAAGCAGTGAGAACGTTGCATCAAGCGTTCAAGGTTTCAAGATGTACGTAGGGCAATCTTAGAAGTTTCATATAGATGAGTGCGTGACTTTTTGTGCAATGGCTTGACCTAATTTGTAACACTGTTCAGATTGATTTAACACTGATATTACATTACCAACTCTGGGGCGTAGCAGTGTACAATAAATCCTCTTTACAGCCACCAACCAAAATATGTCTAATTATTCGGGTTAAAGACAGGAGTAGCTAAATGCAGGATGAAAGCTCCTCTAGGTCCTGCATTAAGCAACCACATATATTAAGCAACCACCTGCATCAAGCAACCACCTGCTCTTATAGAACTACATGCTCATTATCATGTGGTTGTTATTGGCAGGTTCCGCTGTATTTCATCAACGATTAGAAAAATGATAAGATACGAGAACTCTTATACTGCAAAAGAGTGTCGTCGTTGGCGACATTTGTCGTCGAGAACAGTTTGAATGTTTATTGTTTCCCTTTTCTTTCAGGAAAAGCTAATCTATGTAACACAAATAATTTGAATCGTGTTGAGATGCCGATGTAATCGGCGTCCCATCTGGATCCAACCATTTGCAAAGCTACACCATATATTCGTCATTGCCAGTCAAAGTATTAAAACGTAATCGATGCCTCTGGCATTACTTTGAAGCTTCTAATTAAACCGATTCGTGTTCTTTTGAACATGGTATCAAACTTGATATATATCACAAGGATTAAAATAAGTTAATTAGACACACTCAATAAGGTCATGTTCATGCCAAAGGTTAACTCTTATGTATTGGAAACATTGCTTTAGCCATTACAGAGGTTTGTTAGCCATTTCTTTCAAATGAGCGCCTTTTTCACGCATTTGCAAACAGAGTAGACCCAGATCAGACGGCTGCTTTAGGGTCTGCTCGCTTTGCTTTCGAAATGATATGTACCAGAGTTTACCGTTTTTGTCAAAGGAAAACGTTTCCTTGATCAGTTCACATTATAAAGTTCACCTGATATACAATGTATAGTCATGATGCAATTATTTCTTACATTAATACTGAACAGGATATATTCTTGAAACAAATTTATACAAATGTCTTTGAAACAAACTTACACGTATCAGTTATACCGCCATGACTCGCATTTGCAAAGGTTTTGGATCCGAGTTACTCGGCATCTCATCAGAATCCAAGCTGTTTGACACTCGGTCAATAGTTTCTCAAAAGCTCGATCGAATCGAAGGTAATCAACACTGCATCATGAAAACTTGATCAGACGTTCTTTTGCCGTTGTGTAAGTGTTTGCTCCTTAATGATTTAATATTCAAGTAATAATTCCAACATGAATAAGCTGATTTTATATAATAGCATAATAGTATGTACAATGCTCTTTTTGATATTGGATGACACAGTAGAATCAGATGTGTCATAGTTTTATAAGCTAACAGAGCATGCCCTCATCAGACGGCTCCGATAGGCGCCGTCTGATATGGGTCTACTCTGTTTGCAAATGAGTGAAAATGCGTTTATTATATAGGAAAAATATTAATAACATTAACAAACATTGTTTTATAAGTGACACTCAAATCACGCCTATCTTAAATGAATGAAGAAATAATTCACCATTCTGTCTGGAAAACCAGTCTACTGTTTTGGCTAATACGTCATCTGTCCAATCAATGACATCTATAATACAAACAAAATTGACGCAAGAGTTGAATATGGTCTGTAAATAGAACCTGACATGTGACTCATATTTGTAAATATCTGGCGTGATTTATCCTGACTTTGATGCCTTTACATTTGTTTTATCGCTGTAACATACTAGGGCGGCAGGCGGCTACTCACTGGTATATGGCAGTTTCAGAACAATTTATGTCAGATTGTTTTGTAGTTAGAAAGTGATAAAATGACAAGTGTAAGGGTAAAATGAACTAATCAGCAATAACACTTGAAACCTATCGATGTTTTATACTATCTTTAGACGTTTGTTTACTAATAAAATACTATTATAAGAAAAATGACGGTAGGAATATCAACAATGTACCCAGTGAATATTTATGTAAGAAGTGATGACGCCATGCATATTAATTAGATGTATTTTCAAAATGGCATATTAAGGCATTAAGGTTTTGCCTCAACAAAACAAAAGTAGAATCAGATCTATACTATGCCATAAGCAAACAGAGAAGACCCAGATCAGACGGCTCCTATAGGAGCCGTCTGATCTGGGTCTCCTCTGTTTGTAAAAGCGTATTTATTGAGCAAATGGTTAATGCGGTGAATGTTTATTATGACTGTACGAACAAGGGATCGTTTTACGTTAGCATAATTATACTGTAGACTAATAGTTTATAAGCAAACAGAGCTGATACTGATCAGACGGCTCTTATAGGAGCTGTCCGATCTGCGTCTACTCTGTTTGCAAAGACATTCTGTCTGGTAACGGGTTATGCCTTTTGCACAGAGTGCTTTTACGCTTCTATATTTGCATGTAGTTACAAAACGTTTAAAATAATGTGCTTCAAACCCAAATCCATGCCAATTCTGACGTGAACATAAAGACTGGCTTAATACTATATGCTATGTTCATTGGCCGGATACAAAACCACGAGCTCTTATTTGTTTTTCAATAATATTTTGCTGGAATGTTTTACGTTATCGATGTAATTGCTTTCTCCAGCCATTGTCGAAGAGTCCAAATGAAGTACTCTGCCTGATTAAGACATTAAATCAATCAGTAAATTAAGTACAGTAGATCCCCTATAATGCGACAACTTAATGAATCAACACGGGTGTCGTTATAAGCAGGTGGTTGCTTAATGCTGGACAAAAGTAATGCAGAATCTAGGAGCTTTCTGCATTGCTTGTGTCCTGCATTAAACTACCACCTGCATCTAGCACCCAGAATTATACATATTTAAGGTGGTCGCATTAGCGGGGTTTTACTGTAATGCGGTTTAAAATCAATACCATACAAACTATAGTAACTAGTTTAGAGTATGGTATTTCTTCAAGCACAAATAACGGAAGCGGTGATAACATAATTGAGTTCTACAATTCAAGACTTGAAAATAGAGTAGAACCTACCTGTAGCGACAAAATCCTATAACAAATGTCTGCTTAAGGTGTGTCCTGTATTAACCCTTAGCCTGCTGGAAAAAATAATGTCTGCTCAAACTCTCCTCTGCCACAGTTGTTGCTGAGTTTCTATTCGATCAAACTTTTGAGGAACTATCGACCGAGTGTCAAACAGCTTGGATCCTGATGAGACGCCGAGTTACTCGGCGTCTCATCTGGATCAAAGCTGTTTGCAAATGTCATTTAGGTAACACTTAGCAGACTTAGGGTTAAGTTACCACCTGTGTCAAATATCCAGAAGTATGCTTCTTTAAAATAATGATATCATGAATATTTATTAGATTTATTTTATAAGGGCATATGCACAAGGGATATTTTGGCTCAGACAGAAACAGCAGGATCATATCTATATTAGACCAAAAGCAAACTAAGAAGTCCCTGATCAGACGGCTCCTACAGGAGCCGTTTGATCTTGGTCTACTCTATTTGCAAAAGCGTTTACATGGGGGAAAGGGTAAGTGCATGCTGCAGATTAATGCAGAACACTCCCAAGAGGGGCTCCCTGTATGACATTCTCCCTACATTAACCAGCAACTTGCCTAAAGAATACCTGAGTTGTCCTTCTTTAAAATTCTGATTTAGAGTGGTTTTGATGCATGTTTAATGATGATATCTTGTGTATTTCAGTTGGATGCTGACATATTGTTGATACATAAAAGGTGGTCGAAAGGCATGATTATTTCTGATTTTCGACAAGGATACACCGAGAAGCATTACCGATGATGAGGCATACATTTTTTAATAAAAGTTTGGTAAGTATGCACAAATATATCTTAGTGTTAATTGTGTATGTGTGTCTTTGTATCGGGTTGTATGACGCTTTAACGATAACTATAACGATATTTCAGTCATATCGCAATATCCAGCTAATTAAATGTAGTAGAATACCCTAGAGGTTGTTTCGTGCATGGAAGAAATTACATTTTCTTACAGATAGAACCTTATATTTCTCCACCAAGCACTATACTGTCATTTACTGTGACGATTCTAAAGAGTGGTTACAGTATAGGGTTTGATGGAGAAATATAGGATATGTTGCGATTTGTCTTTTAAGATCACACGTTCCTAAACGAGCCTTGGCGAGCTTAATAACATTTTCTTGGTGAGTTTAGGAACCTGTGATCTTAAAAGACAACGAGTATCAGATTCCTTTTCTCACATAACAAAACAGTGTATTTTCGTCGTTTTAAAAATGACATGTAAACATCGGTTTCCATGATTTGACGTCATATATAACGTATGACGTCATATCTGTTCTAAAGTGCAGATCACGGAATCTTAACCCGTTGTTCTAACTCGGAGATAAGGGAAGATTTGTGAGAAAGGACGTTTTTAGTATTTGGGTATGCACCTTTATCTGTAGCTCTAGACTCTTATGAACAGCAGATCATCCGGGTAGAACCCCCGACCTACCGCAGTCCAGCTGGTAGGTCGATGATTCTATCAGGGTGTACTTCTGTGCACGAGACAATTCAAAGGTAAATGTTAACCTTTTCGACACCAAATTTCTAATTGTCGTCTGCAATCCAAGTTTGTTAAATAACCCAGTAAAATAAGGAAATGAGATAAATAAATACAAATTTCAAAGGAATAAAGCACATATACAGAAATAGAGATTGAGACAAATAGTGAAGTCCCTAATCAGATGCCGCCTTGAAAAGGCGGCGTCTTATCTGGGACTGCACTATTTTTCATGGTGCATTTTTGCGACTGCGGTGGTGAAAGGGTTAAGATAAAGAACAAGGTAGCTGGTCAGAGTATGCTACATACATTGCATTTCCATCTTTACGGTAGGGTTGTACGATGTGTGCAAATATGTCAATTAGCAAATTATAAGAGAATGTTTTTTTTCGTACATATCAAGGACAATATATATCAAGCGGGTGGTATTTATAATACCTAGGGGCATGTTTACCTTATCACGGTTTCTCCAGAACCCACAGAAAGTGTAGTAAGTATATTGTATTTGATTCAAGGAATAGAATTTCATTGTATTCAAATTAATGAGTCGTGGTCTATATAGATACATGTATAAATCGTTTTATTATGTAACATAGTTGATATTGATACAAACAGTAGAAGCTGAACCATTAATGTATTTAGCATAATTATATGTCTTAAAAAGCAGGTGATTGCTTAAAACAGGGCAAAAGTAATGCAGAAATGTCCAATAGGAGCTTTCTGCATTGCTTTTGAAATTCATTAAGCTACCACTTGTCTTGGATACCTATTTCTATACAAGTTTTAATGGTACTCTAAGACAGATTCAACTGTATTTAGAATTATAAGTGGAATAATATGCAAAGCGTTTTCCTATACTACGAAATGTCAATCTAGGTGTGTCATTGGTGTAAATTTTCTCAAGGTAATTATCTGAGAAATTAATGTTATCCAGGAAACGGGTGAATCGCTCTCAATTTGCATTGATGATATTAACCCTTTCCCCTAATGAATATTCATGTAGGAAATAATGACGTCATGAATATTAATAAGACTATTTTTATAATTACATATGAACACATGACATTTTGGCTCAGGCAGAAAAAGTAGAATCAGATCTATATTACACCATAAGCAGACAGACAGAGCAGACCCTGATCAGACGGCTTGGGAGCCAACTGATCTGAGTCTACTCTGTTTGCAGATGCGTCAAAATGCGCATACATAAGGGAAAGGGTTAAATAGGAGTATGAACGATCCACCATACGTGATATTGTATTGTTCATAGACTGTGCAATAATCATACACTGGTACTGCACGACAAGAAAAATATAATGGTGTTTAAAGAAAACAAAATTATTTCTTACACTACTTTCCAAACATGTTAGTTTTAAAGCATTTTAGTTGTCTCCCTCTATCCTTAATGTAAATGCAAATGAAAATCTAAAATTGCAACTATCTGTACGTCTCTGTCTATCCCTGTCTTTCTTTCCCTGTCTGTCTGCTGTTTGTCTTCTCTTTCTCTCTCTCTCTCTCTCTCTCTCTCTCTCTCTCTGACACACACACCTGCGCACACACACATACACACACACTCACACATTCACACACATCTTCTTGAACATAAACAACAACAAAATAAATGTCACTATTTGAATCCCGTGTCAAAACATTAAATGCGTGTCGAATATTTTATATCTTGCTCTAATGAGTGAATCTAACTATGTCGCATTTGAAAGAATGCAACTGGAAATGGATTTAAGTGAGGCGTATAGTTATTAAATATTTAAAATAGATATAGCAGTTAGCGTGCTGTACTAGTTTCTCGATTTCCCATCTGTCCTCCTCTCTCACTGTCCTGCCATGAATTGGGATGAAGAAGTTTAGTTCAGTATCGTCTCACCTTAAATCCGTATACTCAGTATTTAGATTCCTGTCCAATTGACATGTGTTCATAGCAAAAGCCACTTTATTGTCATATGTATGCTCATATTGTTGCATGCAAATGGATCGCACATGAAAAGAATGCATTTAAAGTTGACATGTCAGAACAAAATATAGTCCAAATGATAACATATCGATATACTATTGACGCTTGAGCATTATCAAAAACATGAACAAAGTATTTCAAGGCGGGGTCACCAGGTGCAAACGATTAACGTTATATAAGGGAAGATACTCGATGTATATGTTCAGTGTCAACCTTCTCCCTTTACTACATGCATATTCAGGTAATTAATAACGACACCATAAATACTGGTTTAGATTAATTGTAACCCTTCTCTTGCTGAATTTTAAAATACATTTCTCCTTCTTTACCCATGCCCTGTTGTATAACACTGTGTACAAGTATATTGCTGTGCAATCACTGCTGTGGAATGCACTGGTTGCACAGGAGCTGTCTCATCTGAGTCTTCACCATTTCCAGGTACATGTAGGTATATTGACGTGAATAGCAAGCGAAGGATTAAAATGGCATATAAATACAGAAAAAACGGCATGACAGAAGCTGTAGAAGCAGATCTATATTATTCCATAAGCAAACAGAGCAGGCCCTGATCAGACGATTCCTCCAGGAACCATTCTATCTGAGTCTACTCTGTTTGCAAATGCGTTAAATAGGCTTATATATGGCCTAAAAGTTTACACATTTCAATATTGCTTTTTTTTCAAATGCACTTTTGCATAATTCTGAAAGCTAAAACTTACCGTGAATATGAGTATAGTTGCTATTTTACAAAAGATAATTATGATAAAGAATGTAGAAACGTATGAGTGTGTCATCTATGGTCCCTCTTATCTGGGTCTACACTGTTTGCAAAGGAAATTAATGACGTGTGTCCCGAACTGAATTCAGACAGTGTCAAAACTGCAACAAGTTTCATTAATATGCACCTACATTTGACACCGAGATTAAGTGATTTTAATTTCCATTTTGACCAGTTATTTAATTGAATCAGTACAACTACTTCAAATGTAATGCCTTTCGGTGATTCCACTTCGATCAACCTGTTTTTAC
This sequence comes from Azorinus chamasolen, assembly GCA_963576725.1. NCBI lineage: Eukaryota > Metazoa > Mollusca > Bivalvia > Cardiida > Solecurtidae > Azorinus > Azorinus chamasolen. Next base: position 47,634,412 of record OY755246.1, on the reverse strand, counting down.
GCCTCATGAGATACACCTTTGCCTAAACGACACTGGCCTGGGCCCGTATTCATGATGCTCCCGAGGGTAAAACTAAGGACATATCTCGGATTCATGTATATTCCTTAATCTTATAAAATGAATACATTTAAATCTATTAAATAGAAAATGCAGCTTTATATGAAATACAAAATGACAAAATATTCTAAGAGTCATTGAAAGGAAATTTGAACTACAGTAAAACCTCTCGTTAAACGCTACTAAATTATGTTAATTTTTAGTTGGTATTTAGGGCACGTGGTTGCTTAAAGCAAGGTGAAAGTAAAACAGTACGCTCCTATAGGAGCGTTCTGTTTTACTTTCAACTTGCTTTAAGCAGCCAGCTGTCTTTAACACAAAATACTTGATATCATTTAGTGGTCGTTATAGAGAGGTATTACACTTATATAGTGTTGCTATTGATGATGAGAGAAACTTTCTGCTTCATTCTTCCGCTGCCAATGTAGCATCTGTCTTTACTCGGTGTCTCATTGATATCCAAACTGTATGCTACTGTTACTACATAACATAGTTTTGTCATCAAACTATCCCTAGATCCTCTAATAATGTTTTGATTTATTTCCGATGCTAAGTCGGTAAATTATAGTTCCTTGAAAAGCCGTCTGATCTGGGTTTACTCTGTTTGCAAATTTTCAACGAGTGTTTCTATAAGATTAAGTGTTAAGAAATATGTATAGCTGTAATGATGGCATGACGTGAAATATTTATTATAAACGTTTTTGGTCGATAGTATTCTCCCCCTTGGGTGTTATTACCTTAATCGGGTTGAACATCATCTCTTAGCACCTTAGAACCCAACACAGTTGACTGAGTCTAAGAGTTTATCTAGTGCGAATGTATATATATATATAATTATGGTATTACAATAACTTAAACCCTTTACTTATGCGTATCCATGTAAGGAATAGCGACATTAATATACCTACCTGTAAAAAGTGAAGACCCAGATGAGACAGCTCCTGCAGGAGCTGTCTCATCAGGGTCTGCACTATTTACACGTCGATTGTGCAACTAGTGCACTCCACAGCAGTGATTGCACAGCGAAATACTTGTACACAGTGACGATATATGTAATTATACAACAGGGCATGGGTAAAGAAGGAGAAATGTATTTTAAAATTCAGCAAGCGAAGGGTTAATAGTTACAATAAAACGACTTTAAAGATACTGGTCATGGCAGACATTGCAGAAATCACATATCTATCATATCATAAGCTATCTGGAGCCGTCAGAATCTGGTCTTCTCTGTTTGCAAAGGCATAGAAAGGCTTATTTAGGAAGTCAAGGGTTAAAGTGAAGAACTGAATTCCAAAGTCAGTTGACGTATAACGATAAGCATGAGTGAAACATATTCTTGTTGATGCTGGACCTTTTAGTGCACTGCATTTGGAATGTCTCTCTGATGCTTCAAATATTAACTATTTCCCTGCTCTATGTCTGTTCCAAATTTCAATACCTACTGACAAGATTGTTGTAATGAAATATGGAAGGGGGGAACACTGTAGCTATTTTAGACAGTAAAGAAACAGTTCGCTCAAAGTCCACTAGCAAAGAGAGAGCAGGCCCTGACCAGACGGTCCCTATATGAGCCGTCTGATCTAAGTCTGCTATTCTTGCAAAGGCGTGAAAAGACACTTCTTATATAACGGAAAGGGTTAAATGGTTTAATGTCGACCTTGATGTTTTTCTAACAGTATTCCAGTCATGTGCAATAATTGTGTATATCAAATGCTTTGGACTAAATAAGTTATGTATTGTCATTCCGATGGCATAAAATTTGAAAGAGCAGTGTTTGTTGTATTTCTTGTTTCTTGATTTCATAGAACAGAACAGAACATATTTTATAGGGACGTTTGACATAAGGTTATTAAACAAACGAGTATTCTTTCGTTCTTTTGTCGTCCTTGTGAAAACCTTGGTATGAAATTTCTATTGCTGATGTAAGTTTATGAGCATTTGTACATGTATGTAGGATACAGTTATTATTCTTAAGAAAATGTCTGCCAACTCCGTGTCGTCCTCTTCACTTGTATTCATTACACCATGGTCATACTTTAGTATATTTATCTTGATGATGTGCTTTGACCATATCACTGAAACGCCCGTGCATTTCATTGTATTTAAACCCACTGAAGGAAACTGAAGGAAATATGGTGTATATGGCGAACAGTGTAGACTTAGGATAGTCACCGCGTTTGAAATCGGGCATATGATTAGTATGTACAGTCTTAGGCCACTATAGACAACTATGTATAACAGTTATTGATAATAATTGACACTCAGACCAACCACTAGACTTCTAAATTGTAAGCTAGTCCGTGACAAAATTATTTAAATTGTACAAAGGTTAGTATTCGTAGGACGGTGTTTGTATAATTCTTTTGGAAAGCATGATATGATTACAGAGACATACTAAATGTTCAATGAGTGTTATTAGTTTATTACATCAGAGGTTAAGATGCGTACTAAGGAGTCCAGATAAAATGCGTAAGTTAAAACATCTTCAAGAATAACTTCTTTATTTCTCCACCAAACCGAATGTTGTGACCTCTCTAATGAGTCGTCACAACTTAGGGTTTGGTTTAGAAATCACGATTTGAGTATTTGAGTACGCAGTTTAAACCGCTGCTCTGGTACTAATGTATATAAATATATATTTTCTCAGTCAAACCCCATCTTGCTACTATTCATTAGAATCGCATCGGAGTAAATACAGTAAAACCTCTCTATAATGGCAACTTAATTGGTTGGTATTAAGGGCAGGTGGCTGCTTAAAGCAAGATGAAAGTAAAACAGAACACTCCTATAGGAGAGTTCTGTTTTACTTTCATCTTGCATTAAGCAACTACAAAATACTTGATATAATTTTGTGGCCGTTATAGAGAGGTTTTACTGTATAGGCACGATAGGGTTCGGTGGAGAAAAATGAAAAATAGGGTGTACTTAGAATTCATAAATACGAATAGTACGTGTATCTACAGGTTCGTTACATGTATCCCAAACTATGTTATAGGGTGGCTCAATGACAACGGCAATAAACGACGACACTTAATATCGCTGTTGTTTGTTCAGAAAAACCCATAATGAAACAAATTCCCTCAATAACTTGAGATCATATTAAGAGCTATGATTGTGAGAAAAATAAACGCGGTCATTAACATGTCTTTATTTCACTAGCGATCAAAAAACAGAAGCGAACACGAATGTATTGAAAACGACATGCTGTGCATGGATCAGACGTAATGTGGTTTTAATTATTATGCATTTAAGATCGAGAATTGATTGGAATGCTATTTCCTCAACGATTAGATATGAACTTCAAAGCACAGAATGAATATGTTGTAAATGCAAAATGTTACATGAAAGTATTGGTTCCAGATGCTCCTATAATCAGAAATCAGATTTCACTTAATCTAATACGTACAATAAATCCCCTCTAAACCAAATTCCAGATAAAATTTTAGATACGTTTAGGCAGGTTGCTGCTTAATGCAGGATGACTTTCACCCTGCATTAAGTTGTCACTTGTCTCCAAGACCGACATTAAATTTTATTATAATCTTGAACGTCCGATTTAGAAGAATTTTATTGTAAGTGATACATGTAGTAGGTCTGTGATTAGATAACTGAGAACCTTATTTGATCACCCTATTTCTTTAGTATGTTCGGGGTATACCACTTGTAAACGGTTTGGGATCGCAACCGTACATAACTGTGTATAGCATGTTTTCTTTTTGTCTTAGTGTCTGATTTGTATATCATTCTATACAATACGTACAGTTTTAAATACCTGACTGTAAATCCGGATCTGATGCCATACCCTAATGATTCACCGCCTGACCAGAGTCATTTAAACACATATATATAATATTAACCCTTAACCCCATCATCCGTCTACAGATTTGAACCTGATGAGACGCCAAATAACATTCATCAGGATCCAGTCTGATTGACACTTGGTCAATATTTCTCCAAAGCTTAATCCAACCGGACGTTGTCAAAATTGAACATATTTTAGCAGACACTATTTTAACAGGTTGGTAAGGGTGTATTGTTCCTTTGCAGCGTTTCACACTCCTTTAAAATACCATTAACCCTTTCCGTGTGCAGTATTCATTTAAGAAATAATGACAACGTTAATATTTATTGGCTCAACAATTGGTTTAATGTAAAATATTGAAGGAAATGTGTTTGCTTTAACACAAATTGTAGAATCAGATCTATAATTAGATATGATCGAAAGCAAACAGGGCAAACCCTCATCAGACGGTCTCTATATGAGCCGTCCGATCTTGGTATACTCTGCTTGCAAATGCGTGAAAAGGCCGTTTATATGAAGGAAAGGGTTAAATACTATTTAGATATGTGATAACACAGGAATGTGACATTTTCGACGCTGAAATTTTGGAGTGGAATGATCCTTTAATATTTATTGATAGAGCCTATATAGTATGGCAAACAGTGCAGACCCTGATCAGAGGGTTCATCTAGGAGTCCTCTGATCTGGGTCTTCAAATGTTTGCATATGATAGTGATCTGGTTTTCTGCATTCATACCAGTCTTTTTATTCACCAGTCAAGGGTATGATAGAGACTAAACGTAAGGGTTTAAAGAGAGTTTTTTTGTGCAACGTTAATTTCGAACTTGTGAACAAGTGTTATGTCTTATTGATTATAACTTGTTTAAAATGGATAATTAATTTGATACACTTTATCGTGTCAGATCAAATGTGATCTTAAATTGTAACAATTTAATGATTTAGGTGTTGTTTTAGATAATATCTTGTTTACGAGGAAGTTGCTGTTTGCCAATTAGGAATACCCTTTAAGTAACGTTTAACCATTTCCTCCATAAATAAGCTTTTCTATGCCTCTGTAAAATTCACTTTTTGAAACCATTGTGATAAAAAGAGCATTAAATTTTGCTCCATAGGAGCAAATGCTCTTTTTATCACAATGGTTTCAAAACTACACAATTATAATATCTTCCTTTTCTCTAGTAAATGCTCCTTTTCGGTAGATTTATTTAAAGAGGTTGGGCCTAAAATAGCTTACGAGGGAATGGGTTAAAACCGTTTCGATTGATGTTACTTTTAATCCTTAACCGGCTGTGAAAACAATAGTGTCTGCTCAATTTTGGATCTGATGCAATTTGGAATACTTCCGATTAGACCAAGCTTTGGAGAAAATCCTGACTTATTATTGACCTCTAGTTAACCCTTTCCCTGTTCTGTATTTAGGCCAAATTTCAATACCTGAATATTCATTAACAAAATAGTTATAAAGAAATATGCAAGGTGGGGGATTGTAGACATTTTAGAAAGTAAAGAAACAGATCTATCAAATTATTTTAGCAAACAGAGCAGACCCTGATCGTACGGCTCCTCTAGGAGCCGTCTGATCTGGGTCTACTCTGTTTGCAAATACGTGAAGGTACGTTTATATGAGGGAAAGGGTTAAGAACTGTGCTATAATAAACATATGTCCCATGTGTGATATTTAGGGGGCACCGCAAACAAGAACAATACTGGCATCAACCATTAACATACAAGGATTCAGCAACCAGGGTAGACCATGATCGGAGCGCTCCTCCAGGAGCCATCTGATCTGGATCAAAACTGTTTGCCTGTGTGCTGTCTATCGGAAGATGAGGGTTAATGATTTAACCATTTACTCCATGAATTGTCATGTAAAAAATAATGACACCATGAATATAAGTTAGATTAATTGTTATAATTTAGCAAATTGACACAGAACTTATTGGCCATAACAGAAACTATAGAATGATATCTATATTATGTCACAAACAAACAGAGCAGAGACTGGTCATACGGGTCCTATTGGAGCTATCTGATCGGGGTCTTCTGTGGTTGCAAAAACATATCTAAAGGCGTAATTATGGAGTAAAGGGTTCAGAAATACGCCATTCTTAATCATTACCCATCTGCTCATCAATAATGCCTTGATTGGGATATAAGGTATTTTTAACTACACCGGTTCGACCAAGCTTTTAAGAAACTATGGACCTAATGTCAAACAGTTTGGATCCTGATGAGACGCCAAATAACTCGGCGTCTCTTCAGGATCCAAACTGTTTCCAAATTCGAGTCAATTAGCGTATCGCGAGACAAGTTTTAAAAATAAAATTGGTTACCTTAATTTACAAAGTGTGGCTTTACCAAACTGCCTTTATTCTAAAATTTTGCCGTCTTCGATATGCCACCAAATCCCGCTTAAGCTCGTGATAATTCGTATTTGTATGAACGATTTTACGTTTGTTTGGACAGATGCGAACAAATGAGAGACTAGCTTATATAATTATATCTGCCTTTGAGTTCTTGTTCCGGAATAAGTCAATAGCATAATAATAGTTGTATTGTATTAAAATGAACACTGTTTTTAATTTTAATCGCTTGATTACCTATTAGTATGTAAACCGTTGGATCCAGTGAGATGATGGGTGTGTCTTTGCTTTCTCTTACGTTGTACTCGTGTTTGAATAAGCATAAGACGTTGAACCCAGATTTAGACTAGCCACAGGCAAACTCAGGCAAACATACAGTAAACTCCCTCTAATGCGACCACTGTTTTTAATTCACTGTATATATGTGAATCTAGCGCGCACCTGTGTGCGGGTATGCTTGTGCATGGACATGTGAATGTGCGTGAAGGTATGTCTGCATGTCTGTGTGTGCGTGTGTGGTTCTGTGTGTGCATTTGTGTGCGCGCATCTCTCTCTCTCTCTCTCTCCCTCCCCTCTCTCTCTCTCTGTGTCTCTCTCCCTATCTCTGTATGTCTGTATGTCTCTCTCTCTGTGTATCTCCGTGTCTCTCTCTTTCTCTCTGTCTCCCCTCCTCTCTCTGTCTCTCTCTCTGTCTCTCTCTCTATCTCCTCTCTCTCTCTCTCTCTCTCTCTCTCTCTCTCTCTCTCTCTCTCTCTCTCAAATTGCAGATTGCGAAATTATGATTACCTTTGCAAAAAGTATATCACCAGGAGACACCCGTTACGTTTCATAGCCGTTGAAAGAAAAGCAGCCGGCATTATTTTAGCGTTTACACATTTGACGCCAAATGAGTTAATAGAGTATCGCGTACCACAGAGGAAACACAAGTACAGCTGAACCAATGATTTGATGTCGACTACAACGTCTGTCAGTATTTATATAGACGACATTTACATACAGTAAAACCTGTCTAAAGCAGCCATCAAAAAGAGTGTAAGTATGGGTGTGTATGTAAAGTAGTAGCTTAATGCAGGTCAAAAGTAATGCTGAAAGCTTCCATTGGATTTTTCTGCATTACTTTTGCCATGCATTACGCAACCATCTGCTTTTATGACGCCTATATTCAATGAATGAATGGCGATTTAAGACAGATTCTACTGTATACCACATGACTATCATGTTACCTACAAATTCAGTGACACTAAAAGTATGTACAGTAAAACTTCTCTATAACGGCAACTAAATTACATCAAGTATTTTGTGTTTAAAGGGGGTGGATGCTTAAATCAAGGGGAAAGTAAAACAGAACGCTCCTATAGGAGCGTTCTGTTTTACTTTCACATTGCTTTAACCCTTTCCCTCATATAAACGTGTTTTCACGCATTTGCAAACAGAGTAGACCTAGGTCAGACGGCTCCTAGAGGAGCCGTCTGATCAGGGTCTACTCTGTTTGCTAATAGAATTTCAAAGATCTGTGTCTTTACTTTCTAAAATGGCTACAAAGTTCCACCTTCCATATTTCATTTCAACTAGTTTGTCCATGAATAATAAGTAGGTATTGAAATTTGTAATAAACATAGAACATGGAAAGGGTTAAGCAGCCACCTGTCCTAAATTACTAATTGACACATTTTAGTGGCCGTTATAGAAAGGTTTTACTGTATAATACACTTCTATTCTAAGGTATCTTAACCTTTAATCAGTAAGTGCATATATACACCTTTTAACGCCTTTGCAAATAGAGTAAACCCAAACCAGACTGTTCCTGTATGAGCCGTCTGATCAGGGTATGCTACCTTTGCTAATGGAATAATATAGGTCTACATGTAATTCTACAGTTTCTGTCATGGCTAAAACTCCCTGTGTCCAAGTGTCATTATAGAAAATAATATCCACGACGTCATGATATCTTACATTTATCATGCAACGTCACGAAATACAGTCACTTCCTACTAGCATAATATTTTCCACGTCGACGCTGTATTTTGTGAGGTACAGTGCATGTGTACTGACCTCACTGGGATGCACGTTTAATTCAGCCAATAGGAGGAAAACAGAAGGAAGAAAAGGCATAATTTAACGTAAACATCATATTTAACACATTTGCTCACCTTTGTATCAACTGTTTGTCTATATAAAAGGATTAAATCAAGTTTGTTTATGTTGTAAATATCGACGACGTCACTGCACACCGATATGACGTCACGTATATTGTACTGGCGTGTATTTTCATTCAGGGGACAGAACCGCTTGAGCAAACCTTCTCCATTATTTATTGGTGTTGCATGATAAAAGAATTACTACGCTAGTAGTTTTGAAGTTAAGCTGTATTTTGGCTCGTCAGAAAAGTAGTTAAATGCTCGCCAAGGCTCGCATTTAACAATTTTTCTAACTCGCCAAAATACAGCTGAACTTCAAAGCTGCTAGCATAGTAATTCTTATATATTTGCCACGATTTCCATTACATTTTACTCAATGAATATTCATGTAAGAAATAATGACATCATCAACATTAATTAGATAATAATTTTATAATGGCGCGTGAACGCAGGAAATTTGATCCTGACAGAAAGTATATTATATAAATATCACATCCTATGGAGAGAGACAGCACGTACTGTCAACCCGAGGTTGGTTATGTCCATCGAGGCGTTAGCCGAGGTGGACATGACCATACCGAGGGTTGACAATACGTGCTTTCGCTCTCCATAGGATGCGATATTTATTTTATTATACCGAACAGCACAATCAATTTCTTCAACGAAAATAATTATTCAATGACAACATAAAACAGTTTTAAACAAAGGTTATAGAGCTACTCGTTGCTTAAAAATCGCGGAACAGCTTCACATTTCTATTCATTACACGTTATAAGTACTGGCGGTGTCTATTTCACTGTCCAATCTTGACAGATCCTCTTCCGAAATAGTCGCATAACACGACATTTCTCAAACATATGAACAAAAACAAAGCAATTGTCATAATGACGTTTGTTGATTAAATTACAAGCGTCAGATGACGTCAGTCGATGACGTCATCGAATGACGTCACGCACACGATTTAATAAGCGCTCACTGGTCTAGATGTTCCGTGCCTATGGTAGCGGGAGACAGTATTTTTCCAATAGTATTTTTTCCCGCTGGGCCTGACAGTATTTCTATGTCACGGTGGCCTATGGGAAATTAACATTGTAAATGAAATTGAGGTATAATAAAATAAGATATATATACTACTTCATGAGCAAAAAGAGCAGACAATGATCAGGGTCTATTCTGCTTGCAATGTGTCAAAAGCCGTAGCTATGTAGTAAATGGTTAAAAAACTTAAAATTAAGATTTCCTCAAACTTTTGATTTCCTCAAATCTGAGAGTTTCACAAATTTTCAAAAATAACTACGTCTGGCTATGAAGAGAATTCATCTGTTTCGAGTGAAACTTTATTCCTACAAGGGACTAGCTTTTTAATTCGACGGATTTTAACATCAATAAATTCGTTAGAATCACCATCGTTGCACCCAAGAATAGTGCAGATGAACGCACTTATAGTGTGATATATAAAGCAATAATTAGGGGGGAATGCAACAGGTGTTTTCATTGTGTAAAAGAACTGATACAGAAAATAATGGACAGACGCGCACTAGCCAAAGTAGATTCTATTTATTTCAAACATTTTCTTACTAAGCCCGAATTGACTTGCAGTTGAAAACAGCTTTGATCCAGATGAGGCGCAGGGCAACTCGGCGTCTCATCAGGATCCACACTATTGGACATTCGGTTCTTCAAAAGTAAAGCAAATCTTTCAAGGTATAGGAATTTAGCAGACATCTTTTTTATGTAGCATTATAGGGTTTTAGTATACCTTGTTTAGTTTATTGATTTTTAGGTTATTTTTAAAATAGCTAGATTGCTATATGAAAGCTGTTAGTATACTGCATATGCACATAAGCTTTAATACTGCGAGGATCAGCGACTTGTCATGACAGCTTGTTCGCTCTGTAAGCTCTGCGCTTAACTGTATTATATCATTTTATCGAATTAAATAAAATCATTTAAACAAGTGAAATGGAACGTTCTTGGCGACAAAGTTGTCGTCGTGTAACAGAACGCATCACATGTTGATGTAATAATTGGCGTTGATAATTTAGCGCAAAGTGCGTGGATATATGAGTTGAGTTCTCTGTTAACTTCTGCAGGAGGATTGCAGAACTCATAATAACAGCACCAATGATGAGGAATACATTTCTAAATAAAAGCCTGGTAAGTTCATTTATTCATGTATAGGTTATTTGTAGATCAGTTATATTTCTTAGATAATATTAGTATAACTCTACACCTCTGCGAGACGTTAAGTTTTTAATTGAAGCAGGATTTAGTTACCCTTTATCGGCAAAAGATCTCACTGAGAGTATGAGATATGGTGAAACAAAATCATTTTAGTGAATGCTTGGATTGTCTCAACCCTTATTCCGCCAACCCAAATATTTGTCGCATTTGCAAACAGCTTGGATCCAGATGAGATGCCGAGTAATTCGGCGTCTTATTAGGATCCAAGCTGTTTGACACTCGGTCATTACTAACTCAAAAGCTGAAACGAATCGAGCATCAGTAAACTTTTTTAAGCAGATCTGTGTTTGAACAGCCTTTCTTTTTTACAATATGAGAATGCTTAATGTACGGGTGTTGACGTGCGATTAGCCAAAATCGTTTACCTTTTTACATAATTGACGTCTCTTTCCCTGGACCAATTTTTCTTTTCCACAGTTGAAGCGATGGAAACAACTGGTTTTTGTCAGTAGTGTTTTTTTACCCGTGTGTGGTAAATTGCAAGTAACAAGTGTTTTTGTGAATTATGTGTTTGAAATTGCATCTACGTCTTGCTAAGTTGAAACTTGAAACGAGAGCATTAGGGATAAGGTGAACGAGCATCACTCATAATTAGTACATCTTGACATCTTAACACAATTTGAGAACATGGAATCTGGGGCATTTTAAGTTGGTAAGAGTCTGATAAATGCCCTGTATACGACATACCTCGTGGAAAGAAGTTTCAATGGGGAAAATCGAACAACCTTAGTTTTTGTACTACAGTAAAGTCTCGCTAATGCGACCACTTAATGAACAAACATGGCAGTCTTCATAAGCAGGTGGTTGTTGAATGCAGGACGAAAGTCAATGCAGAAAGCACTTTCTCCATAACTTTCGCCCTGCATTAAGCTACCACATGCCTTTGCCATTGTAAAGTATGCCTATTTTTGGTGGTCGTATACATGTATCGCTCTTTCTATATAGTTACTGTTGAACATGTCGTAAGGGACCAGTAAAAACATGTCAAGATTTGGGTCTTGATCACAGGTGGTAGCATAATGCAGTTCGAAACTGATGGAGAAAGCTCGTACCAGAGCTTTCTGTATTACTTTGCCCTGATTTAAACAACCACCTGCCTTGTAAGATCCCTATCTATTTTCAATAAACGAATGGTCGCTTGACCCGTTCTACTGACGCCTTATTGCGCCTAATTAAAAAATCATTTTTGAAGCCGTTGTGATAAATAGAACATTTGCTACCCCCACCTCTCTCTCTCTCTCTCTCTCTCTCTCTCTCTCTCTCTCTCTCTCTCTCTCTCTCGCTCTCTAAAGGCTTATTTATGGAGTAAATGGTTATGTCCCTAGACTAAACAACATACAGTTAAGTTTTCACCAGTTTCTGTCTAACCGATCTTCATACATCCGCCGTTTAACGTAATGGCAAACAAATAAGACCTAGATCGGACGACTCTGGTAGGATCCGTCAGATCAGGGTCGACTCTGTGTGGTTATGGAAATATATAAACTTTTGATTTTTTATTGTTTTGGTTCTGCCCAAGTAGTCCGCTGTGCATATGCTGTAATAAACTTAAACTAATAAATAGTCATGGTGCTATGGATTTCTTGTATAAATATTTACGCGGTCAAGTGTTAAACAATACCCCCAAAAATGACCGAAATCAAATATTTTGACAACAATGTGTCAGTTTTGAAAAGGACAGAGCTACCGATAAAGGTGCGTACCTAAATACTGAAATCGTCATTTCTCCACCAAACCCTATTCTGTGGCCACTCTTTAGAATCGTCTCGAAGAGTGGTCACAGTATAGGATTTGGTGGAGAAATAACGGAGATATTCTTCAAAATGTTGACTCATTAATTCATCTTTCATCAATCATTAATTCATCCACAGCTATCTAAAGGTGGTACGTTATATCATTTGTTTCAATTTACACTTGCGTGATTCGCAACTTGCATGAGTGCATCTTGTGAATCCTAGTTTTCACAAATCCACGGTCGCTTTGTAATGCTCTAATGGGTAAAGATAATCAGATTTCATTGATTCATTGTATAGCAAATATTGTGTAATTAATACTCTTCCAAAGACCATGTTAATAATGGGGTGTACTTTCATCGATGTCTTCAGTTTATCCTTGAAAAACGTACTAATGTGTTGTTATCTGTATTATTAACTACAGTAAAACCTCTCTATAACGGCCACTAAATTGTGTTAATTAGTTGGCATTAGGGCAGGTGGCTGCTTAAAGCAAGTTGAAAGTAAAACAGAACGCTCCAATAGGAGCGTTCTGTTTTACTTTCACCTTGCTATAAGCAGTCACCTGCCTTTAACACAAAATACTTTATGTAATTTAGTGGCCGTTATAGAGAGGTTTTACTGTAATGTGTTATTACCCTTCCCTGATGGATATTCATGTTAGAAATAATGGCATCATGAATAAAAACTTATGTATTAACTGTAATTGCATAAAGGCATATCTACACTGGGATGTTTGGTATTGGTAGAAAGTGTAAGATCTTTTTTATTTCACAGGCAAAACCAGATCAGACGGTTCATTATGAAGCCGTCTGGTCTGAGTCTACTCTGTTTACAAAGGCGTGACAACAGAGTTTGTACATGTATAAAAGTAAGGGTTAATTTGGTTAATCATAGAGTAGAACTTTTCTTTGCCAGTCACATAATGAATTAACTTGGGAGTCCATAGATACATTTAAGACCAGGTGATTGCTTAACGTTTTCACTGCCAGCATTATTTCGTCTACAGGGCATGTCATCTGCTACAATTTTCAGATTTCAATTTTCCTTTATATTTGTTACATAATATAGTAACAGTAACAAACAGTTTGGATCCTGATAAGACGACGTGTTACTTGGCGTCTCATCTGGATCCAAACTGTTTGCACAGGTACTACCATGTGCGACACTGGCAGCGAACGAGTTAATGCGGGACAAAAATAATGTTGGAACTTTTTGCATTTCTTTCATAATGCATTTAACCCTTTCCTCCATAAATACGCCTTTCTACACCTCTGTAAAAATCACCTGTTGAAACCATTGTGATAAATAGAGCATTTGCTCCTAAAGGAGTAAATGCTCTATTTATCACAAAGGTTTCAGAACTACACAATTCTAAACTTTTCCTTTTCTCTAGTTAATTCTCCTTTTGGGTAGATTCATTCAAAGAGGTTGGATCTAATAATAGCCTATGAGTGAATGGGTTAAACTACCACATACCATTAAACTCCAATAGTACACTCCTGTGTGTTGGTCGCTGCTGACAGACTTTATTGTACCTCATTTTATGTTCTATAAGTTTGCAACAAAACGAGAAACGTTCTCTAATGGCGCTAAATACCATTTAGCTGCAACATGTATGTTTTATATTTTGATTTTTAGCGATCAAATATTTCGTTTATGTATGCAAACCCTTTAACCCTTTCACCGCCGCAATCGCATAAATACACCACAACAAATACATGTAGTGCAGTCCCAGATCAGACGCCGCCTTTTCAAGGCGGCGTCTGATCAGGGACTTCTCTATTTGTCTCAACCTCTATTTCTATATATGTGCTTTATTCCTTTGAAATTTGCATTTATTTATCTCATTTCCTTATTTTACTGAATGATTTAACAAACTTGGATTGCAGACGACAATTAGAAATTTGGCGCCGAAAGGGTTAATTATTATTCTGCTACCCTTCCGAAACTATTGCTTGAGTGTAAAAAAGTGGAAAAAAATTATATTCATAACAATTCTATTTTTTATTTTCCGACAAAACTCTCCCTATGGTTTGGACAATTAAATCATTTCATGCGTCATTGATATACCAGATCGGTAGATTGGCAGAATAAGAAAGTACGAGAATTTTCAGGAAAGCTAAGTAATCCATTTCTTTGGTGTCCTGTCAAACCCTATCTTGCTACTGCTCATAAAATCGCCTCGTAGATGCAATTCTAATGAGTAGTAGCATGACAGGGTTTGGCTGAGGAATTACGCGCCGTATCTACAATTCTGCACCATCAGTATTACAGTAAAACCTCTCTATAAGGGTCACTAAACTGTGTTAATTAGTTGGTACTGTATTTAGGGCAGGTGGCCGCTTAAAGCAAGGTGAAAGAAAAACAGAACGCTCCAACAGGAGCGTTCTGTTTTACTTTTACCTTTCTTTAAGTAGTCACCAGCCTTTAACACAAAATACTTGATTTAATTTAGTGAACGTTATAGAGAGGTTTTACTGTATGTTCATTATTCAGGGAAAACAATTGATCAGACTCAAGTAAAACCTAATGCATAATTAACGTTAGACATTCGACATCGAATGTATCCTAAATACCCGGTCAATTTAGATAATGCTTGCTTATCACATCCAATTTTGTTCTGTCAATCACGAAAATAACTCACCGATAATACATGTAGCTACAATCATAGCTGTAAATCAATGCTTGTGCTTTAAAATTTTATAAACTTGTCATAAGCAATAACGCGTAAGACTTTCGGATGAGCTTATCGCCCTTTCCTTCATACAAACGTTTTCTCACGCCTTTCAGACAGCGTAGACCCAGATCAGAGGGTTCTATAGGAGTCGTCTGATCAGGATCTGTCCTGTTTGCTCATGAAATAATAATAGACCTGACGCTTCAGTTTCTGCCAATACTAACCCTTCTCTTGCTGAATTTTAAAATACATTTCTCCTTCTTTACCCATGCCCTGTTGTGTAATTACATATATTTACATTCGCCCTGCAACGTCCTTATATAACCTTATTCTAAAAAGAAAGTTGCATAACCTCATGAACACCGGAAGCACGTCATTCATTTCTTAAATATAAGAAATACAATGGAATATAAATATAAGAAATGAATGACGTGCTCCCGGTGTTCATGGGTTATGCAACGCATAGCTTTACGAGCAAAGATTCACGTGAAGCCCTTCGGGCTTCACTAACTTTGCTCGTAAAGCTATGCGTTGCATAACCTCATGAACACCGGAAGCACGTCATTCATTTCTTAAATATCTTCACTGTGTACAATTATTTCTCTGTGCAGTCACTGCTGTGGAATGCACTGGTTGCACAATCAACTTGTAAATAGTGCAGACCCTGATGAGACAGCTCCTGCAGGAGCTGTCTCATCTGGGTCTGCACTATTTTCAGGTAGGTATATTGACGTGAATAGCAAGCGAAGGGCTAAAACTCCATGTGTTAATTTGCCATAATAGATAATCAGCTGATAAATATTATTATTTCTTATATGAATATTCAACAGAGAAAGGATCAAGATACTGAGCGTGACTATTTTATGTCAAATTCATTTTTATCAGTTCTAAGTTTATTACCACGAGAAGTTTGACATCATTTTTTCATACTACATGTAGATTGATGTGTCAGTAGATAATCCATAATGATATGTCACCGGTATTAAGAAATAAACCACTTTAAAGGAGTATTTTTAAGTTTGAAAACACACTTTGCCTATTTGCAACTTAACAAAATCAACTACAAAAAGTAGATACGATACTAATAACCGGACCCCAGAAATGCAGTACAGATATAGTTCATTGAAAACTGAAAACATATATAAACTAAAGCCCGTAAAGCCACCACTGTTTGAATAAACACATGTCTCTTTAAAAGCAGATGGTTGTTTAACCCTTTCTTTCATGTAAACGCATGTTCACGCATCTGCAAACAGGGAAGACCCTGATCAGGATCTGCTCTGTTTGCTAATGGCTTCAATTTTATACTTTCCATTTGTCGTTATTACTAATAAACATAGAACAGGTACATGTAAAGGGTTAATGCAGGATGAAAGTAGAGCTGAACACTCCTTCAGGAACTTTCTGCCTAACTTTCTATCTGCATTAAGTTACCACTTGCCTTGAAGACCCAGAAGTAGACCTGATTTTGATGGTCAGTTTAGAGATCTACTACTCGTATATTCCGGAATGATATTCGTCTGTATCATATTTGGTATTGACTTTGTCGCGTTGCTCGACCATTTACGACATAAATATTCATATAAGAAGTACATACGTCAAGAATATTAATTAGATGAATTTTTATCATGATACATTGCATTTGAATAAGGGCATTTTGGGCTATGACAGACACTTTAGAATTAGATCTATATTTTTTCATCAGCAAACAGAGGATACTCTCAACAGAAAAGCTGGCTGACCAGGGTATTAACCCTTTCCCTCATATTGACGACTCTGACGACTCTGTAGAAGTCACTTTGTGAAAACATTGTGATAAAAAGAGCATTTGCTCCTATAGGAGCAAATGTTCTATTTATCACAATGGTTTCAAACTACAAATTTCTAAAAAGATCCTTTTCTCTAGTTAATGCTCCTTTTCGGTAGATTTATTCAAAGAGGTTCTATCTAAATATAGCCAATGATGCAATAGGTTAAGGGTGAACAAAGTGTCTGTAATTTAACCCTTTATTCCATGAACATTCATGTAAGAAATAATGACATCATAAGGTTTTATAATGACACACGAACACATGAATTTGTGCTCACGACAGTAACTGTACAATCGTATCTATAGTATACCATAAGCGAACAGAGCAGACCTTGAACAGGCGGTTCCTGTAGGAACCGTCTGATCTAGGTCTACCCTGTTTGCAAAGGCGTAGAAAGGCTTATTCATGGAGTAAAGGGTAAATACTGAAATCTGGCACAGATCTCTGGATAAACTGAGTACTTAGGAAATTTGGTTGAATTATATTATTTTACGTTTCTCTATTCATTATAATATTTAACAGAGCTACAGATAAAGGTGCGTACTAAAATACTAATATCGTCTTTAGAATGGTCTCGAAGGTTTGGTTTAGTGGAGAAATAAGAGAGTTATTCTTGAAAATCTTTAAATTTACACATCTTATCTGGACCTCTGTTAAATAACCTCTTCGATATAGTCTACTGAGTATCAATATAATACCACATTAATTAGGTTTGACTTCGAAATAGAAACATTTGATAGAGTAGCACGCCTCTGATTTACACCTCTGGTTAACCCATTCCTCATATTGACGGCGTTTGACGCTTCTGTAAAAGTCACTTTGTGAAACCATTGTGATAAATACAGCATTTGCTCCTATAGGAGCAAATGCTCTATTTATCACAATGTTTTCAAACTACAACATTCTAAAATTTTCCTTTTCTCTAGTTAATGCTCCTTTCGGGTAGATTCATTCAAAGAGGTTGCATCTAAAATAGCCTATGAGGTAATGGGTTAATCTGAGAGTTCAGACGTATAAAGCACGCATGTATGCAGAAGATCGTCATCATTATACACGAATTCTCCCACACTTTAACACTTGTCCCGCTGTAAAATAAACTAGTGCATGTCCACACTCTGTCCTGGTGCAATGTTACTAAATTTCACATTCGTTCAAGTTTTAGAGAAACATTCAATGAGTGTCAAACTGCTTGGATCCTGATGAGCCGCCGAGTTACTCGGCGTCTCATCTGGATCCAAAGCAGTTTGCAAATGCACACCAGCGCAAGGGTTATTAAGCTGTTTTAAGCGCACTGGTTTGGCGTGATATGAAACATGAAAGTCTCGATGGCATTTTTGCAGGGTGGTAGATTGATTCAAATGGTTTAATTTGGGTGTGCTTTTGGTATGAGATATCACAGTTGAATGCGATTCTCAGATGTTTTAAGAAGGAATACTTCAATTAGTAAATTGTTTGTAAACATCTGATAACGACTTTAACACATACAGACAAATTAAATGTCATTCAATTGTGGGGGACATACAATTGAAACATTGTTCAACCAGTTGAATTCGCCTATGCATTGCATCACTGGCAGTGGCTAGTTTTTGTATGAGTGGCACTTTACGTATATCTTTGTTATCAAATGCAGCTAGACAAGAAAGAGGCAATTACGAACATGCACATTTTGTGCATCTCTGATTTAACCATTAGCGTGATTAAAACATAGATCTGTTCTGTTGTATTCTTTACTTACATCTGATCCGCAAAACGCGTTTGAAAAACTGTTGACAGAGTGTTAAACAGATTGGATCCTGATGAGACGCCAAGTATTCGGCGTCTCATCTGGATCCAAGCTGTTTACAGATGCGAGTCAGATTGCGCTTTGCATGATAAGGGTTAAAATATTGAAGAAAAGTTATTGTCAAGAAATTCGATTATAATTGCTTCCGGCAAACAACATGCATATGTTATAAACTGTGCAGTAGATATTTAATATGGTTTTATAAGAATAATAGCCTACTTCTTAATCTTAAAAAATGGGGTCTTGTTGGATTGAATTTAGTGTAGACCCAGATCAAAAGTCATGATAATGTTGAGGTACCTGTTCATGTTTTACAGTATACGAAAGACTGTAGCACACAATATTTTACATTCTCAGAGTACAAAAATGTAACAGATAAGTGTGCGTACTCAAATACTTATCTCATCATTTTTTCACCAAACCCTTCGTTGTGACCACACTTTCGAATCGTCTCTTCGCGGCGAATCGAAAGAGTAGCCACAAAATAGGGTTTGGTGTAGAAATAAAGAAGTTATTATTTCATGAAAATGGTTTAACTGACACAAGTCATCTTAAATGGACCTGCGCATTCGTTTGAGTGCCAAACAGTGCAGACCTTAAGTGAGAAGTAAAGAAGTTAGTTTTGAAACTGTTTTATTTACACAGCTTATCTGGATTTCTTATTATTGCATAGAGTTTAACCCTTTCCTCCATAAATACGCCTTTCTATGCCTCTGTAAAAGTCATTTTTTGAAATCATTGTGAATAAATGAGCATTTGTTCCTATAAAAGAGCAAATGTTTTATTTATCACAATGGTTTCAGAACTACAATATTCTAAAAAAATCCTTTTCTGTAGTTAATGCTCCTTTTCAGTACATTTAGATTTATTCAAAGAAGTTGGATTTAAAAATATCCTATGAGGTAATGGGTTAAGTTGCTTATTTATTGTAAGTCCCGTACTCCCGTAGTAGAGGGGTCTTTATAAGAGTGCAGGGTTGTTTGATAGAATTCATTCTCAGTGTTGTTATATTTTCTGGTCCATCGGGATCATTAGTTTTCATGTTATTAGTTTTGAAAATTGAACACTGCTTAAGCCGGTGCTATGGGGCGTGAGTAGTGTTGCACTTTTAATTACTACTCATGAACAGACTCAATAAAACCGAGTCTGCAATGTTCTCTTTGCATTTCTACTTTTGCTTCCGAAGGATCACCCATTTTCAGAATATATGTACTTCAGAACAGCAGGTGTTAAGTGCTCGTGTGGCGGCCGTAATAAGTCGCCCCGTACTTCATTCTCAGTGTTGTTATATTTTCTGGTCCTTCGGGATCATTAGTTTTCATGTTATTAGTTTTGAAAAATGAACACTGCTTAAGCTGGTGCTATGGGGCGTGAGTAGTGTTGCACTTTTAATTACTTCTCATGAACAGACTCAATAAAACCGAGTCTGCAATGTTCTCTTTGCATTTCTACTTTTGCTTCCGAAGGATCACCAATTTTCAGAATATATGTACTTCAGAACAGCAGGTGTTAAGTGCTTGTGTGGCGGCCGTAAAAAGTCGCCCCGTACTTCATTCTCGGTGTTGTTATATTTTCTGGTCCTTCGGGATAATTAGTTTTCATGTTATTAGTTTTGAAAATTGAATACTGCTTAAGCTGGTGCTAGGGGGCGTGAGTAGTGTTGCACTTTTAATTACTACTCATGATCAGACTCAATAAAACCGAGTCTGCAATTTCCTATAGGAGCAAATGCTCTATTTATCACAATGGTTTCAAACTACAAAATTCTAACCTTTTTCTTTTCTCTAGTTAATGCTCCTTTTCGGTAGATTTATTCAAAGAGGTTGTATCTAAACATAGCCTATGAGATAATGGGTTAAGTGGACAACGTGTCTCAACCGGGGCCACTGTCTCTTATGTTGTTTTCTATTCTACATTGATATCAACTTTGAACATGGACTATGTCGTGTTATTCACGGCTTGTTAGTCGCCATTTTTTAATTTCTTTGATCGCAGATGTCACGTGAAATCCAATTACAGTAACTCATTTACATTTAGCGGACGATCTGTCCAAATAGGGATTCCCGTCGTTATTGCCGCACATGTCTTCAAAATTAAACACTTTTCGAGCATCGCGACTTGATTGCTAGTGCTTTAAACCATATTTGGAGAACACAATCGATATTTTTGTCAAGGAAAAGTGATGCTAAATTATAACCAGACGTTAATGCAATTGTTGTATAGAATTTATAATTTATGTAGTACTGTAAATTTTAGGGTCCGTCTGGTCAGGGTCTGTTCTGTTTGCGACTGGAATTTGAAAGATATGTTTCTTTAAACTTTCTAAAATGGCTACAATTTTCTACTGTCTATAATTTTTATAATTATTTTGGTCATGAATATTCAGTAGGCCATAACATTTGGAAACAAAAGCAGATGCATTTCACTCGATTCCAATCAAACCTTTTGCACTGGTTACACGGTTTACTAAAATATGGAATATTCTATCAACTTGTTTAAACTCAACCAGCATCGTTGAACCCAACAATCCAATTCATTATCTCCGCTTGCTTTTGGCGCCTATATTGTGCGGAACCAGCCATTTATTCGGAAATACTACAAGACAGTTTTACGACAGCATTCTTAACGAATGACACATGAGAACTTGTACGGATGCTGTTTTTTTTTATCTCAATCAATCTTTCCTTTAATTAGACTATTTTATTCAATGACTACAAATACCCCTATGCATTGAACACACTTATTACAAGTAGCAGTGTAGATGCCGATCTTCCCCATATATTTGATGAAAATTAAATATCTCCAAGCAAGTGCTTTAAGTTGGTGGCTTAAGTTAATGTGCATTTGCACATTTCGGTGAGATACAAACATGTAGTCCATACTCAGGGTTTACATTATTGATTCTGGTTCTATTTCTTCCGATCGAAGGGTGAATAATTACATACAGTAGAACCTGTCCTAAGTGGCCATTCATTTAAGCAGCAGGTTGCTTAACGCAAGGCAAAAGTAAAGCAGAAAGCTCTTGTGGGAGCTTTCGCCATTACTTTTGACCTTCATTAAGCTACCATCCGCCACACAGACTCATAATTAGACCTCTTTTTGATTGATGACACCTTAACCATTCCCTCATATTGACGACTTTTGACGACTCTGTAAAAATCAGTTTGTGAAATAATTGTGATAAATAGAGCATTTGCTCCTATAGGAGCAAATGCTCTATTTATCACAATTGTTTCAAACTACAAAATTCTATTTTCCCTTATCTCTAGTTAAAGCTCATTTTCGGTAGATTTATTCAAAGAGATTGGGTCTAAAAATAGCCTATGAGGAAATGGGTTAAGATAGGTTCTACTGTATGGTTGATTTTGTTTGTCAACCGTCCTTGTTATTGCTTTATCGCTCAGACAGACAGCTGGTTTTTTGTTCTGACCGCGGTCTGTCTTAGACACTCGCCCATATATACGTATGACACGTTTATAGGTTAACACTTCATCCATTCCCTTTTCTCGCATTAGCAAACAGAACAGACCCAGGTCAGACTGCTCCAGGAGGAGCCGATTGATATGTGTCTACTCTGTTTGGTTATGGAATTTTACAGACCCTTCAGTTTCTATTAAAGCCAATACAATTTTGTGTTCATATACCATTTGAAAAAGTCAGTTAATAGATATACTAATTTGTTCATGGTGCCATTATTTCTTGCATGGATACTCATCTGTTTGTTTCAGTTTCAAAGTAATATACTGTCATTTCTTTCCAAACCATCCCCATAAACGTCTTATTGAAAGAAAGACTAAACATGTGTCGTTAATACATGACCGATGAACACAATAATGTAGAGACTGGTGAGCCAATGTTTCCAATATATATTACTTAAATTTGTATAAAAATGATTTCTAATATACATGAACATATTTCCAAATTGCAATTGGATTACCATTCAGACTGGTAGCAAGATTCACATACATGTGTAGTTAAGTGTTTTTATATGTGCACGTAATAATAAGGATGGCTTCAATAGCCATCCTTAATTTGACGTGCACCTTTTTCCTGTTCAACCCATTCCCTCATATTGACGACTGTTGACGACTCTGTAAAGGTCACTTTAAGTGACCATTGTGATAAATAGAGCATTTGCTCCTATAGGAGCAAATGCTCTATTTATCACAATAGTTTCAAACTACAAAATTCTAAAATTTTCCTTTTCTCTAGTTAATGCCCCTTTTCGGTAGATTTATTCAAAGAGTTGTATCTAAAAATAGCCTATGAGGTAATGGGTTAATATTTCTTGATAAATAATGACAGCACGAATACTTATTAGCAGAATTAGCAGCATGGTATATGTACAAAGGATTGCTTGGTGTTGGTACAAACTGTAGAGTAAGATATAGTATAAGTTCATAAGGAACAGGGCAGACGGCTCCTATAGGAATCGTCTGATCTGGGTCTACTCTGTTTGCAAATGCGTGAAAAGGCGTTTATATGATGGACAAACTTAACCCTTATCCCGATAAAGACTACTTGACTCTCATTCTCGAATAGCTTAGACCCAGATGAAACATTAAGTAAGCCACAGTGGCACCATTGTAAAATGAACTATGACAGAAATTATTGTTATAGCCTAAAATGTGTCCTGTCGTATATACGTTTACATGTTCGAGATAAACAGGTGTTTGTGTGATATATAATTTACACTGTAAACCAAATGATTAAACGAAATATAATAATAATCGATATTTATTTTTTTAATCAATAAATACGCCTTTTATACGCAGTTGCAAACTTAGTAGACCCAGATCAGACGGCTCCAATATGCGCCGTACAATCAGTGTCTGCTCTGCTAGTTTATGTCATGATATAGATGCAGTTTCTGCCATGGTCAGGTGATCATGTGGCCATGCGCTTTTATAAAATTTAACCTTAGTAATGTTGTTGACGTCATTATTTCTCACTTGAATATTCATTGTGTAAAGGGTTAAGACCTGTTTAGCTTAATGGTTAAAGCAATATGAAAGTAACACAGAACGCTCCTATAGGAGCCTTCTGTTTTAATTTCACCTTGCTTTAAGCAGCCACCCGCCTTTAACACAATATACTTGATGCAATTTAGTGGCCGTTATAGAGAGGATTTACTGTACTATAAACTATTCCAAACGTTGAATAGATAATCCTGACTTTGACTCTCTGACAATTGCAACTTGTATCGTGCTGAAAAAATATGTCTGCCACAAATCTGATCTGTTGCATTTTTTTCTTACTTCAAATTCAAACAAGCGTTTCAGCATCTGTTGACCGAATGTAAAACAGCTTGAATGCTGCTGAGACGCCGAATTACTCGGCATCTCATCTTGATCCAAGCTGATTGCAGACGCTAATCGGGTCGCATTTTGCATGATACCGGTTAATCATATAACAGAATTGCAATAACAAGCTAGCTAAATAACAAGCTAGCTGTTCTGCGAAACAGACAATATTTTGTAAATCTGGTTTCTGATCAAGATCATCGTGAGCAATTTTCTTTGCATTTAGATTATTTAATTAAAACAAATGTTATTTACTGTTCTGTTTAAGATTATTTACGCGTACTAAAATATTATTAATAAAACGTGTCATTCATTTATCGTGCGAGGCCGCACGTGGCGAATTACTTACTAGGTTTATGCTGTTATTGAAGCGTATTGGTTTTCAACAAATTGCTAGTGATTCCGCTGATATTGAGTTACACTTAGTTTGCTTGAATGAAAAGTTATCATTTCAATATCGCCATATATTAGAACCTACCTTAAGCCAGTCATTTATTGAACATACAGTATTAACAAGCAGGCCATTGCTTAATTGCAGGGCAAACGTAACGCAGAAACCTTCTGTAGGATATTTCTGCATTACTTTTGACCTGCCTTAAGCTACCCACTCCTATGGAGCAAATGCTCTATTTATCACAATTGTTTCATGATCACTTCTTCAAAGGCGCCAAAAGCCGTCAATATGAGGGAATGGGTTAATTTTCAATCAGGTGCAGTTGTAATGAAAAATATGGCAAAATAGCTGTAATGAAATATGGAAGGTGGAACATTGTAGCCATTTTAGAAAGTAAAGAAACATGTATTTCAAATTACATTGGCAAACAGAGCAGACCCTGATCAGACGGCTCCTATAGCAGCCGCCTTATCTGGGACTACACTGTTTGCAAATGCTTGAAAACACGTTTGTATGAAGGAAAGGGTTAATATGAGGTTAATTTTGAATCAGGTGCAATTAAAACTACTTACGTCCCATTCGATCAAGCTTTTGACAAACAATTGACAGAGTGTCAATCAACACTGATACTGATCCGACATCGAGTTACTCGGCGTCTCATCTGGATCCAATATGTTTTCTGGTATGCGTTAGGTCGCGAATAGCGAATCAAACTTGTAATACAGCAAAACCCCGCTAATGCGACCACATTATAAAGAGCCACTGGTGTCGTTTAAAGCAGGTGGTTGCTTAATGCAGGACGAAAGTTATGCAGAAAGCTCCTATAGGAGCTTTCTGCATAACGTTCGTCTTGCATTAAGCTACCACCTGCCTCTGCCAGAATTATGCCCGATTTTGGTGGTCGCATTAGAGGAGTTTTACTGTATTTAACTTTGTTTCTCTTTCATATTGGTTAGACCTAACGAACAAAGCATAATTGATAGTGATGAAACCTGTATCGGAATCGATGCACGCTCATCTTACTACAATAAATCAGAATTTTTACATCACTTGAGAGTTGGCATTTAAGTTTGGCGTCTGTGTTGTTTCCTTAGTATTGGTGGCGTAACCAATTAATTCCTGTGTGTGCTTTGAACGAGCGTGTGTGGAAAACTGAATCACCATTTTAACTCTTGACTCTATATGCTTCTTTGTACGCCTTCGCCAACAGAGTTGACCTAGATCAGAGGGCACCTGTAGGAGTTCTCTGGTCAGGGTCTGCTCTGTTCGCTTATAGAATAGTACAGTTTCTGCAGTAACCAAACACGCCTGTATTCACATGCCGTTATAAAAGTAATTTAACTTTATCCTGCTGAGCAAATTATTTTTACAAACTTTTTCACCTACTTCATTTTCAAAATTCAAGCTATAATCAAATTGTCTACCAAAATACAATCAGGGTGTCAAACAGTTTCGATCCTGATGAGATGCCGAATTACTCGGCGTCTCATCTGGATCCAAACTGCTTGCATAGGTATTCACTCATCCTACCATAACAGGCTAAAGGTTAATTTATACTAATGATTTCACTATTTTATTCATGAGTGTTCCTGGAGTAAGGTTTAAAGCTTGTATATTGGTCTTACATGGCATTGTTTACAAATTGTTAACCCTGATTTTAGTATATAATATATATCTAATACAAGTGATAATAATTTGTCATATTATTTCCCCGTTATAATGATGACATCACAAACATGTACTAGCTGATTTGTTTTATAATGACACATGTACACATGAGGTATTGGTACATGTATATGTAGAAACTGTAGAGTCAGATCTATTGTAATTTCATACGCAAACATAAAATAATAGATCCTGAGCAGCCGGCTCCTACATAAGATGTCTGATCTGGTACACTCTCGTTGCATAGGATCGCAAAAGCATTCGTATGAAGGAAGGGATTAATCATATTTCTTAATATGCTCTTAACCCTTCGCTTGCTATTCACGTCAACATACCTACATGCAAATAGTGAATACCCAGATGAGACAGCTCCTGCAGGAGCTGTCTCATCAGGGTCTGCACTATTTACAAGTTGATTGTGCAACCAATGCACTCCACAGCAGTGATTGCACAGCGAAATACTTGTACACAGTGAAAATGTATGTAATTATACAACAGGGCATGGGTAAAGAAGGAGAAATGTATTTTAAAATTCAGCAAGAGAAGGGTTAATATTATTTTGTAATAAGCACTACATGTCTGTTTTTATCTATAAACCTATACATGTATATAGTAGAATACATCCATATAATTATATTACATATTAGAAAGCTACTTACATTTAATAAAATGTATGTTGCCGATATGGAAATGTAATACTTAATTTATAAATATATACTCGGTAAATAATACATGTATGTGTTTATCTGGGGATTAACATATTACTTCAGATATATTACGGATGTTCATATAACTAATATCTAATCACCAAATATGGATTAAGATGTTAATTGGATAAGTTTGATGTTACTGAGACAAAACTAAGCCTTACTCTTATTAATATAAATAATACTTATTGTTTTATCAAGATTGGTGAATGTAATATTTTACAGGTACATGCATATGGTAAATATGTAGCTGTTCTGGAAAATCATAACCTTAGTATCAAACTGACTATTTTCAAGATATTAAATGCACTAAGGTCATAAGACACTGGACTTGCAGTCCATGTTTCCGTCAGATTTTACATTCTAAAAATAATTCTAATGATTGTGAAATTATTCTACGGTGATACGGTACTTACAGAATCCAAACAATACCGACAACAAAATGATCAATCTATATACAGTAACGAGAAGAGAAGAAAACGTCATTTAACCCTTTCCTTCATATAAACGCGTTTTCACGCATCTGCAAACAGAGTAAACCGGATCAGACGACTCCTATAGGAGTCGTCTGATCAGGGTCTGCTCTGTTTGCTAATGGAATTTGAAACATCTGTTTCTTTACTTTCTAAAATGGCTACAATATTGCACCTTCGATATTTTAATATAACTATTTTGTCCATGAATAGTCAGTGTGTAATGAGATTCGGAATATACATAGAACAGGGAAAGGGTAAATTCACCAGATGTCTTGCGATACGAATATTCTTCTCATTATGTATTATATAACAACATTTTAGCACAAATGCAAAAACATCAGTAGTCTACTATACAGTAAAAACTCTCTATAACGGCCACTAAATTGTGTTAATTAGTTGATATTTAGGGCAGGTGGCTGCTTAAAACAAGGTGAAAGTAAAACAGAACGCTCGTATAGGATGTAATTCAGTGGCCGTTATAGAGAGGTTTTACTGTATTAAAAAACATACTATGAAAGTACAAAAATGAGTCATGCAGGAAACACCACATACAGAACAAACAGCCGCCCGAACAGCAACACAAAGAAACAACGCTTTGCATTTTTGTTAACTGTTTGATCATTAATCTGCGGAATAATTAAAACTGGCTACTCCATTTCTGAAAAGTAATGAAACACAAAGGTGTATCAAAGAAAATGATTTTAATGACAGCGCAAATCCTGATCGATGGGCTCCCTCGGAAACCCTTTGATGCTTTGCAACGGTCTTATATATTCGGTTTCCGCTAATTAAGGGTTGGCAGCTCAAGATAAATCATACATTGAGTGTACCAATGCTAATTGTCCAATTTGGTGCTACCTTTTGAATACTATACATATGCTTAGATACATCTGCTTTATTCTAATAAAATAGTGCATTTCATAAGACGCAATTCATTTCCAGCTTGATATAAAATATAAAAAGTACGAAACGTAGATTTCCAGAGTTTTGGAATCTTATTATTAGTGTTAGTAGTGATAGTAATGCTAATAAATAGAAATAAATAAATAAATGCATGAATAATAATGATAGTAATAATAAATAATAAGATTGCATTAATTGCTTACGAAATGGCCTTTATTGTTGAACACTAGAATGTGTGATATTTTTGTATGTCTCCGTAGTAGAGATTGTCCTAATTAAAGACGTACTTTTCTCATATTTTCGCCAATTTTGTGTAGCAAAATAAATTAAGAATTGGAATCTTTGTGACTTGGAACTAACTTAATGCTACAGAACATGGTAAAGAGAATTGTTTATAACGAAAAAAGAGAAAATGTTATTACCTCGAAAACCAACAGAAACATATCCGCCATACTTCTTTGAGTATTAATTAAAGTTGCATCAAAATTGATAACTGATGAAAATTGTTTGTATGACAAACAGTGCAGACCCTTATCGAAGGACTCCGCCAGGACCCCTTTGATATTGGTCTATATTGTTTGCAAATGTCATATACACAGGTCCCACACATTGAGGGTTAAGGCTAATAACACACGTAATGCAGAAAGCTCCCGTAGGACTAAGCATTACTAGCATCATACAAACAAAATCCAAAATGGAGGGTCAGATGGTATCTCAATTCTAAAATTATTGATCATACATAGATCATGTTCAATGCAGCTGCTATTTACAAAAATAAATACTATATACAGTAAAACCTCGATTATCCGAACACTAAAATACGTATTATCATCGATCTTTAAGACAGGTGGCAGCTTAATGCATGGTGAAAGTCATGCAGAAAGCTCCTCTAGGAGCTTTCTGCATGACTTTCATCATGCATTAAGCAGCCACCTGCCTAAAAGGGTCTAAATTCGTTTATAACGAAAATTCGAATAATCGAGATTTTACTGTATATACTCTTTATCGAAAGGTATTCACAGGGTAGCTGATAAGTGGTTAACGACGTCGATTGTGTGCAGATTAAACCCATTAGGTTCATTAAATGAAACATCAATGCAGAAACTGTGTCATCTGCCTCTATACCTACTGCCTCAGTTAACCATTGAAATGTTGGAAACGAGCAAACTGACATTTGCAAACAGTGTAGACCCAGATCAGAGGGCTCCTAAAGAAGCCATTTGATTAGCGTCTGCACTGCTTGTCATTGACAATAATTTAGCAAATTTAAGCCTTTCATACTGAATTGACTATATCATTAAGACTCTGATTGGTTATTCCATATTAATAGTCTGCGTTTAAAGGGTAAAACGATTAGGCGTATCATTTGTGTCGTTTTAGAATATTCTCGTTTATCATTGAAATGCATGTTTGAAAAGTAGTGTTATCGCTGGAATGGAGGGTCTGGTAAACCATTAGTATGGCGTATATGTTTTTGTCAGTAGAGAAAAAAAATCGTTTCATTCAGTTTTCAAAATTGGTTTAATGTACGTGCATTTTCAAAACACTTGATCAGGGTGTGATACATTTTGGATCCGGATGAGATCGGATCTGTTTGCAGTGATAATCACGAACTCACCCACAGCAGGGTGAAAGGTGAAAAAAGACCAACCTTGTGGGTCCCTTTTTATACTAAGAAATATTAAGAACCCTGATTAATAAAGTTAAACCGAATAAGCGCATTCACCGAGAATTTATTCCTTCTCATGCTTAGCGCGACATCAATCCCGTTTGCAAACGGCTTAGGTCCAGATGAGACGCCGAGTAACTCGGCATCTCGTCAGGATCAAAACTGTTTGACACTGGGTCAGTAGGTTCTCAAATGCTTGAAATAATCGGAGTTCAGTAAAACGTATAGCAGATCAGAGATTAAGCAAACAGAATATTTTCAGACTGAGAAGGATTAAAGTTAGATCAACAGATGGTGATGACGGGATGCTGAGTGATATTTAAGCGTTGTACGTGATGTTTCTCATGAAATTATTACAACGATTCAAACCTCTGCCCATATTGGACGGATATAGATATCGTTCATGCTAGACACTTTCACTGGTTTTATAAAGTAAATTGATGGACAGTAATAGTTCCATCCTTCCCTTTTAACACCGACGATTAGATTTGAAGTGTGATTTATATGTATATAGTGTGAGTAGGTAGACCATCAATGTTATGTATGTTTATTCAATTTGGTTTATATGTAGCCTTGAACAGGGCAGTAAATAAGGGGCGTGTTTATGAAATCTAAGTATAAAAGTTATAAATATTTCTTCACCAAACCCTATCTTCCTGGTACTCATTAGAATCGTCTCTTCTGTTAGATAAGAAATCTGATGACTCGAACTTCTGTTATCTCGAGGTAATTTGTATGGTCCCTTGACCATAGAGATATGTAAGTGCAACTGTACATGGTACAGTAAAACCTCTCTATAACGGCCACTAAATTAAATCAAACAGCTTGTGTTTAAGGCAGGTGGCTACTTAAAGCAAGGTGAAAGTAAAACAGAACACTCCTATCGGAGCGTTGTGTTTTACTTTCACCTTGCTTTAAGCAGCCACCTGCCCTAAATACCAACTAATTAACACAATTTAGTAGCCGTTATAGAGATATTTTACTGTAGTCGCCCAATCTAGGTATACTGCCTATGTATGTTTGGGATTTTTCATCCTCCATTGTGGTATGGCAGTAGCAAGATTTGTTTTGGATTTGTTTTGTTCTTGGTTTATTTTATACAAACTATTTCCTTAACCCCTTACTCCATGAATATTCATGTAAGAAATAACAACACCATGAATATTTATTTGCTGTTTTTTTATAATAACACATGGACACAGATTATGTTTTTCTCCATGTCAGAAACTGTAGAATAATACCTATATTATATAATTAGCAAACAGAGCAGACCCTGATCAGACGGCTCCTACAGGAGCCGTCTGATCTGGGTGTACTCTGTTTGAAAAGCGTAGACAGGCGTATGTATGGAGTAAAAAGTTAAGAATACAAGTAATTTTAACTAGAAGCTGTTTAGTTTTGTCAATCATTTTCAAAGTATAATAGAAACGTTAGGATAATGTCCTGTTGTTTGCCATCTAAGGTTGAGAAATAATTATGTAATCAATCAAACCCTATTCGAAAGTAAGGTATGTCTAATTCTCATTTTTTCGATATTTGTTACCACTTTTTTTGTAAATATATTCTCGAAAATTCTTCTGTCAAGAAGCTAGCATTTAAAATAAATGAATTACTGTCACGTGTTGGAAATTTACGGAATGAATGTTTAATGGTTTTCAGGCAAATATGAACCGCTCAGCTGTCACTGTTTAAATTGGTCTGCCACAGAAATGATTGTCATGACCTCAAACGTTTCATGTCAAACATATAGTAAACCCCACTCCGAACCGGAATATCTCAAAAATAATTTAGGATGAAAGTCATAAAGACATCTCCCAAAGAACTAAAGTAAAATCTCTCTATAACGGCCACTAAATTACATCAAGTATTTTATGTTAAAGACAGGTGGCTGCTTAAAGCAATGTGAAAGTAAAACTACTTAACACAATTCAGTGGACGTTATAGAGAGGTTTTACTGTACGTCTGATCTGACCCAGCTGGTGAGAAACTATAGACCGAATGTCAAGCAGCTTACATCCTGATGAGTAACCGAGTATCTCGACGACTCATCAGAATCCACGCTGAGTGACACTTGTTCACTAGTTTCTCAATCGTTTGAAGAAATCAGAAGTAAGTGCAAAGTGCAACAGATTGGAGGTTTACCTTTAACCTGCTGAATATGAATAATTAAATATGGCTCCTCCCTTTCTGATTATTAATTAAACATGTGATATCAAAGCGTGTCACTGAAAACGAATATTATTTGTGAATACCTGTACTGACCCTGGGGCTCTTTTAACCCTTCGCTTGCTGAATTTTAAAATAAATTTCTCCTTCTTTACCCATGGCCTGTTGTATAATTACATATATCTTCACTGTGTACAAGTATTTCGCTGTGCAATCGCTGCTGTGGAGTGCACTGGTTGCACAATCAACTTGTAAATAGTGCAGACCCTGATGAGACAGCTCCTGCAGGAGCTGTCTCATCTGGGTCTTCACTATTTACATGTAGGTATATTGACGCGAATAGCAAGCGAAGGGTTAACCAAAGGGCTCTCTCGGAACCGTTCGATCCCGTTTTGCATACAGTTATACACAGTTAACCCTTTCCCTGTTATTACACATTTCAATACCTACTGAATAGTCATGAACAAACTAGTTATAATGAAATATGGAAGGTGGAACAATGTAGCTATTTTAGAAAGTAAAGAAACATAATCTTTCAAATCCATTAGCATACAGAACAGACTCTGATCAGACGGCTCCTATGGGAGTCGTCTGATCTTGGTCTACTCTATTTGCAAATGTTTATATGAAGGAAAGGGTAAAAAAACATGATTAGGGTTGACAGCCCCCTTTAACATATGAAGCGGATGATACGCTTAGCAAACAATGTTAGACCCTTATCCAGCTGGGATACGAAAATGGATCAAACTGGAACTGATGTAAATTTGACTACTTTTGCTTTGGCCAAACGTTTGAGAAACTGTAGACCGAGTGTCAAACAGCATGGATCCCAACGACCAACTTGAATGGCATGATTTTGAAAACAGTTTTAATCCAGATGAGATGAAGCATACAGGTAAAAGTGTGCACTCTAAAGAGTGGTCACAGTGTAGGGTTTGTTGGAGAAACAACGGATCTATTATTGGCTGTACGGGTATTTTGTCCTGTCTGTCTGTCTGTTGGTTTGTCCACAACTTTAACCCTTCTCTTGCTGAATTTAAAAATACATTTCTCCTTCTTTACCCATGTCCTGTTGTATAATTACATATATCTTTACTGTGTACGAGTATTTCGCTGTGCAATCACTGCTGTGGGGTGCACTGGTTGCACAATCAACTTGTAAATAGTGCAGACCCTGATGAGACAGCTCCTGCAGGAACTGTCTCATCTGGGTCTACACTATTTACAGTCAGGTATATTGACGCGAATAGCAAGCGAAGGGTTAATATTGGCGATAACTTTGTAGCCATTGCTACAATAGCAAACTGATACCAACACTACTTGACTCCTGGTATACCCTTTCTGCTGTTTTCCCCCAAAAGTGTTGATACAGCTGCTGGTGCATTATAAACTTCATCAACACATACACCATTTGGAAGATGTCATAGCCAAGTAATCCGTTTGACAACAGATTATTTGATGTGACATATCCATAGATAAGGGAATTTTTGGCCATCAGCATCCTGATAGAAATTAAGTTATTTAATAAAAAGGTGTAAAACAGTGTCTACCCCGATCATGTATATTTACAGGGGTTAATCTCGCTTTAGCTATTTTGAATAGACTCGGTAAGGATAGAACAATGATAAAATTCCTTTGAAAATAGTTTATCTGTTGATAACAAAACGCTGTCAAACTTTGGGGAATAAATTGGAATATAAAAGTTGGGGTTCACATCAATGGAATTCAGAGTGGAAATTTGATAGAATAAAACATCATGTGTGTTATTAGCAACTTACTGCTTATATGATATATTGTGTGGCAAGATTTTGGATTAATCTGTGTGTGTTTGCATTGATACCCCACTCCCCTCTAAAAATATAACTTTAAAGTTATACTACACTGTCTAAACAGCAGTTAAAAATTCTAGGGTAAGTAATAAATAACGAGGGTGGTGTTTCAAAATACACATCATTTATCAACAGCAATTAATATTGCTTTGATATTAATTGAAAGATGGAGACTGTCACTCAGCATTGCATTTCTGACTTGCTGAGGTCAAAGACAGAGTTTCACTAATAAAAACGTTGCTAGTGGTTTGACTGTTGTCACAGTCTGTCATACATGTATGTTCAGTAATACATTAATTAATTCCAAGATGTCCACAAATGATGGTGATTAGCGTGTGCAGCAATTTCTTTCCTTACACTAAACACCCATATCAAACCCGGAAGCCATTATGGTCCTTCAGGCCTTTGATTTTCAGTTAGACCGAGCTTTCTTGGAGCAGTGTCAGTTTTCCACGATACCTGTCTTGCCATTTAGGATCATTCATCATATAGTCTTTTTAACGCTGAACTTTCAAATGGAATATTCCAAAACATAAACAGTCCAAGCTTACCGTGAATATTCAGGGAATGTTAAGGAGACTTGTAACATGATAAACATTGAAGATCTTGATGAAAGGGGTCCTCAAGGGGCTCTCTCATCTGGGTCTAAACTGTTTGAAAAGGACGTTAGTGACTCGTTCCCGCCCGGAAAATTTTATTCATCATTTTTTAAGTTATTTGAGATTTGGCAATTTTCTTGGCTGTCTAAAAAAGAAATAATATGCGTCGATCTTCTGGCATTCATAGCATAATCAATTAGCCACACCATAGTTTAATAGATTGCGTGATGTCAGAATGGTTTTATTGCTAATAGAAAAAAACTATTTTATGCCAAAATCTTGGGCTTGCTATACCGAATTCTCTCTATCGCATTCACTATTTACACCAGGAAACTATACATTGTAACACCTGCTTATAGACTGATGTTCTTTATTGATCCAATCGTTGTATGAAATAAATTCGCATATTTGTTAATTGGTATGTATTCCCATCATTTATTATGTGTGATTCTATTTATTGAAAACGAAATTATCGACGAAGAAATCTATTAAACATGACATTTAAAAGCAGGTGCGCAAAATTTGATATGCAAACAGCTTTATATTTAGTTTTAATTGAGAAAGTTAAACTTATTTTTATGTTTTCCGGACATTATTGGTGTTCCAGATGCAGGTCAAGCTAAAACGGCGGATGTGTTGAATCGATGATAGTTTTATTATATAATTTGTTAATTAGATTAGATAAAATTAAACAAATGCTCAAAATGCGTAAATCATCTTCAAGAATAACTTCAATTTTGGTGGTCGAATTAGAGGGATTTTACTGTATTTGGGTAGGCGCCTATATCTGCTGTTCTGATTAGATAATTTCTTACACTCAGTATGAATGTGTTCATCTATGTATCGTAGATTGCAAAGGGTCAATTTGACCTGTGCCATACATTTGTAGAGTGTCGTAAACCCCAATATACTCCTCACTACGATACTATGTGAATTATTTTGAACCTTTTTAGCTATGGGCAAAATATCTTTGTTCTTTTTGTATTATTGAATATTCTGTTGGAACATATTCTGGCATATTGATTTTGTTTGGATCTTTCACCGTCACGATCGCCAGAAAGCTTACAATTTGCTAATCTGTGATAACATCTGCAAATGAACACGATGGATCTTGATAAGACGTAATTTGGCATCTCATCGGGATCCATGCTGTTTGAAACTTGATTAATAATTTCTTAAGCGTGTTAAATAATGGGCAGTAAGTAACAATGGCAACAGACCAGAGTTTTGGCAGACCCGATTTTTACAGAAGGCTAAAGGAGGGGAGATAAGCAAAAGTTTTCGTAGGAAATATTGGGTAATTTTAATCTTGGGTACCATCGGATTTCATGCTGAGTCTCCACGGAGAACTTCAATTGGTTAGATATAATCTACGGTCGCAATTAATACTTTACTTCATTAATGCACATTTTACCGCCATTTCAATCAGAGTAGACCCAGATCAATCGGCTCCTGTAGGAGCCGTCCTTTCAACATTCAGCTAATCAAATTGATATTAATGATGCCATTATTTCTTACATGCCTATTCATTGAGTAAATAATTATTATTTATGAAGTATTAATGCAGAAGTGTTCCTTTATTTATAATACACGAAGTCGTTGCATACTAGCAGGTATAGGCGATTAAGCACGCGACTGAAGATTGTTTAGTCTGAATAATTACGATTTAAGTTGGTCATTGGAAAGTCGGTAGAGTTGAAAGATAACGACCTTTTGATTTAACCCTTTGAATTCCGAAAACAAGTGCAATGTCAGTTATAAACACCGTAGACCAAAATCAGGGTGTTCCTAAAGGGAGCATCCAATCAAGGTCTGTACTGTTAGTTATTCAAAGTTCTCTAGCAAGTTTGAACCCTTCAAACAAAATGGACACTCTCTTTAAACAATAATGGATCAATTCACTTTGAAAATTCCGCATTCAAAGGGTTACTGTTACGAAGTGCATTTTACACACGGCCGTCAATGGAAGCATTATTAGAGAGGGTATGAAACCATGCTTTACACGCTTATCGAAAACATTAATATAGACGAGCTCAATGTGCTTAAAGCTCGTTGAGTGATATTTAAGAGCCTTACGTGATGGCTGTCATGCAAACATGAAACTTCTGAAAGTTTGGATCAGTTTTAAAGGATGTTTAATGGAATACACGGAAGAGCCATCTTAATCTATCGACAGTATGCTATCACTGTTGCCCTTGATAAATGGTGTCACGTGGAAATGATAATAACGTATTAGGCGTTTATGTAAAAATAGAACATTTTACATCCGATTCTCTAAAAATATAGTACACATTACATCTGCTGTTGTACATTAAAGAACACATTGCATTTGATTATGTAAAATATAGAAAGCCTTATATAATGAAAAATGTATAACTATTTTTTATCAGGTTGTTTAACCCTTCGCTTGCTATTCACGTCAGTATACCTACCTGTAAATAGTGAAGACCCAGATGAGCTGTCTCATCTGGGTCTGCACTATTTACAAGTTGATTGTGCAACCAGTGCACTCCACAGCAGTGATTGCACAGCAAAATACTTGTACTCAGTGAAGATATATGTAATTCTACAACAGGGCATAGGTAAAGAAGGAGAATGTATTTTAAAATTCAGCAAGAGAAGGGTTAAAATATAGACTCTGGGCAGTTTTTTGATTACGTAAAATACAGTACACTTTTCATCTGGCTATGTAAATATAGAATACTTTACATGGGATTATATAGATTCAAAATATTTTACACCTGGTTATGTATAATAAAGAACACAATAAGCCTGGTTGCATGAAATATAGTTTTGTTTTTCATCTGATTACCTAACATATGAACCACTTCGCTACGTTATGTAAAATATAAAACACTCTACTTAACCATATTCATGTAAGAAATAGCGTCATCATGAATATTGATTAAATTATTTATAATAATGGCAATTGAATACAGGAAGCTTTGGCCATGGCAGAAACTGTAGAATCATATCTTTATTATTCTATAAGCACACAGAGCAGAGACCCTGATCAGACGGCTCCTACATGAGTCGTCTGATCTCGATCTACTCTGTTTGCAAAGGCGTAGAAAGGCGTATTTATGGAGTAAAGTGTCAAAACAGTTGATACTGAAGTATCAAATCATTGCTTACATATAGAATTCGTTCAGTAGCTAGAGAACTGTGAACGACATAATGTGAGGACCATTATCAGGGTCCATGCTTATAAAGCTTTTAGTTGAGTCTGAGTTTTGTTCTCAAGCTTTTGATTGGTCAGATTTGAGTTCTCAAGCTTTTGATTGGTCAGATTTGAGCCTTTGGCTCAAATCTGACCAATCAAAAACTTGAGAACGATCTCAGACTCAACTAAAAGTTTTATAAGCATGGACCCAGAAGGCTCTTTCCTTGGTCTACACTGGTTGAAATGATAGCTTCCGGCATTCAACGCATTACCAAGTTTGTTTACATTGAATGAGTTTCTTATCGATCAAACTTGTTTGCGTATCTGCAAAATTGAAACCGGTTGACGCAAGCAATTCCCATACTGAATATACAAGGCAAGACACACCATGTTGTTTAGAATAGATTTGCTAATGTCGAACATCTTTTTATACAATATACTCTTTGAATGCCGGACACGAGTGTATCTGTATTTACGAACAATGTCGACGCAGATCGGAAGGCTCCTGAACGAGCTCTCCGATCAGGGTATGCACTGTTTGTCATTAAAACTCCTCTCGTAGTTAAACTCTTTGATACTGAATGTACAGTATTGCACTTTGAATATACAGCGTTTAATGGGTTAAACCACGACGCTTGCACTTATTTTTGTTGTAAATGTGTTTATATGTGTCCATGAAATTATTGTTCGATAAGTCGGTCGGTGTTTTTGTTTGTTTGTCTGTGACCTGAATGAAAGTTTATGATTTGTTGGCGTGACAGGAGTCACAAAAGGAGGTAACTCGAGTCTAGACCAAACGAGGAAAGAAATATTTCATAAACCTGAATGACGTATTTCCAAACCGGAAAACGATTAACTTAGTGGTATGTGTATGTGTTCAGGGCATTTAGTTTTGTTAACGATATAATAA
Organism: Azorinus chamasolen; assembly: GCA_963576725.1. Taxonomy (NCBI): domain Eukaryota; kingdom Metazoa; phylum Mollusca; class Bivalvia; order Cardiida; family Solecurtidae; genus Azorinus; species Azorinus chamasolen. The sequence continues at coordinate 47,596,017 of OY755246.1, read as the reverse complement.
TTGATGTCGTTATTTGCAAGGTACTACAATGCAGCCTCCTTAAAACGAACTCTCAACCTAGTTCCGACGATGGTCTTTAGTTGTAGCGTCTCTTTGCAACGCGTTATGAAAGTGCCTATAAATCGGTTGTTCTTATACTGAAAAGGAGTATATCACAGGAAAGCGAATAAACAATGAAGAAAACAACACTTTCCTGTTTGACATTGAAGACCCAATTGCTATTCGCCGATGTATTAGCATTTATTCGGATTACGTTTTAATTTCACAACTGGTTTAAATAGACCGAAAGTATTTATATTTACATAAAAGCATTATAAGTATTGACGGAAACGATTTATTTTCTATCACCGGAGACATTTTTCGTTGTAGCTCTTCATACGAATAATTGAACATAAGCAACACCACGTTTTATGATTTTATTGACAATATTGCGTTTATTGTAGAGAATATCACGTTAACCCTTTCATCGCCAATGTCGCAAAAATGCACCACGACAAATAGTGCAGTCCCAGATCAGACGCCGCCTTTTCAAGGCAGCGTCTGATCAGGGACTACACTTTTTATCTCAAACTCTATTTCTATATCTGTGTTTTATTCCTTTGAAATTTGCATTTATTTATCTCATTTCCGTATTTTACCGAATGATTTAACAAAGTTAGTTTGCAGATGACAATTAGAAATTTGGCACCGAAAGGGTTAAGGCATGTGCCAGGTGATTCATTCTAATTAGCCTAAGTATTCCTACAAACATTCACAGGCAAACGATGCAGACATAGATCAAATGGTCCCAAAAGGACTTGCTTGCTACAATGTCAGTCCAAATAAAGATATCCAAATGGCCCCAACTTCAGTTTCACAAACAGATGGGGAGACTTTTAGATTTCAAGATTCAAAACACTTTTTAGTAAAGTAAACATTGACGTGTTTCTTGTTACATGTACATGATTTAATCAATTGTATACACAGTTGTATATGTGACAGCAATGTAATCTGTACCTAAATATTACATATATCAACACAGTATGTGTACCTGCAAAAAATAAAGAACTTTGTATAACGAAAGAGACAATATTTCTTTTTTTCTAAAACTTAACACATTTTGAAGCTGGAGATTACAATATATATGACGGGGGAATAGTATAAATTAAATTAGAGGTACATGTATATGTCTCTTTTTGTCGGCGACAAAACATTTGTTTATTTATATTAGAGTACAATCTTTGTTAAGCGACAATTCATGCGTTGATAATAAAACGTTTACAAAGCAGGGGTGCTGAATTCAGGGTAAAAGTGATACACAAAGATACTATAGGAGCTTATGGTATCACTTTTGTCATGCTTTAAGCTAACATCTGTTTTAGAAATCCACATTTAGACTTCTTTTTAGTGGCTGCTTAAGACAGATTCTACTGTATAAATTATCATAGGCTTGTATTAAGTACTCGCATATGGTGGTCCTGTAAATGATTACGTACCATTTATTATACTGTTATTGACAACTGATTCCTTATAAGCACCGGGTTTGAATTAAATGTGTGTAAAACATTAAACTATCTTTATTACATGTAACGGGGTCATTGCAGACCTTTCAGAACCGAAATCATTATACAGTATATTTCACAAATGCTTAATCTAAATGATATTTATCAACTTTGCATATAAATACTTACAATATTTCATAATTAACCTACTTCCGACACACACACACACATATATATTAATCATCACGTCTTTAGAAACATCTCACCTTCTTGCATCCTGCCTGTATAAGAGTCGCCTTGTTCAATCAGAACATGTGCACAGATAAGTGCATCTAAGTGCATTTCATTCTTAGTGTCAATTACGTCTTTGTGCAACTGCGGTCAATGTCTACTTTCAAGCGAAATATAACGTTGTATCAAAGGATATGTCGACAGATATATTAGGGCTTGTTAGTTAATACGTGATGTTGGCCATGCCAGTGATTGACGTTTCAGTGTAATACCATTTCAACAAAACAGACACAGTCGTTTTAGTGTTCAATTGGTGTAATTATGCACAGAGTTACTACTTGATTCCGTGAAATCTATGACATTTTACGATGGGGTGAAACAGGAATAGAATCATTCTAATCCATCATACACTAATTAGACAAGAGAATGACATGCGAAACGAAGAATAGAGCTGACTGTATCGAAAAGTACTAATGGTACCACCTTAATTTGCCTAGGAGTTAAATGCTTATCACGAGAAGCAATGGTTTTGTATAGAGTATTTCTACTAGCTTCTAAACTCATCTTGCGTCCTCTGCATTATTATTTGACTATAAATAAAAATATGTTTAAATATGTCAGCATATTCCATGTAGGTGGCCGTTAATTAAAATATGATAATTAAAAATGGTATCATTTTTCACGTTGTCCTTATACAGCAGATTAGTTTGAATCGAGGGTTTTGTCGCTTAGCAGATCTACCGGGTAGAACCGCCCAACCTGCTGCGAGCCAATTAGCAGGCTTCCTTACATGAAGAATCCAAATGATCAGCCGGGATTTGAACCAAGTGACCATATACACTCGGCCACGGATGTCCCTTATACAGTAGCAACTCATTAAAGCGACCACACACTTTTTTAACACTGGCGTCTTGGAAAGCAACAAAGGACCAGATAAAGGGGCGCATTCAAATACTAAACTCGTTATTTCTCCACCCAACTCTTTAGAATCGTCTCGAAGAGATGATTCTATAGATTGGTCACATCATAAGGTTGATGGAGAAATAAAGACGTTATTCTTGAAAATGTTTGACTTTACGCATCTTAACTGAAACTGGTTCTTTGTATCTTCGCACAATGTATACACATTCAGTCTGAATGAACTCTATTTAAGAAATGATATATCATTCCACTTTGAAAATTCATCATAGAGAAGGAAACTATTTCTAGAATATGTCGTTTTGACCATGACTGACCGAATAAATCAATTAAGTATGAACACACTTAATATGTTTAAATAGTTTGAATTCGGTGGTCTTAAATAATATAGCATATCTATTAAAACATCGTATTGTAGTCCTGTAAGGTGAAAGGTAAAATGCGCTGTGTTGTTTAGAATTGATGTCTTACTTCATTATATAGGACTAGTGGTTTGAATTTGGAACACGGATATGTTTTACCTGCATTTGCAAACAGTGTTGGTGGAGCCTCCTGACCACGTTAACCATTTACTCCATATATACGATACGCCTTTCTACGTTCTTGCAAACAGAGTAGACCCAGATCAGACGGTTCCTGTAGAAGCCGTCTGATCAGTCTCTGCTCTGTTTATTTATGACGTAATATAGATATGATTCTACAGTTTCTTCCGTGACCAAACAATCCTGTGTCCATGTGCAGTGATGGCAATTAACCTAATTGATATTCATGACATAATTATTTCTAACATGAATACTCATGGAGCAAAAGTTAAGCACTGTTTGTCACACAAACTTCTCTCGCAAATTAAACCACATCAAATTGAATGGAATAGTCAGCGTTCAACCGGTTCAAGCACTAATGACAAGTTGAAATGAGTTATATGACAGTGTGGTTTGATAAGTATGTTTACTTGTCTGCAACCTGAACGTTTATAATTTGCTGGTGCTACAGAAGCCACAAAATGCGGAAATACTAGTCTTAATCAAACAAACGAAAGACAATATAATGTAAACATTAAATCTGAATCGCGCAAAATATTCACCATTTCGAGCCAGAAAATGATTAAATGGCATATGTCTTGAGGGCATTTATTTTTATTAACTCTTACGATACTGACATTTCAAATGGACTATTCCAAAATTCAAACATGTCAAGCTTGCAGTGAATATTTAGAGATTTGTTTGCTACAGAAAAGTGTAACATGACAAACAGTGCATGGGCCCTCTCGTCTCGGTAAACAATGTTTGTAAAGGACATTTGCGACTTGTTTCCCGCATTGTAAGGATTTATTTCATTATTTCAAACTAAGTTTATTATAACTAAATTAATAAAATGGAACACAACTATAATTGATTTTCAAACTAATATCAACAATTGACTATACAACACGTGGCAAGTAAATACAGTGCTGAAGAGTCACGCAGGATTCCTGCATAACACATCTAAATTTCAGTTTATTTATAGTTCAGCTTAGCAGTAATTGATTGCAGTTTGGTAGTACAATATGTATTTATTGTCTGCTTTTGAATGACATAAAGTCAGTTTGGTATGACAAATGCTTTCATTCATGTTAGTACTGTTGAATTACATTAAAATCCTTCCTAACCGGACATTTAATAAATAATAATTTCTATCGATCCTTTTTGCGATTTCTATATAACTTTCATTCTACATTAATTTGTCACATATCATAAAGATCGTTTTTGAAACTAGTTTGAATGTCCGGTTTTAAGAGGTTTTACTGAAAATCATTCATCTATGTTCGTGGCGAAAAAAGATCTAATTTTATTTTCGCTACTAAACCTAAAATAACAAGGGCATGTTATATTGCTATGCAAGACATGAGTCCCCCACCGGACTGAAAAAACCTCCACTCTCCCCACCCCACCCAACCATGGTGTGGTTGACCATGGTATATACATGACCACCTGAATGGTATTAATACCTACTTTCATACATTGAATCAGTAAATAAAAAGTTATTGTCCCGACAAGAAAATATGAAAAAGGGGAGTAACTCCAAATATATTGATGCTAGAGTTATTGCCCTTGTGCATGACACTACATCTCATCATGCTTGTTCCATATGAGAAGTTTCAAATCAATTGAACCAGTACATAAAGAGTTATTAACGGGACAAGAAAATATGAAAAGGGGAATAACTCCAACAATATAGATGGTAGAGTTATGGCCCTTGTGCATGACACTACCCCTCATCATGTGTGTTCCATATGTGAAGTTTCAAATCAATTGAACCAGTAGAGAAATAGTTATTGTCCGGACAAAAAAATATGAAAAAGGGGAATAACTCCAAAAATATTGATGCTAGAATTATGGCCCTTGTGCATGACACTACTCCTGATCATGCTTCTTCAATGTGTGAAGTTATAATGAATTTGGCCTAACTTTGTAGGAGATATTGCCCGGACACGAAGTGTGACAGACGGACTGACAAGAAAATATGAAAAAGGGGAATAACTCCAAAAATATTGATGCTAGAGTTATGGCCCTTGTGTATGACACTACCCCTCATCATGATTGTTCAATATGTGAAGTTTCAAATCAATTGAACCAGTAGATAAAGAGTTATTGTCCGGACAAAAAAATATGTAAAAGGGGAATAACTCCAAAAATATTGGTGCTAGAGTTATGACCCTTGTGAATGACACTAGCCCTTATCATGCTTCTTCAATGTGTGAAGTTATGATGAATTTGGCATAACTTTGTAGGAGATATGGCCCGGACACGAAGCGTGACAGACGGACGGACGGACAGACGGACGGACAGACGGACGGACAGACGGACAGACGGACAGACAGACGGAATCGAGTAAACCTATAGTCCCCCAACCGGTAACCGGTGGGGGACTAATAATAAGTACTCACATAATGGTTTCATGTTAAAACAGATTTTAAACTTTAAACATTCTTTCTAATAATACTTGCAATACATATTCTTTACATGCACAAGGTTTAAATAGGAAATATGCTTTACAAAATTGAAATCTTTCTACAATATAGTTCACAAATGCTTACTGTAAAATGATTTATATCCGTTTGTGCATGTTAACATTACTTACCATGTTTCAGAAGTTACTCAAATATATAGAACATCGCTCATAATAGTTCGCCTATCTGTGTCTTGCATCCTGGCGGTATAAAACTTGTATGGTTTAATCAGACTGATAACATGTGTACGGTTAAGTGCATCTAAGTGCATATCATTCTTAGTATCAATTACAGCTTTGTGCAACAGTGGCCAATGGTTGCTCTCAAATCGTGACATAAAACTGTATCATCAGATCTGACCGGGGTGTGTTGATAGATTTATTAAGGTTTGTAAGTTAATACGTGATGCAGCCCATGTCAGTGATCGACATATCAGTGTAATACAACTTCAACGGATCAGACAGTGGCTATGTGCACTGTGTCTACTTGATTCCGTGAAACGTTGGATTGATCGGGAATCAAATTTTGACTCACCCTGCACTAATCAAACAAGTAAATGACGTACGAATCCCAGAATATAACTGTAAATGCATTATGAAAACTACTTATACTACATTAAGGTGAAAGTCCCTACAATAAACGCATATCTCCAATAACACCATACAACTCGGTAAGCGTTATGTTCAATCGTTATTATAAAGAATGTCATTTGAACTTGTATTGCAAAATTCCGTTGTGGTACTAAATAAGCCGATTACCATCAAAACCTTTGTGCTTTATAACAAATAGTACCGGCTTTCGTCGAACAGTTAACAAAACTAAAACGCAGCAGAATAATACTTATATATTGCCGAATAGCATCGGGTATTCGATATAAAATACACTTGTTTCGTCGACGGCGTTATTCGATTGTTTTTATTGTGATAAACTTCTTGAATAGAAGTTTATCACAATAAAAACAATAAACAAATCATTTATGTAATTGTTAATCAGTTTTGCAGGTTGCAAGTAGAGAGCGTCTCTTTGATTTGCCTCATAGGTTGTGTGCTAACCACACGGATGAATTGGGTAAGCCTTAATACTACTATCCGCGACCTGATATTTGCAAACAGCTAAAGTCCAGACGAGACGCCGAGTAACTTGTCGTCTTATCAGGATCCCTGCTGTTTGACACCTGCTGAATATATTCTCAAAACCTTTTTTTCGAATCGGAAGTAGTCATAATTGGGCCAAATCCAAATTTGAGAAAACATTATATTTTCCCAGTAGGAAAAATGTTTAAATGACACCACAATATCAATTATTTGCGTATGTGTCCTGCAAGGTACTAAACTCATTTCGTGTTATGATAATTAATTTTTGACGACACGACATTTAATATATTAAACATTTTGTTTTATTACCATATTCCATGTAGGTGGCCGTCCATTAAAATCATATTTTTTCAAAAGCATAAACTGTAAACAAATTTACAGTTGATGCCTTTTGAAATCACCGTATTATGTTTGCATATTTTTTCACGTTGACTTTATACAAAAAGAAACTCGATAAAGTGACAGCATAATTTATTAACATATATATTAAAAGTATGTTCTTTCGTATAAACGGCTTTACACGCATTTGCAAATAAAGTAAACTCAGATCAGATATAGGAGCCGTCTGATCTGGGTCTGCTCTGTTTGCTAATGGAATTTAATACATTTGTTTCATTACTTCCTAAAGTGTGGCTACACTGTTCCACCTTTCATATTTCATTTTAACCATTTTCCATGAATATTCAGTAGGTATTGAAATTTGAACAAAATGTAGAAGAGGGAATGGGTTAATGTAATCGGGGATTAATACAGAATGTTCATAGGAGTTTCATGCAAAATTGTTGTCCTGCATTAAGCTACCACCAGTGTTAAATTCAGAAGTAGACTTTTTCAAATGTCGAATTAACCCTTTCACCGCCGTTGTCGCATAAATGCACCACTAAAAATAGTGCAGTCCAAGATCAGACGCCGCCTTTTCAAGGCGGCGTCTGATCAGGGACTTCACCATTTGTATTATTCCATTGCCGTTTGCATTTATTTATTTTATTTCCTCATTTTACCGAATGAGCAAAACTGGATTGCAGACGACAGTTAGAAATTTGGCGCTGAAAGGGTTAAACATTAGCCTGCTTTAATCCAGATGAAACACCGAGTAACTCAACGTCGCGTCAGGATTTAAGTTGTTTGACAATCGGTCAATAGTTTCTCGAACGCATTTGACATTTGTAACACAGCAGTCAATAATATATCGGAAGTATTTGAAATTTTTAACACAGCGGTCAATAATATATCGGAAGTATTTGAAATTTGTAACACAGCGGTCAATAATATATCGGAAGTATTTGAAATTTGTAACACAGCGGTCAATAATATATCGGAAGTATTTGAATTTTGTAACACAGCGGTCAAAAATATATCGGAAGTATTTGAAATTTGTAACACAGCGGTCAATAATATATCGAAAGTATTTGAAATTTGTAACACAGCGGTCAATAATTTATCGGAAGTATATGAATTTTGTAACACAGCGGTCATGATTATCGGAAGTATTTGAAATTTGTAACACAGCGGTCAATAATATATCGGAAGTATTTGAATTTTGTAACACAGCGGTCAATAATATATCGGAAGTATTTGAAATTTGTAACACAGCGGTCAATAATATATCCGAAGTATTTGAATTTTGTAACACAGCGGTCAATAATATATCCGAAGTATTTGAATTTTGTAACACAGCGGTCAATAATTTATCGGAAGTATTTGAATTTTGTAACACAGCGGTCAATAATTTATCGGAAGTATTTGAAATTTAAAATACCGCGGTCAATAGAGTATCGCAAGCACAGTAAAATGTCGATACTACTGAATGTTAGTTAGGAGGACATTATGTCTCTGTAGGCAGATGGCTGCTTAATGCAGGGTCAAAATCATGCAGAAAGCTCCTAGAGTTGATAAGTTTGTACAGTACGGACAGTGATTTCTATGTAGAAAACAATATTATAAAAAACTATCAAGAAAAAAAATACAAACATATAACAGCCTGACTTGGTAACAGTAAAGTAGTTTTCATATTAAAATTGATCAAAGTTGTATAACCTGTCAAGTTCTTCGTCTGTGCAAACTGCAAATTGATAGTTTTTTATTCCAACATATCAAATTCCGACTTAATAACAAGGCATCTGATTGGCAGCACTCTTGTTTATAAGAACCATATATCTATGATAGAACAATGGATGCAGATACATGTAATTCAAAGTTCCTATTTTTCAGTGAAGCATTTATTCACTAAAGTCTTATATTAGTTCCAACACAATATGGGTCGGCGGAGAATTATACAGAACATATTAGCCTAAACTTGTCCATTTATATATCTTATGAATGCCTCTAACAGATAAGAGATTTTTGATTGTAATATAAAACATTTGCACCGAGGACATGCTTCATACTGTCATCATGTCGAATACCATTGTTGTGGTAAAGTTGTATAAACCGCAGAAGTATGTATTATATATTTTATTTTAAAAACAAATGTCAGAATCACGTGACAATGACCCCAAAGTATATCACGAACACTAAGATCCGGGACATGTGTTTACCTAGAGTATATAGGATTCGTGACATTGACTTTTGAGATACGGACCTGGGACACATAGTTTCAATGTGGTGAACATTTGCACCAGGTTACTTAAACGTCCACTCATGTCTATAGGAGTTACAAAGCAGACAAAACACAATTTTCAATTTTTGAACGTTGAGATAGAAACGTGGTTTTTTTTCGCGACTCAATGTCTCAAGGTAGTAAACATTTGCACCAGGTTATTTTGAAATCTCCTGAATTAAAGAACGGACACGACAAAATATCCCCATTTTTTGACCCCCGATTGTGACCTTGATCTTTGATGTAGGAACCTGGTTCATTTTCGCTACACATTGTCTTAAGGTGGTAAGCATTTGTAGTAGGTTATTGTGAAATCCATTCATGTATATAGGAATTACAGAGCGGACACGAAACAGTGTCCCCATTTTTGCACTTTGACCCTGATATGACATTGACCTTTGAGATAAGAACCTGATTCTTTTTCGCGACACATTGTCTCAATGTTGTGAACATTTGTGCGGAGGTTGTTTTTATATCTACTCATGTATATATTAGTTAAAGAGTGGATTCGACATAAAAAAATAATGACCTTTGATCCCCGATTGTGAACTTGACCTTTTGAGATAGGAACCTGGTTTTGTTTCGCGACACATCGTCTTAAGTTACTGAACATTTGTACCAAGTACTTTACACGACTAACAGTCTGACAGACTGACAGACTGGATGGAAAGTGCTTTTACTATACCCCCCCTTAGGGGCATAACAACATTGTTGTTTCTTGTAATTCGTATTCCAGTGTAACACGTATGCTCGCTCCAACTCCGATCTGCTCTGAATGTCCCATCCATTGATTCAGAAACCGTGAAAGGTACTTCTGATCGAGTGTTCAACAGCTTGCAGCCAGATGATGTTACTTGGCGTCTCATTTGGACCCAAGCTGTTTGCAAATGACAGTCAGGTCGCGAATAGGGGAATAATGTTAAGAATGATTCTCAATATACACTCTATACTAAAAGGTTTTGAACCGGTAGGATGTTGGCGGACTGGGAACTAGCTCTGCAACATATTTTGATATACAATATATTTACGAACACTGGTCGAATATGGAATATTTTAAACCCCAAAAGAAGCTCCAATGTAGCGACCATATAGTGAACAAATGGTGATTACTAAATGCAGCAAGAAAGTAATGCAGAAAGTTCCTAGAGGAACTTATTAACCCATTCACTCATATTGACGACTTTTGACGGCTCTGTAAAAGTCACTTTGTGAAACCATTGTGATAGATAGAGCATTTGCTCCTATAGGAGCAAATGCTATGTTTATTACAATGGTTTCAATCTGCAAAATTCTAAAAAGAATCCTTTTCCCTAGTTAATGCACCTTTTCGGTAGATTTATTCAAATTCTAACAATAGCCTATGAGGTAATGGGTTAAGATACCACATGACTTAAAACTCCAGAGTAAGAATTGGTTTGCTCTAAACGGGTATAACTGTATGATAAATTGGAATGTAACGAGTTTTTTTTTACTTTTTGCTAACATTTAGCTTATCAAATAACATCTCACTGTCAAGCCTGCCAAAATGTGATATGAAAACGCCAGGAATATTTATTGAGCTAAATTCTATAAAATCCGTAAGAAAAAAGGTTAGATTCGACTGTCTATCAGTAGTCTTTCATCTCTGTGCATCCTGTAGTTTTGAAATATCCAGATGTAAAAGAATATACATCTTCATAATGTTGTTCCAGTGGTATCCATTATTCATTTATTATCGAGAGTACCCGTTTACCTACCACGGTCAATACTAACGCCATTAAACGTTTTGATTATTATTATGCTGACTCAGGCCTATGTCATTGACACATTTAGAACATACACTGTTACTGTTAACCCTTTGCCTGTTAAGCGCGACCTAAGTGGTAAATGTATTTGCAGACAGATTAAATCCAGATGAGACGCCAAGTGACTCGACGTGTCATAAGGATCCAATCTGTTTGAAACTTGGTCAATAGTTTATTACATGTACAGGCTTGAACGAATCGAAAGCAAGTGAAAATAGTAACAAATTGGAGTTTAAGCAGAACTCATGTATACTGAATGCTAAGAGATTGTATTGCAGGCTATTTGTAACACGTTTGTACAATGAACACTAATTAGATATCTAGGACAGAATAATTAAACGGACAACATTTTATCACATAATCTGCCTGGTGGGAGTGCCGTAACTGTGTGCCGTAAATCGCGGAAATGCACCATTTAAGCGTTAGCCAATCGTACAGTTCCACGTGCGCCGCCCGTTGTACTGCTACGCTGTTTGTAAGGAATAGCCGAAACAGGCGCCAGCCTTAGCCTGTTTCATTTTCTATAGCATTTTAAGGTTTATGTGATAAACACAATCGTGTTCACTCGTTTACTATAATGAATATGACACTCGCTAATGGGCCCGTCACACCATAACGTTCTGGTCAGCGTTCTCTGGCGTTTGAGGAAACGTTGATAGTCGCCCATGGTCGCTGGAATAGCGCCAGAAGAGCGTTGTGTGAACGCTTGTGAACGCTAGTGAACGTCGGTGATCGCCGGGAATCGGCGGAGAACGCTGGTATGGAATTTTTTTTTGAACTTGCACAAAAGTTCTCACTGAGACCAGCGTTCTTCAACGTTTAATTTTAAACGTTGAAGAACGTTTAAGAACGTTAATGTAACGTTTTACTAACGTTCGATGAGCGTTGCACGCGTTCGGGTATCGTTAGTCAGTCGTTACTCTAGCGTTACTTGGTTGTTACTAATCGTTTGCTTTGCAGTGAACGACTCACTGGCGACCTGTCATCGACCGCTGAACGGTCCCCTAGCGCACGCAGCGTGTGACTAAAGTCAAACGAACGTCAAAACGCTATTCTGTCGTTATTTACACGTTAGTCACACGCTCAACACGCTGGTCTAACGTTCACAAACCGTTGGCTGTGCGCCAGTGGCACGTTAGCACACGCTAATGGTTTTCAGGGGTATCTTACTTGGTCGCTGTTACACGCTTCTCGCGCGTAAGACACACGCTAGTCATGCGTTAGGTACACGTTTATCACACGCCAGATGTGTCATCCTCACTCTAGAACGCTCAAAAATTGAACGATTGAAACGTTCAGAGAACGTTGACCAGAACGTTATGGTGTGACGGCCCCTTAAAGCTCGTGTCATATCATCATAGTAAACTCGTTACATAAAAACAATTTGTAATGAACACTCATGTGAGATCCTCTATATAACGTGCCTTTTATATCAACTATCACCACTGTGTTAAAATTTGCTAATTCTTTGAAAATAGCATTGCTTTTTTAGAAAAAATGACTCTTATATTGACCTTAAGGATATACGAACTATAGTTATGCAAAGTTTGGTCACAATCGTCCCATCCTAACTAAATATGTCGTCTGAATACTGTTTTGATATCAGCAGTGAACATGCAATTGAATATAAAATGTTCTAACGGGTGTATCCATGCAACCAGTCTAAGTTCCTTCGCAATTTGATTTTCCCATTAAACGTCATTTTTCCATTCATTCTTTTATTTAATTTTAGCAACCATAACATGGACAATTGTAACTCAATATTCCCAAAATGCATGTCTAGCCTTTGCCACCATAACAGCAACATGTTTGGTCACAATATCTTTTTCATTGTAAAAATTATTGTCCAGAAACATTTTCCTATTTTGAGTATCTATAACCCTGGCCCTAGATTCTCCAGAGGAACTCAGACCCTTTGTCTCAGTGCAGGTTTTGTCACAATACACATTTTCTAACTAAAGTATTTATGAAGAGACTGTTCTGTCTATTTTTAGCAACAGTGAATTTTACCTTGACCAAAGACCCCCACCTCAATGTAATCTAAACATGTGTCTTCGTGTAAGCTACACATACACCAAATTTGGTAATCTATAACTATATTTCCTATTTCAAGTTATTGCTCAGGAACCGTTTGTCTAGTGTTTATTTTTTGCAAAAGTGACATTGACCTTGACTCTAGACCAACCATTCCTAAGGCAAGCTCTCAACCTTTGTTTCCGTGTAAACTTTTTATTAATAATATATGCTCACAAGTTGTCTTTCCTAACTGGAGTTATTGTCCGCAAATCTTTATCTCAAAGCTAACTCACACACTTGCACTCAGATTTGTACGTATAAATTGCAGGTATTATGTTATGTGTGTGCTGTTGTACTAATTCCAACGTTTAGACGTGTATTATTACTGGGAAAACTCGGTTAAGTACATATACGCTGGAAATGAAATAGGACGGACAACACAGTCTACAGATATTATGACAAACGCGACAGTGTGACTTAATGAACTGAAACGTTTCAATTAATAATCAGTTGGTGTTATGCTGATTTGTGCGATACTACCTGGAAATGCTTTCGCTATTATCCGTTTCAAGAGAAAATATACACACGATAACTAATAAGTAGTTTTATGTTGGTGTGTGCGATACTACCCGGAAATGCTTTCGCTGTTATCCGTGTCAAGCGAAAATATACACACGATAACTAATAAACAGTTTAGATTCAGATCAACTGCAGAATTGCAAAAAGTCAAGCGCTGCGTATTATTATTATTTGAACAAAATATAAATCTCTCTTTAACGGCTATTCAACAGCGTTTTCAGAGGTTTAACCTTTACTTCATGAATATCCATGTGAGAAATAATGACATCATGATTATTGTTTTGATGTTTCATTATTATAGCATACAACAAAGAAAATGTAAGCTTTGGCAGAAACTGTGTAACATTTATATTTATATTCTTTTATAAGCAAACGGAGCAGATTCTGATCAGACGGATCCTGTTGGAATGATTGATTGCGGTCTAGTCTGTTAAACCATTCCTTCATATTTTTAGACCCAACCTGTTTGAGTAAATATACCGAAAAGGAGCATTTACTAGAGAAAAAGGAAATTTTGGAATTTTGTAGTTTTTAAACCATTGTGATAAATAGAGCATTTGGTTCAAAAGGTGACTTTTACAGAGGCGTAGAAAGGCCTATTTATGGAGGAAAGGGTTAATAAACTTAAGACGTTTAACCCATTCACTCACATTGACGCATTTTGACGCCTCTGCTAAAGGTACTTTTTTGAAACCATTGTGATAAACAGAATATCTTCTCCACAGGATCCAAGTTGTTTGTCATACAAATGTACTCAGGCGATAGTATATCCATGGCTAAAATAAATTCTGAAGTAAGTATACACATGAGGTTAGCGTATTACAGGGCACCACTTGGTTGACGTAATGAGGGTTAACCCTTTACTCAATAAATATATTGTTTACGTCTTTGCAAACAGAGTAGACCCAGATGAGATGTCTCCTGTAGTAGCCGAGCCATCTGACAAGGGTCTGGGGCCGTATTCCAGTAGCATCTTAAGTTCTCGCTTAAGATAAGAAACTCTTTTTTTTCCTTAGCTAAAGGCCTGGTCACAACCCGCCGTGCGTGTTTTTAGCACGTACGTGTTTTGGGGAGGCCACGGCTTCTACGTTTTTCTGAAACGTGGGGAAGGAATAGCAAATGCAGGGAGGAACACACGTCACACGCACGGTGTACGTACGTGGCACGCACGCCAGCCTCGCCCTGGTCGGTTGCGTGCATCGTACGTTGCACACATGGTAAGTGAGTTGAAAGTGTTTACAACGTGCTCACAACGTACGTTCTCCGTGCGATTGTCGCATTATCGTACGGAGGCCGTACGGTCCACGTGCTGCTCACGTACGGTGCACGTGCGCTTTGTCAATTCATTTGACAGTAGAACTAGGGAAGTGCCGAGTGAATACGGACCACGTACTTATCACGTGCCCAACACACACGTGCTAAATGCGCCGTCTGTAGAGCAAGCGATTGTGGGAAAAAAGATTAAAACACTCACGGAGTCAGTGCGTTGTGCGCACGTTGGCTGTAGAAGGCACGCGCGTCGCACACGTGTACGTTGGTGAATCCGTAGCCCGAACGCAGCTCGAACGCAGCGAAAGTTTTGCATGCACTAAAAATGCTACGGCGTGTCTGCGTGCTCCGAAATCCGTACGGAGGCCGTACTCACCACGTACGGATCCCTAACATTTCCCCACGTTTTTGCACGTAGTCAACACGCACTTGAACGTACGGCGGGCTGTGACCACCGCTTTAGATAAAAAAAATCTTAAAGTTAGGTTTGTATTCCAAAAGCTTCAAAAGAAAAATTTTAAGCTTAAAAAATCAATTACGAATTTTCTTATCCGGTTGTCAAGTGAACCAGGTTTTCCCTGTTCCGAAAATAGCAACGGAAGTAGGAACTTTCATGCGTACGCATATGGCGGCTGTTTAACTAAACTTCGTAATGTCCAATGTTTGTAGGCTAAATAATTTCTCTTACGAAGTTCGTGCGAAATAAAGCTACGGGCGTTTCACTAAAACTTTCCTACGAAAGTGTCTTACGATCTTCGCACGTACAAAATTCGTAACTTCTCTACACAACTGGTGTAGATCCATAGCAACGAACGTAATGTCGGTGACCAGACGTTTCGTCCACTAACCAGTTCGCGCCCTGGACGTTTTGTCCCCAGGACGTTTTGTACCTGGTCGTTTCGCTGACCTGGTCGTTTCGCCCACTATATATATAATAATTATGTTAGCAACCTGGCTTCTGAGAATACCCGTAATGTCGCAGTCGCGCGGGCGTGACTGCATATTGACCGTGTAATATTTCCCATCGAAACGTTTATTTCTCATTGGATTTACTACTCGGCGGTACCAATTTCAGTCACGGAAATATTTACGAATGGTGTATGAAATCGTTTAAGACCATTGACACTGATAAATCAGCAGTTATCCCGTGACGCAAGTTACATTTGCTCTGTTTCCTCATGAAATAATATAGATATGACTCTACAGTTTCTGCCATGGCCAAACTTTAATGTGTTCGTATGCCATTATAAAAATGTAATATTCATGACTTCGTCATTTCTTACATGAATATTCATGGAGTAAAAGGTTAAAAGGCACGGCAACACGGACATGCCTTAAAAGCACCAAGCAAGAATGAGACGCGGTTAGTGACCATACTGCTGATCACAGGAAGATGACACGTCTCCACCAAACCTTATGCTGTAACCACTCTTTAGAATCGTCTGGAAGAGACGATTCTAAAGAGTGTTCACACCATAGAGTTTGGTGAAGAAATGACGAGATTAGTATTTGAGTATGCACCTTTATCTGTTGCTTTGTCGGAATACACACACACTGAGATTTCTTCACAAATAATTCTGAAAATATTGCTTTGTTGTTAGAATGCTATCATTATCTTTAATTGTTAATTCCATTATTGTTTCATGCGTGAGCTTCTGTCATTTGGGAATGCTATTCGTGACTTAGCACTGTTCCTCCAGTATGCTCCTTACTGAAAATTACAAATAACATGTATCCAAATTAAACGCCAAAATAACTTGGCATTTGATCTTGATCCAAAGTGTTTGATAGTTAACCATTAATTTCTAAATCTAGCTGAAAAGTAATATTCGAAGTTCAGTGGTCCAATGCTTTAATTACATGTAACTACACTACAACGGACAGGCTTATGTCTATGGTGAGTTATTCAGCGCACTCTGTGTTTTTTCACTCGCAAAACCTTGATTCCATATTTAGTAGAAGAATCAAAGGAACAAAGCACGGCTTAATTCCCATGCATCCAGTCAATGGGCCTTCTGTTATATTTTTCTTTGACACTGCAAACGGTTGTCTTCTTGTTGAAGCGAGTATATGTTCAAAGTCCCTGCTTGGCAGTTTCATTCTTGACATAGTTTAACCCTTCTCTTGCTGAATTTTAAAATACATGTCTCCTTCTTTACCTTTGCCCTGTTGTATAATTATATCTTCACTGTGTACAAGTATTTCGCTGTTCCAGCACTGCTGTGGAGTGCACTGGTTGCACAATCAACTTGTAAATAGTGCAGGCCCTGATGAGACAGCTCCTGCAGGAGCTGTCTCATCTGGGTCTTCACTATTTACAGGTAGGTAAATACTGACGTGAATAGCAAGCGAAGGGTTAACACATTCTTTCCTAGACTATTGTTAGACCCAACTTCTTTTAATTCTACCGAAAAGGAGCATTTACTATATAAACAGAGAATTTTAGAATTACGTAATTATGAAACCATATATAAGAGCAAATGCTCTATTTACCACAATGGTTTTAAAATAAATGAGAAACGCTGTCAGTAGGAGGAAATGAATTAATAGTTTCTTAAAAGCTTGAGTGAATCCGAACAGAGTAAAAAATACAAAAGATCGGAGTTTAGGCAAACATCATGTATATAGCAGGAAACGAGATAACACTGATTTTAGCCCTTTATTGCATAAATATTTATGTAAGGAATAATGACGTCATCAATATAAATTAGGTGATGTGATGTAAAGAGACATAAACACGAGTTTGTTTTGGCCATGGCAGAAATTGTAGACTTAGATCTACATTATTCCTTAACCCATTACCTCATAGGCTATTTTTAGATACAACCTCTTTGAATAAATCAACCGAAAAGGAGCATTAACTAGAGAAAATGAAACTTTTCGAATTTGAAACCACTGATAAATAGAGCATTTGCGCCTATACATGTAGGAACTAATTTAATGCTCTATTTATCACAATGGTTTCACAAGGTGACTTTTACAGAGTCGTCAAAAGTCGTCAATATGAGGAATGGGTTAAGCAAACAGGTCAGAATCCTACTAGAGTCGTCTGATCTGGGTCTACTATGTTTGCGAAGGCGTTAAGAGGCGTATAAGTTTCAATCTCGTCTATGATACATGTACTAGCAATACATATACAAGCACGTTGACCGAAACGCACTGCTTCATGAACAGGGGACCCTCTTCAAGTCGGACGTTTAGTAAAGAATAATTTACATGTACAGTAAAACCCCTCTATAACGACCACTAAATTGTGTTAATTAGTTGATATTTAGGGAAGGTGGTTGCTTAAAGCAAGGTGAAAGTAAAACAGAACGCTCCTATAGGAGCGCTCTGTTTTACTTTCACCCTGCTTTAAGCATCCACCTGCCTTTAACACAAAATAGATGATGTAATTTAGTGGCTGTTATAGAGAGGTTTTACTGTATAAGGGATTAGACTGCTAAATACCTAAAAGTGAATGTCATCCAGACAGCTCCCCTTGCGTGTTATCTGCATGACGTTCATCATGCATTTTGCTGTCACCTGTTACAAATGACTGCCGTAAACACTTATTTAAAATCCGGTTAAAACGCGTGGGATTGGTTTAATGTATATATAATAATAGAGCCAATTAATTGGATATTTCATGTCCTGGTATATATTGCTTGGTCTGTTTCAGTTCTAAATGACGTTGCAAATCATTACACTTCGGAACAATAACATTCATTATTGCCTTTTCAAACTTTCTGGATGCATATGAAACAGGGGTAAACCCAGCGCAAATCTGAAACACTATTGACCGAGTGTCAAACAGCTTAGTTCCTCGTGAGACGTCGAGTTACTTGGCGTCTGATTTGGATCCAAACCGTTTTGAAAAACCAGTAAGGTCCTGCTTAGCACAATAAGCGTTAGTTAATTTCCACCCGTTAGTGTCACACGGAGTATTAAAATTAGAGCACAGTAGATTTAGATTAACACTTTACTTCATAAATACGATTTGTAATGCCTTTGCAAACAGAGTAGACCCAGATCAGACAGCTCCTATAGGAACCGTCTGATCTGAGTCTGCTCTGTTTGCTTATAGAATTATATAAATCTGATTTTATAGTTCCTGCAATGACCAACATTCCCTGTGCTATTATAAATAAAGGATTACCTGATTTTATAAGAGATCGACTAAGTAATAAATGTATGACATATCGAACAGTTCACATCGTAGTATGAGTATATTATTTGTTAAAAGTTCTACAATATTCTTATAACTGCTTTGTTGTTTACGGTTGAATAGTTACAAAACATATTTATATTTTCGCTTACACTAATAACTCTTTACCTGTTCAATACCCGGGTAAGAAAGAAAATGATTCCATGAATATTTATTAACTGACCTTTTATAATGATATATGACTTCAGGAATTGGTATTGGCAGCAAATGTATATAATTACATAACAAACAATGCAGACCCGAATCAGACGGATCCTATGAGAGCCGCCTGATCAGGGTCTACTTTATAAGTGCAAATGCGTTAGAGAGCGTTTGTATGAGGGTTATGTCGAGCGCTTGCGGTAGTAAATCGAACACTCAACTTACTATGTTGGGCATTCGACTTACTTTTTCGAGCGCTCGTACTTGTTTTCTCCGGTGCCTAGCTTTAGTTGAGAAAGGTTGCTTTAATTAGCTCGTATTGGCAAACAGTTCGTTGTCCTAATGATTTGTACCTACGTCCACGAGTATTACATGTCAGTGAAAAAAATATTTAAGTGTTCTATTCGTATGGCAGAATATGTAACAAATTGCATGCGCAAAAAAAAACATTAATGAGGATATTAAGTATGTATGTTAAACATGATGTGCTTAACCTTTTGGTCGGTGAGTATTCAAGACTGTAACAGATAATTAGTGTATGAAATTAAATGTTTTCTAATAACATACAGTAAACCCTCTCTATAACGGCCACTAAATTGCATCAAAATATTTTGTGTTAAAGGCAGGTGGCTGTTTAAATCAAGATGAACGTAAAACAGAATAGGAGCGTTCTGTTTTACTTTCACTTTGCTTTAAGCAGCCACCTGTCATAAACACCAACTAATTAACACAATCTAGTGGTCGGTATAGAGAGGTTTTACTGTATGTACATATGAATGATGGAACACACCAGGACAAGTAGAATCAGATCTATATGCAAACAGAACAGACCCTGATCAGATGGCTGTTACAGGGGCCGTCACATCTGGGTCTCATCTGTCTGCAAAGACGTCAAAATGAGTTTCAAAAAGAGACATTGTTCGTGGAACTGTACATTACGGGAGTGCATTATTCCCACCTGTTTGGTCAAATCAGTTTAAATTTGTAGCACACCTGTTCAAAACTATCATGGTTTATCTGCTATTCACAAAATCATATTTATCGTGAATATTCCGTGAATATATATGCAAAAATAATGCTCTCATAAATATTAATTAGATTAGTTGTTATAAAATCACATGTAAACAGAAAGATTTGACGATAACAGAACTTGTAGAATCATATCTGTATTGTATTATTAGTAAACAGAGCAGACCAAGCATATGGACAATAAATGTGTTACCTAAGGTAAAACTTTAGAATCTGGGTCCATGCTTATAAAGCTTTTAGTTGAGTCTGAGTTCGTTCTCAAGTTTTTGATTGGTCAGAGAATGAGCCTTTGGCTCAAATCTGACCAATCAAAAGCTTGAGAACTCACATCTGACCAATCAAAAGCTTGAGAACGAACTCAGACTCAACTAAAACGCTTTATAAGCATGGACCCAGATCTTCATTATTCCATAAGAAAATGGAACAAACCCTGATCAAACGACTCCAATATGAACCGTCTGATCTGGGTGTTTTCATTTTGTAAATATTTAGAAAGGTGTTGTTATGGAGAAGTGATGTGCCTAATTATTTATGAACCGTTTTCACGAACTTTTTAAAACGCAAAAACGACGGATGCTTGTGGAATCTATTCTATCACAATATCTCGGTTATTTTTAAAACTTTATGAAGTACCACTTAGACATTCGTCAAATCCGAAGCATGAAACGTCTATTAAGTAATCTCTGTTTGTTTCATTGAAGTTAACCCTTTCAACCCAGGACAAGCATCCACTGCCATTTGCAAACAGTGTATACTCGGATCAGCGGGCTTAAACATGTAGAGAAAACCTCTTATCAGGGTCTGCACTGTCTGTTATTCAAAACCATCATACAAGTTTAAGCCTTTATACTCAGTGGGCTATAGAGTTAAACACAGATAGGCATTTCCACTCTCATTCTAAAAAGTCAGCGTCAAAAGGATTAAGCATTAATTGATGTTCCGGATCATAAAATGTTCCTGTTTGTTTGCAGTCAACTGATAAATTTTATTCCTCCTGTTAACAGGTTTTATTGCACGTACACTTTCGTGCAAGATGTTAATACAGTGCAAGTGGATTTAAACGTTATTTTCTAACCCACTGAAAGATGTTGGTAAACTGACACCTCGATGTTTCACCACTATTAACCCATTTGCTCCCAGTGGAGTCTTCCATGTTTATGTATTGGATTAGTCAGTTGTTTATCTAAGGGGTGCCTGGCCTAAATTTTCAATTTCGTTTTGTTTTATATTAACATTCCTATCAGTAAATAGTGTAGACTCTGATCAGACGCCGCATTACACTGTTTGCCTACGTCCCATATATGGGATCGTGGGAGCAAATGGGATAATTCCTAACTTTGAAACATATTTATAATACACATGCTTAACACTTTCTTCCGTGAATATTTGTGTAAGAAATACTACATGTGTGAGTATTAATTAGTTTATGGCAAACGAACAAGAAATGTGTTAACCCTAGTAAAAAATAATGTACAATCCAATCTTAAATAATTCCACAAGCAAACAGTGCAGACCCTGTTAAAGTTGTATTAAGAATACCCGTACATTATAAAAGTAGTCATTTCAGGATTAACCGAATAAATTAACTTTGTAGTTCTTTCTAATACTTCTGTGAAAGTTTGAATCCGGTTAGCTACAGAATATTAATCCATTACCTCAACTATATACTTTTAACGGACTAGCATATAGAGAATATCCAGATCAGGTGGCTCTCCTGTAGGAGCCGTCATATCAAGGTCTGCTCCGATTCTAGTTTCTGCCATGACCAAACACTTTAATTGTTCATATGCCATTATAACAAACCAGCTAATTAATATTCATATTTAACATACATGTAAATGAATACATAAATATTCATGAGGTTAAGGGTTACATGATCCTATTTATGGCCTATATTTCTACCTACTTGGCCGTAATTGGTGGCATAACTCATAAAGATAGAAACCAAACTTACGTATTCGCTTTTGTGTCTGTCAAGTTGCATATCATTATTCAAACTACAATTATATGAAACGCTTGTGCAAGTGCTGATAATTCCAAGAAATTAATTGTTCATATCATGATGCATGACAGTTTAATAGTGATTTGAGTGTTGCCAATTATCTTATCATTTGCCTATTTTACACAAAGTTTCATACGAGTGCACGCCAATATCTTAGTATTTTGAAAGTTCCTGCTATTTTTTCGCACTATTTAATTGGCATATTGCACTAACCAGAAATGCAAATATTTTAGATTGTCTCTAATTCTACGTGCCATAATGCAAGATGCATGTGCTGTTTACAACATAGAAGTTAAGCCGATGGGACATGTTAGGCAATATTATGACAATGTTTTTGCGTTAATTAGACATTTCTAAATATCAAGCATTTGTCCAATACCTTTCTACATTTATTTGACATTAACAGTTCAATATTATTTTAGTTTTAATTCAAGTGCGTTAATAAAAGGAACAAAAATAGTTTGCCTAATTACAGCTAAACGTGTCTTAAGTGGTAATCAAAAAGAGATCTAATTATGGTTCTGTAAGGTAGATTTTAGCTTAATGCGAGGCAAATGTAATGCAAAGAGCGCATATGTGAGCTTTCTTCATTACTGTTACCATGCATTAAACAACCACACATGCTTTTTAATACTCATGTGTTCATTAGATGAATGGCCGCTTAAAACAGGTGCTGCTGTTCTGCTACAAATTCTGTGCTGCTTGCGCACAGAAACATCTTGTTTTGTCACCTCATTTTTATATAGCACACAGTGCAACCGAACACTAGATGTGAACGTTGCATTCTCAGAGTTTCTGCGAGAGCCTCTGTTCAACCATTTTTCTGCCATTCACGCGTAGTTGCAGATAGTTTTGTTTCTTTAAAGGTGACTGTCACTTGTTTTTCAACTTTCGAATTTGTTGGTAAAGTAAACTCTTCTCGCTAAACAATTTACGGTAGAGCTTAACCCATTACCCCATAGGTTAGTTTTAGATAAACCTTTTTTAATAAATCTACCGAAAAGGAGCATTAACTAGAGAAAAGGAAAATTTTAGAATTTTGTAGTTTGAAACCATTGTGATAAATAGAGCATTTGGTCCTATAGGAGCAAATGCTCTATTTATCACAATGGTTTCACAAAGTGAATTTTATAGAGTCGTCAAAAGTCGTCAATATGAGGGAATGGGTTAACAGTGTTATCAATGATAGTCAACTGTTTCGGTGCGACGAAAAATGATATGTGTAAATGAACAATAAACTACATATAAGTATGAAGTCTTAGATAGACTTGAAATGCTTAAACGGTAACCTATTTTGTCAAAGCATATACTAAATTGTCTTTTCTGCAATTACAGTTTAGATAAGAAGTAAATGCTCTTAACATGTGTAAAACTTACCTGTGAGACATTTACTTTAGTTTTAGTTCTAATTTCTTGAACAATTAGGTAGAGTTCTTCAGATATTGTTGGCACTAGAGCAACAGATAAATGTGCATAAGCAAATACTAAAATCGTCATTTCTTCGGCAAAATTTATGTTGTCACCACTCTTTAGAATCGTCTCTCGAAGAAACGATTCTAAGGAGTGGCCATAACATAGGGTTTGTTAGGGAAGTAAAGGGGCTTCTGTTGAAATATTTTTCATTTACACATCTTATCTGAGCCTCTGGTTGGCACTCAGAATGGTCGTTTATCGATGTGAAATCAGACTGTTATAAATCAACAAAAATCCAGTATACAATACAAAATACCACCTGCTTTTCAAAAGGTATATCTAAATTAGAAAAAACGTGAGTTCTTTCGTTTATTAAGCACGCCAATTATACTTTGCTGAATGTGTCCATTGGTAAAGCTGCCATAATGCTCTTAGAGTTAAAAGATGAAACAGAATGTTATATTATCTAAACCAGACTCAGGTCTGCACATGACGAAACGGAAAGTCTGATGCATGCAATATCATATAATGTAACGAGTTAGCAGCTTGCTAGTTCGGAATTACACTGATTGAAGATCAGTCATGATTAAGCTTTTAGACTGACATTAAGCTGTCATGATAGCCATACCTATTTGAAGCTTCCTCACTGACATATACCACATGTTTTCTACAAAACACCCTGATGTCTATATCGTTTGTAACCGCAATCGACAGGGATGGACGAATGTTGCCTGTTTTCATCTTCTTCAAACGGGGTTAAAAGATAATTAATACGATACATTTAACGTTTACATTTGTATTACATTTTGATTGGTATCTGCCGTTTCAGAAAAACGGGATGTCCCTACTGACATGTTAATGAGTCAAATGTGACACAGACGTTATGAGTGAAGAAAATCTCATTACGTAATAATAAAATAACAGTAATTAGGTTACATAAACGTACACTGCAACGCAAATAAGTACACCAGAGTAATATGATTGCAGAAAAAAATCCGTTAACACTTCCATCCAAGAATATTATTGTAAGAGTTTATTATTGCATATATTCGTATGTGCATATATTCAGCGTTTATAATTATTATACATTAAGAAATACGTTGTGTTGGCTGCTGCAAAAACTTCAGAATCAGATTATATTATTCCATAAGCGGACAGAGCAACTCCTGATCAGATAGTTTCAAGAGGAGACATCTGATCTGGATTTTTATTCTATTTGCAAAGGTGAGAAAAGTCGCCTATATGGGGGTAATGGTTAATAGAGATGTACATATATAAGTTTATTAGTCCTTTACTCCATGGATATTCATTTAAGAAATAATGGCATCATGATCATTAATTAGATCATATTTTATAACAGCACATTATACACGGGATTTTTACTATGGCAGAAATTGTATATTAGCATCTATATGCTATCATAAACAAACAGAGCAAACCCTGATCTGGGTCTACTCTGTTTGCAAATACAGATGTACGTAGAAAGGTTTATTTATGGCGTAACGTACTGATCGCACATTTGCTTTGTGGATGTATCTACACCTTGTCTTGTCATGCACGTGTCACTGAATTGGTCTACATCATAATGTCCCCACAAACGACGTTTAGGGGAATGGTATACAGAAATTAACATGTCGATTGGCCGGTCCGTCTGTCCGGGTGCATTTGTCTTAACGACGTTCAGGTCGGACACCATTATAGACCCTTAAAGTTTAAAACCTCAATACTTAGCATTTTTAAACAGAGTTGAATTAGATGAGACAGCTCCTGAAGTAAATACACCGAAGAATAAACGTATTAGAATATTCTTGACAAATTTTGTAATATTTTCCACAATGGGTTGTGATACAAGAGAAAACAACAGAACATACATGCAATTTTAGATTAAATATATCCACGTTCTTTATAACCAAAAAACTATGCCATTGCATTTTCCTGTCTGTTCTGTGGTCACGTAGTCTACCCCGTGCGTTCACGTGACTGTTCTATAACCTTCAATATCTTCAAAGGTCAACGTAAGACATTTTAGTGCGGAATTGTCCGATTTGTTAGATGATACAGCTAATTAATTACAAATGGTTATAATTAGCATGAGGATATTGAATGACAACCAGTGCAGACCCTGATCAGAGGGCTCTTTTAATAACTCTAAGATCTTCTGAAACACTGTTTCTAAATATTAGTGAATGCGTTCCTCTCAGGCAAAGGGTTAATCAAAGATGACATATTTTATTTCATGCACCCAGATAATGATGTCGTAACTACAGTTTCGGATTTAATTAGGTCACATTACATGTATATTAATTTTAATTTTCCTATACATTCTTTGTTGTCTGTATTCTGATGTACCATATTTCAGAAACGTTATTATGTGCATCTAAATCATATCACGTATTTCCCTCCTGCAGAGATATGCATCAACTAATTAGAGCATAAAGATGCAATTACGGCTATTATTATAAAGTGTTAACTTGCATAAAAGTTATTCATTGATATACTTCTCCTTTAACCCTTTCAGCGCCAATGTCGCAAACATGCACCACGACAAATAGTGCAGATTCAGATCAGACGCCGCCTTTTCAAGGCGGTGTCTGATCAGAGACTTGACTTTTTGCCTTAACCTTATTTCTATATTTTTGCTTTTTTCCTTTGATAAATTTGCATTTATTTAGCCTATTTCCTTATTTTACCACATGATGTAACAAAATTGGATTGCAGACGACTATTAGAAGTTTGGCACCGACAGGGTTCATACACAATGAAACCTTTTATCGCTGAATTTTCAGATGAACTGTTCCGTACTTCAAATTGATTTGCTTTTGAACGTATAGCACGGCAAACAGTGTAGACGCTAATGAGAGGGTACCTATACGAGCCCTCTCACATGGGCTTACACTGTTTGCAAAGGACATCAAGGACTCGATTCCTGCAAAAAGGGTTTTTGATCTGGCTTGGTATGTGGGTACTTGGTATTTTGCACAAGCTAAAGTTAACAAGACTGTTATACAACCCAGTCTTTTCAATAGGTTTATTATTCATAGTAATTACTTATTCATTTTATGTTCGTTATTCGATAGCACTACTAAATCATCTTTATACAATCAAGTTGATAGCAGCTTTGTTGGTGTTCATACTTTTGTTGACGTCGTTACAATTCTGTCTGTATGGTATCAAATGTTACGAAAATTCAGCATGTTTATATTACCAATATTTGCATACAAAGTGCAACAACCTCATATGCACTTAGTGTATCGACATTGGATTAGTTTAAATGAAGGTTTCATAGAACAATAAAGCTGTACCAGACTAGTTTTAGTTGTTAAAGCCTAATTAGCCCTTATCCTGTTGCAAACAATACATGCCTGCTGAAATTTGGATCTTGTGCAATTGTGACTACTTCCGATGCGATCAAGCTTTTGAGAAACCGTTGACCAAGTGTCAAACAGCTTGGATCCTGATGAGACGCCGAGTCACTCGGCGTCTCATCTGGATCCAAACTGTTTGTTAGTGCGTCTCAGGCTGCGGTTAGCTGGTTGACGGTGTATCCGTGGAGTCGCAATTAAGTTTTCCGTTTTCCCGTATACCATACAGGCTTACAAACTTCGTAATGCCTACAGGTTAGTACCACCATTGAACAATTTGCTGCGTCTCTGTAAATAGAACCCATTTATTCCATGCAAATTGTAACATGTTTTACACTCATAAGGTTAATGCAAATTGTAGTATGTTTTATACGCATAATTTAATATAGGGTGGTATTAAACCAGAATTAGATTAACAAAATAAAATCTTGAAGGGCAATATTTCTTTGAATCTTTGTTACAGAATAACGCTTGTTCTGAATCATCTTCTAACATATTTTCTTCTGTTCACTTATTACGCCCATACTTCCAAAATAATAACGAATATTATTGTCATGCTCCCATTATGGGAGTAAGGCAAATTGTGTAGAACCAGATCAGAAGACCGAATCGCCATAGATAGGATCCACACTGTCTGTTCAAACTGTAGCATATGCCTTTTCCACGCGCTCTATTCAATTACTGCTTTAACTCTTTACTTTAATAATGTTTATGTAAGAAATAATGACATAATGCGTTTCAATTAGTTGATTCTTGTAACAGCAAATTATTACAGGACGATTTTGGTTATGGCAGCGGCTATACACTCAGATCTATATATTTTCCATAGATTAACACTGCAGACCCTGGTTAGACAGTTCCTATAATATCCACCTTATCTGGATTAACTCTGTTGATTAGAGCGCTTAAATACGATTTACAAAGTATAGGGTTAAATAAGTCAATCACGTCATATCTGCGTCAAATTCATGCCATATACTAGTAGTTATAGTATTCTCTTCTTAACGCTTTTCTTAACAGTCTGGAAGAATTAAACAGACCGGTATATGTTCACTTTTACTCCATAAATACGCATTTCTACGCTCCTGTAGGAACCGTCTGACCAAGATCAGCACTGTTTGCTTATGGCATAATATAGATAAGATTCTACAATTTCTGCCTCGGTTACATATTCATGTGTTCATATTTTATCATAAAAATCTCAGCTAATTAATATTCATGATATAATTACTTTTTACATGAATATTCATTGAGTAATTGGTTAACATTTATCCGGCTGCGAACAAAACATAGTGTATACTCAAAGTTTGATCTGTTCAATGTTGACAACATCCGAATCGATTAAGCCTTTAATAATAGTTACATTATCTGTTGAACGGGTGTCATTCAGCTTGGATCATGATAAAACGCCGTTTTACTCGGTGTCTTATCTGGAGTCACACTGTTTCCAAATGCAAGTCAGGTCACGTGATAAGGCTTAACCTTTTTGGCGCCAAATTTCTAATTGTCGTTTGCAATCCATTTTTTGTTAAATCATTTGGTACAATAAGGAAAGGAGATAAATAAATGCAAATTTCAAATTTCGAAAATTATTTGGCATATCTGATATACTTTGTCACGGTTGCGCCAGACATTGATGATGTTCGGACAGTCATTTCCCAAAATGTTTCATAAACATCCTTAGTACCTTATCATTCGATATGTCCGAATAACGAATCTCACTCACTAGGTAGCATTTACGTTATTGATATTGTCTTGATTTTAAGGGTTTAACATTGCATGTTGTTGCACAAGGAAGACATTTGCGTGTACAGTACAATATGTATTCCAGATAATGCATTCGGCATCCGACAATAATGTATGCCAATGCACTTCAAAACGGAAATGGACATTGCAGATGTAATTAATGTCAACTGTGAAATAGTTTTCTTAACAATGTCTCAGGAAAAACAATGAAGATATATTACCGACAATCTTGGCATCACTTCTTTCACCGTCGAAAAACGATTTACGTGTCTTGTGGTAGTGGGAGAACATGTGATTACTATTGCAAACAATTTGCATCCAAATGATATGCCGAGTAGCTCGGCGTGTCATTAGGATCCAACCCTTTTGGCACGCCACTTACCTTTAACAAACGAAATGGAAGGAAATTCCAATCTAATTCAAATTAGACGAGACTGTTTGCAGACGAAAATTATTTGGCAACAAAAGAGTGAATTGAACAAGGCATACTTGCATCTTGTCAGATGTGTGCACATGCTTTTCGCCCCGCTCTGAGTTTATCGGAGATTCGCTGATGCAATACATAACACTAGAATGTGATAGCAGAGATGATTGTTTTGCAATATATTCTTCGAAATAGGATCATTCGGTTATAAAGGAGTAGATGTAGCGAATAAAGGCCTATAGAATGAGACGTCTGAAATGTAAATGTCAAATGACATTCCGATAAAAATCATGAAGTTGCGACTTGGTGTGTACTACGTGGACATAGATTTGGATTTGCAACGCCATCCCTAGCGCCCTTTGGATATATATCTTAAGGGATATTTTACTAATTCCAGCCACTAAGTCAAAAACATGTAGATAGTCCTAAGATATAGCATTGGTCATGCTGTATTATTATAATGAATATTGTCAATTTGAACTTATATCAAATAATGCCCCTATGGCAAATGCAGCGAAATAGTTAAAAGGGGAACCTGAATAAAAACAAATTAAATTTGTATTTTCAAGCCGGTGCAAGTGCTACATAGTTGTAAAGTAAGTAAACATGATTCACTTTAGCATTCTGGCAAATAAACCTACAAGTTATCATAATTTATCACCCCAATATGTGAGGCTATATTCTTAACACTTTCCCTCAACGCATTTTAACTCATTTGCAAACAGTGTAGGCCCATATCAGACGGATATTATAACACCACAGAATCAGCTCTACGAGCATAGGTAATATTATAGATAGTTTCAAAAATGGTCCATTATTATATTGTCTATAAGCCCGTAAAGAAAGTCTGCTAATCATTATTTCTGACTATTGTAGCTACACATTTTTGAAAAGTGGAGCTATTGTCATGGCCCTCTCGTCGGCGTCGGCGTCGATGTTGGTTAACCTTTTTGGTAAAGTTCATTTCTCAGAAACCATCAACGATATTTGGTTAAAATGTTTTATGCATGTTAACTATCAGAAGGGTAACCAATTTCACAAGAGCAGGTATCACTAAAATGAAGTTTGCCATAATTATGCGCCTTTTTAACTTAGACTTCCACTACACCATCCAGTACTAAGAAAAGTGGAGCGTGCTGTCCGCGGATAGCTCTTGTTTATTATATTCTTCTATCATTATCCGATAAGCGTGTTTTATTGTAAATTTGCTGTGTTCTTTTAGACGGACTGATGTTACCTTCATGCAGGGTAACAGTCATGCAGAAAGCTCCAAAAAGGAGGTCGCTGTATGGTTCCCGTCCAGCATTAAGAAGTTACCAATCTAAAAAGATCTAAACTTCTTTTGCCCTGCATTAAGCAGCCACCTGCCTAGTAAGATATGAATGACTTTTCCTTTGCCTAAAGGGTCCACGGTCTAAATACCATGAAACCCGCCAATGCCTACATTACTTTGCCCCGAGGTCCTGATGTTTGCTGTCTGCTATTGGTGACATCAAGACTATTAAAGACATCAAGGTTTCAGGGCACGGTTCTGTTTCTGTTATTACATCTTCTATATAGGAAGAGTCCGATGTTAGTCACTCTCTTGTATTTATGTACTGGTATCGGGTAGCTCATATCTACTTCTATAACTTCTGTTAGTGTAAAAGTACAAACATGAGTCATGCAGGAAACACCACATACAGAACAAACAGTTGCTCGAACATCAACACAAGGAAACAGCAAATGTACATAATTATAAAAACATCAAGAGACGCACAAAGACAAAACAAACATACAATAGGGGGAATATGGAAGTACCGCCTTGGAACGGTCAGTAAACAGATGACTACTGACCACAAGGCCCGTGGTCTATTGCTTTATTTTGACCATTTCACCCCATGAGTATTCCTGTTAAACATAATGCCAATCGTGATTATTAAAAATGAGACAGGAGTACATGGTGTTTAATCCTTCTCCATAAATACGCATTTCTACGCCTTTGCACACAGAGAGGACCCATATCAGACGGTTCCTATAGGAGCCGTCTGAGCAGGGTCTGCTGTTTGCTTATGGAATAATATATATCTGATTCTATAGTTTGTGCTTCGCTAAACTTAGCATGTGTTAAATATGCAGTTTTAGTATACCATTTTAAAAACTAACCTATTAATCAATATCCATGATGTCATCATTTCTCTCACATGAATATTTATTGAGTAAAGAGTTAAGTAGTACTATGGCACAAACTGTAGTATTTTATACGCAAACAGACAAGGCTATGATCAAAGGCCGTGAAAGTGCGCAAAAATGGATTCATTTTTGTTTTCAATTTTCTTCCTTTTCGTAATTTTGTAATATAGATTCTAACCTTTACCGCGCTGTGGCGAAATAATGTCTGCCCAACGTTGGATCTGTTCTATTTTGACAACGCCAGATTTTACCCTTTCCCTCATATTGACGACTTTTGACGACTCTGTAAAACTCACTTGGTGAAACCATTGTGATAAATAGAGCATTTGCTCCTATAAGAGCAAATGCTCTATTTATCACAAATGCTCTATTTATCACAATGGTTTCAAACTACAAAATTCAAACATTTTCCTTTTCTCTTATTATTGTTCCTTTTCGGTAGATTATTTCAAAGAGATTGTATCTAAGAATATCCTATGAGGTAATGGATTAAGAAGTGTCACATAGCCAGGATCATGAATAACTCGGAGTTTGACCTAAACCCAAACTGTTTACAACGGAACTCTGGTCTTCGCGACAGCGAAAAGGTTAATATTTATATGTGGGTTAAACCATTAAACCGATATCCGCGACATGCAATCAGCCGTGATCTAAATTTGTCGCAAATTGACGTTCAGATAACATGCGTAAATTAAAACATTGTCCATAAATACTTGAACTGCTCTGATCTAATATTTCGACCACTAAGGGCCTTTTTCAAAGATTATCATGTCAAAATACACGTCACAGTTTTGTTACATGCATTCAGCCATAAAATCAAAGAGAATAATTAACTGCTCTGATCTAATATTTCGACCACTAAGGGCCTTTTTCAAAGATTATCATGTCAAAATACACGTCACATTTTTGCTACATGCATTCAGCCATAAAATCAAAGAGAATAAGTATTTATGTATTATATTAATTCCCTATTTTGGAATAATTTCTTCATTGTAAAACATTGTCAAGAATGACTTCTTTATTTCTCTAAAGAAACTCAAAGAGACGATTCTAAAATGTGGTCACAATATAGGGTTTGCTAGAGAAACGATGATTTTAATATTGGAGACCGCATCTTTATCTGTTACTCTGCTCTAGATCCAACAACTGGACTGACATTGTTGTTTATAGCACGGTAATGGTTGGCATAGAGAATAGAGTACGAGTATTACGTTATTCTGATATCAATCTTCTACGCGTGGTCTAGATTTCTTAGTTTTAAGAAACAACATGTGGTTATCGACAAGCTTGAATACATCCGTAGTTCACTCGCTGAGCAGGTGTCAGTCACTGTCGAATTAACAGATGAAAAAGGCAAGAACGTGTCAAAGAGCTCGCCAAGGAAACAATTAGAAATCCGTATTTTAGTAAAGACGAATTTAGATATTTCAGGCAGGTGGGTGTTTAATGGATGCTACACGCGGGGTAAAAGTAATGCTGATGCCATGCAGTCTTACTGGATGACTTCTACCCTACCCTGTATTCAACTGCTATCTGTCTTACATACCTGCATTGATACTATTTTGGGGTGGTTTTACGGGACTACTGATGTCCTGAACTACAGCAGACCCCCTCCAATGTGACCACTTAATGAATAAACATCGCTGGTTGCTTAATGCAGGGCAAAAGTAATACAAAGAGGAGCTTTCTGCATTACTTTTGTCCTGCATTAAGCTACCACCTGCATCTAGCACCCAGAATTATACCTCTTTTAGGTGGTCGGGTGAGCGGGATTTTACTGTACCTATATAATAGTAAAGTCAATAGCTTTAGACAATAGAATTAGACAACTTGTCCGTTGCAGTTTTGTTATTAAGTTTAGTTTATGTTAAAAGATATTTTATGTTCGAATTATTGTTAGCCAGCAATAATACTGTATCATAAAATAGAATTGTATTTGTATCAACAGTTAAGCATATGTGGTTCATGTTGGTATATTCATTGTCAGTACCGTTAGACCAACTGCCGTTTGAAGATGTGCAAAGAGCTTTAGATTTAAAGCTATCTATATTTTAATTCTTCACGCACCACACATCTAGGGCACAGTAAGTTAATTAAGGTTATTATACAGAAACCTTTTCATGCTGGCGACGAATCCTTGATGATACATGCAAATAGTAATATCCAAGTTAGACTTGGAAATTGCAAAACAAATCATGCCAGATATGATTTATAATTCTAAGTCTACTTTTGTTATAGTCTGCTTAAAGATTGTTTAACACTTGTATCATCGTTTGCTAAATAAACTGAGCATATGACATGGTAAAAGCATATTAGATTGTTATACATATTATTCATTCGTTTGCCTGTTTATATTCGAAAACAATGATATCAGAATGGAAGTAATTATAATTAGTTACAAGAAAATAGCCCTGTACGTATATATGCTATGTATGTTGTTAACTGTCTGTTTACTCCATATAAAACCATTTTCACACATTTACAAAGCATAGATCTAGAACAGTGGACTTCTGTAGGAACTGTCTGATCAGGGTATGTTGTGTTTGCTTGTGGAACTTTATAGACGTGATTTCATAGTTTTTTTTCCCAAAGTATTATGTTCATATACTATTGTACAATTTCGGCTAATACCTGCTCATAATGTAATAACCCTACTTACATGAGTATTCATCAGGAAAACGGTAAATTGTCATAATAAACCTGTTATATATGAAAATACTCGCATGGAGCAATAAATATCACTCAAAGATCTTGTTTAATTTATAATGTACACACATCAAATTAATTCATGATTCAAAAACATTGTTCTATACCGTATCTCTCTAGAAAAAAGTTACTTCACAAATTGTAATTTCGAATTGAATATATTCTTATTTTCAATTTAAAACAAACCAGTATTGAAGGGTAGCTATTAAATGGACTCCAAGTATTTACAGTATCACTGCATGTGGATAGATGTATTTAGATAGTAATTGTATGTGTATATAATAACGCCACTTGCATACTTTATTTACTTGGGATACGATATTTCAATATAAAATGATACTCTCTAGCCAAGGGCTGTATCAGGTGTAACAATGTGAATTCAATGATAGTCTTGTAAATAATTTAATACCATTTTCCACGCATGTGTTCACATGATATCAATACTTCGTCTGATCATTATCTGCATTGTAAGACATTCATGGACATCAGCACTATTTTTATTGTGTACACGTTGGTCAAGCGGCTTGTGTCTAACTGGATGATTGAACTGGGTCTACAATGTGTGTGCAATACCAGAGCCCGTGAAGTAATGTTTTGATGGAATGATTCATAGGTCGTATATAAAGACAGGTGGCTTCTTTATGTAGGGTGAAAGTCATGAAGAAAGTTCCTCTCACCCTGCATTAAGCTGCCAGCTGGCTCCTTAATTTAACGTCTGGTTAGAGAGGTTATTTTCTGAACATATATTACATTTAACTTTATCTTGCTTATGATATGCATATTGGCATTTCCAAACATACTGAATCCACATGCGACATCTTATAAAGATCCTGTTTGACAACTCAGTCTGCAGTTTCTCTGAACCTAAAATAAATCATAAGGAATAAGGCACGGATATAGAAATAGGGTTTGAGACGAAAAGTGAAGTCCATGATCTGACGCCGTCTGAACTGGCGCTACACTTTTTGCCGTGGTGCATTTTTGGGACATCGGCGGTGAAAGGGTTAAATAAATCCTAAGTAATAGTTAGTGTTTATTAAGAGCATTTATTATCCTCCCAATTTGACCTGAGACTCGATTAAATTTCGGCGTGTTTATCGGGATTGTTCGTAATACTCTGTGACAAAAAACAGCAAACCAAAAGCCGGTAATAATCATGTTCCTCGAGGATTGTACAGTAAACCCCTCTAACGCGACCACTTAATGAATAACCATGGCTGTCTTTATAAGCAGATGGTTACTTAATGCAGGACAAAAGTTATGCAAAAAGCTCCTACAGGAGCTTTCTGCATAACTTTCGTCCTATATTAAGCTACCACCTGTCTTTGTCACTGTGAATTATGTCCCTTTTTGCTGGTCGCATTAGAGGGGGGTTACTGTATTCTTATAGCGCATTCTTATACCTTCGGAAATTTATTCGAAGATTACCGACGATAATACACGGAATATGCATGAGTCTCAGTTCAAATTGGTAGGATAATAACGATGAAGAAGCCAGAACGAGTCTTAATAAACAATAACTAACTTGGGATTTGGCACGCCCTATTATTACGTCACACTGCCATTTTTGAAAGCATACACAAACACTCGTAGTATGACTTCCAGTGTTTCCCCCTTTCATTTTGTTGTTGTGTAGTGAAACAGTAACCCACGTTGATTTTGAATTGAATAGTTTCGAGTAAGATTTTTCGTGTAAATCTATCTTGAAGATATCTTTAGAAGGAGACTCCGTCGTCAGTTATTTAATGTCAGCACTCAGTGGCTGATAGACTCTGAGAAAACGCCGTGTAATCCTAAAGGGCAATACTGAACATTCTAAAACACGATGTAAGGTAACGTCAACAAAGCTAGAAACAATGAAGGAAAAATAATGGGTTATCATTATATAACTAACACATTTCATCAAGCTGTGTCTCATTTTGTGTATTATGTACGCATGCTATGGTTAAATGTGCTCAAGAATTGTGTCTATGAACTATTCGTCGTGTTTCTTTTCCAAACGAAAACGGATCTCGTCGCACTCCACGTGAAAGTTTAGTAATTATTGCCATATAAAGCTAACACAAGACTGGGCGGGTCTTGAAACAAACTCCTTGCATGCGCAGTGCCCTGCAAATACTAATCTCGACAAATCACGAACTCTTAGTGAATTAAGAATGAAAGTCTCGCCAAATTTCTAACTCTTAACAAATAAATCGAGCATATTTTTTTGAAAATCCGGCTTGAACATTGGTCGAAAATATTCGCCAAACTCTAAACATATACATCTTGCTCCATATAAGAATCAGCCCTTTCAATGCCGAATTTTTAAATTGATTTAAAAATTTAAACAGGTCATGCGACTGCCTACCGTGAATATTCAGGAACGTTTTCAAGAAATGTGCAGCATGACATAACATACAATGCAAAACCCTGACTAGAGGACTCTGGGAAGTATATCATCTGGGTCTATATTGTTTGTAAGTGTCAGTAGTGACTTGTTTTCAGCAATGTAAGGACCAACGAGGGATGGGACAATGACGCAACATGTAGTAATCAAAACAAGTTCTTAATATAACAAATATTTCAAATAGTATCACGTGATCATAAATTATTGAACATGGACATGAATCGAAAACAAAAGTCTATATATTTTGATAATTTTGTAACGTCTGATAGATTTTACTATGGTTAACTTCTCCCAATAATCGATTGCAAATTTCATTTTCACAAAGTTTTCTCATTTAATATAGTAACTGGTACATCTGACAACAACAGTAGCCATTTAATCTCAGTTTTAGGTACATAAGTATGCAAATTATTGCAGCCTTGACATTCCCCAAAACAGTTAAATAAGATTTACGTCATACATATGCCACGAGCGTGACTTTTCAAACGACAATCTTCCTATTTAACCTTGGTTACATCTCAGCGAGATTTCCTTACACGCCCATTTTACGTTTATTGTACTATAAAACCATTTGCCCAATTTCCTTTTCTATATTGTATAATTGGAATCGTTTTTGATAATATATAGTGATTCATATCAGTCTTACCGGACTGCATGCATATACAATTTGGACAAAGGTCGAATAAGTAGACATTGTTTAAAAATACAGTATATCGGACGGATAATTATGTATACGTATATTGTATATAATCACCCTATGTATAGTTTTGTATAATTTAGTAAATCGGACGGATAGTTCAAAATTGCTCTATTATTATATAGTTAATCTGGTAGATATTTCAAAATCACCCTATACTCATGTACAAACATTTCAAACTCGCTCAAAATATAATTTATATAAAATCGGGCGGATTTCTGAAAATCGCTCTATATGGAGTTTCTTTCCATTCACTGAGCAGAGTTCACGAATATATGCATCACAGAGGTATCGATTTTTGTATAAAATGGTGTTACATGTAATAAGGCAATTTGACATGTTGTATAAACTAACCTAAATAGTAGTGCAAATACATGTGACCCACATCGTTTTCAGTACAATTTCGTGTTCCATGCAATAAGGCTAAAGAAGATTCTATGCAATACTCTACTGTATTTGCATTATTATTAAATTTGCAATTAGATTAAAACTGATAAAAGAACACTGAAGCTTTTCAATCGAAACAGGATACAGATAATACGTCTATTGGAACTTTACTGTGACAAACTGATGTCTGCTCGGATTTAGATCAGGCTCCGATGTTATAAGACATTCTGCTTATGTCTGAGATCATTCTCTAGCATCTGATTGGTTAGATGCTTGAGAAGATCTCAGACTCAGACTCAGTCTCAGAAGTATTATAACCTTGGACACTGGTGCAATTTTGACTACTTCCAATTCGAATCAATCTGATAAAAATATTGGCAGATTATCAAACAGCTTGTATCCTAATAAGGCATCGAGTTACGTGGCGTCTCATCTGGATCCAAGCTATTTGTAAAAAAACTGAGTCAGGTCGAAACCACCGTCTTAATACATTGATGACCAGATTTTAATCTGTGCCACGGTGCTCCTGCCTTTTTATTATGGCATTTGAATGCAACAAGATGTTAAAATGCTAGACACCGTAGAATGAAATCGAAATAATTTCTTAAGAAATGGAGCAAACTTTACTCCAACAAGAACCGTTTAATATGAGTCTGGAGCTTTTAAAGGTATATCTATAACGTAATGTGTGAAGTATTCGTGAACTGACAGCTACGAATATCTGTATTCTTCATCAGTTATCAGTGCGGTTCATTCGTGTTTTCGTTTAGCAACACGTCCATATAGAGCACCAAACTGCTTGGATCCAGATTGCTCGCTGAAAATATGACCTCTCATCTTGATCCACATTGATGTGAAGTTCTTCCGACCGACTTTGCCTTGTTCTGATTTTACCCTGAATCTCGAGTTTATGCACAATCCTCCTACAATTTCATTATTATATTAACTCTCATTCTGCTATCCACGACATGACTCGCATTTGCAAACAGCTTGTATCCAAATGAGACGCCGAGTAACTCGGCGTCTCATTTGGATACAAGCTGTTTGACGCTCGGCCAATAGTTTTTCAAACACTTGAGTGAATCGGATGTAGTCAAACCTCTATCAGATCTAAATTTTAGCGGACACTATTTTTTCACATCGGGATAAGGGTTTAATTAATTTATATTAACCCTTTCGCTGTCAAACTCTGTCGTCTGCTACAAATTTTCATTCTTTTGATTTTCTTCATTTTTGTTTCAAAAACTTAGTAACAGTGACAAACATTTTGGATCCTGATGAGACGCCGAGTTACTCGGCGTCTCATCTGGATCCAAACTGTTTGCATAGGTAATCACAGATCCGGCATTGGCAGCGAAAGGATTAAGGTATAATCAGACTTTATAATTGAAATGAAATAAACGGCTCCCCTTGTAGTCATAAAGTCACGATACTCCAATTAAATGTATTTTGGAATCTGAGTACAATTACTATTATCTGCACCAAATCATCCCGTGTGTTTTCTTCTACAAATTCTGAAGGGTGGTGATCCCCCGAAAGCAAAAATTGCAACACAAAAAGAGAAAATTGCAGACTCGGTTTTATTGAGTCTGTTCATGAGCAGTAATTGAAAGTGCAACACTGCTCGCGCCCCCTAGCACCGGCTTACAAGTTTAAATTATCTAAGAAACACTGAAACGATGAAAATATTATATGCATATGGATATATGGTTATAATTTGATTGCAAATGGCAGGCAAAGATAACTGTATAAGTTTTATATTGGTTACATCAATAACGATGCACCCATATTAACCCATTACCTCGTAGGCTATTTTTAGATCCAACCTTTTTGAATAAATCTACCTAAAAGGAGCATTAACTAGAGAAAAGGAAACGTTTAGAATTGTGTAGTTTGAAACCATTGTGATAAATAGAGCATTTGCACCTATAGGTAAACTATCGAAAAGCTACCATCGAAAAGAGGTCTAATTGTAAGACAGGTGGTAATATCAACAGTGGTCAACAGTAATGCAGAAAACTCATATGGGTCGGGGGTCTGCCTAACTGTTGCCCTTCATTAAACAACCACCTGAATTTTAATGTTCCTATTTTAATAAATGAAATGCCACTTAGCGCGGGTTATACTGTATTTCCACGTGACATTTCAAGACTTTTTCATTTGCAGTGCAGATATTAAAAAGTACATACCCCGAGCAAAGAGTTTCTACGACATCTGTTCATGGTCTACACTGTTTACCCATGTCCGTTTGAAGGGACAAAAGACAACAATTGATTCATTGACCGATTGTTTCTGACTGGTAGGATAAGCAGATTTTTCTTAATTCATTAGTTATGCTTGTTAATGCAATATATATGTTTGTTAATGTAATATATTATGTTTGTTAATGTAATATATCTTTGTTAATACAATATATATGCTTGTTAATGCAATATATGTTTGTTAATGTAATATATATGTTTGTTAATGAGACTTTAGGATCACATCTATACCATTTGATAAGCAATCAGAACAGACTGTCCGGACGGCTCCTACGGGGCCATCTGATCTGAGTCTACTCAGGGTCCATGCTTTTAAAACATTTGGTTGAGTCTGAGTTCGTTCTCAAGATTTTGATTGGTCAGATTTGAGCCTTTGGCTCAAATCTGACCAATCAAAAGCTTGAGAACTCAAAAGCTTGAGAACTCAAATCTGACCAATCAAAAGCTTGAGAACGAAACTCAGACTCAACTAAAAGCTGTTTGCAAAGACGTGAACATGCATTTCTGTCAGATAAATGACTAAAAATAACAAATTAAAGAATGAGACAATTTCAAGAAACGATAATGAATTAGCCTTGCATCCAAGACAAAGTTAAAATCGACATTCTCAATTTACTTGAAAACATGTTTACGGCAAACTATCGGAACGCAATTTTTCAGAAAAGGCTGGGCACTTCGGAGGCTTTTAAATGCCACTTTCCAATGATATATTTTGATCATAACGCACTATATTTAGAAAATAGGCAGGCTTTCATAACATATAAATCATCTTTTTGTGTTATTC
Source organism: Azorinus chamasolen (assembly GCA_963576725.1). NCBI lineage: Eukaryota > Metazoa > Mollusca > Bivalvia > Cardiida > Solecurtidae > Azorinus > Azorinus chamasolen. Next base: position 47,555,337 of record OY755246.1, on the reverse strand, counting down.
TTGACGGGTTCGCCGATAAATCACCATGGTGTCAAATAAGTGTTTTACACTGAAGTGTTTATAGGTCTTTTAAAATATACTGAATCGTTTCAATTAGAGGAACCATCAATGGGGATATTTCGCTTGCCCTATTGACATGGAGATGGCACACTAGTTTTAGAGTAACTGCAGAATGATGAATTTCCTCTTCTATTGCGGTTGATCTACTTTTACAAGAGATATGCCCTGGTTCAGATACAGTAAAACCTCTCTATAGCGACCACTAAACTACATCAAGTATTTTGTGTTAAAGACAGGTGGCAGCTTAAAGCAAGGTGAAAGTAAAACATAACGCTCCTATAGGAGCGTTCTGTTTTACTTTCACCTTGCTTTAAGCAACCACCTCCCCTAATTCCAACTATTTCACACAATTTAGTGGGTCGTTATAGAGAGGTTTTACTGTATTGAGCAGAAACTTATTATTGGGTTACTTTGTGGGCATGTACAGATTAAGTCTGTCTTTGGTTCTAGTTCACCCGTATCTTTCAGGAGATATTATCCTTCCCTAGAAAATCGGTTTTCAAGATCTTGTATCAACCTGAACCAAACTGCCATTTGATGTAAACGTATGATTTTTTATAACTAATTGTCGAATGTGCTTCTTAAAATGGCACCAGTAGAAAACCGTTTTGACCGATGGGGACAGTGTATTAAAGTAGTACTCGTCCTAATCGGCCATTCATTTTTAGAACATACGACTCATTAAAGGCAATCTGTTACTTAATGCAGGGCAGAATGAATCTAGTAGAAAACTCCTATATGAACTTTCTGCATTACTTTTGATCTACATTAAGGTACCACATGTCTTACAGACCCATACTTATATATCTTGTGATGGTCGCATAAGACGGATCCTGCCGTATACTCGCGATATGCTTATATGTACAAATATTAGAATAAAACCTCGCTCGAAATATCAGATATAGTAAGGAAAATGTGAATACTATTTAGGCAGATGACTGTTAAATACAAGGTGCAGGTTATGCTTCCAATGGAACATCCTGTATATCTCCAACCCTGCATAAAGCAGCCACCTGTCCAAAAGACCAATAATGATATTCATTTGAGTGTTCGGCATTAACGCGGGTTTACTGTAACATACTGTTAACACATTCCTTCATATTGACGCATTTTGACACCTCTGTAAAAATCACTTTTTGAAACCATCGCTATAAATAGAGCATTTGCTCCATAGGAGTAAATGCTCTATTTATCACAATGGTTTCAGAACTACACAATTCTAAAATATTTATTTTCTCTAGAAAATGTTCCTTTTCGGTAGGTTTATTCGAAGACGTTGGGTCTAAAAATAGCCTATCAGGTAATGGGTTAAATCCGATTCAAATCAGGTTTTTTTTCTATAAATGTTTACTGTAACAGTTAATACAGTAATGTCAACTATAGTCACATCTGTAAACATCTTAGATCGATATGAAAAGCGAAATAACTCGGCATTTCACCAGGATCCAGGCAATTTGACACCTTGTCAATAGTTTTCCAAAGACTTGATCGAATCGGAAGTAGTCAAAATTGAATGGATCTAAAATTGAGCTGAAATTATATTTTTCACATCGAGGCAAGGGCTAATATAATACCGCCCAAATTGAGGAAAAAACAACAATTGACCATACACGATTGTCATAGCATATTTTGATATGTGCTGATACTCAGTCTGAACAACACTTTACCCTATGAATGTGCATGTAAGAAATGATGGATGTATACATATCAATGCGATTAATATTTATATAAAGGAAATGTTGAGAGTAGCTATTTTGTACAAGTTGATATTAAACGAGTCTTGGAAATTGTTTTAAGCGAACCAATAACATTTTCCAAGACGAGTTTGATATCAGTTTGTACAAAATGACTACGACCATTATATTCGTTTTTAATCACATCATTTTATTTCGACTAAAAATGTCGTTTTGACAGGTCCTACATGCATATTTCTCAATGACGTCGGAGTGTTTCTACATGACGTTACAGAGTATTTAATAATACGTGTGTGATGTAGGGAAATATATGATGGTTATGTTAACTCGAATATAAGGGAGGTTATGTGGTAAAATGACATATGACCAAGGTTTTTGGCCATGGCACAATCTACAGTATCAGATTATAAATCCCTATGAGCCATCAGAGTATTCTCTAATCAGACGGTTCCTATACGAGCCGTCTGGTCTAGGTCTATTCTGTTTGCGACGGCGTTTAAATGCGTATTTTAGGGACACTGTACCAAGTGCAACTGCATAATTCGCCTGGTCTGCTGTTTTAACCATACAGCCACAGGGATGCGTCTCCAGACACCGATATACAGTACAAAATATGCCATAAATTCTTTGATGTTTGTAATACTTATCACCTTTCCAGACATTTTATTGTTTCATTTTCCGTATAATTTCTCTCACAGGGTAATTCTATTTTAATAAGTGTTCGGAATTTAAGTCAATAAACCATTGTTGTGTCTTGCACGTATACTATGTTTTGCTATTTGATACCAGCAAATTGAATATTTCGGAAGCTATGTGTTTGTTTTGAACGAATATACAGTAGAACCTCTCTAAACCGGAATTCTAGTAGAGAAGAATTCAACCACATTTAGGCAGGTGACTGCTTATTGCAGGGTGAAAGTCATGCAGGAGCTTTCTGCATTAATTTCACCCTGCATTAAGCAGCCACCTGTCTCCAGGTTTATACTAATTTGACCATCATGTTTAGAGAGGTTTTACAGTATTTCACAATGGTTATTATAGTGAATACAATTTACAGCATTTGCTTTACCACACAATACGTTCTGTGCAAACACTCGTTAGTTCGTTCTGTTACCTACATCGTATCAGAGAAAAACGTTAGTCTCTATTTGTGTCACTGATCGTCGCTCAGATAAGTATGGAAATGAACTGTTCAATCAACAGCTTTTTAAAACACACCTCTCTTTTTATCTTTTTTTCTATACTGACAGTGAAAAATGATAACTACTATTGCATTCGCTGCTTCCATAATGAGTGATTGATAAGTGCATTTCCCTGTTCTATATTTTTAGTCCATATTTCAATAATGAATATTCATGAACGAAATAGTTATTATGAAATATGGAGGGTGGAACAGTGAAGCCACTTTAGAAAGTAAATAAGCAGATCTTTCAAATTCCACTAGCAAACAGAGCAGACCCTGATCAGACGATTCCTATAGGAGAAGATAAGCTATAGGAGAAGATAAGCTGAAAGTATTATTTTCATAACATGAATATGTCTAAAACTGTTGGTGTTAAATGATTTACGTGAACAATAGGTAGAATATAGCTTTGATTATGATCCATCAATCAATGTTTTACCACCAATAGCGGGTGTCCTTATATACCTCGTATTGCTGCCACATTAGCCTAGTCCCTGCTCTACCGGTATTTCTATTACAAATTGCAATACCTATTGAATATTCATGGACAAAATAGTTATAATGAAATATGTAAGGTGGAACACTGTCGCCAATTCAAAAAATAAAGAAAGAAACTAAAGAAATATATCTATCATATTCCATTGGCAAACAGAGCAGACCCTGGTCGGACGGCTCCTACTGGAGCCGTCCGACCTGGGTCTACTCTGTTTGCAAATGCGCCAAAATGCGTTTATATGAAGGAAAGGGTTATCTATTTCGATGCCAGTTGTGAATCTGTAGTTTCCAACGCGAACAGTATGCACCAAGATGTGTCACAATCCAACTATTTATTGCTGTTTTGTGTGATTTTTAACCTTTAGCCTGCTGAGCAAATTATTTTTGCAGACTTTTTCACCTACTACATTTTCAAAATTCAAACTATAATCAATTTGTCTACCAAAATGCAGTCAGGATGACAAACAGTTTGGATCATGACGAGACGCCGAGTTACTCGGCGTCTCACCAGGATCCAAACTGTATCCAAACGTATACACCCATCCGCCCATAGCAGGCTAAAAGTTAAATAAAAGCGAAGGAAATTCAAAAGCAAAAGTTAAAGCTGACGACAAGTTTTGCAGGCAACCATATATGGCAGTGAAAGAATTAGCTTCTGTTGATAACGTCTACTTGAACATTTTAATCACTCTGTTTATCGCACAGTAAAGTGTTTCTAATACGACCACTGAAACTTAGACTAATTCTAGAATGTTTAACATGTGTGGTAGCTTAATGCTAGGCGAAGGTAATGCAGAAAGCTCCTATAGGAGCTTGCTGCAATATGTTTGCCATGCATTCAGCAACCCCCATTTTAACCCATTCCCTCATATGCTATTTTAAGACCAAACCTATTTGAATGAATCTACCGAAATGGAGCAGTTATTAGAGAAAAGGACCATTTTGGAATTGTGTAATTTGAAACCATTGTGGTAAATAGTAATAGAATCAAGCATGGGTTTTGTTAAAGACGGGGGTTTCTATACCCGAGGTTGGTCTGTTCCAGTCGGAAACGAGCTTTAGCGAGTTTCCGATAGGAACAGACCAACCGAGGGTATAGAACCCCCGGCTTTAACAAATCCCATGCTTGATTATTTTTCTCGCTGAAATACGCCCTAAAACCAAGTAAATTAACGAATTTTGTGAAGTACTACTTTACATTGCGTAATACGACTTCCATATCTAACAGCAACAAACCACAGCATAACTTTAGGCGTGACACCAATATGACGTCATTTGTTATGACAACCACAAACGTTACGTTTTGGCGTAAAATATAAGTGACTGAGTGACTACAAAACAACGTCTTCGGTTAATTAAATAGGCTTTTAAAGTGTTTATATGATAAATAGTATTTCATATTCGTGCTAATTACTAATATTATTTTCAATTCATAAGGTTGTTGCCTATAGAAATGTTGGTATAATTCTGTAAGAGTTCCTTCCCTTCCAATCGCGCGTATGAATACACTACATGTAGTCACGGGGTGTTCCAGATAAGGATTTCTAGTACGGCTATTTTTAGTAACTCAGCTTATCTAGCACGGCTGAGAAGCGAGAAAACATTTTCTCATATGGAGCAAATGCTCTATTTATCACAATAGTTTCAAATAGTGACTTTTACTGAGTCGCGAAGAGGTGTTAATATGAGGGAATAGATTGAAGACCTATATTAATGAATTCTGTTGACGCTTCAGCGAGACAATTCTGTACTTACAACCATAAACCAGTTTCAAGACAGGCCATTAACCAATTCTCAATCAGCGGCTGTATAATAGACACCACGTCATTATTAAATGTGTTTTTAATTAACTCTTCTACTACCAATGTCGCATCTGTGATTACCTGTGAAACAGTTCTGTTCCAGTTGAGACGCCGAGTAACTCGCTGAATAACCCGGCGTCTAATCAGGATCCAAACTGCTTGTTAAATGCAGAAATGTTTTTAAATGAAATAGGGAGAACATTAAAAGAATATTGTAGCAGACGATGACAATATTGGGCAGCTCAACTATGACGAAATGTTTTCAGACGACAGTGTTTGGCAGCGAACTATTTTAAGCGTGTTGAATGGTATGACATCGTGTTTTAAACGCATGTGTGACATTGGGCTGTGCAACAGAAGCTGCTGCATTCTTCTCGGCCAAAAGGTCGTATAGCATGCTTAAATGTACAGTAAATCTTTCTAAACCGGATGTTCAATCTAGGATGAATACGGGTCTTTGAGACAGGTGGTAGCTACATTCAGGGTGAATGTTATACAGAAAGCGCATGTGTTCATATGTATGCCATTATAAAAACGAATCAAAGTAATATTCATGATGTCATAATGTCTTTCATAAATATTTATGGAGTAAAGGGTTAATCGAACTGCTTTTCAGGATGGGTTATTGTGGATGTCTACCGACTGTCATTTAGCGTCCGTATGTCCATCCTTCAACCAAATCGTTTAAACCTTATCCCGCCGAAAAAGATAATGGCTGCTCAAACACTTATATAATCTGACTTACAGATAAAGGTGCGTTCCCAAATACTAAACTCGTGATTTCTTCGCCAAATCCTATACTATCACCTCTCCTTAGAATCGTCTCTTCGAGACGATTCTTCGGAGTGGTGACAGTTTAGGATTTGGTGGAGAAATAAAAATAAAAGAGCTGTTCTTGAAAATGTTTTAATTTACAAATCTGATCTGGACATCTGCTACAGATACTGAGGTTTAATACAAATCCTCTAGTCACCTGCTTGTGATTCGTTCAAGCTTTTCAGAATCTACTGACTGGGTATCCAACAGCTTGGATCATTATGAAACGTCGAGTAACTTGACGTCTCATCCGGATTCAAGCTGATTGCAAATAATGGTGAGGTCACTAATGGCAGGATTATGTTTAAATGACATCTCTGAAACATTTGGCTGTAATCTGATGAGACTGGCACATGTGTTCTTTGAACATCCTCTACCGATGTGGCTCAAAGAAATGCACTCCATACGAAGTGCTGATTGTAATGGCAACTTATCATGATCCTCGTTGTTTAACAGTTGGTCAAATGTTTCTCAATAGCTTGTTTAATAACACTTGGTCAATAGTTTCCCACAAAGCCGATTGAATTAAAAGTAATCAAAATTACCAAGGGTCCAAATGTGAGCAGACTTGTATTTTACATCGGGTTAAGAGCTTGAATCAGAGCTCCAGATAAGGTGCGTAAATTAAAATATTTTCAAGAACAACTCCTTTATTACTCTACCAAAGAAGAGACGATTCTATAGAGTGGTCAAACTATGGTTTTTGGTGGGGAAATGACGATTTTAGTATTTGGGTACGCACCATTATCTGTAGCTCTGATTGACTGAAATAAAGGGTGATAGAATGAAGAATGATGCATCATGACCTCGTTGTGTATATACTTGCCAATCTCTATCACATTGTCAAACTGACCGCAATTAATCTCAGCTACACGTCCAGTGTAAAGGCAAATAAATGGGTTAAAGCTAGACATGGAACGGTTTGATCCTGTCTGGTTCGGTAATGACCTAAAATATATACCTAATTAGTCGTATTATTGTGAAGGTATTTCTTCATGTCTCCCCTCTGGTTTGCGGTAGGTCGGTGGTTCTAGCTGGGTATTCATCTGTATACTAGACGTACACAGAAAAACGTCAATGGTCTTCCTCCGCCTGGAATTAGCTGGACGTCGCAATATGATTGAAACACATTGTCAATTAAATCGGCGTAAAAGCAAACTTCATTTATGTTTTATCAAGAATGTTGGCAATTAGATCCTGAGCTGTCTTTGAGGATCAATGAACACCTGGATAGGGGAGAACTGATTTTAATCTAAGGCTGCTTTGGTAATCAAGTCAGAATACAGTACGATGCTATTTAACAATTTTCTTGTTCTATGTTTATTGCAAATTTCAATACCTACTGAATATTCATCGAAAATAGTTATAATGAAATATGGAAGGTGCAACCGTGTAGCAAGTTTAGAAAGTAAGGAACAGAACTATCAAATCCCATTAGCAAACAGAGCAGACACTGTTCAGACGGCTCCTATAGGAACCATCTTATCTGTGTCTACTCTGCTTACAGATGCGTGAAAAGGGGTTTGTATGAAGGAAGGGGTTAATGCAATCCGGTTTGTTGGTGAGTCACGTAAAGGCAAATTGCCATCTAAGTTATGAAATCAGTACAGATATCAGCTGTAATTTTGTCAGCGTCTACATTGTATGCCAAAATTGTATTACCATCTGATGTTTAATCCATCGCAACATTGCATTGCCTTATCAGACATCGCGCCTCGTACTGGAGAATTGGTATGCGAAACACAAGCATACTGTTTCATAAATCCAAGTGAACATCCAATTGCAGTTAATTTATTCTAGAAATATACAACATGCCAGCAGCGAAAAGGAAATAAAACAGATATTTACACAACTATACTATGAAAACCCATAGCTTTCTTCTATCGCTAATTTTCGATTCATTGCACCGTTGTAGTAATTATATGACTTCATTTCAACTATATATTGAATCATATAATGCTACTATGGATTGATACGTGCAGGATAGAAGACAGTTTGGCATTTCATTTTCGACTCCAAGCATCTATAGTGGCGATCTCGTAAAGAGACGAAATCCTTGCATCGACTTATAATTGGCAGCTGTAAACCCGTTTTGAGTTTTGGTCATGAAACAAAACAACTGCTATTCTTATTTTGCCGGCAATAATTGTATCTAATATTAAACCATTATGACTACTACAGTACAAACCCGATTATTCGAACACTCAAATGCGTACTGAGAACCTTCTGCATGATATTCAGCCTGTATTAACACATTATCCCCTAGTGACGCATTTAGTTGACGCTATTTCACTTTATGAAACCATTGTGATAAATAGAGCATTTGCTCCTATAGGAGCAAATGCTCTATTTATCACAAAGGTTTCAAACAACAAAATTCTATTTTTTCCTTTCCTCTAATTAATGCTCCTTTTCGGTAGATACATTCAAAGAGGTTGGGTCTAAAAATAGCCTAGGAGATAATGAGTTAAGCAACCGCTTGCCACAAAAAGACATAACTATTCATTACTAAAACTTCATAGTACGGGTTTTCGCTCGTCTGTTTCGAAGAAATCACGAGCTATTGTCGTAACTCCGGCGTCCGCGCCGTTGTCGTTGTCGTCGTTGTCGTCGAAATCTTAACATTGACCATAACTTCAATTTTTCATTTACAACCTTCATTTTTGGTATGCATGTTCATCTTGACAATGACGACAGACGAGCGTTGGCACCCGCTTGCGGTGCTCTTGTTGTACATTAAAATATTATTTTCTTATAAATGTTCTTACTCTACATTAAAATATTATTTTCTGGCGTCGTTTGCAAATGCAACAGTGTACCGCACACATTCTCAGCATATAAATAACCCTTTCACCGCCAATGTCGCAAAAATGCACCACGTCAAATAGTGCAGTCCCAGACAAGGCGCCGCCTTTTCAAACTATATTTCCATATATATGCTTGATTTCTTTGAAATTTGCATTTATTTATCTTATTTCCTTATTTTACCGAATGATTCAACAAAATTATATTGCAAACGACACTTTGGCACCGAAAGGGTTATGAGATACTGACAGATACCGGTGCCAAAGTGTAATGTGAATACTGCTTTGATATACAGTAGAACTTCAAATCTCGATCGGATAACTTCGAACTTCGGGGTAACTCGAACTTAAAGTTCGGTCCTTCCAAATTTTGCAATACAGAATTGTTCTATATTGTATATTTACGCATATCTAAAAATACATATCACAGCTTAATGCAAGTCTAAAGTAATGCTTAAAGCTCCTACAGGAGATTTTAACATTACAATAGACCTGCATGATAACCTTTGTTATCTCGATGTAATTTGAATGGTACCTTGAAGTTTCGAGATACAATGTATCAAAGTTCAGCTGTAATGCACATAATTGAGTTTCCAGTAATACTCTCTTCACTAAATAGAACATTTTTATGGTAATAGAAACAAACATACTTTAATGAAATGAATATAAAGTAAAATAAATTCGATATTAAGAAAATTTAGTTGTGAAGATTCTAGAATTTTTTAAGCAGATGGCTGCTTAATGCAGGGTGAAATATATGTTGCCTGTATAACTTTCGCCCAGCATTAAGCTGGTTTGTGTATAAAAGTCTGACAATGATACTTGTTTTATTGTTCAAATAATCGATTTTTAACTGCCATGGTATCAAATATAAAGTAAAAACTCGATACTACGAAATTTTGATAATGAAGTACATTTGTATTTATGTCTTTGTAGGCAGGTGGCTGCTTACTGCAGGGTGAAAGTCTAGATACGATAACGTAGCTCTATTCCTAAATAGAGCTACGATTCGCTAGCATCTCTACAATGGCGCAAAATCTAAAGTGCTTGTAAACCAGTGCGAGTCTCGAAACAGTTAATGTATTCCTTTAAAACTTATTATTTATCAATAAAAATCAGATTTTATCAGCCTACGCTATCTTATAACTTCTCTGCGGTCGATTAAAAATATTTGCAAAACCGGCCGACTTTTATTTTGATTTTGGACGCCATGACAGATCTCGCGAGATCTCGTTTTGCCATATAAGGAAACCTTACTACGGGTCGGCCATGTTGTTTAGATTGACGACTGGTGCTCGTTTTACTACGATTTCCATATATGGAAGCTATTTGCATAAAAGGTCACCTGTGACCACCCGGAGCATGGGTAATTTTTTCAAAATGGCCGACCATCTCTCGGAAACGTCGTCCGCTTAGAGTGGTAAAACTTTAATCGGAAATTACATGATTTTCAAGAAAAGTAACATAATTTTGTTATCCCAGCGTGTTCAAAAAATCGTTTTAAATCGAAACATTAATTTATTTTTACATTTGTTGTGAAAATAAAAACGTTAAACCGCCGCGTGTGATTCACATTCGGCTTGCGCCACAGTAGAGATGCTAGCATGTCGTAGCTGTAAACTGGACGCTAGTCATTATCAGTCTTACAGCTACGATATCGCATCTAGGTGAAAGTCATACAGTAAGCTTTCTTTCTGCATGACTTTCATCCTGCATTAGACTGCCACCTGTGCTAACGATCAATCATAGTACTTACATGCATATGAATGTGCAAATAAACGAGTTTTTTTGTATTGTCTATTGGTAATAAATACTTTAATGTGCGATAGGCACAACATAAAACGTATGTTTAGTTTAGGGAAAATCCATTCATAATTTAACTTCTTACTCTATGAATAAATATGTAATACAGTAAAACCTCTCTTAACCGGCAGTTAAATTTAGTATGAATATCGGTCTTGGAGACAGGTGGCAGCTTAATGCAGGGTGAAAGTCATACAGAAAGCTCCTAGAGGAGCTTTCTGTATGACTTTCACCCTGCATTAATCAGCCACCTGCCTAAAAGTATCTAAATTATTATCTACTAGAATTCCGGTTAAGAGAGGTTATACTGTAGATAATTGCACCATGGTTACTAATCAGATCGGTTTGTATGACGCATGGACATACATGTAACACGTTTGTCCATGGCAGAAACTGTATAATCCTATCTATATCATTTCGTAAGCATACGAAGCATACACCTACCATACATACGGCATTGCTTTTCTTGTATTTGCGTTAATAGAGCCACCACATAGTTCTCTTTTTAACCCTTCGCTTGATGAATTTTAAAATACATTTCTCCTTCTTTACCCATGCCCTGTTGTATAATTACATATACCTTCACTGTGTACACGTATTTCGCTGTGCAGTCACTGCTGTGGAGTGTACTGGTTGCACAACCAACTTGTAAATAGTGCAGACCCTGATGAGACAGCTCCTGCAGGAGCTGTCTCATCTGGGTCTTCACTATTTACAGGTAGGTATATTCACGCGAATAGCAAGCGAAGGGTTAATAATTACACACGTTTAAAATAAGCTGTAACGTCGTGTAGAAACATCACGACGTCATGCAGAAATACACGTGTAGGACCTGGCAAAAACGACATTTTCAGTCGGAATAAGTTATATGATACAAAGAATATGATGCTCGTAGTAATTTTGTACAAACTGATATTAAACTCATCTTGGAAAAAATGTTATTAAGCTCGCAAAGTACATTTTCTAAGACTTGTTCAACCCGTTACCTCATAGTCCATTTTTAGACACAACCTCTTTGAATTAATTTACCGAAAAGTAGCATTAACTAGAGAAAAGTTTTTTTTAGAATGTTGTAGTTTGAAACCATTGTGATAAATAGAGCACTTGCTTCTAAGGGAGCAAATGCTCTATTTATCACAATGGTTTCAAGAGGTGGTTATTACAGAGGCGTAGAAAGGCGTATTTATGGAGGAAAGGGTTAATTTCAGTGTGTACACACTGTCTACTCGCAACACATTCAGCTACTAAATATTCCTGGCGTCAGTATTTCTTACATCAGTATTCATTAAGTTAGTTAAAAGGTTATAGAAATGTACTTTACGCCTATCTATGTACGTCTACGGCACACTTAAATACGTAATCAAAAGAAATACCCAATCAAACACGAAACATCTTCCTGCCAATTCAAGTACTACACGTTTATAATTTAAGCTTGTAAAGTAATTAAACCCAATTTACATTGGTAGTCTGACAAATAATTACAACAATATATCATAATTAACCCTTTCAACATTGGACAGGCATGCACTGTCATTTACAAACAGTGTAGACCCAGATCAGAGGGCTCCTAGAGGAGCCCTCTGATCTGGGTCTGCACTGTTTATCATTCAAAAATTATCTAGCATGCTGAAGCCTTTCATATCGAGTAGATTCTATAGTTATACAAGTATTGGATATTCCACTCTGATGATTCGGGGGATTGAAAGGCTCAATCACCAAACCGTGCGAAAATGCATGCTAAATGCAGTGTCACTCTGGCACCATGTTGCGTCGAGATCTCTGTATGATAATCGCATAAGTGTTCTTTCATTGCACCAACGTTTTTGTTCGCGCTAACATGCACCATCCCTGATTTAATCATGGTTGCAACAGTGCATTGCATCAAACGTATGTTGTGGCGCTATCTAATTGTTACAATCCTGGAATCAAGATTCCAAGCTTTCAGAGTTTGCAATTTTTCTTTCACGAAGTGAAGTTTGTACTACGCTTTTCTGGTATAATGACATCTGCTGCAGCATTGTCGTATTAAAATTACTTCTACATGGATTTTAACCATTTACCTAACTAATATATTTTTATGAGAAATAATGACATCCTTAATATATAGGATGATAATTGTTTGTGGATACATATAAAAAAGTCTTAAACCATTACCCCAAAGGCTATTTTAGATACAATATCTTTGAAGAAATCTACCGAAAAGTAGCATTAACTAGAAAAAGTGAACATTTTAGAATTTCGTAGTTTGAAACCATTGTAATAAATAGAGCATTTGCTCCTATAGGAGCAAATGCTCTATTTATCGCAATGGTTTCACAAAGTGACTTTTATAGAGTCGTCAAAAGTCTTCAATATGAGGTAATGCGTTAAACAGACTTCAGGCAGGAGATGCCAGTCGAAATGCCACAGTAACTAAACCATAAATGAAGTGCGAAAGTCGAAAGTAATGCTGAAAGCTCCTATAGAAGCTTTCAGCATTACTTTAGACCGGCATTAAGATATGCACGAGAGAAATTGCTCAGATTAGAAATCTGATGACTTGAGCATAATATTATGTTATATAGAATATTTTGTACTGTCTCTGTTCGAGATATAAAAATACAGCTGTACCTATTATCCATTACCACAGACAGCAGATGCTATTGTCTGTACAGGAAAAAAGCTTGGCATACTGGCTTTGGTTCTGAACACCCATCAAAATGGGATCATTTGGAAAAATTTAATTAGAGTAATAAAATCAGAAAAAAATAAATTGTCTGTTAAAGTGTTAGGTATTACAGACATGAAAGAAAATCATCGCACACTGTTACTAACATAACGAGAACTAGCACCGATATCGAAAGACCCCGTGGCTTTATGGATAAAATCGTTAAGACAGTAGAAGCCATACACTGCACTCGGTGCAATTTTCATTTTGCAATTAAAAAATGAACCATTTAATCTAGAACTTGCTGTCATGTTGGCGAATCAGCGATTACCTCTGCAAACAATTCAGATCCAGTTGAGACGCCGTGTAACTTTGCGTCACATCAGAATCCAAACTGTTCGACACTTTGATAGTAGTTTTTGAAACGAAATCCAAGATTAATCGATTTCGAAAACTGAAGCGGCGCCATTTTCTACTTTAATCAGACTAAACGTTAACGGTTAATATAGAGTATCAGCGGGTAATAAAGTAGGTCATAGATCGAAATGCGTTTTATGAATAGCTGTACCGAGCACTATTTCGTCGGTAGAAATATCTTCTAATTTAAAATTCGAAGCAGATGCCGGTAATTTCCGGTAAAAGTCCCTCTTATGAGACCTCTTGATGATTAAACATGGGTGTCTTTATAAGCAGGTGGCTGCTTAATGCAGGATGAAAATGCCGAAAGCTCCTACATGTATATGAGCTTTCTGTATACATTCATCTAGAATGGCGCTACCACATGCCTCTACCACGCGGAAGTATACTTCTTTGTGGTGGTAGCATTAGATGGGTTTCACTGTATTGTATTTTCAAATACTTAGCTATACGCTCATAGAGCAAAACATTTTGGATAATGAAACATCTGGTTACTCAAACATCTCATCTCACAAGAGCTCCAGAAAAAGGTGCGTAAACTAAAACATTTTCGAGATTACAGTAACTCCTTTATTTCCCCACCAAACCTTCACTCCTTAGAATAGTCTCTTCGAGACGATTCTAAAGAGTGGTCACAGTATAGGGTTTGTTGGAGAAATGACGATTTTAGTATTTGGGTACGCACCCTTAAATTTAGCTCTGCATATGAATACAAACTGTTTACAAATGTATTTTTGCTAGCTCCAAAACGTAGCTAAAGAGAAGGTATATGCCCATGCCTATGCATTAGCAAATAAAAATATAGCCACGGAGAAATGATAGGTCTGTGTAACAAACAAATCAGAAACCGTAGATAGAGAGAAATTATGCAAAATCAAAACAATATCTAAACAGACGTTATATGAAGCAAATTAAATTGTAGCTTTATGAAACCATTGTCATAAATAGAGCATTTGCTCCTTTACGAGCAAATGCTCCATTTATCACAATGGTATCAAACTACAAAATTCTAATATTTTCCTTACCTCTCGTTAATGATCCTTTTTGGTAGATACATTCTAAAAATAGCCTAGGAGAGAATGAGTTAAGACAGGCTCTACTCTAGAACATGTTACGGTGAAGCAAACGAACAGGTCAGATTTCTTAATCCAGTGGTTCATTTTTCATGTGAGGAAGCCTTCCAGCTGGCTTGCGGTAGGTCGGTTGTAATCGGGGGTTCTTCTGTGCATGAAACGATGTAATTTGTTGTATGGACTGGAAACCATCTCAGATCTTCTCCCTTCCACCGGACATTAGATGGACGTTGCAATATACAGTAAAACCACTCTATAACGGCCACTAAATTTCATCAAGTATTTGTGTTAAAGGCAGGTGGTTGCTTAAAGCAAGGTGAATGTAAAACAGAACGCTCCTATAGGAGCGTTAAGCAGCCACCTGTCCTAAATACCAACTAATTAATACAATTTAGTGGCTGTTATAGAGAGGTTTTACTGTAAGTCTGTTGAAGCGCCGTAAAACCCCGATATCAACAAATTTGTACCTAGTGCAATTTTGACTACTTTCCAATCGACAAAGGTTTTTGAGAAATAATAACACAAGATTTTGAGAAAATAATCACCTTGTGTCACAAAGTTTGATCCAGATGTCACGCCAACTTACTTGGCGTTTAATCTGGATCCAAATACCAGTCAGGTCGCGAATTAGCGGCATCAGGATTAATGTAAACTTAATGGGTTTATCTTCTTGGTCTAAGAGATTGATGCTGGTAGCGTGGAATTGAATGTTGATTTAATATGGTTGTTCTCAATCTTTGTTGATCAAATATTTCAAATATGCAATATGCAGGTGCATTTAAATTTCCTGTATATTCTTTAATTGAAATTACCTGGGCAGTGTCTCTGTTATTACAACTTATATATTATCTAAATGACGCCTAGAAGTATTCGGTGCACATTTCTTATTTGACGCCATAGTGATTTAATGGCGCACCTGTTAGCTAAAACTCAAATGTTATTTGGTGCATTGCGTAAGTTTATTTATATCTATAATGCAGCAGGATTTTTTGAAAATGTCCAAAGTGAACAGTAATTCTTCAAAACACATGTTCTCCCAGTGTGTTTCTGTTAAAGTCCCATTATATCTTCATATCACTTTCCAATGTAAACAAATGAAGAACGATGTTGTCCACAAATGGTTTCAATGCTTGTAAAATGTTTCATTTCGAAAACTGAACGGTGTTTACCTTTGAAATCAATAGTTGGACAGATCGTCCACTAAATGAAAATAAGCTACTGTAATTTTATCGTCACGCGACTTTTGTGCTCAAAGAAGGTAAAAAAATGGCTACTAACAATCTGCGAATGGCGCGACTTGATCCGCATTCAAGGATGATATCTAAGGAGAATAATAAAGAACAAAAGGGACCGAAGTCCAGATCGAGACACATCGTCCACTTAAACTAAGAAACGTGTAGAAAGGGGATCAGTTGCTTGTATTCACTTGTTTTCACTCTTGTTTCACTTTTGTAATTTGATCGCACTAACTGATAGATTACAGATAGAACATAATTTCTATATAAATGATAGTCCACATGATTCACTGACGTCACATGCGTGCTTTAGACTTTTGTACTTGTTCCTCGATGCTTTCCTGTGTCGTTTACGAGCAAATAAAACCTTTAAATGATAGTGTATCCTGTACAAAACCTCATGGTTAGACATTTGACAGCTAACTGGACTTGGACTTTAATTTACATAAAAACATATTAATGGGATTTTAATGTATTTTCTAACATTTTAAATGTATTTTTAGTGTTGTTAATTATGACACACAGTGCATCCCATAATCAGAGACATTCTCTGTAAGAGCCCACTGGAGTAAAGGGTTAAAGTTTATTCGTTATTTCTGAAGAAACACAGTTTGGAGTCTATCCGCCGTCAACTACACATTGTTTCATTATGCGACTTATATGGATCAAACTCACAATAGAACAGAAAGCATTTTTACCGTATATTATAATCACCGTATATGCATGTAATTAGGCCAGCGTAGATGATATGTAATCAAATATTAGAAAGGTTTATCTCTTTTGGTTTAGCTTTTTCAGACAGTGAGTAGATATGTGATATACATGTAATAGTATGAGATATAGAGAATTGGTTTCCGACTGGCATTAACCATCGGTTTGCATTCAGATCAGAACGACGATTTTTATTCAAGCCTTAACCTATTACCTCTAAGACTATTTTAGATACAACCTTTTATAATAAATCTTCCGGAAAGGAGTATTAACTAGAGAAAAGGAAAATTTAAGAATTTTGTAGTTTGAAACCATTGTGATAAATACAGCATTTACAGCATTTGCTCCTAAAGGAGCAAATGCTCCATTTATCACAGTGGTTTCACAAAATGACTTTTACAGAGTCTTCAAAAGTCGTCAATATGAGGGAATGGGTTAATGTGCATGATCCAAGTGTATTAGACCTAGGCAAACAATGTGGACCCATAGTGACTTTAAGTCGGAAGATACTTCTAGCAGGTGCTTGTTTATTTCATGATGAGAGTCAGTCAGAAAACTCCTTTGAGAGTTTTCTGCATGACATTCACCCTGCACGACTTTCACCGTGCAGTAAACTGCCACCTGCCTTAAAACCGACATTGACATTATTTTGAAAATCCAGTTTAGAGTTTTTTTACTGAACAGTACCAGAACTACAGATAAGGGTGCGTACTCAAATAATAAAATTATTTCTCCACCAGACCCTATACTGTGACCACTCTTTAGAATCGTCTCGAAGAGATTTTAAGGGTCCTGCGGCTACAAAATCTGTATGATTAGATCTACATCAGAGAAGAAAGTGTTACGAGGTGTTGCCAACAGTTGCGAATGGTATCATTAATGGAACGTTTTGCGTGTACTGATTGATCCAATACAGTTTTTTCAGTCTGATTATCCTTCATTATAATGACATTATGGAGGAGAAAACGTGACTATCTGCAGAACGTAGAGGAGAATCAATTGAAGAAACCTTTACAAGCATTACAACTATGAATGTGTTTCGGAAAATAGAAATAAAAACCCGAGATGACTATGTCGAGAATTAATGTAAAAAACAACTTTGTATTCATTTTAACCCATTTATTCCCATGTCATGTCAGAAAAACTCGTCCAGATCTAATGTTCGAATCTATCCGCTTTTTTATTTGTTGGTATAAGCCAATGATATCAATGTCTTCAGCAAACAGTGCGGACCCTAATCAGATTGCCAGAGGTCTCGATAAATGCCTCAAATTTAAACATTTTCAATAATATAGCTTATTTATTTCTCCACCAACCACTCTTTAGAATCGTCTCGAAGGGCCGATTCTAAAGACTGGCCACAGTAGGGTTCTAGGGGAAATGACGATTTTACTATTTGGGGACGCACCTTTATCTGTAGCTCTGGATGTCTCCTATAGGGCGTCCTCTGATCTGGGTCAACATTGTTTGCCTATGTCCTATTTAAGGGACACTGGGCGCTATTAAGTCAAATTCAAATTAATGCAACAAAGATTCCCTACTGCATAATGCAACTTGTAACAGATTTAAGACAGGTCGTTAACCTTTTGAGTATTGAATATCCAAAGTGAAATGGCTCGTTTATGACTTACGATGCAATGCATTCAGCATGAAGCATGAAAGGATATAATTTGAGGGAAGATTTGAAAGATTAAGTAGTGCAGATCATTATCAAAGATGTCCTCTCTTAGCTGGGTCTACACTGTTTGCAAATGTCAGTACAGTTTTTTCACGCAATCAAAGGGTTAATTTAGTCTCATTTATCATTGCCATACATGTATCTGTCCTTTAAAAAACTTGAGTAGTTTTAATCATGTCAAATAACGGCATACTTAATTAGAATGGTCGGTTTAATTCATATTGACATAGTTTGTGAAAGACGGCAATTCACACAAAACTGTATCCAATTTGAATATACAACAAAGGAATTAGATAAAGGTTTGCAAAAAATCAGTAACAATGAAAATAGATTGCATGTAACAATAGCAGCTATGAATTAAGAATCTTGTTACAAGACTTCAATTAGCCCCTATCCCGCTATGGTGAACAAAAAATGTCTGCTCCAATTTAGATTTGGTAGAAGTTTGACTTTATCCCATTCGATAAAGCTCTATAACCATTTCCCTGTTCTATATCTATTTTAAATTTCAATACCTACTGAATATTCATGGACAAAGAAGTTATGATCAAATACGGAATGTGGAACATAGTAGCCATTTTAGAAACTAAAGAAACAGAACTACTGAATTTTATTGGCAAACCGAGCAGACCCTGATTAGACGGCTCCCATAGGAATGTCTGATCTGGGTCCACTATGTTTGCAAATGCAAGAAAATGTGTATATAGAAAGGAAAGTGTTAAGAACTGTTCACTAGATATCATGACTCGACCTTTTGAAAAAAACACTATTGACCAGCTGTCAAACAGCTTGGATCCTGGTGAGACTCGGCGTCTCATCCGGATCCAAGCTGTTTGCAATGCAACTCCAGACACGGTAGGTTGGATAAGGAATAAGATGGTTGGCAGCTAATCAGAGTAGTTTATTATTACATCATACTATTTGAAATTCTGATGTCAGCGAGAGACGGTTTCGATACTTTATTGCAAAACTGATATTGTGCTTTCCTTTGCACTTTAAATAATGTACTTTTCTCAAATGTTCATCATTTCTGTCTAACAAATAACTTCAGGATCCAAATGTATTTGACTTTGAACTTATAACTCTGAACTCTGAGTCACATAATAGTAAGGGAAGTGTGTTGTTTGAAAAAAACAAAGATATTTTTTACTACCTCTGAAACCAACGGAAACACACGAGCCATATTGGAATATTTTGCAAAATCCAATTATGTGTAGCATCGCCTTTTCCTCAGGATTCAAACTTTAAGCACAGTTTATTACGAGTTCAGCATTAAAAGGTAGCTGCAGCGGTTTTAGATTGAGTCCCCGATTTGCAAACTAATACAGTAAAACTCCACTAATGCGACCACCAATATGGGGCATAATTCACAGTGGCAAAGGCAGATGGTTGCTTAATGCAGAACGAAAGTTATGCAGAAAGCTCCAATAGGAGCTTTCTGCATAACTTTCGTCCTGCATTAAGCAACTACCTGCTTATGAATACAGCCATGTTTGTTCATTAAGTGGTCGCATTAGGAAGGGGTTACTGTACAAATATTTATTGATTAAGGTAATGTTGCAGTAATACTGCTGAATAACTATTGACCAAGTGTCAAACAGCTTGGGTCCTGATGAGATGCCGAGTTACGCCGAGTTATTCGGCATTTCATGTGGATCCAAACTATTTGCAAATATGGCTAACGTCGCTGTTAGCGGAATACGGGTTAAAATGATTGGCAGCTTATTATAGTAGTTTATTGCCGCATCATACTATTTGGAAATATAACGTCAGCTAGAGACGGCTTTTGATCGATCATTACAAATCTGATACCGTTGAACTTCGATATATTGAACTCGGATAACTCGAACTTCGAGATACACATGTCTTACTTTTCCGACAGATTCCGGTGATAGGCGATAGGCTTTCGCATTTCTCTTGGTTTACGTATCAATCAATTTTCAGATGTATTCGATACAACAAACCTTTATTTGCCATTCTCGTTAGTACAGAACCAGTTTCATGTCATATACAACCAGACTTTAACCCATTACCTCATAGGTTATTATAAGATACAACCGCTTTGAATAAATCTACCGAAAAGGAGCATTAACAAGAGAAAAGGAAAGTTTTAGAATTTTGTAGTTTGAAACCCTTGTGATAAATAGGGAATTTGCTCCTATAGGAGCAAAATGCTCTATTTATCACAATGGTTTCACAATGTGACTTCTACAGAGTCGTCAGAAGCCGACAATATGATGGAATGGGTTAAAGTCATTTCGTTACGCCAAATGTTCGATAAGATGAACAGAATACCTATTTAAAGTATATAACAGCAGAAGTGCTACATAAATATTACTTAAATATTCTAACCATTCACTGAAAAAAATCTCTTATAGGACTATGCGTATACTTGGTGAACAATTTCATTTGATAGTATATTTTAAAATGTATTGTTATATGCCATGTACAGTGAAAAAAAACCACTAAATTGGAATTCTAGCTGAAAAGAATTTAGATACTTTTAGGCAGGTGGCTGCTTAATACGGGATGAAAGTCACGCAGAAAGCTCCTAGACGTGATCGAATGGTAAAACTTATACACAGTCACTATAAATTTAATACACGGTTAGTAACTGGGTTACTTCCCCTGCCAACGTAGAGCCCAAGCTTGACGTAATGTGCTGCACAATGTTTTTGTCGACTTCGCCTCGCCGGGTACTATGACATTTACGACCCAGGTATCACCCCGTACCCAGTCACTACATGATAATGTAACTTAATATTACCCCATTGTAAAAATACCTGTTAAAATTTGGATATGTTCAAGTTTCACGTACGTCCTATTATGCCACGTGTTGGGGACCTATTGACTGAGTGTCAAATAATTCGGATCTGGATGAGATGCCAAGTTACCCGGTGTCTTATCTGGACCCAAGGTCTTTGCAAATGCGAGTCAGGTCTCAGATAACGGGATAAAAACCCAAAGCTACATATACAAGCCACTTTCCCATGTTCTATAACATATAAAATGTTTCAAAGTGGAAAATGCTCCTTGACAAATATGAAATAATATTGAATTTGATTTGATTAAGAAAGGGGACTCTGGTGGATGTTTCAAACCTGTATAAATATATTCACTCCATCACATTTCTATGGCATTATTGAATTGTGTTGCAATAAGGTGAGTATGTAAACGAAACGTTGAAAAGAATCTAGTATATGTGTATATCTGTCCTATCATGGACATTAAAACCAAACACTATGCTGTTTAGAAAACAATATGGTGTTTAGAAACAATACACCTGTCAAAACGACTTAGCACTTTTACTGATACAGATTTCTTTTTTGACACAACATTGACCCTAGGGTATGTTCTGTTTGCTGATGAAATTATATAGATCTGATTCAAATAATAAATGTATACATATTAACCCATTCTCTCATATTGACGACTTTTGACGACCTCGTAAATGTCACTTTGTGAAACCATTGTGATAAATAGAGCATTTGCTCCTATAGGAGCAAATGCTCTATTTATCACAATGGTTTCAAACTGCAAATTATAAACATGTTCCTTTTCTCTAGTTAGTGCTCCTTTTCGGTAGATTTATTCAAAGTGGATGGATCTAAAAATAACCTATGGGGTAATGGGTTAAGCTTCCTTTTTATAATTGCATTATGAACAATGGACATTTTTACCGTGGCAGAAACTGTAGAAACAGATCTATTACATGTATGTTCCATGTACTCCTACTGGGTGCCGTCTGATCTGGGCCTACTCTGTTTACAGAGGCATCAAAAGGCCTCTCTGTAAGTTATAATGTTCAATAAAAGAAAGCAAAACAAAAGTTTGAATATTTAAAATTGAGGCACAGTTTTCTTAGCATTCCGTTCGAATGGGTAGGGCTTTTATCGATGGGAATATAGAACAAGTACAACCTGCCGATGTAATTATATGTTCATTGCCAACATGGTTCCGATCAACCCTTACACCTCAAATGGACTATTCCAACATTCACACAGGTCAAGCTTATGATGAATATTTAGGGGTATTTGTAAAAGAAAGTATTGCATGACAAACGGCGCAGACCCTGATGAGAGGGCTCCAAAAAGATCCCTCTCATCCGGGTATGCATTGTTTGCATGTGACATTTAGTGATTCGTGTCCCGCAGTGTAAGGATTAACGCTTTGTCGTTGCGCTTGTCTGCCAATCATTTGCACTTGAGTATGATAAATCTTTCCGAAATGCATTCCTTAATGTTTTACATAATTTTATACGTCATATATTAGTGTTCCATGGCATGTTTCATTGATAAGGTGTTAATCACGATTAGCTTCATCGTGATTTAATTCTTTAATTACCATATAGAAACGCCTTTTGGTGCATTAGCAAAAGTGAGTAGACCCGGATCAGGGTCCATGCTTATAAAACTTTTAGCTGAGTCTGAGTTCGTTCTCAAGTTTTTGCACTTGACTCAAATCTGACCAATCAAAAGCTTGAGAACTCAAATGTGATCAATCAAAAGCTTGAGAACGAACTCAGACTCAACTAAAAAGCTTTATAAGCATGGACTCAGACTGCTCCTCTAAACTATATTGCTAATGAAATTCAACTCTATTTGTCACGGTCAAAAGTACCATTGTACTATAAAGTGAAGAGTTCATCAACCCTTCGCTTGCTATTCACGTCAATATACCTACCTGTAAATAGTGAAGACCCAGATGAGACAGATCCTGCAGGAGCTGTCCTCATCAGGGTCTGCATTATTTACAAGTTGATTGTGCAACCAGTGCACTCCACAGCAGTGATTGCACTGCGAAATACGTGTACACAGTGAAGATATATGTAATTACACAACAGGGCATGGGTAAAGAAGGAGACATTTCAGCAAGAGAAGGGTTAATATTCATAAAGGCATTTACATAAATATGGCGTTTCATGAAGTAAAATATTATCATGCGCAAAGCATGATAAAAATTCTAGGTAAAATGACATCTTTGATTTGAACCTTTTTCCTGCGACTGTAACGGAGCAGTAGTTATGAAGGGTGGGGCGTTTTGCGGACTGTACTTTGGTATATAGCCAAGTTGCACATAAGAATATAAGTGACAAAGTCTATCTGTATAATTATCTTCTGTCTGTGCCAAACTTGGTCTTGTTGGTACTCGAATACAAACACTATGATTTGGCCAAGAAATATAGAAAGTATGTTATATTTGATTTCCTAAATAATTCGTTCATCTAAAGCACAGGCTAAAAAGACAAACCAAACTAATCAAGCCACGGTCATCATCGGCATGATCGAACAGACAATTACAAAGAATATAACAACAGACGTTTATGTAAGAGCAATAAACCAGGGCAGCTGCTACTAGTAGTAAACCACTGATTGATGGACACTTGTTTAACCATTTGATCATTTAACACACGAATACTATGAGTTCTGGTCGACTGAATGCCGTCTAAGGACTTCTGTTGATGGTCCAACGCGTGCTTCCTTTTCGTCAGCACTCAGTCAACGCGGTCCAATTTAGCACAAACTCTGGATATTTTCAAGTTTTCATGCAAAATGCGATGAACGGGTGATTTGCTGCACCCAGTTCCCGGATTGGCACTCATTGATCTCTATTAGCCCTTTAGCCTTTAGTCCATGTAAGTAATAATGACATCATCAATATTGATTTGTTTATTTGTTATAATAGCACATGGACAAATAAATCGTTAGTCATTGAAGAAATTGTAAATTTATATCTGTTTTATATCATAAGCAAATAGAGCAGACTCTGATCAGACGGCTCCTATAGGAGCCGTCTGATCTGGGTCTACTCTGTTTGCAAAGGACTAGAACAGCATAGTTATGGAGGAACGGGTTAATAGCACCCCCACTGATTGTATCAGCAAATCGTCCATTTCCGTTGGTCTCCGGCATTTTCACGCTGTTCCTCCGCCCATTCGTCAGCAAATTTCTTGACGCATTTAAATGCAAGAGGTTTTGAAAGAGAGTTGTATTTTTCTGTAGCATGAAGTTTGCGAAGATATTGCGTAGGAGTCATACAATATTCAGTCACGATATTTCCTTTGATGTCGCCATTTTGGGCGTCTGCAATCAAAGCACCGAACTTCGTTTTGTCCTATATAATTTTCAAATCAAACGTCCAATTGCGTAGTGACGCCAATTCAGTGACGCCAATGTATGTAAAAAGGGTCACAGAATGAATCAATATACAGTAAAACCTCTCTATAACGACCACTAAATTGTAATTAGTTGGTATTTAGGGCAGGTGGCTGCTTAAAGCAGGGTGAAAGTAAAACAGAACGCTACTGTAGGAGCGTTCTGTTTTTCTTTCATATTGCTTTAAGCAGCCACCTGCCTTTAACAAAAACTACTTGATGTAATTTAGTGGTCGTTATAGAGAGGTTTTACTGTGAATACATGTAATAATGTAGCATGCTTATGACCGTCAGTCATATATTGGTGTGCGCCGGGTTGTTTACCTCGTTAGAACGTCTTTAAATGTGTTATTATATTGTTTGCGATGATGACTTTTTATTCCTATACAGGTAAATGCACAAATGAAATGCGTGTCATTGAAGAATAGATCTGCAAATTGAAGCAAACAACAGTTATTACATGTAATTATACAGACGCAACATTACTTAGCGAGTTTATTTCTGAACATTGATTTCTTGTGCATACATGTATATATATACTCAGCGTCACTAAAAAGTTACCACCCTATATACTCCTATATCTTTTCAAATAGTAGTATCATATGTAAAATATTAGTACGATGTCGTTCTTGATCTATATGTGTAGTAACGGGCGCTTATATTGTCTCGATACGGTGCTCTCCTTTTCGAGCACGGACTGCACGTGCAAATTGACGTTTTCGTGCAAAGTCGACATGTACTCGAAATTTATCACGAACCATTTGTGGTTTATGAAATTCAGTGTTCATGCCAACATAAAAACGCTATATTTTGTAAAGGTTTTGTTCAAAATGGGACATTTGACGGACGCCCAACGTCAGCAGGCCGTCGGTATGGTCGACGCTGGATTATCGTATCGAGACAGCAGGTCGAATGGGCTGTTCTCACCAAACGATCATGAAACTCGTCCAGATACACCATCAGACCGGGTATGTGGGTGATAGGCCGCGCCCAGGAGGTGATAGGCCGCGCCCAGGACGTCCAGAGGTGACGTCAAGACGTACTGACCGTCAAATCGTCCTCTCGCACCTTTGCAATAGGTTCCTGTACAAAGACGGCACGGGAGACACCAGGACTTCAAAATGGCCGGATAAGCGCATCTACTGTGCGCCGTCGCTTAAAGATTTAGATAAGGTCGACGGGCGAAAGAATGTATGGAGACGTCGGAGAGAACTGTATGCGGACTGTTGTGTGAGACAGGCTATGCGGTGGGTGGGGGCAGTGTAATGACCTCGTTCTGCAAGTTAACACAGGGTTTCCTGAGAAACAATAATGTCAATATACTCCCTTGGCCTGCTTACTCGCCATATATCAGCCCTATAGAGCATTTGTGGGATCAGTTAGGACGTGCAGTGTATGACGGTCGACGTCACATCGGGAACCGCCGCCAGCGACTCTCCTAGGCCCTCGTGGACGAATGGGAGGCTATCCCCCAGTACCGCATGCGGCGTCTGATACAGAGTATGCGGCGCAGAATCACCGCAGTCCTTAGTACACAAGGAGGCAATACCCGTTACTGAGGTTTGTGACTTTTGTTTTTCCGGTGTCCTTCTTAAAGCAAAGAATTGTAACATTGTTTTCGGAAAAATGCGTACCAAACCATGTTTATCATTTTTATAACACTTCACCGTGTACAATATAAAAAAGAAGTGCATCTATATGTAATGTAGTAAAGGAATTATGGACATACATATGGGTGGTAACTTTCTAGTGACGCTTAGTATACATGTATATCTGTGTTTTACTGGTTTTGTATTTTGTATGAAATGCTTTTATTTGAAGGCCTCAAGGTAGATAAGTCATTATGACTAATTGAGCTACCCCCGTTAAATAAAGTATTTCATTCATTCGTTCATTCATTCACTAATGGAGAAAATATGTTAATTTTGTTGAAACCTGACATCGGGTTCCATAGAAAACAGGGTTGTCTACGATATTTTTCGACTCGTATAAGCGATTGTCTTGTCGTTTGCTTCAGTTCTAAGTTTACTTGTCTTTTATCCTCCACCACCGAAATAATTTCATCACCAATCTGTTTGAAATCTGATGAAACTCCACTTTACCTAGTGTCTCAGCTGGACCAATTATCGAAGAGTTGCCTGTCCACATACGTGCTCCAGTTTCCAGACAAACCAATTAACAACTTGTCAGCTAACTATGATAATTTCCGTCGTACGAACTTAGCCTTCATTTGCTGAAGATGATCATTTTCGTTTTTTTTTATTTCAATTAGAAAACTATTGACATGAAATACACCACGCAGAAAATACAACAGACGACGCAACGCTACTGTTGACTAACGATTAAATGACGTCATGCATTGGTTCCGCGTCTTCACTTTAAGATTCGTTATCGGCCGGGTTCAAGCTGCTAATTTGAATTTTTAAATAAAATGCACTAGTGCAACTATGCGGTTTACGGCACTTTGTTGCGGTACTCCAACACTGCAAATTATGTGATAATTTGGTATCTATGTTCAATCATTATTCAATTTTAAATTGTATTGCAAAATGCCCCTGTGATCTGTTTTCATCGATACGTATATTTTTTGTTATACAACAAGATGTTATCGACCTATGTCGAACAGTTAACAATTCAATTCAAATTTTATTGGCAATATCAACGAAGCTAAAACACAACCCGAATAAATACTAATACACTGCCGAATAACATCGGATCTTTGATATCAAACACATGAACAGTTTGTCTTCTTCGGCGTTTATTCGATTCATTTTCTTGCGATGCGCTTCTTTTCAGCATTTAAACAAAATATGCGTGTAATATTTTGCTTGTTTAATACACGTTACAAGTATAGAGCATATCACTTTAAGAGTTCATATTTACTCTGGATGTAATTATTGCCTATAACAGTTTTTATTGTACATGTATACATACGTTTTTTAAAATTCAAAGGCAGTCGGTTAGAATATCTCACAAAATCATAAAATTACAATGCTACCTCTCTCGAAAAGCAATTTAAAAATATATTAAAGATGCAGCAGACAAGAGTCTAAACCTTTCACTTGCGATGGCGAATCTTCAACCACCCATACAAACAGCATGGGTACAATTTAGTGCCGAGTCACTCGGCGTTTCATCCGGATCCAGATTGTGTGATGATGTGATTGTTTTTGAAACAAATAGGAAGAAAATTCAAAATTTTAAAATGAAAACAGAAGATAAAATTTGCAGACGAAAGATCGAAAGATTTAAACATACACCAAAATCATAGCGGGATATAGATTTGGTTTACGTGTAAGGCGAGAAAAGCTATTTTCACTGACTCTGAATCCTTGTTTATTCATCGTACCTAAGGTGTGTGGGTGTTTTTCATGCGGACGATTTGTGAAAACAATGAAGAAGAAATAAAAAGGAAATATTTAACACAAATGGCGCTGAAATAAACGAAGAAGTCGGCATACCTACCCTATATTTACAGACTGAAAACAGAAACACAGATATGTTTTTTCTTCGCCTAATATTTGACGAACCTGCTGTGACCGTCATGCCAAGGTGAATCTTTGTATACTCGTCTTTACACATGTCACCCACCCCTGATCTATACATGTACTTACAAAGGAAAGTTATGTGAACTACCCGATAGCCATTTTCAAGCAAGTGTAGCAAAATACAAAATATCTGACCTTTTCAATTAGATCTCGACCAGACATGTTACTCCTAATAATGATAGCAATCTCTGAGCCAGACTGTGACTTTATCACCATTACAGAATCTACTCAAGTGATTATTATTTCAATTTTGAACTCATATTTCACGCAGACGACATTTTAATCCTTTTCCCGCTGTAAAAAAGGTAACATCTGCTCACATTTACAATGTGTTCAATTTTAGCTACGTCCGATTCGATTAAGCTTTTAAGAAACTAATGACCGAGTGTCAAACAGCTTGGATCCTGATGAGACGCCGAGTTACTCGGCGTCTCATCTGGATACATGCT
Source organism: Azorinus chamasolen (assembly GCA_963576725.1). Classification (NCBI taxonomy): domain Eukaryota; kingdom Metazoa; phylum Mollusca; class Bivalvia; order Cardiida; family Solecurtidae; genus Azorinus; species Azorinus chamasolen. Next base: position 47,526,768 of record OY755246.1, on the reverse strand, counting down.
GTTTGCACGTGCCTGCATGTCAGGTCGTGGATATTGGGTATTTTGGATAAAGGCTGGCAGTCAAATTACTCGGGCAGGTTAGTATTATGTTGGTTTGCTCGGTTGAGATAAGTGCCTCAGATCATGACCATCGAGTGATAGTGAAAAACAACAATCTAAATGAAACAATTGCAATACGATGTACGAGAGCAAAGGCATTATCTGGAGAAACGCTTTGAACTTAGCACGTGCAATAATTGTCGTCTGCTTAGGAAATAATCGCTTGCTTCGTTTTTTATTTACGTGATACATTTTGTCGCTGTACGAAATGAGTATTTAATAGTTTTGATACTGATCAGACGACGAGTAACTCGGCTGTAAACTAGAATTTAAACTGTTTGTAAAGTAGCGTTACCGATTTCGCCCCACAGCGGTTCAGTGGTTTTAAAATCACTTAGGGAAGTTCAGGGGGTGAAATGGCTTATCGTAATTTAGAGGCTGCGTTTTACAGTTTGTAAGCACGCGATCACTGTGCGATGACATGGAGTGGTTAGTGAAAGAATGATTGCTTGCAGGAAACTCTGGTTTTAGCAATGAGAGCTAATCTGTCGTTTTAAAGGAGATTAATTCAAAATGAGTCGCGAGTGAAAAAACAATATTGTTACAGTTAGTATGGAGGATAAAACTTTTACCAATAAGGTAGGAGCTTATATTTCTTTTTAGGAGCTTGTACGTATAAGTGTTTTTTTGTTATTATAGGCTGATCTGATATCATTATCTTTTAATTACGCTATATGTATTTTATGGCAAATTTTATTTCTGTACAGTAATCCCACTCTAAAGCGACCACCAAAATGATGTATAAAATTGGACCCTAAAGGCAGGTGGTAGCTTAATACAGGACGAAAGTAATGCAGAAAGCCCCGACCTTATTAAGCAACCACCTGCTGTTAAAATCACACATGCTTACTTATGTTGTGATCTATAAAGAGAGGGTATACTGTACACAAACACTGGTCTCCCCTAGGCGCTTACTACGTCTCTTTAGTCCTGCATTAAGCAACCAATGTACATTTATTAAAACTTCACTGTTCAATATCCATGTAAGAAATAATGGCATAATGAATATTTATTAGCTGATTTTTATTTATAATTTAAACATTTTAGTGTTTATTTTACTTTGTCAAAAACTGTAGAATCAGACCTATATCATATCAAAAACAAACAGAGCAGACCCGGACCAGACGGCTCCTATAGGAGCCGTCAGATCTGGGTCTACTCTATTTGCAAATGTTTTATGGTTCACAAACCCTGGGCTCATCTGGGAGTTTACTGTATTACATGTACTTCTGTCCTGCATTAAGCAACCACTTTCTTTTAAACTCACACATGTTTGTTTATTAAGTTGTCGCATTAGAGAGATTCTATTGTATGATTCAGCATATCTTATTAAGAATAAGGGAACAATGGGTCTGCAGAAGAACTACTCTAAACCGAGATTCTGGTAGAGAAGAGTTTAGATACTTTTAGGCAGGTTGCTGCTTAATATAGCGTGAACGTCATGCAGAAAGCTCCTACTTTCCGCATGACTTTCACCCTGCATTAAGCTGCCACCTGTCTCTAAGATAGATATTTATTCTAAATTTAACATCCGGTTTAGAGGGGTTTTACTGTATATGGAAAGAGTATTGGTAGATAAAACAAAATGAATGTACTCAAGTCCATACATTTACAGTAAACCCTCTCTAAAACAGACATTCAAATTAGTATCAATATCAATCTTGAAGGCAGGTAGTAGCTTAATGCAGGAAGAAATCATACAAAGAGCTCAACAAAAGGGAACTTTCTGCATGCATTTCACGTTTCATTAGGCAGCCACCTGCCTAAAAATATCTAAACTTTCCATTACTAAATGTCCGGTTAAGAGGGATTTTACTGTAAATAAGCATTTTAATAATACTTTATAATTGCATGTTGACTCTAATTACTGCCTTTAATTTAAAAGTCATTTATGTTTCAATCTTCTTGAAATGCACATTTAAAATGGACAGTAATTAGAATCTATTTTAACTTCTCATTATAAAAAGATGAAAGATGTTACTACAAGTACACTCAGCTGTTTTGTAACACTAAACCTACCAACACTAACCTACTGTTCGCTTCCCAACTGGCATTCGCAAACAGTTTGGATCCTGATGAGACGCCGGGTTAACCCGGCGTCTCATCAGGACCCAAGCTGTTTGACAGTATGACATAACTTTGTTTCTAAAGCTTGAACGAATCGGAAGCAAATACCATTGCTTGAGAGCAGAGTTTGAATAAATACAATTGTCTAGCAGGTTAATGGATTATTACTGTTAAAAGTTGTTTTACGGACATATATTGAATCCTATACAATAGCATTTGTCGTAACCCTTTACCTGTGCAATAGTTCATGTTAGAAATAATGGCTTCATGAATATTAATTATATCATATTTTAAAACAGCATATGAACACGGAGAAGTTTGGTTGAGACAGAAACTGAAGAATCAGATCAATATTATATCATAACCAAACAGTGCTGATCCTCGTCATACGGTTTCCTATAGGGGCCGTTTGATCTAGGTCTACTCTGCTTGCAAAGGCGTAGACAGGCGTATAATTTATGAGTAAAGGATTGTAACAACTGGTAGCTAAATGCAGAACAAAAGCAATGTACCATGCTCAATAAGTATGAGCTTTCTGCATTTTATCGTCTACTATGTTTAATTAGTGCATGATCGCTATAGGTTTCAATATCCGCCGTGGAAGTAGTATCATTTGAACACGTGCTAAATATTTTTCATCAAGTACTTCCTGCATGATATTCAACCTGTAATCAGTTTACACCTGTCTTGATTATTTCCCTGTTGAATATTCATGTCAACATAGTGGCATCATGAATATTTATTAACTGAATGACACCTAGGATGTTTTGGTATTGGACAAACATGAATATTCCTTAAAAATGACGAATGCATGAATGCTTAGAAGGTGAATAATGTACAGTCGGCTGAGCGGTCCTTCGGACTGAAAGTAGCCTATAACTAGGTACTTTACAAACACTGTAGAATTTGATATAATTTTCTATCAGCAAACAGAGCAGACCATGATCAGACGGCTCCTATGGGAGCCTTCTGGTCCGGGTCTACTCTGTTTGCAAAGGCGTGAAAAGTCGTTCATCAGACCGATATTGAAACTCATATAAAGTGTTCGGTTTAGCGAGGTTTTTCTGTACCTTGGATAACTCTTTCGCTGCCAGCTTTTGTCGTCTGCTACAATTTTCGTCTGGATCCAAACTGTTTGCATGGGTAACTACTGGCGTACACAACATTGGCAGCAAAGGAGTTAATGAATGAAATATATTAACCCATTTGTACCCACGATCCAATATATGGGATATAGGCAAATAGTGTAGACTCTGATCAGACGCCGCATCAGAGTTTACACTGTTTGCTGATAGGAATTTCAATATAAAACAAACCGAAAATGAAAATTTAGGCCAGGTATCCCTTAGATACAAAAATGGACACCTCAAATGTATAAACATGGAAGAATCCACTGGGTGCAAATGGGTTAAGATATAGGCGCAGCATACACCGAGTAAGGGCGTAGAAAAGCGTATATATGGGGTAAAGGGTTAGGAAAGATATCGGGTTAATGCAGGGTGGATGAAAGTCATGCAGAAAAATAAAATACAAAATAAAATAATACATAAAATGTACTTAATTGTTTATCAATAAAACTTCGAACTTTCAACGTTTCACTGTAATTGCAAAGGCGATTCTCTCACTGATCCTCTCAGTACACCGAAATAATCTATCCAAACAAAGTTGTCTTAAAATATCGGTCAGCATGTGTTTCAGTACATATAACAGATCCACAGATAAAAATACGTATTTTAAATACTAGGTAATCATTTCTCTGCCATATGTTGTGACCGCTTTTCGAGATGATTTTTAAGAATGGTCATAATATAGGGATCGGCGGGAAAATAAAGGAGCTATACATGACATATTTTCAACCCTTCCTGCTTGAATATTCCTTTAAACATAATGAATGTATGAATCTTTAGTAGGTGAATAATTATAATGGAACCAAGAACAACGAATCGGTTCTATATTATTTAGCATGCAAACAGAGCAGATCTTGTTCAGGTGGTTCATGCTCGTTTAGGAGCCGTCTGATCTGAGTCATATACACGTTTTTCACGTCTTTGCAGACGGGGTAGACTCCGGAGGGAGCCATCTGACCAGGGTCGGCTCTGTTTGCTTTTGACATTATATAGATATGATTCTACAGCTTTGGCAAAGCAAAACATTTCTTTGAAAAGTTTACATTATAAAAGTTCTGCTAATAAATACTCTTGATATCATTATTTCTTACATGAATATTGAACAGGGGAAGGGTTAAAAGGCGTATCTCTGGAGTAAAGGATTGATTGAACACATTTTATCAATGCATCTCTTGTATCGTACTTTCACTGTGGTCTAGGGTACGCTGTCAGTTCTGTTGTTTGTCAATTACCGCCAATGTAAACAATAACGAACAATGCACGCTTTTACATTCAGCTGTTCTCCAAGAATTATGGTTTCCAAGCTCTATGTTGTCCTATATCTTGAACCAAAATATAACCCATGATGAAACAAACTAAAGTTTGCTTATACCCTAATTTGTTACAAGTTTTTACTTAAATCAGATTTATTAAGAATTCTCAGAATACTATTTACTGAGAGTCAAACAGCTTGACAAGGTGTCTCATCTGGATCCAAGCTATTTTCAAAAGCCAATCTGGTTTCGCTAAGCATGAGAAGGGTTTCTCCTTATCACAGACAGCGCGGCCTGATTGGCATGTTCGTACTGCCAGGGTCCACATGAGACGTCAATTAACTTGGTGTTTGAAAAGCTGCATTTTGACAACTCTAAAATTAGATTGACATAATAGCAAATAGTGTAGACCCTGATCAATCTGCTCCTTTAGGAACAGTTTGATCAGGGTCTGCACTATTTGCCTAGGTCTATCTGACCGATTTTGTTATAGTAATACTGTAATAATAGATTGACATAGTAGCAAATAGTGTAGACCTTAATCAGACTGGTTCTCCAGGAGCAGTTTGATATTGGCCTGCAAACATTTGCACCAGTCTGTCTGGCCAAATTCTTAGAGTAAAACTGTAATAGTAGATTGACATAGTAATAAATCGTGCAGACCCTGATTAGACTGCTCCTCTATGAACAGTTTCATCTGGGTCTGCACTCTTTGCCTAAGTCTGTCTGGTCAAATTCTTACAGTAAATAAGGGTACTGAATTATGTTGAATGGATCATTGTTATCCAGCGGACTAAGCGGGTGATTGTTTAGGCGTTTCATCTGGATCCAAACTGTTTGCACGTGTCGTCACAACATCACCCTAGGCGTTCAAGAAGTTAAACACTTACTACAGAAGAACATCGCTAAAGCGACCACATGACTTATTAGCATTTGTGACTGTAAATACAGGGGGCTTGCAAAATGCAGGGCATAGGTGATACAGAAAAGGAGCATTCTGTATCATTTGTGTACAGTATTAAACTACCACCTGGTTTAAAAATCCAGAATTAAACTTTTTTTTAGAGTGGCCGTATTAGCGTGACTTTACTGTGCCATGTTACTTTCCTGGTTATCATGAACATTTCTTGAAATGATGTGCAGGGAGATGCTTATCAACTCTTTCGCTGCCAAATGTTGCATCGATAATTACCTATGCAAGCAGTTTGGATCCAGATGAGACGCCGAGTAACTCGGCGTCTCATCAGGATCCAAACTGTTTGTTACATGGATTGTGTTTTGTTTTCTTAAAAACAAAAAAGAAAGAAAACTGAAAAACGAAAAATGTAGCAGACAACAAAGTTTGCAGACGACAAAATTTGGCAGCGTAAGAGTTAACCATCACTCGCTAACCACGAACTAACTTGCATTTGCAAAAAGCTTGGATCTAGATGAGACGCCGAGAAATTCGGCGTCTCATCTGGATCCAAGCCATTTTGGCACAGGGTCAATAGTTTCTCAAAACATTATTCACATGAGAAGTAGTCAAATATGCATGAGATCCATATTTGGGCAGACGTTATGTTTCCACAACGGGGTAAGGGTTGAACTGATAGAACCTATATTAAAATGTCTAAACATTACGTACATAATTTGTTTATATCATTCAAAGACGTATATATCAAGAAAACCGATCGAATAAACGCTGAAGAATAACAAAACTTTCACGTGTTTAACCCTTTCGGCGCCAAATTTCTAATTGTCATCTGCAATTTCAAGTTTGTTAAATCATTCAGTAAAATAAGGAAATGAGATAGATAAATGCAAATTTCAAAGGAATAAAGCGCATATATAGAAAGAGTGTAGTCCCTGATCAGAATCCGTCTTGAAAAGGCGGCGTCTGATCTGGGACTGCACTATTTGTCGTGGTGCATTTATGCGACTGCGGCGGTGAAAGGGTTAATATCAAAGACCTCGATGTTATTCACCGATATATTTGTATTTATACGGATTGCGTTTTAATTTCGTAAGTGATCAAAACAGGCCGTTAACATTTTGTTGTATTACAATAGATAAATAAAATATTGACGAAAACAGTTTATTTTGTATCACAGGAGCATTTGGGGATGTAAATTCAAATTGACAATATTACCAAGAATAAACTGACGTAACCGATTTAATGTTTTATGACTTTATTGAAAATAGGCGTTTGTCACAGAGATTATCGCCTTGAACAAATCTTTCACTGCAAATGGCGCATCTGTGATTACATATATGTAAACAGTTTTGATCCAGATGAGACGTCCAATAACCCGGCGTCTCATCAGGACCAAACTGCGTGACACCCTGATTGCATTTTGGTACACACATTTTTTATAGCTTGAATTTTAAAAATGTAATTGGTGAAAAATTATGGTGTCTTGCACAGATTGGACGGTGCACGTTCTTGTTACTCAGCTCGACCATAGTTTAACTCGTTCTCTCCTAGGCTATTTTTAGACCCAACTTTTTATTATTAATCTACTGAAAACGAGCATTAACTATAGAAAAGGAGAGTTTTAGAATTGTGTAGTATTGAAACCATTTATCACAATGGTTTCACAATGTGAATTTTATAGGCGCGTAACCATGCGTCACTAGGAGATAATATGTTAACCCCCTTCCTCCATGAATATTCTTGTAAGAAATAATGACGTCATAGATGTTAATAATATTTATTTGTTATATCATATGGACACATGAAGTTTTAAATCATGACAGAAACTGTACAATTATATCTATATTATTTTATAAGCAAACAGAACTGGAGCCGACTAATCTGGGTGTGCTCTGTTTGCAAAGGCGTAGAAAAGCGTATTTATGGAGCAAGGATTACTTCATTCGTCGGAGAACGTCGGATATCTGTACTATTTCGTTTTTGTCGAACCCTTTATTACTTTTCTACAGTTACTCTGTTCGCAGCTCTATCATTGAGTACACTAGCGTTAGGTGGATACAGCTTGTTCACTTAAATGTTTTCGTTATACATGCACTTTACCACTGTATTTGCCATCGCGGTTGTTGTAGATTAGTCGGAGATGGGATACGTTTATTTACACTGTTTGTCTTTCAGGGTGGGGATGGAATAAGTGTGAGGTTGGGCGCCCAAAAACCGGTTTAACCCCCAGTGACTTTTGTCACTGACCGTTCAAAGGCTGTACTTCAATCTTCCCCTTATTGTTTGTTTGTTTTGTCTGTGTGCGTCTCTTGATGTTTTACCTTCTGATCCTTCGAGATCATGAATTTCCGTACTTCTTGTTCTGAAAATTGAATACCCCTTAAGCCGGTGCTAGGGGGCGTGAGCAGTGTTGCACTTTCAATTACTGCTCATGAACAGACTCAATAAAACCGTGTCTGCAATTTTCTCTTTTTGTGTTGCTATTTTTGCTTTCGAGGGATCACCACCCTTCAGAATTTATAGTGATGTACATTTGCTGTTTCCTCGTGTTGCTGTTCGGGCGGCTGTTTGTTCTGTATGTGGTGTTTCCTGCATGACTCATGTTTGTACTTTTATACAACAACCACCAAGAGTGGTTTGATACTGAGTTTTCTGATAACAGAATCAATCTGATGAATAAGATACAGTAACAACTCTCGAAAACGATTTTTTAAATTAGTATCACTCCCGATTTTTAAGAAAGGCTAAAGTCATACAATAACCCAAGGGTGTTTGCTGCATGACTATCACCCTGCACGAAGCAGCTGCCTGCTTGAATCAACCATTTACTCCATAGGCTATCTTTTAGATCCAGCCTCTTTGAATGGATCTACCAAACAGGAGCATTAACTGAAGAAAAGGGAAAAAATAAAAATTTGTAGATCTGAAACCATTGTGATAAATAGAGCATTTGCTCCTTAGGAGCAAATGCTCTATTTATCACAATGGTTTCAAAAAATGACTTTTACATAGGCGTAGAAAGGCGTATTTATGGAGGGAAGGGTTAACCAAATGTTTTCCTTACTACAAATCTGGTTTAGAATGAGTTTACTATATTTGCGTTGTAGGAAATTGCTGAGACAAACATTACATAGGCATCTATGTTACAATGGATTTAAAACCTTGTTCTGGTTTCTGTCGACACTTATGTCAATATTGTCTTGTTGGCATTCCACTGAGACAGTGATGGAAATACAGTCAAATTTCTCTACAAAAACAACATCTCAAAATGTCAGTTCTGGATATTTAACAATTTACTCCATATATACGCATTTAACCCTTTACTCCATAAGCTATTTTTAGACCCAACCTCTTTGAATGAATCTACCCAAAAGGATAATTTACTAGAGGAAAGTAAAATTTTAGATTGTTGTAGTTTGAAACCTTTGTGATAAATAGAGCATTTGCTACTACAGGAGCAAATGCTCTATTTATCACAATGGTTTCAAGAAGTGGTTATTACAGAGGCGTAGAAATACGTATTTATGGAGGAAAGGGTTAACGCTTTTACAAACTAAAGTAAACCCAGATTAGGCAGTTTCTGTAGGGACTGCTCTGTTTATTTATAGAACAACATAGTTCTGATTCTGTAGTTTTGGTCTGGGCCAAAATACCAATTGCTCAAATGCTACTGTTCTGATTCGGTTAGAGATGTCATTACTTTTTTTAACGCTTTGGTTATGGTTTACTGTAGTTTTATGTGCTATAAACCTTGAGAAGAGTTAATGGATATGCCTTTGCAATGGGCATACGTGCAGTGCATTTCTGTTTTGTTCATTAACCATTCTCATGTTGAAAATACACTGTTTGCTCAATCTCTGATCTGCTACACGTTTTATTTAAGTCCGATTTCTTCGAGTGATTGACAAACCACTGAGTGTCAAACCCTTGAACTTGACTCCTTATGAGACGCAGAGTTACTCGGCTCTCATCTGGATTCAGCCTGTTTGCAAAAGTCAGTCAGATCGCGTTCAGCATGGGAGGAGTTCCAATTATAACGGTCGTGAATAAATATTAAAAATCACTTCTCGCGGAAGCAAAAGGGTGCATGCACGTGTAAGTTATTTTAGTGAATAAAACCTCAAAATAAAAACTCAACATGTTTCGATTTGTTGGAGTGCTTTCTGATATATGTAGGAGTTAAAGTACTCAGTGTTTTACGTCTGCTCAGTGTTTACGTCTACTTAGTGTTTACATCTACTCAATGTTTGCGTCTACTCAGTGTTTGCGTCTACTTAGTGTTTACATCTATTCAGTGTTTTACGTCTGCTCAGTGTTTACATCTACTCAGTATTTGCGTCTACTCAGTGTTTGCGTCTACTTAGTGTTTACATCTATTCAGTGTTACATGTAACGTCTACTCAGTGTTTGCGTCTACTACGTGTTGGCGTCTACTCAGTGTTAACGTCTACTCACCGTTTTCGTTTACCAAGTATTGGCGTCTTTTAAGTGTTAGCGTCTACTCAGTATTTGCGTCTTTCTGTAATTTTCCACAAGCAAAATACGACGCGCTTCTCCAAGTGCAAGAGGACTTAAAACTTTTATAATGGAAATTCAGACAGTCGTGTCAGTGGTTTATATGTACAAAACATCCCCACTAATACATGTACGACCACTTTATGAATAAAGCATTTAAAAGCACGCGATTGCTTAATGCAGGCCGAACGTAATGCAGAAAGAAATTTCGTTCTGCATTAAGCTACTACCTGCCTTTAAAACCCAGAATTCGACCTGTTTTAGGTAATCGGTTTTAAGGGGGTTGCAGTAGTTCCCACATATAGCTATAAATCTCTTCCGACTCGTTCCATTTTCTACACCGAGTGCTAGAATATAATCATGACAAATGTTCTGTTTCCGCAATAATGACAGGAAGTGTTCTTCTTCCTCAAATATGGTTTGTGGTTTGTCTGCTGGTAAATGGCGTCTCACCTATATCTGACGGTTTATTTCCAGTTTAGAATTATTCAGAAACACTATATGTACAGTAACACCTGTTTTAATCCACCGTTAATATGAAATCCAATTCTGGTTATTTAACCATTTACTCTATGAATATTCATGTATTAAATAATGACATCATGAATATTAATTAGTTGTATTTCTATAATGGTATGTGAATACAGAAAGTTGTAATTTGATAAAAACTGTAAAATCAGACCGGTATTATACAATTTAGCAAACAGAGTAGACCCTGATCAGACAGGAGCCGTTAACCCATTCACTCATAGGCTATTTTTAGACCCAGCCAACCACTTTGAATAAATATACCCAAAAGGAGCATTAACTAGAGAAAGGGAAAGTTTAGAATGTTTTAGTTTGAAACCATTGTGATAAATAGAGCATTTGCTCACAATGGTTTCAATAGGTGATTTTACAGAGGCGTAGAAATGCGTATAAAAATTTATGGAGGAAAGGGTTAAAAATACAGGGCAAACGTAATGCTGAAGTATATGTACATGTGCTGGGTTTGTGAAACAAATGGCAAAGAGTTTGTACACAATACGTTTAAATCAGAGGCAATTCTTCTGCTTCTGTAAAAAAAAACGATGTCTGCTTAAATCCCTATAATTACGATGTAGGTAGGCAGTAGCAGTCTCCCAAACCATTCAAGCTACTGATTGACAACGTGGAAACGTCGAGTTACTCGGTGTCTCATCAGGATCCAAGCTGTTTGTAAATACCAGTCAGTTCTCCATCAGCAGGAACAAGATTAAAGGACTCAAAATAAAATAGTTATTTATGAGTAAGCGATTGATACTTGCATACATCGCATACGTTTATTCGTGAATATTTATCAGTATGTGGTATTGTTTTCAAACTTCAGACTACTAATCAGTAATTGTCTTACATACACTATTTTGCTATTTGTTAGTTTAATCTTGTACCCGTTGAGCGACTGAATAAGTTGTCTGTATAAAATAACGCTGTGTATATATACAGTAAAACCTCTCTAAATCGGGCGTTATATTTAGTATAAATATCGGTCTCCTAGAGGAGTCTTTTTGCATGATAATCGCTAGTCATTAAGCAACCACCTGCCTAGAGGTATCTAAATCATTTTCCACTAGAATTCCGGTTTAGAGAAGTTTTACTGTATATGAAACAAATATTTATACATGAAATGATACATGTACATGTATAAGGTATTACACTAGTTATCATTTATTCATACATATACATACAGTGTTTTCACAGGCCGTGTATAAAAAACGTTTAAATGTGTGGTATTGGGATGTTAAGGAAACATTAAAGTTATATTCGTATAAGTCAATCAACACCAAACGTTGTACATATATGCATATAAATAAACAATGCTTACAGTCCATTTTCCAACAGCATATTAACGGTGTCTGAAGACTGTTGAATCCTTACAATCGCCGAGTTTTTAAAAGACGGGAACTTTACGGAAATCATCAAAGAAAATCGACAAAGCTCCGATTTACTCCGAATTAATTTCGTAAAAACACTATGATTAATGAACGTTGATTCAGATTCTGAATAGTTAAACAAAATATGAAAACATATGAGCACAGTACGTCTTTCATGTCTTCTCATTGTCGGGTCTGTGCAATTGTTATATTATTCTTATTTCAAGATTTTGAGAAACTATTTGCCAAATGTCAAAATGCTTGGATCCTGGTGTGGCGCTGAAGGACGCGGTGTTTCATCTGGATACAAGCTGTTTGCACGTGTGAATCATATATCGATGGTAGGTATAAATGTTATCCCTTTCCTTCACATAAACGCATTTTCACGCATTTGCACACAGAGTAAACCCAGATCAGACGGCTCCAGTTTTTTCTAAACTTGTATAGTTTTGAAATCACTGTGATAAATAGAGAATTTGCTCCTATGGAACAGTAGCTCTGTTTATCACGATGGTGTCAAAGAATGACTTTTACATAAGCGTCATAATACTTCAATAGTTGGGAATGGGTTTAGATAAGCAGAGGAGAAACAGAACAGAACAGGAAAAACTGCAAAAAATACTTCCAAAGGTGTTTTTCGGTATTGCGGGCGTCCTGTCTTAAACTAAAGCCCGTCTAATAATCCTTATCTTGCTCAGAAAACTATTTACCGCTCAATACTTGGCATGAATGGAATTTAAAACCATCGGGCTATTCGACGTCTCCTCAAGATCCACACTGTCACCAATGCGTTCAAAGTGTGTTGCAGAGAAAAGTATTCAAATTTAGTATTCATATACTAAATTTTATCAAAATATGTCAATAAACCCTGTGCTGAGAGCACTCTTTAGAATCGTCTCGAAGAGACGATTCTAAAGAGTAGTCACAACATAGGGTTTCATGGAGAAATAAACGAGCTATTCTGGACCGTGTTTAGTTTGTGCATCTTATCTGTGTCTCTTGGTTAACCCATATGTGTATCTTATCTGTGTCTCTTGGTTAACCCATTCCCTCATGAGCTATTTTTAGATACAACCGCTTTGAATAAATCTACCGAAAAGGAGCATTAACTAGAGAAAAGGAACAATTTAGAATTTTGTAGTTTGAAACCATTGTGATAAATATAGCATTTGCTCCTATAGGAGCAAATGCTCTATTTATCACAATGGTTTTACAAAGTGACTTCTACAGTCGTCAAAAGTCGTCAATATGAGGGAATGGGTTAAAGACTACACTAATACATATAAGTAATCGCTTTAGAGAGAATTTACTGTGAATATTGCAAAATCAAGGAAGCTTGAAACTATAAATGCCATGGGATATTTGGGCCACGCCACAAGAAAACAATTTCCTTAGGATAGTGGACAATAATGGTGTCTCGGTCTTGACTATGACCAGAGGCACTTCTTATTCACCCAATTATGGATAGGCGAGATTTAGCTTATTCTATATCAGACTGTTTGTCCGTCCGTTTGTTCGTTGGTCTTTCTGTCCGTTATACGATTTAATGATGTGCACAAAGTATTCTAGACTGATTTAAATACTGTATAACACTGTTTCCCAAGTTTATGTTTTTCTCAGGTCTTAGAAACGTGTGACCATAGTTGTCATGTCACACGAAAAACTTGCATTGTTCATATTCTTCTCAGGGTCTAAATATTATGCCATCAGTTTATGAGAAGAATGTGATCACACATTTCTCAGGAGAGAAGAAATGATCTTGGAAAACGCTGTCCTATACATCCAATATGTGTAAGTGTTATATGAACATGCGCTTCAGGTTATATTGGTAATGGTATTGTGCTTGGTGACGCTGGACCGATATCACTTGTCACAGACCATAGCACAGAGCTAATCACACAGAGCTAATCACAGGGGTAAATAATTGATCCACTAACCTTTGTACTCCACTAACCACTTTGAACAGAGGATCTTACATGAGTGATCATTATAAAAAAAATTATGAAACGAGTTTACTAGATAATAATATGACACGAGATTTAGCGAGTGTAATATTCAATATAGTAAACCTGTTTCTTTTTAACCCATTCCCTCATATTGACAGCTTTTGACGACTCTGTAGAAGTCACTTTGTGAAACCATTGCGATTAATGAAGCACTTGCTCCTATAGGAGCAAATGCTCTCTTTATCACAGTGGTTTCAAACTATAAAGTTCTAAAATGTTCCTTTTCTCTAGTTAATGCTGCGTGTCGGTAGATTAATTCCAAAGAGGTTGGATAAAAAAAATAGCCTATGAGGTAAAGGGTTAAAACGGAACCCTGTTTCGGCACTCCCACACGGCAGATTCTGTGATAAACATATTTTCATTACGTACAGTAGAACCCATCTTAAGCGGCCATCAAAATGATGTCTAATTATTGACCTGTAAGGCATGTGGTAGCTCAATGCAGTTCAAAAGTAAAGCTACTATAGGAGCTTTCTGCATAACATTTGGCCTATATTAAGCAACCGCCTGCTTTTTACGACTCCTGTGTTCAATAAATGAATGTCCGCTTAAGACAGGATCACAGTAAAGCCCCTGTATATCGACCATTTTGTAAATAAGCATATGTGTTTTTAAAAACGAGTGGTTGCTTAATGCAAGGCGATTAATATAAGCACGAGCTTTTTGTACAACGTTCGCCCTGCATTAAGATATGAGACTGTCTGGAATCTGTTAAGTAAATAGCTCGATAATTCGAACGTATCAAAGTATCTATAGAGAACCTTTTAGATAGGTGACTGCCTAAAGCAGGTTGAACGTTATGCAGAAAGCTCCCACTATCAACCTACATTGAGCTGTCACCTGTCTTAAAGACTGATAATAAAACTTATTTCAAGTTACATGTATTTGAATGTTCGAATTAGGGAATTTAGAATATTCGAATTAGCGATGGTTGAGTGTTCGAATAAACGAGGTTTTACCGTAAAGAAGATTGTGATTGATGCAGGCGACGAGTTAATATTTGTCATTTTTTCTTACCTGAATATTCATAGGAAACTATAGTCTCCATAGATACCCCTTTACTACAAATTATCTTTCAAACAGAATAAACCCAGATCAGATGGTTCCTATAGGGTCTGTACTGTTTGCTTATGAAATGATATACTCGTATATATGATTCTACTGTTTCTGCCACGATCAAAACTTCCTATATCCATGTGTCATTATAAAAATAATAAAATTGATATGCATTGTGTCATTAATTATCGTATATATACTCATGGAGTAAAGGGTTAATATATGGTTTCTTTCTGATAACACTGGAGACAAATAAATATCTAAAATACATAATTAAGTAATAACTGTTATGAGAAGCAAACAATAAACAACATTGAAATATATTTGAAAATAGGAGACATCCTGTCAACTACATATCGTGAGTGGCAGTTTAATTTCCATATAACATTCTACTGAATACGTCCACCCATTTACGCCTTTGCAAACAGATTAGACCCAGATCAGACAGCTCCCGCCGAAGCTGTCTGATCGGGGTCTGCTGTTACAGATTCGATATTCTGTTGCCATGGCAATATATTTCCTTACTGTATTATTATTAATGCAATAATTCAATTAAGTTACATACATACCCTGCAGCATGCATAAAAATGTTTATTTTGGTTATTTAGAACGCCTGTCTTAAACGCATTCGTTTAATAGTTTATTTAGTATCTGTAACAGCTAAAATAGTTACTGACATTCAGCATCTTTCAGATTCATAATAAAATTATAGATTTGACAGACGTTTGTTTTAATTAGAAATAGAAAATAATGAAATACCTGTCACGTTGTGCTATTGCAGTGTATATAAGCCATTTAACCCTTCGCTTGCTATTCATGTCAATACATCTACCTGTAAATAGTGAAGACCAAGATGAGACAGCTCGTGCAGGAGCTGTCTCATCAGGGTCTGCACTATTTACAAGTTGATTGTGCAACCAGTGCACCCCACAGCAGTGATTTCACAGCGAAATACATGTACAAATGTACACAGTGAAGATATATGTAAATATACAATAAGGCATGGGTAAAGAAGGAGAACTTTATTTTAAAATTCAGCAAGAGAAGGGTTAACAACGAAAAAAAGAACTCGAGTGCATTGAGACTTGCAAACAACGTAGACTCGGACCATTTCAAAACCCTCTAGTAATGTTGATCTCTTTGAGAGCTACAGATAAACGTGCGTACCTAAATACTAAAAACGTCATTTCTCCACCAAATTCTACACTGTTACCACTCTTTAGAATCGTCTCGAAGAGACGATTCTAAAGAGTGGTCACAGTATATGGTTTGGTGGAGAAATAAAGCAGCTTTTCTTGAAAAATGGTTGAATTTACGCATCTTATCTGGACCTCTGTCTTTATTCTTAATATAGTCTATAGATAAGCACAGACGGACAATTCCATATTGAATAGTAAGCATTGAAGGGTAAATACTTTCTACAAATGATTGAGTGTTCAGCCAGGTAGGCTACTAACTTACAATTACAAATGGCTATTATGTGTATTAAGGACATGACATAACTTCGTATTTCTGCGCCGTCGTAAACCGAGTAGATCCAGATCAGACGGCTACAATAGGAGCTATAAGATCAGGACTCGCTCTGTTTGAGTGTGGAATAATATAGGTCTGGTCATGCAGGGGCCAAATTCGTGTAAAAATGAATGTTATGTTATTTAATAGTCATGATGTTATTAGTTCTTACACGAATATTCATGAAGTTAATAAATTGTCAAAAATGAACAACAATTTATAGTTCGGCAAATGTAGCGCGCATTTCTGCACGTAAAGGTCTGTTCAATTTACTGTAGCTTGTTACATTTCATACTTAACAAAGTGTACGCTTTTTACCCATTCCCTCCTAGACTAGACTAGACTATTTTTAGACACAACCGCTTTGAAAAAATCAACCGAAAAGGAGCATTTACTAGAGAAAAGAAAGAAACTAGAATTTGTAGTTTTGAAACCATTGTGATAAATACGGCATTTGCTCCTTCGGAGCAAATGCTCTATTTATCATAATGGTTTAAAATACTTTTACAGAGGTGCTAAAATGCGTCATTAGGATGGAATGGGTTAACCATTTCCCTGTTGAATATTCATCGAATAAATAATGACATTCTGAATATTTATTAGCTGCATTGGAATAATGGCATATTGACACAGAAGTTTTGATTATTGGTAATGACCGTAGTCAGATCTATTGTAATACAAGCAAACAGAACATACCCAGATCAGACGGCTCATGCAGAAGCTGCCTGGTTTTGGTCTGCTTGGTCTTGGTGTTTGAAAAGGCATGAAAAATCGTTCATACGAGGGAATATGTTAACCGTTTCCTCCATAAATACGCCTTTCTGCGCCTCTATAATTATCACTTCTTGAAACCATTGTAATAAATAGAGCATTTGCTCCATAGGAGCAAATGCTCTATTTATTACAATGGTTTCAATACTACATAATTCTACTATTTCCTTTTCTCTAGTGAATGCTCCTTTTGGGTAGATTTATTCAAATAGGTTGGTTCTAAAAATAGCCTATGAGGGAAAACGTTAATCTGCTGTTTGCAGATGTTGGAAACGCTAAACAAATTGTTCATTCCGTGTAAGATGAAAGGAATTTCTTCCCTCCTTTAGATAAGATTTGTTCTGATCTATCAAACTATTTTATATCTCACCCAAACCAGTTCTTGTTGCAGCTCATTAGAATCGCCTTGGAGATTCGAGTTTAATGAACTGCAACAAGGTGGTATTTTATCGAGAAATATAAAAAGTAAAATTAATTTGATTAGATTTTCTAAATACTTTTGTTATCTACATTCCAGTTTCCAGATAAATTTGGCAAATGCTTTTCATGACTTTCATTTTGCCTGTTTAACAAACATTTATTTGTGGCTGTAATTTTTATTATCATTTAACTGCCAGACATCGAACCTTATCCAGCTCTAACCAGATGGAAAATCTAGCTTTCTACAACAAACGTCGACAATGAACGACAAACAGAATTTCAGGTCAGGCTGATTTCCTCTCTGACAGCAGGATTTTTTCCTTAGGAATGTAAACATCTTTTCTTCATAAAATGACAGCTGTTTATTCCATCTTGATACTGTTGTAATATCATCTTCATTAACATTTCACATATGAAGCGCAGTCTTTCCGGTAATTGTGCAAACAGTTTAGATGCAGATGAGACGCAGAGTAACTCGGTGTGCCATCAGGCTCCAAACTACTAGACCCTCGGTTAATAGTTCTTGCAGTTTTGAACGAAATGGATGCAATAAAGATTAACAATTATATGAAGGTTTTAACGCTTTCCCTGGTGAATATTCATTTAAAAGTAGTGACATCATGAGTATTTAGATTTAGTATTGCATTCTTATTCTGGCATATGTTCGCAGGATGTTTTGGTATAGGTAGAAACAGTAGAGACATTTCTATTATAATTCCAAAAGCAAACAGAGCAGACCATGATCAGACGGCTCCTACAGGAGTCGTCTTATCTTGGTCTACTCTTTTTGCAAATACGTGAAAAGGCGTATATATTAGGTACAGGGCTAAGCAGACTTTTTGTGACCATTAGATGAGTTGAACAATATTTTATTCAGTTTATATGGTGCTCATTGTTTGACAATATATGGAGTGTAGTGTAAACTAGTTTGGCACCATATCACCTGATAATACAAAGATGACTACTGTCAAAGAAGATATGATTTGCTCTGTTGGGAGTACAGGAGTTCCTCGTACTAGAGATCGTACGGCTAAACAGATCGTAAGTTCTTATTTATGACAATTGTTACTATTGTATTAGCCAAAATTACCAATCATTCTAGCGTACATCAATTAACATTTTACTCCATAAATAAGATGTTCTATGCCTATGCTCTTTTTGCTTACGATATGCAGTTGAACTTCGAAATCTCGAAATTAAAGTGACTACTTCGAGATAACACATGGTTGGGTTATCCGATTTCATATCTGGATAATTTCTCAAGTGCAACGCTTTATTAAGGTCGAAAGTAATGCTCAAAGCTCCTGTAGGAGCTTTCGGCATTACTTTCTACCTGCATTAAGCTGTCACATGTGTTTGTAGATATGCGGAGTGATATATTTTAAAACAATTCAGTATATTAAACTTTTAGTTCGAGTTAAACCTAAGTTCGAGTTATCCGAGTTCGAGATATCGGCGTTCCGCTATAATATAGATCCGATTCTACAGTTTATGTCATTGTTAAACCACCTGTCTCCATGTGTTATTATAACAATAAATCTAATCCATATGAACTATGTCATTATTTCCTACATCAATATTGAGGTAAGGCTAACTTTGTACGACAGAAATGATCACGGCGATCGCAACTTGTACTTGCGACCGTTGTATGTTAGATCTTACGATTTAAGTCGAACTATTTTAGCTCCTCTGTTACTTTTTAAAGCAAAAAAAGACGAGCTATTGTCGTAATTCCCGTATCCGCGTTGTCGTACCCGTCGTCGCCCTTGTTGCCGCCGTTGTCACCCGGACATTTTAAGGTTGGCTTTTACTTCTTACATAGTCATGCAAATCTTATGGAACCGTCACAAGGGCTGCAATCAAACAGATGAGCGGTAGCACCCGCATGCGCTGCTCTTGTTAGTATGACTGACTCCTTATCTATTTGCCTGTAAGAGATTTTCGAAATGTTTTCGAAGGAGACGCCCAGCGCGTCAAATTATGGACAAATATGTTTACTTAACCCTTATACGAGTGTAATTATGGTATTTGTTTAAATTCTTCCCTGTTGCAATTTTTGTTTACTTATGAATCGTTCCAGCTTTTTACAATATCATTGATCGGGGGTAAAACAGCTCTGATCTTGGTGAGACGTTGTGTTACTCGGTGTCTCATCTGGATCCAAACTATTTGTAAATTCATGCCAGGTTGCTGTTGACGGGATAAGGGTTAAAATATTTAGGGGAAAATATCGGCCAGGTAACAAATAGGACGGAATGAAAGAAGTGGAACGTTTAAATAAATTTTGATTCGATTTTTGTATTGAGATAAATGGTATATCTTGACATTCAATTAATCAAATCGGGTATCTATATGGCTTAAGGAAGTACTAGCGCGTTAATATCGAGAAAGATCTTAACCCTTTCAGCGCGCGAATTGGGTCACTTATGTATTTTGCAAATAGCGTAGACCCAGATGAGAGGGCTCCTAGAGGAGCTCTCTCATCAGGGTCTGCATGGTTTGTCATGTCACACTTTCCTTTAAAAAAAGCTCTGAGAAATCACGGTGAGCTTGTTCTGTTTGAATTTTTGAAATAGTCCATTTGAAAGCTCAGCGTTGAAATGGTTAAACTGGTTATATCTAAGTTTTAAACTTTGATGACTTCTGACAGCTGTTTCGCGGTGATCTGTCAGAAAGTTTACTCTTTCGCTGCCAATGTTGCATTTGTAATTACCTATGCAAACAGTTTGGATCCAGATGAGACTCCGAGTAACTCGGCGTCTCATCAGGATCCAAACTGTCCGTTACTGTGACTGTTTCTTGAAACAAAATGAAGAAAACTATTTAAAATATGGAAAATTATAGCAGACGACAAAGTTTGCAGACGTCAAAATATGGTAGCGAAAGAGTTAAAACGAGAACTGTTACATAAACCCTTTTGGTGCCAAATACTTTCTTCTGCAAAAACATGTCGTCTGCTAAAGGTTTCAGAGTGGAATGTCCTTCAAGTGGGGAAGTCAAACGGTTTGAATTCTGAAGAGACGCAGAGTTGGCGTCTCATCTGGATTGAAACTGTTTTCAAATGTAATCAGAGGGTTGCCCTAATCAGCACGCCATGTGAGTAGCTATCCATCATTTTCTTCGGCGAAAGGTGAAATAGATAATTTAGATATGCCATTTCACAGTTTTAGAGTGCTGGTGCTAACTTTATTGGCATTGGCAGTTACAATCAAGAACAGCCACTATATGCGATCATGATCTAACTGCTTGCATACGAAGAATGTCAAATCAGCATTTTTCATACATTGTAGATGACAATGTTATATGTCGCTCTACGAATTAACTCCTATAGGAGCTTTCTGCATAACTCTGGTCATTGTTTTAGCCACAGGTGCTAGGCGCGTGAAAGTTTCAGAAATACTACTGATAAATAAACATCTTCAAATTCTTTGACAGCAGAAAAACAGTTTTGAATTTTCTTTCGTATAGTATAATACTATGTATAAAGTATTATACTATACGGTTTTTAAAACCTTTTTTGGTCAAAGTATGATATCTAAACAGATTTGAAGATGTTTGTCAGTAGTATTGATGAAATGGTCACACTGCCTGGCACATGTGCGTTTAGCTACCGTCTGGCTTTAAGATTCAGCATTGGACCTCTTTTTGAGTGTCGCGTAAGACAGGGTCTGAGGTTATAAACCTGTTTGCGTGAAATAATTCTAAATCATCTGATTAGTCAGATTCTGAGCTTGCTCAGAATCTGACCAATCAGATACTTGAGAATGATCTCAGACTCAGACTCGGGAGTTTGATAAGCTCTGACAAGGGTGTCACTGCATAAAGCAAATGGGTATTGTTACTGTCAGTATACCGTTAGTACCTGTTTGTTTTGTTATAGATACATAGAAACCTTAATATTGGTGTGGTAAAGAAGTCAATCCACGCCATGTTGAACACTAGTTTAAAACATCATTGAACACATTGACTTTGTTATCTAAAACATTTCCCCGCATTTCTTGCACGAACCATCACATGAAAATCATTGACTGTGTATCAGTTTATGATTAATGCTGTGTCAGCCATAACAAATGATGCATAGGACAATTGTAAAACAAATTGAGGGAATTTGTTTAGGATTACATCATATTTCTGACACAGTACAATATAATGTTAGATTACAACAAAAACCAGTCTCACTAGAATAGTTGATAAGACTTTGAGATAAATAGGATAACAGTAATGTTTATTATATCATGCACTTGATGATCCTGTCTATTACGCTATTGCAAACAGAAAAGACCCATACGAGACAATTTATATTGGAGCTGTATCGTCAGCACCTTCTCTGCTAGGCAGTTGAAATGGTATAAGATACAGTAAAATCTCTCTATAGCGGCCACTAAATCGTGTTAATTAGTTTGTATTAAGGGCAGGTGGCTGCTTAAAGCAAGGTGAAAGTAAAACAGAACGCTCCTATAGGAGCGTTCTGTTTAACTTTCACCTTGCTTCAAGCAGCCACCTGCATTTAACAAAAAAACTTGATGTAATTTAGTGGCCGTTAAGGAGAGGTATTACCGTAGAGCTGATTCTACAGTTTCGGTCATGGCCAAACTTCAAACGTTTATATGATATTTTACACCTGCACCTAATCAGTTTTCTTACTCGTTATTCCTAATATGAATACTCGTGGGTAAATATTTAACCATTTCCCTGTTCTAAATTTGTTCAATATTCCAATACCTACTGAATACTCACGAACAAAATGGTTATAATGAAATACGGAAGGAGGAACATTGTAGTCATTTTAGAAATTGAAGAAAGAGATCTGTCAAATTCCATTAGCAAACAGAGCAGACCCTGATCAGACGGCTTCTATAGGAGCCGTCTGATCTGAGTCTACTCTGTTTGTAGATACGTAAAAAGGCGTTTATATAAATGAAAGGGTTAATCCTTTACTCCATAAATACGCCTTATTTAAATATCCATTCCCACACCTTTGCAAATAGAGTAGACCCAGATCAGACACAGATCCTATAGGAGACCTCTGATCAAGGCCTGTTCTGATTGCTTATGACATAATATAGATATGTATCTGGGTCATCTCTGTTTGTAAATGCATAGAAAGGGCCTTTATATGAAGGACTAAAGTGTTGATATACATTTTATATGTTGCTGAACTGATTGCAATACGAAATGTATGCAGAAAGATCCCATAGGAGTGTTGAACACGTGTCCTTCTCAAAGTGCAGTGTACAGTTTTAGGTGTCAGCAGTGCGACACAGTACCTAGCGCATTTTCATATACGATGGCACAAATTATTGACTTCTACCACAAGATCACAGCCTGATTAACTAATTACTACTAATTAACCCTTCGCTTGCTATTCACGTCAATATACCTACCTGTAAATAGTGAAGACCCAGATGAGACAGTTCCTGCAGGAGCTGTCTTATCAGGGTCTGCACTATGTACAAGTTGATTGTGCAACCAGTGCACTCCACAGCAGTGATTGCACAGCGAAATATTGTACACAGTGAAGATATATGTAATTATACAACAGGGCATGGGTAAAGAAGAAGAAATGTATTTTTAAATTCAGCAAGAGAAGGGTTAACTCCTTAAATATCGAAACAATATACTGTCTGATCAATCGCTGACTTGCTGAAATATATTCCCGGACTTTCGATACGGTCAACCTTTTGAGAAGCTGTTGCCCGTGTGTCAAACTGCCTGGATGCTGATGTGACGCCGAGTTACTCGGCGTCTCATCTGGATCCAAGCAATTTGACACACCAGGCAAGATGCGTTAAGCTTGAGAAGAGTCGATCCTTTGAATGATGCATTGTGAAAATGGAAGAGTCTATCAGAGTTTAACCATAGCGACCATTCAGCATGAGACGGTACTGCGTTCGAGTGGATTTTGAATGACAAACAGTGCAGACTCGGATCAGACGGTGTCTCTAGGAGTAATTTGATTAACTTTTACAGTGTTTGAAAACACCAGTGCAATCGTTTTCCGCATTCAAGGGTTAATTTAAACACTTATCTGAATTGAATAGATCTCTGTAACGATATGAATCGCCAACATATCACATATTTAACCCTTTAAGTGCGGGACAAGAACCACAAATGTCCTTTGCAAACAATGAAGACCCAGATGAAAAGACTGATAGAGGAGCCCTCACATCACGGTCTGCACTGTTTGTCATGTTGCACTTTTCTGTTTAAAAAACCCCTAAATATTTACCCTAAACTTGACCTGTTTATATTTTGTAATAGTCACTTTGAAAATGCAACGTTGAAAGGGTTAAGAGATGTCTCGTATTGTTATTCAGTATATGATTTGTCTTAACCCTTCGCTTGCTGTTCACGTCAATATACCCACCTGTAAATAGTGAAGACCCAGATGAGACAGCTCCTGCAGGAGCTGTCTCATCAGGGTCTGCACTATTCATAAGTTGATTGTGCAACCAGTGCACTCCACAGCAGTGATTTCACAGCGAAATACTTGTACACAGTGAATATATATGTAATTATACAACAGGGCATGGGTAAAGAAGGAGAAATGTATTTTAAAATTCAGCAAGAGAAGGGTTAACCTCTGGTGCACTAAACTAAACAAAGTTTCGTCTGCTCAGTAGTCTGTCTGTCTGGTCTTTAACCATTTACTCTATGTAAATTTATGCAAGAAATAATGATGTCATGATTATTAATTAACTGATTATGGCACTATGAAAAAGGGGAATTTGTATCCTGACAGCATCCGTAGAATTATATCTGTATCACCCCATAAGCAAACATAGCAGACCCTGATCAGACGGCTCCTATAGGAGCCGTCAGATCAGGGTATACTCTGTTTGCTATGGCGTAGAAAGGGGTATTTATGAAATGAAAGGTTAACCTTAAAAGCGACAGTATCTACATTAACCCTTTCGCTGCCAATGCCGGATCTGTGATTACCTATGCAAACAGTTTGGATCCAGATGAGACGCCGAGTAACTCGGCGTCTCAACAGGATCCAAACTGTTTGTTACTGTTACTATGTTTTTGAAACAAAAATGAAGAAAATAAAAACAAATGAAAATTTATAGCAGACGACAAAGTTAGCAGACGACAGAGTTTGGCAGCGAAAGGGTTAAACACATACTTATGTTTAAAAACATGGTGTTAGCTACATGTATGTACATTTATTCTGAAGATTGTCAATTTGATCTAAAAAATACCCCTGACCTTTACAATAAAATATCATAGGCTATTTCGAACACATTACAGGTATGAAAATAAACTGCAACCCGAATGGATACTAATACATTGGCGAATAACATCGGGGCCTTCGATATCAATCACTTGCAAGCTTTGTCTTATTCTGCGTTTAATACATGTACGATCGGTTTTAATGCGATATCCTTCTCAGCATATAAACACATTATTTATGTAATTACATGTATTACATATTTTTGATAGTTAGTAGAGACTACCACTTTAAAGTGCGCCGACCGAGTAAGAAATACCTATGCAAACAGGGTATACCAAGATCAAAGAGTCCCTGATGGAACCCTTTGATCAGGGTCTATACTTATCCTTTCGTCAGTTATAAAAGTTGATACACGTTTTGTTTAATTGATATTCAGAAAAGGGGAAGCCGGTTTTTAACTATTCAACAGGTTATGGTTAAATACTGGTATACGATATTGCACTGACTTTATCTACAAAAGTGTCTCCATTTAACCCATTACCTCATAGGCTATTTTTAGACCCAACCTCTTTGAATAAATCTACTGAAAATGAACATTTGTTAGACTTAGAGAAAAGGAAACATTTTTGAAACCATTGTGAACAAAAGTGAACCTATGGAACAAAGGTTCTCTTTATCACAATGGTTTCAAAAAGTGACTGTTAAAGAGGCGCCCGAATCCGTCAATATGAGGGAATGTGTTAATGATGCGTATCTTAGTTACATGTACATAACTCTCATATGGCTGTATCATAGTACATGATGCATGCTTGTAGAATATCTCAGTAGCGACACATGATGGGCTTTAGAGTAGAGATTGCTTCATGCAGGACAAAACTCATGCCGGAATATCTTATGCAAACTTTATTTCGGAGTTTTCTGCATAGCTTTCGTCCTTTATTAAGCTACCATCTGCCTTTAAGACCTACAGTAAAGTCTCGATTATTCGATTTTTTATAGAATAATTTAGACCCTTTTAGGCAGTAGGCAGCTGGATGCATGGTGAAAGGCATGCTGAAAGCTCCTAGGGGCTCCTAGAGGAGCTTACGGCATGATTTTCACCATGCATTAATCTGTCACCTAACTTAAAGAACGGTACTGGTATGTATTTGAGTGTTCGAATAATCGAGATTTGATTGTATATGAAGATCTCTTCTTAACGTTCGCAGAAGAGGCTTTTACTGTATATCATAGTGCTGTTGTATATGTAAATGCAATATATATTACACATGATTGTCATGGACCGACCATTATTTGTTGTCCGTTTTTTAGTCCACACAGGGATCTTATTGAAAATAGTATTTTATTAGGTTCAGGCTGAAAAAACGATTGATTTCAATACCGACATAGATACTGTTAAGATATAGAAGAGCAATGGCTCTACTTAGGCATTGACAGATAAAAAAGATCAATGAACCCAGTATTAACAATGTTACACTACAGAGACAAAATTAACCTATAAACTGTTTCCTTTGACACGCTTAACGGAAGTAAAAAGCTTTAACCATTCTATTGCTGAATTTCAAAATACATTTCTCCCTCTTTATCTATGTCCTGTTGTATAATTACAAATATTTCTCTGTGCATTCACCTCTGTGGAGTGCAGTGGTTGCACAATCAACTTGTAAATATAGGTACAGACCCTGATGAGACAGCTCCTACAGGAGCTGTCTCATCAGGATCTTCACTATTTACAGGTATATGTAGGTATATTGACGTGAACAGCAAGAGGGGGGTTAAGCTGTGAAACATTGAGTTGCGCTGTAACATTTATCCCCATCAAGCATCCTAAATAACAATAAGTGTGTGGATTTCAGACCCATGGTAGCTTAATTCAGGACGAAAGTCATACAGAAAGCTCCTAAAGGAGCTTTTGGTTTAATGAATTCAGCAACCACCTGCTCTTATAGACTCTGCTTTCCATTCCTCATATGGTCTTTATAGGCAGGTTCTACTGTATGTCTATTAAATGACTTAATGGGTTGCTTGGTTTTTATTCTGGTGTTCACACAGATGTTCAAATGTTTTGAAGATGCTTGCTGTATTGTTTAACGTACAGCAAAATAGCTTAATAATCACAACGATGTGTTTGGACTACATGTACAGCCATGTTTGTTCATTAAGTGGTCGCATTAGAGGGGTTTAACTGTACGTGCGTGGTAAATATAAGAGGGTACGTGATGTATTAAACGTTTAGTAATGCAAACTCATTAAAGAATATTATATCAAAACACCATAACATTGCCCTTTGCATACTAAACGTGACCTGGCTGATATTTTCAAACAGATTGGGTCCAGGGGAGAGGCCGAGTGTCTCAGTGTCTCATCAATATCTACACTGTGTGACAGTCAGTCAGTAGTTTCTCAAAACATTTTGAATCGAAAAGAAATCAAAGTTTGAACAGGACTCGAGATTATAAAACTTTTTGCTTGAGTATGGGATCATTCTCAAGCATCTGATTGCTTCTATTGCTGAATTAAAAAATACATTTCTCCCTCTTTATCTATGTCCTGATGTATAATTACATATATCTTCTCTGTCTACAAATATTTCTCTGTGCATTCACCTCTGTGGAGTGCAGTGGTTGCACATTCAACTTGTAAATATAGGTACAGTCCCTGATGAGACAGCTCCTACAGGAGCTGTCTCGTCAGGGTATTCACTATTTACAAGTATATGTAGGTATATTGATGTGAACAGCAAGAGGAGGGTTAGGTGGTGAAACATTGAGTTGCACTGTAACATCTATCCCCATCAAGCATCCTAAATAACAATAAGTGTGTGGATTTCAGACCCATGGTAGCTTAATTCAGGACGAAAGTCATACAGAAAGCTCCTAAAGGAGCTTTTGGTTTTATGAATTCAGCAACCACCTGCTCTTATAGACTCTGCTTTCCATTCCTCATATGGTCTTTATAGGCAGGTTCTACTGTATGTCTATTAAATGACTTAATGGACTGATTGGTTTTTATTCTAATGTTCACACAGATGTTCAAATGTTTTGAAGATGCTTGCTGTATTATTTAACGCACAGCAAATATAGCTTAATAATCACAACGATATGTTTGGACTACATGTACAGCCATGTTTGTTCATTAAGTGGTCGCATTAGAGGGGTTTAACTGTATGTGCGTGGTAAATATAAGAGGGTATGTGATGTATTAAACGTTTAGTAATGCAAACTCATTAAAGATTATTATATCAAAACACCATAACATTGCCCTTTGCATACTAAACGTGACCTGGCTGATATTTTCAAACAGCTTGGGTCCAGGGGAGAGGCCGAGTGTCTCAGTGTCTCATCAATATCTACACTGTGTGACAGTCAGTCAGTAGTTTCTCAGAACATTTTGAATCGAAAAAAAATCAAAGTTTGAACAGGACCCGAGATTATAAAACTTTTTGCTTGAGTCTGGGATCATTCTCAAGCATCTGATTGGTCAGATTCTGAGCTTGCTCAGAATCTGACCAATCAGATACTTGAGAATGATCTCAGACTCAGATCAGAGTTTGTGTAGAAATCGTTGTTTCCAGTATGCTGAAAAATTAAAAAAACAACGATATTACAGTGCAACCTGTGTTTAGCGACCATAAAAGGTCTACTTATTGGTCTGTAAGACAGGTGGTAGCTTAAATGCAGGTCAAAAGTAATGCAGAAATCCCCCTTTGCATTAAGCAGCCACTTGGTTTTTAATATTCCTATGTCCAATCAATAAAAGGTCGCTTGAGACAGGTTCTACAGTATATAAACATAAAACTGGATAGAAAGGCACATTTTAGGGATTGTTTTTATTTCCTTGTCCTTGGGAAAAACCAGTTGTCCGTTGGCCATAAGCATTTGTTATCAGCATCATACAGGATCAATATGCATTAAGTTATGTTTACACTAATAATGAATACATATTGATACAAGACGACTGAACGACAAGTCCCATGCAATTGGAAATATTAAGTAGAGTCGCCATAATCACGGTCAGATGGGTGACCTTTCATTCGGTTATGTACTTTATGTTTTAAATACGATGTTCATGTTTAATCCTTTACTCCATGCTAACACCCTTTTTCACGCCTTTGCATACAGAGTAGACCCAGATCAGACGGCTCCAGTAGGAACCGTCTGATCAAAGTCTGCTCTGTTTGCTTTTGTAATTATGATAATTTTTATATAGTTTTATTTGATTCTACAGTTTCTGATATGATAAAACATTCCGTTTTTCTTTTTGCCATTATAATATTTGATTTGAGCAAATTAATTTACATGATGGCATTAGTTATAACATGAATATTCATGGAGTAGTGTGTTTTCTTTTTTGTAAGCATGCAGTAGAATATTCATTGTTAAACAATATTTGTTTTTACCAGAGCTTGCCTCACTTCCGCGTAGAAAACCCCCTATCCAGCTAAAATACGACCTGTTCAAACTCCTTATATCTAGATATCTAAAATGGTCGCTTAAGAGAGGTTCTACTGTACGCCCGCATCGTTTGTGTTTTTGAGACAAACATGTTGCATACTAACGAGACACAGAATGTGTCATTCAGATCGAACCCTTTCCCTGTTCAATATTCATATAAGAAATAATGACATCATGAAATGTTTGCTTTGACAAAACTTTGAAATTAGACTTATTCCATGCCATGCGCAAACAGAGCAGAACCAGATCAGATGGCTCCTATTGGAGCCGTCTGATCTGGGTCTACTCTGTTTGCACAGACGTTAAAATGCATTCTTTGTGGGTAACAGGTTAAATGTATATACATGTAGATCAATGATCAATGATGGAACCTAATTAGTGTATTTGCTTTCAAATAATTTTGCTTATAAGTCACCAAGGCATCAAAATGGAAATATAGAACCATTCAAAGTACGTCATTTTATTAAGAACCCGCAAAGTAATTAATTGTGGAGAAATTATTGTCCGAAAGTCGTTCACATATCAAGCAATGCAGAGCTGTTCAAGATTTCGTTCAATACTTAAAACGACCTTGGGCCAAGTGTCGGACACTATATAGTAGAGCCTGTCTTAAGTGACAATTTATCTACTGAACATAGGGGATTCAAAACTAGGTACATTGTACATGTACAAATGTAGCTGCTTAATATTGGGCAAAAGTATTGCAAGAAGCTCCAATTATAAATGGGAGATATCTGTATTTCTATAGACGTATATTAAGCTATCACCTGCCCGAACGACCCTGAATTACACTTCTTTTAATGGTCGCTTAAGACGGGTTCTACTGTATTTACGAATCGTTAGTGAGAAACAGCTTGAATCCTGTAGCGAGATATCGAATCTGTCCGTCAGGTCGTGCTTAACCCTTTCCCTCATACAAACGTGTTTTCACGCATTTGCAAACAGAGTAGACCCAGATCAGACGGCTCCTGGAGGAGCCGTCTGATCAGGGTCTACTCTGTTTGCTATTAGAATTTGATAGATCTGTTGAATATTCAGTAGGTACTGAAAATTGGCATAAGCATAGAACAGGGAAAGGGTTAACACGATAATGGGTGTACACGTATCAATCCATTATAGATCAGAACCTGTCTTAAACGGCCATCATACAGAGGTCTATAAAGCAGGTAGTAGCTTAACACAGGTCAAAGGTAAGGCAGAAAGCTCCTATAGGACATTTCTGCATTACTGTTGCCCTGTTTTAAGCAACCATCTGTATTTAAAGACACTTATCCTATGTTCAGTAAATGACTGGCCGCGTAGTGCAGATTCTACTGTATTGAAAATTGAAAGTCAATGTTTTGTGCCTACTGTAGTGTCCTTTTAAGTGGTAGTAGACAAACGATCCATGATGGAATCCTTCTATCAGGATTTTGTTCCCCAAAATTAATTTCCGTAGATCGTAATGGCAAAATACTAAATAAAAGTTGCATTAACACTCATCGAAATGGAAATTACATTTTTTGCGAGTTCTTTAATAACTACTAGCTACATGTAATATCGTCATTAAGAGCTACAAGGGCTTGCTCCGAACGTCGCTTTCACGTGTCAAACAATGCCAAGATGTCCGATATTTCGTTCAAGACTTTAAATTACCTGGGGTCATATATCGGACACTATATTTGTAAATCAGATCTGTAGGCAAATTACAGTCAACATTGAATGCTGGTATCAACGCTCCATCACAATTAACCTTTATCCCGCTAACCGCAACCTGCTTGGCATTCGCAACCAGCTTGGATCTTGGATGCTGGTATCAACGCTCCATCACAATTAACCTTTATCCCGCTAACCGCAACCTGCTTCGCATTCGCAAACAGCTTGGATCCAGATGAGACACCGAGTAACTCGGCGTCTCATCTGGATCCAAGCTGTTTGACACTTTGTGAATAGTTTCACAACATGTTGTGGCACGGCACTTTGTCTGTAGATTCGAATCGAAAGCATCCAAAAATGCACCAGATCCGTCTTTGAGCTGGGTCAGCTCTGTTTGCTGATGTAATGATATAGAATTTGATTCTACAGTTTCTTATAGGACATGGAAGTCTTATCAGGATCCAGATTGTTTGCAAAGGCATCCACAAATCTGGCTCAAATGTTGATTGATAGTGCGATTTGATAATGGTAGTTTTGCTAAGGCCTCTGTAGTCAGTAGCGTTTGATGTCCGTTCAGGAACAACCTCTTTGACAATACTATTCTGAAAAATGATATAAATTATATGGAAAATTATATGGAAATTTAGATTGATTATTTATTATACACAATGTATCCAAATATGCTAAAGCTTTAACCCTTTACTCCATGATTATTCATGTAAGAAAATAATGACATAGTGAATATTAATAAGATTCATTGTTTTAACAGAATATGGACACAGGAAATTTTTATCATGGCATAATCTGTAGCAGCATATTTATATTACATGTATATCATAAGCAAACAGAGCAGACCCTGATCAGACGGCTCCTATAGGAGCCGTCTGATCTGGGTCTACACGGTTTGCAAAGGCATATAAAGGCGTATTCACGGAGTACATGGTTAAAGGATGCAATAAGCAAGCGTATTCGCCAGTTCATCAGGTGTTATCTCAGATCGATATAGGTCCGTGTTTTTGTGGAACTGTCTGTTCAATCATATAAAACATCGGATTGGCCTGATCGGAATTTGACGAGGATATCCGATTGTCATGTAGATGAGCTTCAATCATGTTCCTGACAATATCCCCCACCCAAACACACACAGAGCTGTAACGCTTAACCTTTTAACTTGTTTGATATTCATGTAAGAAATAATAACATCATGAACATTTATAAAATTACAAGTTGACAATTTTAAAATGTTGAAATGGGTTTCTTTGATAAAAACTGTAGATTCATTATATCATGTCGACAGCAAGCAGAACAGAACCTGATCAGAAGGTTCCTATGCCTATCTGCTCTGTTTGCTTACGACATAATATAGATTTAATTCTACACCTTCTGTCTTGATTTAACTATTCCTGGGTTTTGTGTTATTTTAAAATACATTTAATTAATATGCATTATGTCATTATTTGTCATTACATGTTTGCTCACATATAGACCTGCATAATGGCATTTATATATTCGCTTGCATGTTATTGCCATACCACATGTTTCTTCGTAAATGAATTGCTAGTCAAATACAGAGGACATTTTGGTATATTATTTCTTCCATTCTCAAGAGTACTTGTACATGTACAGTAAAACCTCTCTATAACGGCCACTAAATTACATTAAGTATTTTGTGTTAAAGGCAGGCGGCTGCTTAAAGCAATGTGAAAGTAAAACAGAACGCTCCTATAGGAGCGTTCTGTTTTACTTTCCCCTTGCTTTAAGCAGACACCTGTCCTAAATACCGACTAATTAACACAATTTAGTGGCCGTTATAGAGAGGTTTTACTGTATAGTACGTCTTTGCTTTATATTTGCTGTTCTCATCACCCAAAGGAAGTGTTCATATAGTCAATACGTCCCTTGTGTCGGAGTGCATTAAACAAATGTGTGACCATCGCTAAGAGAAAAGCTTTCAGACATACACTTCCTTGTATCCAATAAGAGTACATATTTCTTTTGTTTTCACTCATAAAGTCCCATTGTTGCATGCGCGAATCATATTATACAATTTGCATAGATGCATACCAGAGAGCTCCTTTGAAAGTTGGTGATCCCTTGAAAGAAAAAAAAGCAGCAATGCGAAAAGTTTTTTTGAGACTGGTCATGAACAGTTATTAAAAGTGCAACAAAACTTATGCCCACTAGCACCGGCTTAAGCGGTATTCAAATTTCATAACTAAAATCATGGAAAGTGATGATCCCAAAGAACTGGAAAATATAACAACACTGAGAATGAAATACGGGGCGACTTTTTACGGTCGCCACATGAGCACGTACATTGTACCACCTGCTGTTGTGAAGTACATGTACATACATTCTGAAAGTAGGTGACCCTTCGAAAGCAAAAGCTGCAATGGGAAGAGAGACATTTGCGCCTTGTTTGCTTTAACTATCAATGGCAAATGTTTTCATAACCATATATTTCTTTTGCATGGAAGCCCTCATATGATAAACTGGGTGGGTTCCAAAGTTCCAATTTGAACGAGTTGACTTTAACCACTTACTCCGTGAATACGCTTTTCTATGTCATTGCAAACAGAGTAGATCCAGACCAGACGGCTCCAATAGGTATGCTCTGTGTGTTTATGATATGATATAGGTCCGAGTCTACACTTTCTGCCTTGGTTAAATATTCCTATGTTCATGTTGGTATAAAAATACAGCTGATTAATATGCATGATATCATTTCTTCTTACATGAATAGTCATGGAGTAAAGAGTTAAATACTACAACATGAGAGTAAAAAGGCTTACATCTGTTCATACCTGTAACTGATAATACAGTGGTCAGATAACCGTGTGTTAGTTTTACCAAGAATGTTTTCACCGCTGTGGTTCGAATCCTAGTCTGGGCATTTGGATTTTTCATGCTAGGAAGCCTTCCAGCTGGCTTGCGGTAGGTCGGTGGTTCTACCTGGATGTCTTCTGTGCACGAAACAATGCAATTTGTTCCGTGCACAGCAGAACCTCTGGGATATTCCTCCACTTGTAATAAGCTGGCCGTTGTGATATTACTGACATACTGTTAAAACAACGTAAAAACCGATAAAAAAAACAAACTAAACCAAACCAAGAATGTTTTCTGACTTTTGGCTGTAGGCTTATGACATGAAAACACAGAATACATGTACGTATAAAAAGCTAACATGCATGTGAAGACACATGATAGTTCTTTGATAGTTATCTTTAATCATAACTACATTAAAACCTCTCTATAACGGCCACTAAATTATATCAAATATTTGTGTTAAAGGCAGATGGCTGCTTAAAGCAAGGTGAAAGTAAAACAGAACGCTCCTATAAGAGCGTTCTGTTTTACTTTCACCTTGCTTTAAGCAACCACTTGTCCTAAATACCAACTAATTAACACAATTTAGTGTCCGTTATAGAGAGGTTTTACTGTATATTCGTTTGTTTTATAAAGACTTTCTATATTGTTTTGTATTCATATTACTGGGGCCAATCACTTAGTAAAGAGGCGATGAGGGGTTCATCCCGTCGTACGTCCGTACCTGTAGAACAACGGTTTATTTCTAGATGTCAAACTCACAACTCTTTTAGAACCTGTCTTAAGCGGTCGTCGAAAAAATATATAATTATAGGTCTGTAATGCAGGTGGTAGCTTAATGCTGGTCAAAAGTAATACAGAACGCTCATACAGGGGCTTTATTCATTACCCTTGTCCTGCATTAAGCAACCACCAGCTTTTTAAGATGTCCCCTATGTTTAATAAATGATTGGCGGCTTAGGACAGGTTCTACTGTATAAATGAGAATCTATGAAATGTATGCTTGGAATGTTTAATCTAAATCATGGCCACAATTGGATTAACATCCGACTGTTTTATCCACAAGAGATAAGCCAGACTGCAGGAACACGTGTCTTAGTATTTATTCTCATATGAACGTATACCTAAATATGTTTGGCACCCTTTTTCTCCCAGATCGCACGATAGGAATGTAAACAAAAACAAACAACAGATCCACATCCTTAATTTCCTGGCATGGACATGACTGAAGATTGGCGCATACATGCAATTAATTAAGTAGTTGTATACATGCCGGAAAATTAATGTGGTAAATGTACATGTCAGAAATTAGATAGAAATACATGAAAAGCGGATGAACAGTAAATTATCTTATATTGGCAATAGTAGCATATACAGTGCTCCCTCCCTACAACGACCCTCCCAATAACGATTCCCTCCTTACAACAACGCATGTCACTGTTTCCGAAACAACAAGGCTCCAGAAACAACTTTTTTCAATCGTATTTTATTTACGCCTCCATCAAACCCTATGTTGTGACCACTCTTTAGAATCGTCACTTTGTGACGATTCTAAAGAGTGGTCACAACATAGGGTTTGATTGAGGCATAACGGTTTTAGTTCTCGAAATAACCTTATCTGGGATTCTGCAAACAAGCTAATTATGTTTGATTTTCCCTCCCTACAACAACTCCCTCTGAACAACACATACAACCCTCGTATCCCAAAGGGTGTCGTTGTAGAGAGGGAGCACTGTACATTCCCTTTGCCCAAGTAAATACGTCAATTTAGATATGGCAAAATATAATACATTTGTACAATTATACTGAGCTAGCCTACAGATATATGTGTGTACCCATAATATACTAACATCGTCATTTCTCCACCAAAACCTATGCTATGACCACTCATTAGAATCGTCTCGATGAAACGATTCTAAAAAGCGGTCACAACATAGGGTTTGGCAGAGAAATAAAGGAGCTACATGTATTAATTTACGCATCTTATTTGTAAACATCAGAGCCAAGTACAAACTGACAAGCAGTGACGCAATCTGGTATGTATATAATAAGGAAATTACGTGATTTAGCCAATGTGCACCTTATTGGAATTTAACACACTGATAAAATGATGGGTTTGTGGTTTATTTCTAATCTATTCTAAATTGTCCTTTCACATTACTTGTGAAACACCTTTCCCTCACATCTAAACGCTTTTTATCGCCTTTGCAAACAGAGTGAACTCAGATGTCTTATCGCTCTAGGAGCCTCTGATCGGGGTATCTCTGTGTGCTTACGGAGATACATGGAATTAATTCTACAGTTCCTGAAATTGCCTACAATTCCCATATTAATTAACAATTCTAAAATGGTCAGCTAATGAATATCCATGATGTCACTATTTCTGACATAAATACTCATGCGGAAAGGGGTTATCAATTTGTATGTAGCGAAGACTTTTGGTCCCTTTGCCCTTACCCTGAATACTAAACTTCAAAATTTCTTTTCGAGCAGCCACGGGTAACAGATTCTCTCTCTTCAAAA
This sequence comes from Azorinus chamasolen, assembly GCA_963576725.1. NCBI lineage: Eukaryota > Metazoa > Mollusca > Bivalvia > Cardiida > Solecurtidae > Azorinus > Azorinus chamasolen. The sequence continues at coordinate 47,490,519 of OY755246.1, read as the reverse complement.
TTAATACTTGGTACAATATCGTTAAAACACATCAAATTCGAAATCTGAAATATTTGCACATATTTGTCAAGACGAGTTTTGCATTGTTTAACAACGTTTAATTCCACAAAACCCACTTCATGCATACTTGGATTAAATGATAAAAGATGAAAGATAGTTTTCAGGAAATAACCCCGAAGATAAGAAATTTATTGTAACCTTAGACAGACTGATCTCTAAGACAAACAATCAAGACCCAGATTGTTCTACACCATATGATAAACATCTCAGATATTCTTGCGGAACCTGTACGTATATGTGATCTACTTGAATTAATGGCATTTTGAACTAGTTTTGTTAACCCGCTGCTCCATAAATACGCCTTTTTACGCATTCGCAAGCAGAGTAGACCCAGATCAGACGGCTTCTATCAGGATCTGCTCTGTTTGCTATTGGAATGGTATAGATCTGATTCTACAATTATTGCTTTGGTTCACTAATATTTCATGTGTTAATATGCTATTGTAAAAATAAATCTACTTAATATGCATAACTGTTTATATATGGTTAAAGAGAGCACTGTCATTTGTATGCTGAAGAACCTATCTTAAGCGGTCATTCATTTATTGAACATAAGGATTTCAAAAAACAGGCGGTTGCTTAATGCAGGACAAAAGTAATGCGGAAAGCTCTAAAGGAGCTTTCTGTATTACTTTTGACCTGTATTAAGCTACCACCTGTACGGTGTAGTCGAAGAACAGGGGATCCCTAAATCAGTCATCTGATCAAAGTCCTGTAGCGAATTTAAACCCTTCATACTAAATTTGTTGTATTGTTAAACAGAGAGAGAGAGAGATAGAGAGAGAGAGAGAGAGAGAGGCAGAATTTAATATAATAGAACATGTATTAACCCTTCGCTTGCTATTCACGTCAATATACCTACCTGTAAATAGTGCAGACCCAGATGAGACAGCTCCTGCAGGAGCTATCTCATATGGGTCTGCACTATTTACAAGTTGAGTGTGCACAGAGAAATAATTGTAGACAGTGAAGGTATCTGTAATTATACAACAGGGCATGGGTAAAGAAGAAGACCTGCATCTTAAAAATCAGCAAGAGAAGGGTTAAACAACCTTATACGTGTATTAATTGGACACAGGAATGAAAAATAGCTTAGGAGCTGCAAGAGCTTTTGACAACTTCCTATTCGATCAGAGGGTTTTTTTGCGTCTCAATTATATCTAAGCTGTTTGCAATTGCGAATCTAGTCGCACATAGCGGGCTAGGGGTTACACAACTTCAATACAACCAGAGTAGACCCAGATTAGATGTCTCCTGTGGGGTCCGTTTTGGTTTACAGTTTCTGCCATGGCTGAACATGCGTGTGTTCATATTTTATTTTAAAAAAAACTCAACTAATATATATTCACGATGTAAATGGGTTTTTATATGAAAATGCAAAGGGGAAGGCGTTAAGGGGCATTTGGTACATGTCTATACATGTATGCAGTACATGTAAGCTATTTGTACAGTAAAACACTCTTAAGCGGTCGCTAGATATAACTATAAGTATGGACCCTCACTGCAGATGGTAGCTTGATACAGGACAAACGTTATGCAAAAAAGCTCATATAGGAGCTTTCTGTATTGCTTTTGCACTGTATTAACACATTACCTTATATGCTTTTTTTAAGATCCAACCTCTTTGAATGTATGTACCTGAAAGGGACATTATCTAGAGAAAAGGAAAGTTTTAGAATGTTGTAGTTTGAAACCATTGTGATAAATAGAGCATTTGCTCCTATAGGAGCAAATGCTCTATTTATCACAATGGTTTCACAAAGCGACTTTTACAGAGTCGTCAAAAGTCGTTAATATGAGGGAATGGGTTAAGAAGCATCCTGCTTTATGAGACATCCATGTTCATCAAGTAAAGCATTATGAGGCGTTTGGTACATGCACATACATGTATGAGTTGATATATTTGTACAGTAAAAACTCCCCTTAAGCGATCACCAAACATAGGTCTAATTATGGCTCTTCAATACCGGAGGTTGCTTAATACAGGATGAAAGTTATACAGAAAGCTCCTAAGCTCCTACAGGAGCTTTCTGTATTACTTTTGACCTGTATTAAGCAACAACCTGCTTTTATGAACATCCATGCTTATTCATTAAGTGGTCGCTTTAGAGAGGATCTATTGTATAGTCAAGGGCAAGGGGGCACACTCGACTATATTCTTTTTGTAATCTAAAGGTAATAGGTTAACGTTAACGGTGGTTATATATATCGCATCAAAGGCATAAGTATTATTTTGCACTTACCCTCTTTTAACTACTCGCTCTTGATCCGTTATCATGAAAGTCATATCTTACATTGTAAACTAATACAGGGAAGCATTTTGTATCACGTTTTGTAATTTATGAGTTGTTTATTCTCGACTTTATTACCGTGCGTTACGTTAGAAGATAGTTACAGTGTACACGTGTATATGTATTGAAATTTATCTTTGCCTGTTTGCTGTCGTTTGTCAATATCATCGTCATTTACCGTTTCAAAACAAGTTTGAACCATTTGTGAACTCCGTGGATTTGCTTTTGAAGGCTGACATTAGAATTTGATGTTTCAAAATTTCACATTAGATCGAACACTCTAGGTCCATGCTTATAAAGCTTTTTAGTTGAGTCTGAGTTCGTTCTCAAGCTTTTGATTGGTCAGATTTGCAGATGGCAGCGAAAGTGTTAAAGGCAGACATTGGAGTTTGATGTTTAAAGGTTACACTATAATTTACGGTAGAACCCCTCTAATGCGACCACTTAATGAATAAACATGGGCATCTTTATAAGCAGGTTGTTGCTTAATGCAGGACAACAGTAATGCAGAAAGCTCCTAGGAGCTTTCTGCATTACTTTTGTCCTGCATTAAGCTACCACCTGCATCTAGCACCCAGAGAAGTATACCTCTTCTAGGTGGTCGCATTAGCAGGGTTATACTGTATTCATGAAACGCAAACTCATGCTTTAACATTATTATTACTGCTATAAATTTGATTACAAAACTTCAAACTGTATAACTATCTGCATATAAATATTTCACTCTTTAGATTTTATCTCGGTCGAAAGCTTGAAAACGCGGAAAAATTTGGCGCAGGAGCTGTCAGCATTATTTTAGACCTGCATTAATCTGTGAACTTGGTCAGATTATAAATCGGATGACTCGATCCTCTGTTATCTCGAACTAATTTGTATGGTTCCTTGATGTTCGAGATATCGAAGTCCGACTTACGTATCATTTAAAGCCTCCAGCTGGTGCAGCAACTGTGACATAATGATTTAAATGTATATATAGCATGATATACGTATTTGTATGCTGAGACATATCTGGCCAGACATACAGGTGCAACCGCTGCAGTAGGGAATGCCTATCCCGCATTGGCCTTGTCAGTCACCAGCGTGCATGCAACAGACGTGGGGCACCACCTTCTTAGATCTTCGTTTGCGAAGTCAAGCCATGATGATGATGCTGAGAAATATATATTTTGCAAAATTGCTGAAACTTAACTTTTGGGAGGAATTTGTTTTCTCTTAACCCTTTCCTTCATATAAATGTGTTTTCACGTATTTGCAAACAGAGTAGACCCAGATCAGACGGCTCCTCTAGGAGCCGTCTGATCAGGGTCTGCTCTCTTTGCTAATATAATTTGATAGTTCTGTTTCTTTGCTTTATAAAATGTCTCCAATGTTCCACCTGCCATATTTCTTTATAACTATCTTGTTAAATGAATATTCAGTAGATACGTGTATTGAAATTTGGAATTAACATAGAACAGGGAAAGGGTTAAAGGATGACATCGGATATTGATACATTGACCATTTCCCTATTCTGTGTTTATTCCAATTTTCAATACGTACTAAATATTCATGGCCAAAATAGCTATAATGAAATATGGAAGATGGATCATCGTAGTCATCTTAGAAAGTAAAGAAACAGACCTTTCAAATTATCTTAACAAACAGAGCAGCCACTGATCAAACGGCTCCCATAGGAGCCGTCTGATATGGGTCTACCCTGTTTGCAAATACGTGAAAACACGTTTATATGAAGGAAAGGATTAAAAGAAAACAAATATATCATGATGTATACATTTAAATTATTATGTCACTGTTGCTGCACCAGCTGGAGGCTTTAAATGATGACATCAGATGTTGATAAATGATACATTAAATAACAGTAAACTCTTCTACAGCGGTCGCGTTGATAATAAACGCGAGTGTCTTTAAAATCAAGTGGTTACTTAATGCAGGACGAAAGTAATGCAGAAAGCTCCTTTACATGAGCTTTCTGCATAATGTTCCACTTGTATCAAGCTACCAATTGCTTGTAAGATCCAGATATATATCTCAATTTTAAGGTTGCATTAGGGATATTTTACTGCACATTCCAGAAGCAGATAAGCATGTTATAACAGTACTGTTTTCATTTTAACCCTTCGCTTGCTATTCACGTCAATATACCCACCTATAAATAGTGAATACCCAGATGAGACAGCTCCTACAGGAGCGGTCTCATCAGGGTCTGCACTATTTACAAGTTGATTGTGCAACCAGTGCACTCCACAGCAGTGATTGCACAGCGAAATAATTGTACACAGTGAAGATAAATGTAATTATACAACAGGACATGGGTAAAGAAGGAGAAATGTATTTTAAAATTCAACAAGAGAATGGTTAAACAAAAATGAAGAAAATAAAAAGACTGAAAAGTGTAACAGATGACAACAACGTTTGCAGATGGCAGTGAAAGGGTTAAAGGCAGACTTTGGAGTTTGATGTTTGAAAGTTACACTATAAATTACATGTATTCACGAAACGCAAACTCATGCTTTAACATTATTATTACTGCTATGAATTTGATTACAAAACTTGAAACTGTATAACTATCTACATATAAATATTTCACTATTTCAATCTTATTTCTGTCGAAAGCTTGAAAGCGCGGGAAGATCTGGCGCAGGAGCTTTCAGCATTAATTTAGACTGTGAGCTAGGTCAGATTATAAATCGGATGACTCGAACCTCTGTTATCTCGAACTAATTTGTATGGTCCCTTGAAGTTCGAGATATCGAAGTTCAACTGGTAGATCATGATAAATGCATATGCCGCTGTTACTGCAACAGCTGGAGGCTTTAAAGGATGACATCGGATGTTGATAAATGATACAATAAATAACAGTGAACTCATCTACGGTTACTTTAATAATTAACGCGGACTCCTTAATGCTGTACGACAGTAATGCAAAAACTCCTTTACAGGAACTTACTGCATATCTTTCGTTCTGCATTAAGCTACCACCTGCGTGTTAGATCCAGATGTATATCTCATTTTGGTGGTCGAATTAGATATATTTTGCTGCATATTCCAGAAACGGATAAGCATGTTACTACAGTACTATTTTCACTTTAAATATAACTATGGCATCCACTTTAAATTTCAAAGGCGGAAAATCATATGAGTATCTGCCGGAAAACTAGCTCATGGTTTATTTAGTCAGCTGTGCGTTTTCTGCCAGACTAACATTAAAGACTCATACATTTGTATATTACTATTAACTCTCACATTTTATAATAGAGATCCTCTCTATAACGGCCACTAAATTGTTTTAATCAGTTAGGAGCGTTCTGTTTTACTTTCACCTTGCTTTTAGCAGCCACCTGTCTTTAACACAAAATTCTTGATGTAATTTAGTGGTCGTTATAGAGAGGTTTTACTGTGTATAGATTATATTCTACAGTTTCTTTCGTCGACCAAAATCCTATGCACATGTGCCAATATAAAGATTCATCTAACAAATATTCATGATGTCTTAATTTCTTATATGAATATTCACATTAATTTCATTATATGGATATTCATGAGGTAATGCGTTAGGCTACCTCCTGTCTCTAAAAGAAACAAAATTATAATAGAGCCTGTCTTAAGTGGCCATTTATTTATTCAAGATAGGAATCTTAAAAAGCAGTTGGTTGCTTAATGCAGGGCAAAAGCCTGTATAGGATCATCATCTTTCTGCATTACTTCAAGTTCTGACCTGCATTAAACAACCACCTGCCTTACAGACCAATAATTAAACCTCTTTTTTGATGTCCGCTTAAGACGGTTTCTAATGTATACATCTTTTGAGTGGTCGTTTTAGAGAGGTTTTACTGTATATTAATGGACCAACATGCCTGTCTAATCTACAAGGTCTCCATCTATATCTACATACCTGCTCAACTGTGCATATAGGATTAGCTAAAACACGCGGGGTATGGTGTCAAATACACGAAAGTGTCGTCTGCCTCTTTTTTAAAAAATAGACACACCTTCCATTTCTTAGAACAATAGTACACACGGTCTATAAAAGAGATCGGATCTCAATGAGTGACCAGATATATTTAACATCCTACATGTATCAAGGTCAGACGGTATGGAATAAGATATCGAAAAATCGCCTGTAGCAACTATGTATAAAGTATTCAGCTCTTTAGTGAACTCGGTGTACTAAGTACTTATGTAAACTTGTGGGACCCACAGGGCTGTTATTTGCAATGGATATATCTAAACAGGTATCAGTACTGATGATTTTAAATCTTTGTTATCGTGTAATCTTAATGAGGGTCACGGTCCTTTGACTGTTTAACATGCTGTGAATTCATTAATTGCATGCATCACGTCGCGTGTAAGACATAGATATGACTAATATACTGCGTTCATCAGACACGATGACCCTTTTTAACCCTTATTGCGTTATTCGCGACATTACTCGCGTTTGCAAACAGCTTAGATCCAGATGAGACGCCGAATAACTCGGCGTCTCATCTGGATCTAAGCTGTTTGACATCGGTCGATAGTTTCTCAAAAGCTTGAATGAATTGGAAGTTGTCAAATAGTACCAGATCAAATTAGAGTAGACAGTATATTGAGCTTAAAACACTGAAGAGGTTAATGACTGCATATATTTTTGTCTACTGTAAAACCTCTTTATAACGGCCGGTATTTTTTTTTAATTTGTTGGTATTGAGGGCAGGTTGCTGCTTAAAGCAAGGTGAAAGTAAAACAGAACGCTCCTATAGGAGCGTTCTGTTTTACTTTCACATTGATTTAAGCAGCCACCTGCCTTTTACACAAACTACTTGATGTAATTAAGTGGCCGTTATAGAGAGGTTTTACTGTAGTTTGTTTTTGGAAATGCACATTGTCAGACGGTTTGGATTTGGGGGGAGGGGGAAGATGCCAAGTCAGCCGACTTCACACCTGGACACAACACAGTTTTCAAAGTAATCACGTAGTGTGCATGTGAGACAGTAATGGTTCGAAAATATGCAATATAATGACAAGCTGAAACAAAACACCATGGGTAAACAGTTATTCCGGGTTTATTAACCATTAACTCCATAAATATGTCTGTCTACGCCTCTGATAACAGAGTAGACCCAAATCAGACCGCTCCTTTAGGAGCCGTCTGAACAGGGTCTGCTCTGTTTGCTTATGATGTGATATAGATATGATTCTGCAGCTTATGTCTTGGCCAAACATTAATATGTCCATGTGCTATTTTAACAAATTAATTTAATTGATACTCATGATATCATTATTTCTTACATGAATGTTCATGGAGAAAAGGGTTAATATGCATGAATGAAATGAGAGCAGACCAAGACCAATCTCACATGTACCCTTGATGCGGCGTCTGATTAGGATATGTATACACTGTTAATAAGTGACGAGTTCTATATGCATGTATACAGAGCTACCTATAACGGTGTGTACTCAAATACTAGAATCGTTTATCTCCACCAAACGCTATGCTGTGACCACCACTCTTTAGAATCGAAGAGGTAACAATTTCTGCAGTTGAAACGTATAAAAATACTAAAAAGTCATAGCCGAATGGCGATGGTAATGCGGAAAACCAGATAGTTAATCCGTCTTACGCTTAAAGGTAACGTCTGCCTAGTCTCACATTTTTTAATGACATACGATTCGATAAAACGTTTAAGAAACTATTGACCGAGTGTCAAACAGATTGGATCCTGATGAGACGCCGAGTTACTCGGCGTCTTATCTGGATCCAAGATGTTTGTAAATGCCAACCAAGCACGATTAGACTTAAAACATAAATGTCTGCGCCCATAAACAACACACTGCAGTTAATATGTATTGTATGACACTATTGTCATAAACGTATGCAACAAAGAGACATGCGAAACCTATGTTTATTACATACCGTTCTTCATGGAAAGTTTCGACATGACTGTGCTATTTTTCAATGTCAGCTGTGCCTTGCCATATTTTCTCCATTTCCTGTATCAACAAATCTCATTATAGATTTATCCATATGTAGTAGTCATGCAATTAATCATTGCTAATTGGAACACTAAAAATACAGTAAACCCCCTCTAAACCGAAATTTTGATAAAGAAGAATTCCGGTCCTTTTGGGCAGGTCTCTGCTTAATGCAGGATGAAAGTCATGCAGACAGCTGCTTTCTGCATGACTTTAACCCTACATTAAGCTACCGCCTGTCTTAAAGACCGGCATTGATGCTAAAATTACTGTCCGGTGTAGAAGAATTTTACTTCAGTATAATTATCGATCTTTAACTCTTTTGGCGCCAAATGAAGTTCGTCTGCAAACACCATATTGTTTGCTTTAATTTTCAGACTGGACTTTCCTTCTGTTTCTTCTCTAGAACGTAAGTGGTGTACCAAACAGTCAGTTTGATTCCTGATGAGATGCCGATTGCCGAGTTATTCGGCATCTCATCTGGATCCAAACTGTTTGCAAAGGTAATTGCCTATTGTAGCAAGCTCCGTGAGTCGGGTTCCGGCGACTTTGGCTGTGAAAGAGTTAAAACAGTAGGCAGCTTAATTCAGGTTTAAATTATTTAAGCCTGCATGAATGCGCCACCTGCTTAAAGCGTTCTAAATTATGCTTCACCAAAATTTTGGATTAGCATGGTTGTTGGGGATTTCGTATTTCATTTGCTAGTGAACGTGTACAAGTGTTTATACCGTAAGGATACTGGTATATATGTCTGTCTGTCTGTGTCTGTCTGTCTGTCTGCCTGTTTGTCTGTCTGTCCGCCCGTCTGTCTCAGTCTGTCGATCTGTCTGTAGGCATGTTTGTCGGCATGATTTCTTTTGGAATAGTCCGATTTGGGTTTACTCTGTAAACTTGTAAAGGCATCGATAAAGGTCTCTATCAGATGAAGGGCTAAGACAACCAGATATGCTGGTGTTGTAAGGTCATCATTGTTTTCTAGTTTGAAAATATCACAGTGTCATTCTCTGATAAAAGAGGTTGTAGCCCATTGCAAAATGTGTAGTCCCACAATAGAAATCGCGACTATGATAAGGTACGTTGTATCCAATCAAACTTTTAAACTATTGAGATCGAGATTAACCCTTTCCCTCACATTGACGTTTTTTGACGACTCTGCAAAAGTCACTTTGTGAAACCATTGTGATAAATAGAACATTTGCTCCTATAGGAGCAAATGCTCTATTTATCACAATGGTTTCAAACTACAAAATTATACAATTGTCATTTTCTCTAGTTAATACATGTAGTCCTTTTCGGTAGATTTATTCAAAGAGATTGTATCTAAATATAGCCTATGAGGTAATGGGTTAAACATTACAATACATTCTGGTGAGTGACAAACACTGCAGACCCTCCAACCACTCAAAGGAAGTAAAAAGTATAGTACTGGGGTTTTAAGAACAGATGGAAGCTAAATGCATGATACATTTGTATAATTATGCAGAAAGCTCCCTTTTGCATTACTTTCTTTATGCATTAAGCGTCCAAATTCCCCTATAGACATTCATGCTTATCGGTGTCTGACGGTTTTACTGTACTTGTACTTTGAATTAAACTGATAACCCTCGGTAAACTAATGATCATTATTACAATGTGTATATCGTTTTACCTCTATCCCCGCTATCTGCGACTTCACTCGTATAAATTTACAAATAGCTTAGGTCCAGATGAGACGACGGATAACTCGGCGTCTCATCAGGATCCAAGCTGTTTGACACTCGGCCAATAATTTCTCAAGTAATGGTCTTAGCAGAAGTAGACAAAATTGCACCAGATCCAAATTTGAGCAGACATTTTTTTTCTAGGCCGGCTAAGGGTTAGTTATAGACTACAGTAAACCCCGTCTAAACAGGACGTTTAATTTAGTATAAATATCGATCTTGAAGAAATGTGGAAACTTAATGCAGGATGAAAGTAAAGCAGAAAGCTCCTCTAGGAGCTTTCTGCATGACTTTCACCCTACATTGAGCAGCCGCCCGCTTTACAGTATCTAAATTCTTCTCTACCAGATTTCCGATTTAGAGGGGTTTACTGTATGTAATAAAATAAAGATCTATATGAATGAAGAACATATTAAATCTAGTTAGATAGGCTTATGTTATTACTATAATTAGTTTCACCCCGCCGTTCGATTTTTACCACTAATGTCTGCCAGGTGTTTTACATGATTTACAAACTCTTCTATTCGTTATAGGGTCGTAAAGTCGACCGAGGTTCAATCTTTGATTAAGACATAGCCGAGCGAAACTTGTCTGCACATCAAATACTTGTCTTAGGCTTTGTCTTTAAATCATCCGTGCGCAATATAAGAAGAGTTTTTTTCTGTGATTCTAGTGATCACTAGACTCTTTTTGACCCTGAGTTTGGTCAGTAGTCAGGCTGTTTTCAGTCCAGGACTGATCGTGTTCATCAAGATACGCATATACATATATACATGTGATGTCAAGTATCCTCTAAAGCTTATTTTGGGTCTTATAAGCAGATGGTAGCTCAATGCAGACTGAACGTAATGCAGAAAGCTCCCAAAGGAGTTTTCTGCATTCTTTTCGTCCGGAATTAAGCCACAACATGATTTCAAGGACATGTATGCTTAATCATTAAGTGGTTGATTGTAGTGATGTTTCTCTGTATTTGTTAGTAACTGTCTAAAATAGAACAAAATCTCTCTAGTGCGAGCAAGAAAATGAGATATAAGTCTGATTCAAAGAGAAAGGTGGTAGCTTAATGCATGATGAAATTAATGCAAAAAGCTTCTACATGAGCTTTCTGCATTACTTTCGTCCTATATTAAGCGTCCACCTGCTTTAAGATACATTGATGTGTATTCATTTAGCGGTTGCATTACAGAGTTTTCTACTGTATGGGTTGTTAGATATAAAAGTTATGGTCCATAAATTAAGACATTGACATAGTCTATTTGTTTTTACGTTCTTATATTGATAATATGGGACACAGGATCAATAAAACCAGGTTAAGATGTCTTATACATGTACAGTACTAGACAATTGGGCATAATAATGTAATTTAAAATATTGGGTTATTTTGGTAGTTTTCAGAAATTCCTGTTTAACTTCTCAAGCAGTTTTGGTTCAGATTGGTCGTCCCTCATGACTAGGCTATCTTTAGACCAAACCTCTTCGAGTAAATCTAATGAAAAGGAGCATTTACTAGAAGAATGACATTCTTAAGAACTGGGTATTTTGGAAGCCATTGTGATAAATAGAGCATTTGCTCCTATGGAGCAAATGCTCTGTTTATCACAATGGTTTCAGAAAGATACTTTTACATATACGTCAAAAGGTGTCAATATGGGGGAATGGGTAAACAGAAATAGGCGATGATTTCTGTTCAACACTTTCTCTGTCATGTATTGTCGTCTGCCTCAGATTTCATGTTCCAGTTTTCTGAATGTCTAATGTATAAAAACATAATAACAGTATGCGATACAGTTGATCTTCAACATCTCGAACTTTGGATAACTCAACGTAAAATTTCGGTCGTTCCAAACTTTACAATACATGATTGTTCTACAATGTGTTACTATGCATATCTAGAAATACATGCGATAGCTTAATGCAGGTCTAAAGTAATGCTGAAAGCTCCTACAGGAGCTTTCAGCATTACTTTAGACCTGCATTAAGTTGTGAACTAGTGTCCAAATTATAAATTGGATGAGTCGAACATCTCTTATCTCGAATAAGTAATATGTATGGTTCATTGAAGTTCGAGATATCACAGTTCAACTGGATGTAGTATCCTAGTGAACGAGTTCAGATCCAAATCTTTTGCAAAGTTCAACACAGAACAACACGCGGCATTGAAAGAGTTAATCATTGAAGAAGCAGACTGCATTTTTTGCATAAACAGAATTCACGTAGTTTTACAATTACATAAAATTTAAGCACTTGTTCTTAGCACATAACCTTAATGTGATAGTCTCTACTTGCAACATTGCCTAAAACATAAAGCATCTGTTTGTATGCTGAAAAGAGGGAGTAGATCTATATCGCAAGAAAACCAATTGAATAAACGCCGGAGACGACAAAAAACGCTCATGTGTTTGATAACGAAGACCCGATGTTATTCGACAATGCATATTACAGTAAAACCTCTCTATAACGGCCAATACATTTTGTTAATCAGTTGGTATTTAGGACAGGTTGCTACATTTTTCTACTTAAAGCAAGGTGAAAGTAAAACAGAACGCTCCTATAGGAGCGTTCTGTTTTACTTTCAACTTGCTTTAAGCAGCCACCTGCCTTTTTCACAATCTACTTGATGTAATTTAGTGGTCGTTATAGAGAGGTTTTACTGTAGTAATTATTCGCGTTAAATTTTTGTTGACTGTTTGACATATGCCGATAATATTTTGTTGTAGAACAAAAATACAAGTATCAAAGAAAACAATTTATTTTGTATCTCATATGCACTTTTCGCAATTAATTCAACCAGACAATCTATCTTTATAGTAATGATTGAACATAACAAATACCAAATGTAATGATGTTGATGCAAAATATGCGTTTGCTGTACGGATAAACCAAATATAAACCGCTATAAACCAAAATTTTGGTAAATGTTTTAAAGTATTCATTATCATATTCGCCCATGTTCAATATAGTGTTCTGTTTAGGTTGGTTTTAACTCATTTGCACCCAGTGGATTCTTCCATGTTTATACATTGGATATGTCCATATTTGATCTAGGGGATGCCTGGCCTAAATTTTCATGTTCGTTTTGTTTTATATTATAATTCCTATTAGCAAACAGTGTAGAATATGATCAGATGCCGCATTGTGAGGGATCTGATCAGAGTCTACACTGTTTGCCTATATCCGCTATATGGGATCATGGGCGCAAATGGGTTAAATACAACATAACCCATCTACATGTACAATGATCATTCTGAAATGGAAACATTATGTGGTCTTAGGTACGTGATAGCTTAATGCAAGGACGAACGTTACTAGTATACAGAAAGCTCCTCTATGAGCTTTTTTGCATTACTGTCGTGTCGTTCTGTATTATAGAACGGATACCGACTTTTAAAGAAATACACAATGGTTGCTATAGAGATATTCGACTGTACATAATTTAGTTGTTAAATATATTTGGATCCTGAGTTACTTGGCGTTTCATCTGGATCCAAATTGCTTGCAAATGATAACAAGACGTGCTAAGATTAAATATAAATGTAGCTGGTAGTAAAATAAACATTCAACATCTGTATGTTTAGATACATACCTGGGACTGGTCGTTTACAATTATTGGGAAACGTTAAGTACAGCAGTACTTTAACATTTCCCTGTTCACCATTTACGTAAGAAATAATGACAACATGAGCATTTATTGGCTCATTTTTAGCTCGACTATTCGAAGAATAGTGTCCAGCTATCCTACCTTCCCCTGCAGCGGCGTCGGCGTCGGCGTCCGTGTCACACCTTGGATAAGGTTTTTGTTAAAATCCGCGTTTTGCTTTTAACCTTTGGGATAAAGCTATGAAACTTGGATCACGAATTCACCGTCACAACCTGCATCTTTAGGCAAGAGTACATAAGAGACAATAGCGTACTCGTTTTTTAATCAGTTCATGAGCAGTTATTAACCCTTCGCTTGCTGTTCACGTCAATAAACCTACCTTTAAATAGTGAAGACCCAGATGAGACAGCCCCTGCCGGAGCTGTCTCATCAGGGTCTGCACTATTTACAAGTTGGTTGTGCAATCAGTGCACTCAACAGCAGTGATTGCACAGCGAAATACGTGTACACAGTGAAAATATATGTAATTATCCAACAGGGCATGGGTAAAGATGGAGAAATGTATTTTAAAATTCAGCAAGAGAAGGGTTGAAATTACAACGCTACTGACGCCTCTTAGTACCGGCTTTTGCAGTATTTAATCTTCATAATTAAAAACATTGGGGATGCATAATCTCGAACGACCAGAAAATATAAAAAAAAAACTGAGTCAAATTCTGGCTTTTCTAAGGCAGGTGGTAGCTTATAATGCCGGACGGAAGTTATGCGAAAAGCTCTCCTGGAAGCTTTCCGTATTACATGCCCTTATTGCCCACCATACTTAATCATGTTATGTTTGCTTTTGACAGTTTCTACTGTACATTATTGTCATCATTATTTTCCCATCAATTAATACATGTGAAGTAACAACAGTATCCCTTTGAACGTTACATATTCAAAGTGGAATGATCATTCAGTGTTGATAGGCAGGCCTAATTTGCATTAATTGGAAAAGGTTTAAATTTGCTAGAGGATTTTGAGTGACAAAAAATACAGACCCTGATCAGATCGCTCCTGTATGATCCCCTTTGATCTGGGTCGTCACTGTTTCCAAAGACCAATAAAAGCGTTTCCCGCATTAAAAAGGTTTAACCATTTCCTTCATATGAACGCCTTTTCACGCAAATGCAAACATAGTAGACCCAGATCAGACGGCTCCTACAGGAGCCGTCTGATCTGGGTCTGCTCTGTTTGCTAATGAAATTTGATGGGTCTGTTTCTTTACTTTCTAAAATGGCTACAATTGTCCACCTTCCATATTTTATTATAACTGTTTTGTCCATGAATTCTCACAAGGTATTGAAATCTGTGGAAAAAAACCCACACAGAACATGGAAGGAGTTAATGCTCCTCTCCTCGGAAACCAATTTGTGTCGATCGAAATCTGTTATTAGCGTGTGACCTTCTTAATTGCCTAACAACATATCTTGAAGGATTCTAGGTCGCTTAATCTTGATATTGCTATCTGCGTCCTGACAAGCATTTTCAATTACAGTAAAACCTCTCTACAACGACCACTAAATTACAGTAAAACCTCTCTATAACGGCCACTAAACTAAACTGTTAAAGGCAGGTGGCTGCTGCTTAAAACAAGGTGAATGTAATACAGAACGCTCCTGTAAGAGCGTTCTGTTTAACGTTCACCTTGCTTTTAGTGGCCACCTGCCCTGTATACCAAATTATTAGCACAATTTAGTGGCCGTTATAGAGAGGTTTTATGCATTCAAGTTAGACAGCTAGTAGGTGAGTGTATTTTCTTGGTCCATGTTGTTGGATTCCTGGACAATAGTTGCTAAGTAAAAGTGTGACTGATCGGGTTTTGGCAGACTGATATTTATGTTATTGCAAGATAGGGGCTAACCCTTAGTCTAATGACGTCATTATTGTTGGCATGGTCATGCATCTTATAAATACTGTTTTGATCCAGAACAGATTCCGAGTCATTCGACACTAGATCAAATATTTATGTAAGAAATAATGACATCATCAGTGGAAGCAATACTAGTTTCAAAATGGCATATGCTCATATTGTCCATGACAGAAACAGTCGAATCAGATTCATATAACCCCATAAGCAAACAGAGCAGACCCTGATCAGACGGCTCCTATATGTATCTGCTCTGTTTGCAAAGGCATTGAACGGCATATTCGGAGTAAAGGGGTTAAGAAACTGTTTATTGTTGCGGTTAAAATAAGTTGAGATAAATCATTATGCAGTAAATTGTACAGTATTGTTAGTTTTCACCAAATAGTTACAGTAAAACCTCTCCATAACGGCCACTAAATTGGGTTAATTAGTTGGTATATTGGGACAGGTGGCTGCTTAAAGCAAGGTGAAAGTAAAACAGAACGCTCCTATAGGAGCGTTCTGTTTTACTTTCACCTTGCTTTAAGCAACCACCTGCCTTTAACACAAAGTACTTGATGGAATTTAGTGGCCGTTATAGAGAGTTTTTACTGTAGCTCATTTTTAGCGAGATGGTACTGTAAATAAAACTGACATCCAATCGTTTCCCTACGTGTGCGTGATACCAGTTTAAATTGTCTTAAAGACAAAAAATGTACCCCTGTGAAATAAAATGGACCTTCCTAAATAGCGCATAAACGAGATCCTATTGTTAGTAGTAGGTTAAAACAGAGTTAACGAGTTATCAGAGATTTTGCCCATACAAAATGAGCTAGCGCACGTTAATTTAGGCGAATTCATGTAAATTTGATGATTTCCGTGATAAACTACACAAGTGTTAGAAAGTCGGTCGAGTATTTATCCCTATATAAGCAGAGGCTGGATGGTTTAAAGAATATAAGAACCATATTAGAACAAAAGGAAAGAGAGGAATATTGAACTTCGTTGCTGGATCTGGATATGCAGTGATTGATATTTCACTATTGTTTTACGAATCGCTAGAGATAAACGGTGTTGATTGTGAGTATTGATTTGCTAGTTCAATTCATATGCCATTAGTTTTCATTTATTTGAAATGCTTAACCCTTTATTCTATACGTTTAGTCATCTTTGAACGCCTTTGAAAACAGAGTAGACCCAGACTATACTGCTCCTGTAGGCTCTATTTGCTTGTGAAATAAAGAACAGATACTGCAGCTTCTTAAATGGCCAAGAATTACCTTGTGTACTGACCAGACCATTATAAAAAGTCAGTTAATGAATAATCACGAAACCATTATTTTGTATAAATACAGTAAAACCTCTCAAAACCGGAATTTTAATAAAGCACAATTTAGGTCTTTTTAGGCGGATGACTGCTTATTGCAGGGTGAAAGTCATGTAGAAAGCTCAACAAAGGAGCTTTCTGCATGACCTTTAACCTTCACTAAGCTACCACCTGTTTTTTAAAGACCGGTACAGATACTGATTTTAACGTCCGGTTTAACTGGGTTTTACTATAAATTCATGATATAAGGGTTGACGTGTTTCTGAAAACCGTATAGTACGATTGACACGTTCAGGTTTTACTGATACATATTTCACGTTAGAATACAATGTACAGTAAAAACCTCTCTATAACGACCTCTAAATTGTGTTAATTAGTTGGTATTTTTGAGCAGGTGGTTGCTTAAAGCAAGGTTAAAGTAAAACAGAACGCTCCTATAGGAGCGTTCTGTTTTACGTTCACCTTGCTTTAAGCTTTAACCTGCATTTAACACAAAATATTTGATGTAATTTAGTGGTCGTTATAGAGAGGTTTTACTGTAAATGCATTTCGAGGGTCATATGCAAAGCCGTTGTCGTTGCATTCTACATGTTTGTGGTAAGTCGTAATGACCTATATGTAAACAGAGTATTCGGCGTCTCACCAAGATACAAACAATTGAGAATTAATGTATAGACAGACATAATGTTTATCAACATGTACAGTGAAACCCCTCTAAAACGGACGTTAAATTCAGTATTAAAACCGGTCTTTCAGACCGATGGCAGCTTAATGCAGGATGAAAGTCATGCAGAAAGCTCCCACAGGAGCTTTTGCATGACGTCTGACCTGTATTAAGCAGTCATCTGCCTTCAAAAACCTTAATTGTTCTTTAATATTAGTACACACCGTTTTTCATTAAGGAGTAAGGGTGAATTTGTTACATTTCGACACGACCTGGTTCAAAAGTTCACCCGCACATACTAGTACTGCAGCATGATTATTCACCTTAATTTCAACCTTTTATGCAAATATGACAATATTATTTGTTGTCATAGCCTTTGACAGCAGGTGTTTCAATATATTTATATTGGTTTAGATCCAATCAGCTTGAATAAATCTACCGAAAAGGAGCATTAACTACAGAAAAAGAAAACTTTAGAATTTTGTAGTTCGAAACCATTGTGATAAATAGAACATTCCTATTATCACAATGGTTTCAACAGGTGACCTTTGCAGAGGCATCAAAAGGCGTCAATATGAGAGAATGGGTTAACGGCGATGACGCGTTCTACATGCCTGTAAAATGGAAGAAGCTTGTAGTTTGTTTAACAAACGCATTCCCTGTTCTATGTTTATTTCAAATTTCAATACCTGGTGAATATTCATGAAATAGTTATAATTAAATATGGAAGGTAGAACTTTGTGACCATTTCAGAAACTAATAAAAAAGATCGAACAAATTCAATTTACAAACAGACCAAACCGTGATCAGACGGTTCCTACATGTACAAGAGCAGTCAGATATGGGTCTACTTTGTTTGCAAATGGGCGAAAACACGTTTAATAATATGAAAGAAAGGGTTAGCTTAATAAACTGTGATAGAAATAGTTTATAAAGTTCCCTTCATATTGAGGAAGTTTTTTTATAAGTATCGATGCCGACGGTGTTATTTGTCCGCATTTTTTGATATTTTTGATAACATTCATATAGGTTTACAGTGAACCCTCGTTACAACGGAGGTGTTTGTTTCCAGACATATTGCTGGTATAACGAGGTTGCCGTTATAACGAGTTTAAATACGAAAGGAACCATATGGCCAGTGTTAAACTTGTACCAACAGCTGAACGCTTAATGCAGAACACAAGAAGTGCAAAAAGCTCCCAAAGGGAGCTTTTTGCACTTCTTGTGTTCTGCATTAAGCGATTACCTGTCTTATTGGCATTGTACCTATTTATTCAGTGGTTTTTTAAAAGACTTAACGGTAATTTTGTTTCAGTGCATACTGCCGGTATAACGAGGGTGCCATTGTAACGAATGCCGGTATAATGAGGGTTCACTGTACTTAATAAATTACGTTTACAATACGCACAAGCATGCGAAAATATGTGTCGTTGTCAAATAAATTGTCCCCACGTAGTACCCAGATAGTATTTTTATTTATCCCAATGTCCATATAGGGAGTCCATTAGCACTGGATGTCAATGCAAATACAGTCAAAACTCGATAGTTCGAATATTAAAACAAGTATCGTTATCTCGGTCTTGGAAACAGTTGGTGTCTTGATGCAGGGTGGCAGTCATACAGAGAGCTCCTCCAGGAGTTTTCTGCATGACTTTAATCACTGCATTAAGCAGCTACCTGCCTAAAACGGCATCCACTCTTCATTACTAAAATTTCGAGTACAAGTATCTAGTTTTTACTGTGTACGAACGTTGAATAAAGATATACGATATCTGCAGTAAGGGTTGCGTTAGAATTAGCATATTCATTTCCGGAATAACATAATATCAAACTTCAAAATTAGCATGAAATTAACACTGACTTCCACCTTGTATAGATCGATATACGTTTCAGTAATATAGAAATTAATCATTGTCACAGATTCTCCGTTTAAATGTGCAATAAAATAAAAAATAAAAAAGCAACACTTCTCAACAGGGACCAGTGAAAAACGTATATGAGCCAGGCGATAGCTTTGTGCAGGGCGGATACAGATTTCTCACATACCTTCCCTAATCTCCGAGTTAGAACAACGGGTTAAGATTCACGTGTAAGATCACTTTAGAACGTATATATGACGTCATACATCAGATATGACGTCAAACCATGGACGCCGATGTTTACATGTCATTTAAATGGCGAAAATACACTTATTTGTTATGTGAGAAAAAAAATCTGATGCTCGTTGTCTTTTAAGATCACATGTTCCTAAGCTCACCAAGAAAATGTTATTAATGACATTTTCTAAGGTTCGTTTAGGAACATGTGATCTTAAAAGACAACTCACAACAGATCCTCTATATCTCATCAAGATCTAAGTTGTTGGGTACTCGGTCAATAGTTTTTTTTATAATCATGATTGAATGGGAAGTAGATCTAGTCAAACTTACACTAGATCCAAATTTGAGCAGGCAATATTTTATTTTCACAGCGGGATAAGAGTTAAACCGTTTCCCTTATATAAGCGCATTTTAACGCATCTGCAAACAAAGTAGACCCAGATCAGACGGCTCATACAGGAGCCGTCTGATCAGGGTCTGCCCTGTTTGCTTATGGTGTAATATAGATCTGATTCTACACATTCTGTCTTAGGCAAAATGACTTGTGTTCATATGCCATTATAGAAAATAATCTTATTAATATTCATGACGTTCTTATTTCTTACATGAATATACAACAGGGAAAGGGTTAAAATATGTTGACGCGTGTCTATTAATGTAAACCCCTACTTCGCGTTTTACCCCGATCGCATATGAACAACTACACTGTTTTCAAATACGAAATGTAATTATGTAGTTAGACGGCAAAATGTGTGACGAATACGTTTAGACTGCCTGTGTGCTTCGACTGTTTCCTATGTCTGTCTGAAAATCGGAGAATTATGCCACTTATAATGTATTGGGAGTATGAGCCAGTTACATCATATTAGAACTATCAATCAAACTCGACGTTTAATATGATGTCCGCGATTAGATAGCACCGTTTGTTTTGTTGTTATTTCATCTTCTTCCTACGTCTTTAGATGATGAATGTTTAGTCTGTGTATGACCAGGGACATGTCTTAATAACGATAGTAAATGCACGACCCTGAGAGTCATTTTCTCTTCGAGACGGTTTTAAAGAGTGTTCACAATATAAGATTTGTTGCCGAAAACAAGAGGCTGTTATTTACAAAAACTTTAATATACGCATTTTTGTTTATCTGTTCAAAGTGACATTTGAAGGTCATACCGCGATGCTTGTGGCATGAAAACATGATATGTCTTGTGGCTCGGGAACATCCTCTTCATTTATTGTATGTTGGATGCTAGTTGCGTTGTTTGTACATAATACATGTACTACATATTGCAAATCTTTGTACATATTTTACGTAAGCAAACAAAAGAATGAGTTTTTCATAAAAGAAGTTTTAAACAGTCGTAATCCTTTCCTGATTTTAATGGGTTGTTTTAAAGGATTGTTTTCTTTATTTAAAGTTTTCTTTATTCAAGTTAACCCTTTCCCTGTTTATTCCAAAGTTCAGTACCTACTGAATATTTATGGACAACATAGGTATAATGAAATATGGAAGGTGGAACATTGTAGCCATTATAGAAACTAAAGAAACAGATATATTAAATAGCAAACAGAGCATATCCTGTAGGAGCCGTTTGATCTGGGTCTACTCTGTTTGCAAATGCGTTAAACACGTTTATATGAGGGAAATGGTTAACCCTTTCGCGTCCAGTGTCGCATCCATGCTTACCTATGCAAACAGTCTGATTCCAGCTGAGAGGCTGAGTCACTCGGCGTCTCATCAGGATCCAAACTATGTGTGCTGTGATTATCTTATTGGAATACATTAAACAGAGGACAATATTTGGCAGCGAAAGAGTTACACAATACTGATCAGATACTGGTTAGTATATAAAACCTCTCTATAACGGCCACTAGATTACATCAAGTATTTTGCGTTTAAGGCAGGTGGTTGCTTAAAGCAAGATGAAAGTAAAACTGAACGCTCCTATAGGAGCGTTCTGTGTTACGTTCATCTTGCTTCAAACAGCCACCTGCCCTAAATACCGACTAATTAACACAATTTAGTGGCCGTTATAGAGAGGGTTTAGTGTATATAAAACGTTTCGTGCATGAAACTATTAGCCTACAGTAGTGACATCTGTCTTAAACGACCATGAAATAATGAGTAATGCTAGGTCTTTAAGGCAGGTGGTAACTTAATGCAAGTAAAAAATAATGCAAAAGCTTCTATAGGAGCTTTCTGTATGACCTGTGTCCTGAATTAAGCAACCATATGTTGTCTCAAGATCTCTATGTTCAATCAATGAATGGTTACTTACGACAGGGTCTACTGTCTACAATTTAACCTCTCTATAACGGCCACTAAATAACATCAAATATGTTATGTTAAAGGCATGTGGTTGCTTAAAGCAATGTGAAAGTAAAACAAAACGCTCCTATAGTAGCGTTCTGTTTTACTTTCACCTTGCTTTAAGCAGCCACCTGCCCTAAATACCAACTAATTAGCACAATTTAGTGGCCGTTATAGAGAGGTTTCACTGTATGTAATAAATAAGTTTAATTTGATTGTATGAATTCGGACTTAACAACTTGACCTGCAGTGTATATTAAAACGTCAGTTTGTTATTTATCTCTCATTCTTCAACTTAAATTCTGGTGACAAATTTGTTTGATCTTGAATAGGCATCGAATCTGGACCCATGCTCTTTGTAAACGTATTCCCAACTTGGCACGCAGCTTGCCCAAGGTTAGACATCTTAAATTGGATTTCTTTAAGTTCACCAATCTTTATAATATAACTTTAATTACCAATTATTCTACATTTAGTCTGGATGTAAAGGTTCTGAAATACTCGTAAAAGATGAGGCAAATTTGTTTCAATGCTGCCAATTATAAGAAGCAAGCCATTCTACAATTTCTAGACAGACGCCAGTTGGGTAAAGAGAAGAGATACAATGTACATATGCGGGACAGTTAACCCTTTACTCCATACGCCTTTCTACATGTATGTCTTTGCATACACAGTAGACCCATATCAGATGGTCCCTGTAGTAGCTGTCTGATCAGCTTCTTACACTGTTTGCTTATGAACTCATATAGCTATGATTCTGCAGTTTCTGTTATGACACAAAATGCTTGTGGTTATGTGCAATTATAAAATTAAAGCTAATTAATATTCATGATATTGTTATTCTTTACATGAATACTCATGGCGTGAAGGGTTAAGCTTACATATGCAGTTTACCCGTTATCCTGAAGCAAAACAAACGTACGCTTAATTCTTGTTTGCCCATAGAGGCGCCTTTTGGCACCTTTGTAAACAGAGTAGATCCAGATCAGACGGATTCTGTGGGAGCTGTCTGATTCAATCCATTCCATATTGAATATGCATGTAAGAAACAAAGACATCATGATTACATATTACAAATGTAGTTTGTTGTTCTTTTTTAATAGTATTCATATAATTGTGTATACCATTTTTATAAAACACAGTATTTATTTTACCTTGGTAAAAAAGGTAGAATCTATATAATTCCATATGCAAACAGAGTAGACCCTAATCCGACGACTCATACAGGATCTGGTCTATTCTGGGTCTACTCTGTTTGCAAAGGCGTGAAATATCGCTTATTTTAGGTACAACTAAAGTGGTAGTCTCTACTTGCAACGTATTTTAAAAATGTCTAGCAATTACAGTTGCTTATATGCTGAAAAGAAGTATATCACGAGAAAACCAGTCAAATATACACCGAAGAAGACACAACTTGAACGTGTTTGATACCGAAGACCCGGATCGCGTTTTGTTTTCATTAACTGTTCAACCAAGGCTGATAATATTTTGTTGTAGAACAAAGTATAAGTATCGATGAAAACTGTTTATTTTGTATCGCAGGGGCATTTTTCGATATAAATTCAAATTGACATTCTTCAGAATAATGACTAAACATAACAAATACTATAATATATTGAAAATACATTTGTGTACCGGTATGCGTTCATTATAGAGACATCCTCTCCTATTTGTTGCATTTGTTCCTTCCGATTCACTCAAGCTGTTAAGCAACCATTGACAGGGCGACAAACAGTTTGAATTCTAGTGAGACGCCGAGTAACTCGCTGTTTGATTTGGATCCAAGCCGTTTGCAAATGTCAGTCAGATTGCACTGTTATTAGGCAAAGGGTTGACGGTTGATTAATGTATTTTTTAAAAAGATAAGGTTACGTTTTGTAGTATAATTATCTGAATACAAATCAATTAGTGGTTAAATACTACTGGTACGTTCCACCTTACGAGACATAATTGCCACTAAGTCAACCTATACCACGACATGTATTATACAGTTAAACACATGTCTTAACTCATTCCCTCCTTGACTATTTTTAGATCTAACCGAAAGGGAACATTTACTAGAGAAAATGAAACTTTTAGAATTGAGTAGTTTTGAAACCGTTGTGATAGATAGAGCATTTGCCCCATAGGAGCAAATGCTGTCTTTATCACATAGTTTCAAAATGTTACATATACGGAGGCTTCAGAAGACGTGGGTTAGGACGTTATTCCGTATTCCACATTATACGCCCTATAACATATGTTAACGCCTTTGAAAAAAAAAGTAGGCCCGTATCAGACGGTTCCTGTAGGAGCCGTCTATTCAGGCTCTCCTTAGTTTGCTTTTGGAATTATATAGACATGATTCTATAATTTCTAGTACAATGGCCAAGAGAGTTCTTATGATATGCTATTAAAAACATGTAATTATAATTCCATATGCGTTGTTTCTTTCATTTCATGAATATTCATGGAGTAAAGGGTTATTGGATGATGGAATACGTGTGTCTTAAAACGTATGGTTTCTTAATCTTGTCCTTCATACTAAAGCTTTTTCACGCATTTGCAAACACACCCAAACAGAGTGAACCCAGATCCGACGGTTCCTATAGGAGCCGACAGATCAGAGACACTTTCTGTCTTGGCCAAAACATCCTGATATCATAAGTCGATACAATTCAGCTAATTGGTATTCATGATATTTTTATTTCTTACATTGATACTGAACATATTCCCTCATATTGACGCCTTTTTACGCCTTTGTAATAGCCACATTCTGAAACCATTGTGATAAATAGAGCATTGGCTCCACAGGAGCCAATGCTCTATTTATCACAATGGTTTTAAAACTACTACATTCTACATGTTTCCTTTTCTCTAGTAAATAGTAAATGCTCCTTTTCAGTAGATCTATTCAAAGAGGCTGTGTCTAAAAATAGCATATGAAGTAATGAGTTAAAAGCCAGAATTAGAACAATCTAGTTAATAGTCATGGTACATGTATGATTACTTCTTGTAGGAATACCCATGATAATAGCTACAAATACATGTATATAAAATGATAATCTGTATGACATATGCCATTACTGCAGGCAAAAACAACTGTCAATATTGTTATATTTCCTGGTCCTTCGGGATAATGGTTTGCAATGGTTTTTAATGAATATTAAATACCGCATAAGCCGGTGTTATGAGGGCGTGAGTAGTTTTGCACTTTTAAATATTTCTCGTAAACAGACTCAATAAAACCGGTTCTGCAATGTTCTCTTTTTGCATTGCTGCTTTTGCTTTCGAAGGTTCTCTTACTTTAAGATTTTTAACTATTTTAGCCATTTGCCTGATATAGTTTTGGAAACATAGTGGACCAAGATCAGATAACTCTTGTAAGGGTCGTCTGATCAGGATCTACCTTTTGCTTATATAATATTTTAGATCTAATTATCTACTATTTGTAATAGTAAAATTATTAGTTGTTTAACAATATAAAAAATAATTTATAAAGTAAAACCTCTCTTAACAGGACGTTAAATTTGGTATAATTATTGGACTTAAAGACATGTGACAGCTTAATGCAGGGTGAAAGTCATGCAGAAAGCTCCTCTAGGAGCTTTCTGTATGACTTTCACCCTGTATTAAGCAGCCATCTGACTAAAGGTATCAGTGAAAATGGTTATGTTGTTATGAACGCGAATATCTTTGAAGACACGTTACATGACTAATTACCAGAAATCTATAAATCTTTTTCAATCAATGGTCTTTAGCGAGAGCAGAGGCATGCGTGCAGTTTCATGCAGAAGCCTCAA
Organism: Azorinus chamasolen; assembly: GCA_963576725.1. Lineage (NCBI taxonomy): Eukaryota > Metazoa > Mollusca > Bivalvia > Cardiida > Solecurtidae > Azorinus > Azorinus chamasolen. Next base: position 47,464,852 of record OY755246.1, on the reverse strand, counting down.
CAGGCTGAGTATACAAAAAAGTGTTTGTCTTCTGTGTCTTGTCAGTTGCGTCATTTCAAAAGTAAAGTCAATATTCGTTTTACTTACAAAAATGCAAGCAACTGATTGGCAAACAGATTGTACCCAAAAATGGCATCCAGTAACTCAGCGTTTTGTTTGGATCTAGACTGATTGCGTATTTTGCCATTGTTTCATCAACAGCATTTTAAAGACAAACCTGGTAGAGAATTGGATCACTGAGATAAACATCGACGCCGACAACTTCGTTAAGAAAACAAATAATACTTTTACGCTATTAATTTTAGACCAGGGATTGCATGTCATTCTTTCTCTTGACTATCTCAGAAAACACTCCACACCATCTCGTTCTCATCCGAGACACCGTCAGATAACCTTTGCCCTGTTCACCGCGATCTGACTAGACCTGACTTTGCAAATAGCTTAGGTCCAGATGAGACGCGGAATGACTCGGCGTCTCACCAGGACCCGAGCTGTTTGACACTTGGTTAACAATTTCTCAGAAACTTGACAGAATCGGAAGTAATAAAAATTTTACCAGACCCAATATTGAGCAGAGATTATTGTTTTACAGATGGTTAATGGTCATTTAATGAAATTACAAAGATCATCATACTAACAGTTTGGACTGAGATTTGACCTAATAGAGCTAGTCATCTAATAAGGATACAAACTGTATTATAATACGAACATAAATAACCACAGATCACATACACACTGGTTACAGTTGTCGGTGGAACGGCTGCCTGGTGAGGATTTCCAACGTAGGTAAAATGACAAAAATACATCAAGGAAGCTGTTGATGTTTCGGATATGTATATTGTTTGTATATATAAAACATACAGGTTGATTCCAATTTAGTGATGTTCGAATTGCAACATACTGTTTAACCCATTTGTGATCAGAGACCCTTTAAAAGGGGCATGCGCAAATAGTGTAGACCCTGATCAGAGGACCCCTGAAGGAACCGTCTGATCAGGGTCTACACTGTTCTCTGGACCCATCGATAATAAGGGTTTATACCAGCAGATTATGTTGTTTGCCAAGCTCTCTGAATATAAAACAATGGATAAGTTCGAAATATGACAAGGACGGGTTTTCCTTTAACCTTTCCTTCATATACGCATTTTCACACATCTCCTAACAGAGTAGACCCCTTTCAGACGCCTCCTATAGGAACCGTCTGATTAGGGTCTGATTTGTTTGCTAATGGAATTTGATATAGCTGTTTTAGTGTATTAAAACAGCTACAATGTTCTAGCTCCTATATTTCAGTATAACGATTGTGTCTATGAATATTCAGTAGGTATCAACAATTGGACTAAATATAGAACAGGGAAATGGTTGAATTATATCGGAACTAATGCGGTTAATAAAGCGAGTCTCGTGTACATGTGCAGACGGGTCGCATTTTGATTTAGTGGCAGCGCACATGCATACAAGTATAATAAGATTGTTTTCTTAATACACGGCTAAATTGAATATTCATGAGTTAAGTTTAATATTCATTTATATTCATCCAAGAAATAATGGCATCGCGATTATTCATACTGTGACATGTAATGGCATGTGTACAAAGGACTTTTGGTATAGAAATTGTAGAGTCAGATATATGATAGTTTCAAAAGGAAACGGCAAACCCTGATCATACCGCCTGATCTTGGTCTTCTCTCTTTGTCAAATATGTGAAAAAGAGTTTATATAAAGGAAAGGGTTAAGATACATCTGAATTGAGATGAACATGTCAAATTAATCCGTTTTCTCTAATGCCACCATTCTGTGCTTTGTCATGTTGTCGAATTCCAATATTAATGACGCCTTCGAGTGATTACATAATTCATGGACGTCATTTTCCCATGCTGTTATTAAAATAAATATTACGAATCTGTCTACTTTGATAGACACCTGTGGCGGTAGTAAATTACTTTATACTCGAGTAGGATGAAAATAGTGAGTTTTGGTATACAGTACACCCCTCTAAACAGGAATGCTAGAAGAGAGGAATTTAGACACTTTTAGGCAGGTGGCTGCTTAATGCAGGGTGAAAGTCATGCAGAAAGCTCCTAGAGAAGCTTTCTGCATGACTTTCAACCTGCATTAAGCTGCAACCTGTCTCCAAGAGCGATATATTGAACGCCCGGTTTAGAGAGGTTTTACGGTACTAAATTTAAATTCCGGTTTAGAGCGGTTTTACTGTACTAAATTTGTATTATAATCAATCTGAATACCCGGTGTTTCCAAAACACTCTCATATTAAATATGTATTACGAGATTTATTTTTATCAATGCTCGCAGCATAATCACTATGGTACATTTAGTTTTTACTGGCCTCACTGAGCAAACACAGTAACTGGTAAAATGGTAACTTAAATAATTTAATCCCATTTTAAGATATATGTACGTGCAATGTATGTATGTAAACTGTAGCAATTATTCATAATTTCTTAACTCGTTCAAGCTAAGTACGACTTGACTCGCATTTGCAAACAGTTTGGATCCAGATGAAACGCCAAGTGAATCGGCGTCTCATCCAGATCCAATCTGTCTGTCTTTCGGTCAATAGTTTCCTCAAAGCTTGAACGAATCAGGTGAAAATACATTAAACATGTAACAGATCAGAGTTTTAGCAGACTTTAATTGTTCAGCATAAGAAGTGTTAATACATGTACCTTTTAGAAATACTTACTCTTAAATTCCATTACCTCACAGTCTATTTTAGATCCATTACATCACAGGCTATTTTCAGACCCATTATCTCGTAGGCTATTTTAAGGCCCAATAAAAAATACAACATCTTTGAATAAATTTACGGAAAAGGTACATACACTAAAAAAGGGAAACTTTAGAAATGTGTAGGTTTGAAACCATTGTGATAAATAGAGAAACAATTGCACTATTCACCACAATAGTTTAAAAATGAATTTTACAGAGGCGCCAATATGCGTCAATATAAGGGAGTGGATTGACCTTTGCAGTGAACGTGTCTTTTTATGTGTAATAAAACATCCCTCATTTAGCTCTTTTCGTCGTCTCCTCGATCATTCCGTTTTCAAAACCAGCTATTGTTTTCTATTTTCACTCATACTCCTGTATAAATTGACCGATTTCGGATATTTTATAGATACAGTTGAACTTAGATATCTCGAACTCGGATAACTCGAACTTCAGGATAACTCGAACAAAAAGCTCGGTCCTTCCAAAATTTATAATACAGAATTGTTCTAAAACGTACCACTACACATATCTAGAAACGTGTGACAGCTTAATGTAGGTAGAAAGTAATGCTGAGTTTTCATCATTACATTCGACCTGCATTAAGCTGAGAATTTGAGATATTGGTCAGATTAGAACTCGGATAACCCGAACCTCTGTTATCTCGAACTAATTTGTATGGTCCCTTGAAGTTCGAGATATCGAAGTTCAACTGTACATATATGATTTTACTGGAACTGCTGTAAAACAGCTCTAAACCGGTCGTTAAATTTAGCATAAATAGCATTCTTAGAGACAGATGGCAGCTTAATGCAGAATGAAAGTCATACAGAAAGCGTCTCTAGGAGCTTTCTCTATGACTTTTACCATGCATTAAGCAGCCACCTGTCTACAAGTATCTACATGTTTCTCTACTACAATTCCGGTTTAGAGGGGTTTTGCTTTATACTTATTTCAGAAATGGCAATATATTTACTGCCTTGTCAAGATGTATGCATGCAATAACAATAACAAAGATAAATCGGAAATATTTGTATTTCTTATATGTCAATAAATTCTTGAAAGTCTTGACAGACTAAATGCATTCAAATAAATTGTGCACATATATCACAGAAGTAAACAATTTCATATATGTAGTAAATCTGAAGGATTTTTGAAACCCGACCTAAATAGATGTTCTCCACGTCACCATGCTCCAGTATAAGTTTCTACATATACATGCAGTAAAACCCCTTTAACCCTTTCACTGTTGAATATTCATGTAAGAAATAATTTCATCATGAATATTTATTAGCTGTTTTTATAGTATGTGTGGAGATACAAACTGTAGAGTCAGATCTATTATAATTCCATTAACCCTTTCCCTTTTCTATATTTATTCCGAATTTCAATACTTACTGAATATTCATTAAAAAAATAGTTATAAAGAAATATGGAAGGTGGAACATTATATACATTTTAGAAAGTAAAGAAACAGATCTATCAAATTATATTAGCAAACAGAGCAGACCCTGATCAGACGGCTCCTCTAGGAGCCGTCTGATCTGGGTCTACTCTGTTTGCAGATGCGTGAAAACACGTTTATATGAGGGAAAGGGTTAACAAACAAAGCAGACCTTGATCAGTCGGCTCCTATAGGAGCCGTCTGATCTGGGTCTACTCTGTTTGCAAAGGCGTAGAAAAGGCCTAGTTATTGAGTAAAATGGTTAGTAGCATAATTACCCAACATCTAATCATTAATCAGATCTTACGAACACCATATTGTCGACCTGTTTATCTGATCCTCTATCTCATTACAACGTTTTTGCTTTAACCATTAACAAACGAGAGACGAAACCCTCAATAAAATACTAGAACATCTTTAATCAAAATCAGACGCCGAGAAACCCGACATCTCCTCGGCGTCTGATCATGATCTAAACGCTTTGACACCCGGCCGTGTGTTTGAAAAGGGACATTGTTTATGATTACTCAACTGTGCACGTTTTTAATAGCATTTGTTTTTCAAAGTTGCTAAGTGATATCACCGTGGATTCTTGATTGACAAGGTCTAAATAAGATTATCGCATTCGGTTGCAACTGTTTTCTGCTATGAAAACTGACATTAGCTTAAACTCCGAATTGTAAAATTGTTTAATAACTTTCCATTCTTTTCGAGAAACAATTGATCGAGTGTCAACCAATTTGGATCCTAATGAGACGCCGAGTTACTCGGTATATTGACTGGATCCAATCAGTTTGTAAATGTAGGATAGGGGCCACATAGCAGGCAAAGGGTTGACCTTAAATTAAAAAAGAAGAAAATTTCTGATAACGTTCAGCAGCGTTCAGCGTTATCATCTGTTGTAATTATCACTCACGGGAATTAACCCTCATCATACTGAAAAAGGGTGTCTGCCAAAACTCTGATCTGTTGCATGTTTACTTATTTCTGATTCATCCAGGCGTTTGAGAGTATACCTGTATAACGAGTGTCAAACAGCTTGGCTCCAGATGAGACGCAGAGTCAATCGGAGTCTCATCTGGATCCAAGCTGTTTGCAAATGCGAGTGAGGTGGCGTTTAGCATGATAAAGGGTTAAGATTTCTCTCAACATGCACTTTCTTCTGATAAAAAGAACATCACATTTCTTAATTTATCATTGCGTCAAAACGTCTAATAGAAAGTGATGTGAGTTAAATACAAATACAAATACAAATACATGTCACTTATATAGCGCAAAAATTATAAGCATATTCTATTGCGCTTTACAAACACTGTACATTAATTATCCATGAAAAGTACTAAACAAATGTGTTTTGAGCCTTGATCTAAAACAGGCCTCTGAGTCGATGTTTTTCAAGTCACAAGGTAAGTTGTTCCACCACTTTGGCCCCACAACAGCTAAGGATCTGTCTGCTATCTTTGTTCGCCGTTTAGGAATAACAAAGTTATTGTCACTTTGTGATCGAAGTCTGTACCGACCACTTGTTGTTACAAACATTTCTCTCAAGTAGCTTGGAGCAGTACCATTCACGACACGAAAGACCATTACTAGGACTTTAAACATGATTCTGGCTTTTACTGGAAGCCAATGGAGTCGTTTCAAAAGTTCACCACTTGGTTGATCAGGCGACGCATTCAGGACCACTCTAGCAGCCCGATTTTGAACTCGCTGTAGCTTGGTAATCTGGTAAGATGGTATTTCGGTAAATAAACTATTGCAGAAATCAATGTGGGAATGTACAAGACCATGAACTAATACTTCAGCTGACTTCTGTGTCATATGTCTACGTATGGCCTTGAGATTACGTAATTGCACATGGGCAATTTGGCATTTCTTTCTGATGTGAAGGTCAAGGTTAAGAGTATTGGTCATAGTAACACCAAGGTCTCTAACATGGTTTACTAATTTGACACTGCATCCTCCAACATTCACACTTGATATGTTTAATTTAGACAATTGTTGTCTTGTTCCATACAAAATAATTTCTGTTTTAGATTGGTTCATTTTCAGCTTATAAGTTGTCATCCAATTTATAATATCATTGAGACATCTATCAAGTTGTTGAAAAATATGTGCCTCGTTCTCATGATTGCCAGCCTGGATCTTGAAGGCAATTTTGTGATCGTCAGCATAGCCGTATAGGTCAGCTGGATATTTTTGAACCACCCTATTGAGAGCTGATATATACAGAGTGAAAATTACTGGTCCAGCGCAGGAGCCTTGGGGTACGCCAAATCTCAAAGGCTCAGTGTCAGATGAGGAATGTTCGATTAGCACTTTCATTGTTCTGTTTGTGAGGTATGACTCAATCCATTTTAAGGGGGTGCCTTGAATTCCAAACTCATCATGGAGGATATGAATGAGAATTGGGATATCAATAGTATCGAACGCTGCACTCAGATCAATCATTACTACAATGGTAACTTGGTTTTTGTCTATGGTTTCCAAAAGATCATTGTGCATTTTAATCATTGCTGTCTCTACTCCATAATGTTTTCTATAGGCACTTTGATATGCAGGCAGGAGATTGTTTGCCTCAATATGGTTATTAATCTGTTGTAATGCAGCCTTTTCTAGGATTTTTGAAAGAAATGTTAAGTTTGACACAGGACGATAATTTTGCAGTTCAAGTGGAAGCCCTTTCTTCTTAAGTAGAGGTTTGATAACAGCCCCCTTCCACTCGTCAGGAAACACACCAGTAAGCAGTGATCGATTGACCATTTCAGTCACAATAGGCACTAGTTGTGTAAAATGCGCCTTGAGTTTAGAAGTAGGAATGACGTCCAATTCACAGGTTGTAGGTTTTGATGTATTTACCAGTTTCACAATGTCATTTTCAGATAGAGGCTTAAATTCAGTAAACATGTTTGTATAGTCATGGCGATGATTAGTGTCAATGGGCAAACTGTCACATGGGGAGTCATTAGATGTTCTATCAAGTTCATCTCTTAACTTGATTATCTTATCAGCAAAGTAACGTAAAAAGTCATTCGCTAGCGAGACTGCATTGGTGTGTAACGGAAGTGGATTGTCGTTTGACCTTCCCAGTAAATCTGATGTTACAGCATACATCTTCCTGATGTTTCCAACAGCTTCACCAATTTTGTTCTGGTAATATTCATTCTTAGCCCTTGCAACTTCTGATATATAAACGTTTTTAACACCGTTATAGACTTTCTTTGTCAAATCTGATTTGTTTTTCATATATATGTTCTCTATTGATCGTCTATACTGTTTCAACTGCTTCAGATAGCCAGAGTACCACGGAACCGTTGGTCTACAGAGTAAAGTTCGTTCTTTCAAAGGAGCATGCTTCTGGACGATGTTTGACATACTGTTTGTGAATCTTGATGTAAGATCATTTACACAGGATGAATCTTCTATAATGTCATTCAATTTCTCCAAGTCATTTTGTAGATTTGCTATGGATACAGATTTCCAATTGCGAGATGTGATCTGTTTTCTGTTTTAAAGAAGAATTATTATGGATAAAAAAAACAGCAGTTATAAACAGATTGACTAAAATAGATTTCTTCACTCTTTCAAAGCTTATCTTTCAAATGGACTATTCCAAAATTCAAAAAGGTCAAGCTTGTGACGAATATTCGGGGATACATGTACATGTATTTTCTTAAACAAAAGTGTAACATGACAAACGTGCAGATCATGATGAGAGGGCTCCTCTAGGAGCTCTTTCGTTTGTGTCTACACTGTTTGTAAAGGACATTAGCGACTCGTGTGGATAATGGATACAGTAAAACCTCTCTATAACGACCACTAAATTACATGAAGTATTTTGTGTTAAAGGCAGGTTGCTGCTTAAAGCAATGTGAAAGTAAAACAGAACGCTCCTATGGGAGCGTTCTGTTTTACTTTCACCTTGCTTTAGGCAGCAACTTCCCCTAAATACCAACTAATTAACACCATTTAGTGGCCGTTATAGAGAGGTTTTACTGCAATCCCTTAATCATTATCACACTAAGCGCGACCTGACTTGCATTTACAAACAGCTTGGATCCAGTTGAGACGCCGAGTACCTCGGCGTATCTCGGCGTATCTCGGAGTATATCGGCGTCTCGTCAGAATTCAAGCTGTTTGACACTCGGTTAACAGTTTCTCAATCGCTAAAATTACGAATCAAAATGGAACAGGTCAGATATTTGACAGACAATTTGTTTTCAGCACGATAAAAGGTTAATCGCGTAGAGTTTGATATATCTACGTCTTGCTACCTACTGCTTAATTAACCCTTCGAATGCTGAATTTTCAAAGTGGGATGGCCCATCATTGTTAAACTGTAGAGTCCACGCTCTCTTCACCGTTTCCCTGTTCTGTGTTTATTCCAAATTTCAATACCTACTGAATATTCATGAACAAATAGTTATAATGAAATATGGAAGGTGGAACATTGTAGCCATTTTTAGAAAGTAAAGAAACAGGTCTTTCAAAATCCATTTGTAAACAGAGCAGACCCGAATCAGACGGCTCCTCTAGGAGCCGTCTGATCTGGGTCTACTTTGTTTGCAAACGCGTGAAACACGCTTATATTAGTGAAAGGGTTAAAGGGAATGTTTATTGTACACTTCCTACCTCTTTATTAACCAGTTGAGTTCTGATTTTTCAAAATGGAATAGTATACATCATTATTTAACTGTAGGGTGCACACGCTCCTAAAGGATTAACTAGATAATATTGAATGTCAAATAGTGCAGACCCTGAGCAGATGGTTCCTCTGTCTACACTCTGTGCAAATACCAGTATACTCGTGTTCCGCATTCACAGTGTTTAACCAACAGATGCCAGGCGCGTGACAGATTTCTTTCGTGTAATATCTAATACTATGTACATAGTAATATACTCTACGAAACTGTCACGCGCCCGAAACCTGTGGTTTAACGCTTTCACCGCCGCAGTCGCATAAATGCACCACGACAAATAGTGCAATCCCAGATCAGACGCCGCCTTTTCAAGGCGGCGCCTGATCAGGGACTTCACTATTTGTCTCAATCTCTATTTCTATATAATTATGTGCTTTATTCCTTTGAAATTTGCATTTATTCATCCCATTTCTTTATTTTACTGTATGATTTAACAAACTTGGATTGCCGACGACACTTAGAAATTTGGCGCCGAAAGGGTTAATACGTTTGCTAAACAGTGGATGCGATAACGATTCAATCGAAGCTGGACAAATTATTTGATTTCACCTCTAGCTATTATTATGTGCTCACTGAAAGTACACAACATGCAGCGTGCATGAATGCACGCATCTTCATGCACGCATCTAGTTTACGCCAGGGGACGTCTTTAACCATTTCCTTCATATAAACGTATTGTCACGCATATGCAAACAGAGTAGACCCAGATCGGACGATCGGCTCTGTTTGTTAGTGGAGTTCGATACATCTGCTTCTCTAGATTCTAAAATGGCTACACTATTCCACCGTTCATATTTTATTGCAACTAGTGTCCATGAATATTCAGTAGGTATTGAAATTTGGAATAAACATATAACAGGGAAATGGTTAAATGTTGTCAGAACCCAATGTGCAACGCATTGTTTAGACTCCGTCAGGGAGAATTCCATTTACACGTACATGTACATGTGTATCACCCCTGTGACTTGACGTGTGAAAGCTTAATTGCCTCTCCACTAATTACAGTTCAACAAATACAGTTGAACTTCGATAGCTCGAACTTCAAGGGTCCAGACGAATTAGTTAAGATAACAGAAGTTCGAGTTATCCGATTTCTGATCTGGACAAATTCCTAAGTTCAAAGCTTAAGGCATTTTATAGCATCCTACAGGAGCCTTCAGCATTACTTTAGACCTGCATTAAGCTGTCACGCGTGTTTCTAGATATGCATAGTTATACATTTTAGAGTAATTTTGTATTGTAAGATTTTGAAGGACTGAACTTTTAGTTCAAGTTATCACGAGGTTCGAGCTATCCGAGTTTGAGGTATCGAAGTTCAACTGTAGTAGCTTTCTACATTGCTTTTGTCCTGCACTGAACAACATTGCCTTGAAAGACACCGTTTATTGATAATAGCTTATGAACAAGGGAAGGTTCGGCCCTGGAAAAGTCAAAACTGTCAAACGCAGATCTATATAATATCATAAGCAATCATAGAAGACCCTGATCAGACTGCCAACACGTCTGATCTGGATCTAAATTGTTTACCAAATCGTTAAAAACCATATCTTTGGAATAAAACATTTATTCTTACTCCATAGTTCTACGCCTTTCTACGACCTTGTAAACAGAGTAGACCCAGATCAGACGGTTCCTATAAGAGCTGTATGATCCGGGTCTTCTCTGTTTGTTTATGAAATAATATATATACGACTCTACAGTTTCTGCCATGGCCAAAATATCCTGTGCTCATATACCACTATAAAAATGAACCTGATTGATATTCATGACGTAATTATTTCTTACATGAATATTCATGGAGTAAAGGGTTATGAATTCTGTTTCTGTCTTTTCAGTGTCCTGTGTGGTCCAGAGTGACCAACAAAAGCGACGGTAAGATGTACGGCATTCTGCTGGAAAGCATCCAGTTCTACGTGGTTAGGGACGTAGGACAAGACACGTGGCACAAAATACTCGAACATGCAGGTATGATAGCGAAGAAACCGCGTCTAGACGAACCTGTAGATTAAAATCCGGTGTAATCTCATTGTTCCGTCAAACTTTAAAGTATTGGAACTCATTAGAAACACTCTTTAGAATCGTCTCTTCGAGAGGATTCTAAAGAGTGGTCACAGCAAAGGGTTTCGTGGAGAAATAAAGAAGTTATTCTTGATAATGTTTTTATTTACACATCTTAACTTTAACTGGAAATCTGACTACTGGAGCTATCGAAATCCATTATATTTCAGCCGAATCCTGTGTTTTTGAGTACTTATTAGAAATACCTTGAAGAGATGAGACACATAACGATTTACAAGATAGGAGAAACTAATGAACCTAAATTTCGTAACCCTTTACTCCATAGATACGAATTTGAACGCCATTGTAAATAGAGTAGACCCAAACCAGACAGCCGCTGTCTCACCTTTGTCTTTAGTCCCTTTATATGTTACAGTAGCTTTTTATTCGACAATACAGCGATATGGCACCATCCCTAACAACCTCTTTGTCTCTTTCTATGAATTTCTCACCATTTACATGTACATTTACGTTTAACCCTTGTATGCCATGCATATTCATGTAAGAAATAGTATATGTATGAATATTAATTAGCTGAATATTTATGATTGCATATGAACAAGAAATGGTTTTGAACATGGTAAAAAGCGGATTCATAAGCAAACAGAGCAGACCCTGTTCAGACGACTTCTCAGGGATCCGTCTGATCTGGGTCTGCTGTGTCTGTAAATGAAACGAATCGTATACATGTATAACGAAATAGGATGTGGACTTTAATGCAGGGTGAAAGTCATACAGAAAGCTCCTGTGGGAGCTTTCTGCATGATTTTTACCCTGCCTTAAGCTGTCACCTGTCTCCAAGACCGATATCTATACAAAAATTTAACGTCCGGTTTTCAGAGGTTTCATTGTATTCGGCATAATTCTGTCAGTGTCCATTTGCTTATTATGTTGCATATGCGTTCTCTCAGAGAATCAGTACATGTAACCAGACTGCACAAAAACAACAGGGAAGTTAAAACAAGGCACTTGACCATTTTATAGGCTGTAACGAATGTTTAAACTGCTTGTAAAACATTTTAGAGAGCTGAGAACATAGAACTAATATATAACCGTTCTCACATTAACCCAGGCGGTGAAAGAATAACATTTGCTCGTAATCGGAGCTGGTGCAGGTTTGACTATACCCGTTTCGCGTAAGCCTTTGAAAGGCTACATACAGAGTATCAAACAGCTTGGATCCTGATGAGACGCCGAGTAACTCGGCGTCTCATCAGGATCCAAACTGTTTACAAATGCGAGTCAGATCGCGGTCAGCGGGCTAAAGGATAATTTAAACCAAAATTACGGGATATTCTAGTTCCGAATCACGTTCAGAAAACGAACTCATTTACCTCTGTTAATCATTGGAATGCGGGGAAATGAGTGCACTGGCATTAGTAAACAGTGCAGACATAGACTAGAGGGCTAAGAGCGGACTTTCTGGTAAGCGGCTGCAATGGTGGTCATTTAGACTCCTCTAACGGACTATATATACCCTTTCATACTGATGGTGTCTATTGGAAATTATGTGACGGACACTTTTAAAAGTTCGGAGTTTAAGGGGTTAATACAATGTATATTTAATGTGCAGTTAATCATTTTCAACAGTGCATGCTAAAAGTATCGCCTACACAGAAGAACCTCTCTATAGCGACTATGTCAATATATGTATCGCATACACAGAAGAACCTCTCTATAGCGACTATGTCAATATATGTATTGCCTACACAGACGAACATCTCTATAGCGACTATGTCAATATATGTATCGCCTACACAGAAGAACCTCTCTATAGCGACTATTTCAATGAATTGACATGTGTTTGTCTATCTATAAACAGGTGGTTGCGTTATGCAGGAAATGCATGTGTCTGTCTGTAAACAGATGGTTGCGTAATAATAGAGGTTTCTGCATAACTTTCATTCAGCATTAAGCTACTATCTGGCATTAACCCTACATATGCGAGAACCGAGTGTATAAGAGCTTTGAAAACAGTATAGACTCAAATCAAAGGGCTCCAAAAGTAGTTCTTTGATCAGGGTCTGCAATGTTTGTCATAATAATGATTTTCTTCAGTGATAAACATTGATATATTATTTTGTTTAATTAACATTCGGAAAAGGGGGCGCTAGATTTTATTAATCGTCATATTAACCCCTCCTCTCATATTGACGCCTTTGATGCCTCTGCAGAAGTCACCTGTTGAAACCATTGTGATAAATAGAGCATTTGCTCCTAAAGGAGCAAATGCTCTAATTATCACAATGGTTTCAAACTACAAAATTCTAAAACGATTCCCTTTCTCTAGTTAATATTCCTATTCGGTAGATTTATTCAAAGTGGTTGGATCTAAAAAAAAAAAAAAGCCTATGAGGTAATGGGTAAAGAGCTAAGACCCAGACTTATACCGTTATGGCGATGGCTTTGGAGGGGTTTTACTGTATAAGTTTAACAGATACCCGTAGTGGGTAAGGTATACCGACACATGTATACCGTGATAACCCTGAGTATTCGAACACAATCTTCTATCTCCATTGGTTGACATTATAATCTGCATTAAACAACTACTCCTAATATGTTCAATAACTGAATGGCCGCTTAGTACATGTTCTACTGTATAAAGCTGAATTAATCAATATGGCACCATTTTGATAACTTCAACTTAGACTTACAGAATAGCAGACAGTGTAACCCCTTATAAAATGGATCCTAAAGGTTTCATTTGATCTGGGACTGCACTATCTATCTTAGTTTGTCTTACCTAATACTTGGTGTAATTTGGGTGCATTGGCAATTTTTTCTGCATTAAATTTTGTAAAAGTGGACCTTCAAAACGATATGGTTATGTATTATAGAAACTAGAAGACACTTTGACGTTCGCAGTGGCCATGCATTCTTGCTGTTGTAATTTAACAATATCAAGCTTGTTACTGTTCAAATCACTGTGAAATTCATGTGTATATAATTGCTGTCAACGTACGGTTAATTAGATCAGATGAAAGGAAAACTAGTCTCAGTGAGAATTGATAGATATTCCCTTCGATGAAGCGTGAGCAGATTACAAGCTGTTGCCGTTTTTGATTATGTCTGGGAGAATGAATCCCTATCCCGCTATTTGCGACCTGATTCGCATTTACAAACAGCTTGGGTCCAGATGAGACGCCGGTTAACCCGGCGTCTCATCAGGATCCACGCTGTTTGAAACCCGACCAGTATTTTCTCAAAAGCTCGGTCGAATTGGAATTAGTCAATTTTGCGACAGATCCAAATTTGTGAGGATATTATTTTTTCACGTCTCGGTAATGGTTAAGAAACTTCATTACAAAGGAATTGTAACGTAGTCTCTAATGCAATGTGAAACTTTGAAACAATTGCGCAATAAATGTTTTCAGCTTTATAAGTTATTGCTGATCCGGCCAAACGCTATCTGTCATTTCTTACGGTTACCAACATATTAACTCTTTCCTCCATAGGCTATTTTTAGATTCATCCACTTAGAGTAAATCTACCGAAAAGGAGCATTAAGTAGAGAAAAGGAATATTTTAGAGTTTTGTAGTTTGAAATCATTTTGATAAATAGAGCATTTGCTCCTATAGGAACAAATGCTCTATTTATCACAATAATTTCATAAAGTGACTTTTACAGAGGCGTAGAAAGGCGTAGTTATGGAGGAAAGGGTTAAAGATTCACAGATTTTACACTCAGGAGGCGCCAATATATCTCGACAGTTACTCGGTGCCTCATCAAGATCTAAGCTGTTTGACAGTCAGTCAGTAGTTTCTCAAAAGCTGTAACAAAATCCTTTATAAGTAAATTCGCAACAAGTAAGACACTGAGTTAACAGATGTTTTGACAGTTGAACAAGGATTAACCCATTACCTCATAGGCTATTTTTAGATACAACCTCTTTGAATAAATCTACCGAAAAGGAGCATTAACTAGAAAAAAGGAAATCTTTAGAATTTTGTACTTTGAAACCATTGTGATAAATAGAGCATTTGCTCCTATAGGAGCAAATGCTCTATTTATCACAATGGTTTCAAAAAGTGACTATTACAGAGGCGTAGAAAGGCGTATTGATGGAAGAAAGGGTTAATCAAATATCCAGTCATTTTATTTACTGAAATATAAAACGAACCTGGCCAGCAAATAAAACCTTTGTTTATAAAATGCCATCAACTTCAGTTACAACATGTGATTTATCTAGCATTTCTTTCCACTAAGACTATCAGAGTATCACAGTCTTGATCCTGGTGAGACGACAGCTTACTCGGCGTCTTATTTGGATCCAAACTGTTTAAACAGATAATCACTCATCCTTCTAGGACAGGCTAAATGTTAAACTCGTATAGAGTAAAACCTCTCTATAACGACCACTAATTTACATCAAGCATTTTGTGTTGAAGGCAGGTGGCTGCTTAAAACAAGGTGAAGTACTTTCACCTTGCTTTAAGCAGCCACCTGCTCGAAATACCAACTAATTAACACAATTTAGTGGCCGTTATAGAGAGGTTTTACTGTAATACATTGTCACATAAAACATTGTCACATATAATGACACATTGAATGTAAACATTGTCACAAATAATTACACATTGTCAAATATAATGGCACATTGTCACATATGATGGCACCATGGCACATATAACGGCACATTGTCACATATAATGGCACATTGTCACATATAATGGCACATTGTCACATATAATGGCACATTGAATGAAATTTACAGCCTGTATCAATCTAGCTCAAATGCCGAGACTTTCGAAAATTTAGATACATGAATAACTCATTGAAAGCAGATCATTTGGTGTCGAATGCCTCATCAATGTTTAAATGTAACCACAGAGTGTACTGAGTACATGTATGAACGGCTTATATTTGCTGGATGATTTTTAATGATAAACAGTAGAGACCCTGATTCAGAGAATTTCCTCTGGGGTTCCTCTGATATGGATCTACACTGTCACTGTAGATTATGTTGCAAATATCCCTAGATTCTTTGTCTGCATTTAAATAGTTAAAGAGCTATATAACTGGTTTAAAGTTGTACTGACATTAATGAAGCACCGTAAACGTTAATGATTGGCATAACGCTTTACAGTTAATAGTTTAATGCTTGCAATACTTGTATTTCTTGTTTTAATTTGTTTACGAAAAGTATTCCTTTGTATGTGAGAAACTATTGTAGGCCTATTGTTAATTGCCAACAATGAAGACCCATATCAAAGGGCTCCAAGAGGACCCCCTTGATCAGGGTCAGCATTGTTTGCCATTGGAATTCCTCTTTCCAGTGTAAGTATTCATACTGAAAGAACACTGTACTGAAAGACTGATAGACCATCTTGAAAATTTAGCATTTAAAGGATTAATATCATGAACAAACTCAATAAATCGAGTCCGCAATTTTCTATTTTTGCATTGCTGATTTTACTTTCGAAGGATCTGCTGCTTTCAGAATTTATGTACTTCACAACAGCAGGTGATAAATGCTTGTGTGGCGGCCATAAAAAGTCGCCAAGTACTTTATTCTCAGTGTTGTTATATTTTCTTATCCTTCGGGATCATCGATGTTTTTAGGTATGAAAATTGAATAGCACTTAAGCCGGTGCTAGTGGGCGTGAGTAGTGTTGCACTTTCGAAAGATCTCCTACTTTCAGATTTTTCCCATTTGTACACGGTGTAACGTTCATCTACAGACGTTCCCACCAGCATAAGTGCATATTTCTTTTTAAAGCACTGACTCTGCCAAACTGCCAAACACCAAACAGTTTTAACCTCAGTAAGGTGTAGGGTTATTACATAGAAATTCGCCTGTCTGTTTAAAGAGTTAAAGTAAGACGCACAAATATTTGTTTAGCCCTTTGGCCGTAAAATACGCCTTTCGACGTCTTTGCAAATAGTGTAGACTCAGATCAGACGGCTCCTGTAGGAATTATATAGATCTGATTTTACAGTTTTAACCAGTGCTAAAACGTTTCTTGTTCTTATACTTTTATAAATATTAAGCTGATTAATATGCATGTACATGAGTGCATACATTATTTCTTACATGAATATGCATGGAGCAAAAGAAAAAGTGCTATGTACCTTATGTTTTGTTACTTTTTTTACTTTCATTTATATCATGACTATCCTTTACAGAAATAACGACATTGTGAAATTCAATATGAAATCGATGATTCTATATATCATTTTACAGGTATTAAGAACATGATATTCACCACTCACGATACCTATAATGATGAAGTAATGATCTCATTGGCCAAGAGCTGCTGTCACGTGACCAAAACATTGGACTTCAACGGGTGGATGGCGTTCTTTGGGACGTGCTTTGTGGATTTCTGCTCAGGGTATGGATATGACAAACTTCTGCGAGTATCAGGAAGGAATTACAGAGATTTCTTACATGGCATTGACAATATTCACGAGATTATACGATTCAGTTACCCGCATCTCCAAAGTCCGTCATTTCTAGTGATGTCTGAGGATACGGAGGGGTGCGTGTTATTATATCAATCAAAACGTCACGGGTTTAAATACTACGTCAAAGGTCAGTTACAACAATGTGCCAAAAAGTTCTATAACGTCACTGTGGCTATAACAATCATAGAGGAGGTAATTGTTGAAGGAAGAACTCATGTGAAATTCCGCCTCGATTTTGACAATACTGTGTATATACCGGTAACCGTGCCACAAAATATCTCAGGAAAACAACAGTTCTCGAGCATATCGGGTGATAGATTTCTCCAAGTAAGTGTAATACTATTCATCCCTTTGCTCCATCAGTATTCATGTACGAAATAATGACGATGTGACTATCAATGGCTGGTTTTATATAACTGCATATTGTATTTAACACAGGAATATTTGGCCGGCACAGGCGCTGTAGAATCAGGTCTGCAAATAGAGCAGACACCGATCACACAGCTCCTACAGGAGCCTTCTAATCTTGGTCGACTCTGTTTGCAGATGCGTAAACACACACATATGCACACACATAAAACACACATACGCGTCTACGCATGCGCGCACGTGTTATCTATTATACGCATCTCAACTTCGTACCACATGCATTATTTTCGCCGCCTACGTTTGTTCCTTCTATGTTTTTGGTATCGTTTTTCATATTAGAGCACAAGCAACGAGAGACATTCTACTTGATATTTTTTATACTTTCATGTAAAAGCGCACATCGCCAAAAGCCTTTTGTGACTATGGTAACAGAATCATACAACACGTCATATTTTATACTGGTTTACGAAACGAATTTGCCTTTTTAAATTTCTGTGGATAACTTTTACCGTTGGATGTAAAGTAATAACAAGTATTGTTTTATTTGTACAGTAAATCCTCTCTATAACGGCCACTAAATTGTGTTACTCAGTTGATATTTAGGACAGGTTGCTACTTAAAGCAAGGTTAAAGTAAAGCAGAACGCTCCTATAGGAGCGTTCTGTTTTACTTTAACCTTGCTTTAAGCAGCCACCTGCCTTTAACACAAAATACTTGATGCAATTTAGTGGTTGTTATAGAGGTTTTACTGTAGCTTACATCTGAACCTGACTTAAGCGATCATTTATGTTTTAAACATAAGAGTCTTAAAAAGCAGATGGTTGCTTAATGCTGTGTAAAAATGATAAAAACAGTTCTTAAAGGATCTTTCTGTATCACTATTCTCCTGTATTAACCTACCATCAGTTTTAGAAATCCATAATTAGACTTCTTTTTTAATGAATTAATCCTTTCCCTCATAAAAACGCCTTTTCGCGCATTTGCAAACAGAGTAGACCCAGATCAGACGGCTCCTATAGGATCCGTCTGATCTGGGTCTGCTCTATTTGCCAAAGGAATTTGAAAGACATTTTTCTTTGCTTTCTAAAATGGCTACACTATTCTACCTTCCATATTTCGTTGTAAGTGTTTTTCCAAGAATATGCAGTTGGTGCTGAAATTTGGAATAGACGTCGAACTCACAGGGAAAGGATTAAGACATAAGACAGACTCTACTAAATTCTTATCCAGCTATCCGTGACTTGAATGACATATTCTATCCAGATTAGACATTTCTTGTCTCATCAGACTCTAAGTTATTTGACTTTCGGTTTATTTTAACTCAAAACCTTGATCCAATCGGATGTAGTCAAATTTGCCAAAAGTTCCAAATTGGAACAGATATATTATTTTTAGCAGCGGAGAAATTGTACAGTTAAGTAATTCACGGTATACATTTAGATGTATTTCTATTTCATAATTTCCTCTATAAATATAGACGAAACAATAATTATTTTTCAAAACAAATATTATTTATATTTGGAAATTATTGTTGTCTCCTTGCACAAATGCGTAATTTATGCTTTTTATACTGCAATGACACGCTATATCAACATCTATATCGAGCATTTAAAGCTACTTTTCTTGAATCACTTCAAAATATTTGCCTCAAAATTACAGTAGAATCTGCTTTAAGCGGTCATAAAAACTGTCTATATGTAATCATAGGTCTGTAAAGCAGGATGTAGCTTGATGCAGGTTGAAATAATGCAGACAGCTCTGATGGGAGCTTTCTGCATTACTTTTCCGCTGCATTGGACAAACAACTGTTTTTAAGAGTCCTATTTTCAATAAATGAATGGCCGCTTAGGACAGGTTCTACTATATACTGTAATACCACGTTACAGCTATATAGAATATTCAACACACCCTATCTGGTATCACTTCAAAAGACTGCCTCAAACTTATACTAGAATAGTTCCTCTTCCTGTATGTCTGACAGAGCAACAGATAAACATGCTTACCCAAATATTAAACTCGTCATTTCTCCACCAAACCCTATGTTGTGACCACTCTTTAGAATCGTCTCTTGCGTACCCAAATATGAAACTCGTCATTTCTCCACCAAACCCTATGTTGTGACCACTCTTTAGAATCGTCTCGAAGAGACGATTCTAAAGAGTGGTCACAACATAGGGTTTGGTGGAGAAATAAAGAAGTTACTCTTGGAATTAGTTTAATTTACGCGTCTTATCTGGACTTCTGTATCATGTTTATACAAAGTATCTCTATTCAACTTATCATGACTTGACTCTCATTTGCAAACAGCTTGGATCCAGATCAGACGCCGAGTAACTCGGCGTTTCATCTAGTTGTTTGACATTCTGTCAATATTTTCTCCAAGGTGTTGAGAATAACTGCTGTAAATCATTAGCCCGCCAAATAAAAGTGTGTCTGCTAAAAATATCGTCTGCTTTAGGTTTCGAAACTGGAACTGTCTTCAATATTTTATTTGAAGAAAAAAAACACCAACATAATAAAGGTGCCAAACAGTTTGAATCCTGATGAGACGCCGAGTCACTCGGCGTCTCATCTGGACCGAGACTGTTTGCTAAGTGTATAACAGTTTAGCCTATGGCGGAGAAAGAGTTAGTCAAGGGACGTCGTGTGAAGGATAAAAGCCAGATCACTTTGACAATTAGGCAATGTTCCCTGGAGTTCAATATAGGAGGTAATTGGTGTCAAAATCCCAGAGTATCGTTAACAACTGGGTCACATTTCTAACATACAGTAGAAACTGGCTTAACCCATTAACTCATAGGCTATTTTTAGATCCAACCTCTTTGAATAAATCTACCGAAAAGGAGCATTAGGAAACTTTTAGAATTGTGTAGTTTGAACCCGTTGTGATAAATAGAGCACTTGCTCCTATAGGAGCAAAGGCTCTATTTATCACAATCGTTTCAACAAGTGATTTTACAGAGGCGTAGAAATGCATATTTATGGAGGAAAGGGTTAAGCGACTATAATATACTGATTGGACACAAGAATCTTAACAATCGTGTACTTTAGTCCTGAGCACTGCTCATTACGTTTGACCTGCATTAACACTTTACTCTATAAATGCACATTATTTTTACGTCTTTGCAAACAGAGCAGACCCAGATCAGACGGCTCCTGTAGGAGCCGTCTGATCAGCGTCAGCTCTGTTTGCTTATGATATAATATTGATATGATTCTACAGTTTCTGCCATGGTCTAAACCTCATGTATTTATGTGCTTCTATAACAATTAATCTAATCTAATCAATATTCGTGATTATATTATTGTTTACATAAACATAAAGGATTAAGCTGGCACGTGCCTTGCAGACCAATAATAAGACCTCTTTTTGATGGCTGCTTTAGGCTCATTTTACTGTAAATGTATTCAAGGTCATATAATTGCTCTGATATATGACCGACACGTGTCTAATTGGAGCTGGAGTACGAATTCATATAACGTCGGTTTTTCCCAATTTGTATATTTATCAAACCGTGCGTAATGAGCTAAATCAATTATTGCAGCTATTTTCAACTTCAAAGAATTTGCGAATATATATAGTTAGTAATACAAAGAAACATGTCTACAAGCAACTTACGAATTGTCTAATTATGGCTTTTAAGATACAATCTTGCTTAACTCATTCTCTCCTAGGCTATTTTAGACACATCCTATTTGAATTAATCTACCGAAAAGGGGCATTAACTAGAGAAAAGAATTTTTTTAGAATTTTGTAATTTGAAACCATTGTGATAAATAGAGCATTTGCTCCTATAGGAGCAAATGCTCTATTTATCAAAATGGTTTCACAATGTGAATTTTATAGAGGCGCAAATATGCGTCACTAGCGGGGGGCAATGTGTTAACCCTTAATACGCATTTTAACGCTTTTGTAAACGGAGTAGACCCAGATAAGGGTTTGTTCTGTTTGCTTGTGGAATTATATAGATCTTATTATTTTGGTTGTGTCATGGTCAAAACTTCCTGTGGTCATGTGACTGTAAAACAAATAAGGTAATTGATATTCATTGTGTCCATTATATCTTACATGATCATTTAAAAGCCCCGCTTAGAGCAGGTCTAGTTGTTCCGACCTATCTTACCCAGAGGTCCAGATAATATACGCAAATTAAAACATTTTCAAGTACAGTAAAACCCCGCTAATACGACCACCAAAAAGGGGCATAATTGTGGGTGGCAGAGGCAATTGGTAGCTTAATGCAGGAAGAAAGTTATGCAGAAAGCTCCTATAGGAGCTTTCTGCATAACTTTCGTCCTGCATTAAGCAACCACCTGCTTTAAACGACATCAGTGGCTGTTTATTAAGTGGTCGCATTAGCGGGGTTTCACTGTATAATGTCTTTAAGAAGAGACGATTCTACAGAGTGGTCACAACATATCGTTTGGTGGAGAAATGAAGAGTTTAGTGTTTACACATATATCAAGAGTATACGCACCTTTATCTGATGCTCTGTGACCCCAAGGGTACGACACAGAATACAACCCTTTACTAATCAAACAGGTAGAATTAAAATGTTTTTACTAATCAAAGAGGAGTCAATACTATCAGATGAGTAAACTCGGCATGTTATTGAGAGTATAATACCCTTTCGCGACCAAATAGATTAACCATTTCCTTCATATAAACCCCTTTTTATGCATTGGTCAACATAGTAGACCCAGATCATACGGTTCCTTTAGGCGCTGTCTGATCAGGATCTGCTCTGCTTGCTTATGGAATTATACAAAAAATCCTTTAAAATAGTTAGGCTCATTAATATTCACGATGTTATTTTTTTTCTAACAATTCATATCAAAAGAGAAAGGCTTAATATCAGCTTCAGATTTCAACACGAGTTTTCTTCATAATGTTTTACAAATACAGTAAAACCTCTCTATAACGACCACTAAATTACATCAAGAATTTTGTGTTAAAGGCAGATGGATGCTTAAAGGAAGATGACAGTAAAACAGAACGCTCCTATAGGAGCGTTCTGTTTTACTTTCACCTTGCTTTAAACAACCACCTGCCCAAATACCAACTAATTAACACATTTTAGTGGTCGTTATAGAGAGGTTTTACTGTATATCAAGAGCATTAAGCAATTTGATCCTGATCAGACATTGAGTTACTCTAGATCCATTGTAAAAGTTATCACGTTCGAAATACAGTAAAACCTCTCTATAACGACCACTAAATTGCGTTAATTAGTTGGTATTTTGGGCAGGTGGTTGCTTAAAGCAACATGAAGGTAAAACAGAACGCTCCTATAGGAGCGTTCTGTTTTACTTTTACATTGCTTTAAGCATCCACCTGCTTTTAACACAAAATCCTTCATGTAAATTAGTGGTCGTTATAGAGAGGTTTTACTGTAGTTAAAGGAAGAACATAACAGAACACGTTTAACGAAAATATGCTCTTTCAAGTTAGACCATTTCTTGCATCCTGTATTGCTGTTTTGCAATCACAATTAAAACCGATTACGGAAAAAACACAAATCAAACCATTTCCCTAGTTGAGATAATTCCTAATTTGCGTTAATACTGCTAACCTTTTAGTATACCCTCCCCTGAAATGTGTCGCACTTACACACTCGTGTGTGTTACAGTTTTAGTATTTTACGTTTGCCCAAATTGTTCTTTCTTTCTCACTGGCTGTGTGACAAAATGCTCGGATCTTGTTATCAGGATCGAAGCTGTTTGTAATTGCGACTGCGGCGGAGGCTTGCAATACACTGTAAGGGTGTACTGCTGTCATGCAATTTAGTTTATTGGTAAAGCACGTGAATGGGTGCACGTTGCATATTTTATGTGTAAAACAATTGAATCTGCAAAATGCGTGACGGCTGGAAAATCAACATAAAGTGAACTAACTTTCCCGAGAATGACAGATAAAAATAGTGTCTCTACATAAGTGGATCTGTTCAATTTTCGTTACGTCTGAAAAAGATTAAGCCTTTTAGAAGCTATTGACAAAATGCCAAACAGCTTGGATCCTGATGATACGCTGATAATTACAGTAAAGTTTCGCGAATGCCACCATAATTTATTAAACATCTCCCAGTGATGCATTTGTGCGCCTCTGTAGACGTTTGAAACCAGTGTGATAAATAGAGCAGTTGCTCTATCACAATGGTTTAAAAATTACACCATTCTAAAATTCTCCTTTTCTATAGTTAATGCTCCTTTCCGGTATATTAATTGAAAGATGTTTGTTCAAAAAATATTCTAGGAGGAAATGAGTTAACAAAGGAGTCTGTGAAAGCAGGTGGTTGCTTAACGCAGAACAAAAATAATACAGAAAGCTGCCATAGGACTATAGGAGTTTCTGCATAACTTTTCCACTACATTAAGCTACCAGCTGTTTAATGCAGAAGAAATGTAATGCAGAATACTCATACAAGAGTATATTGTTTGAATAGTTTTGCACTTTTTGTACATTAAGCACCTGCTCGAAGACACCTTGAATTATACATCGTTTAAGTGTCTGTATTAGCGATACTTTACCGCACCCCTTTGTGATTGCGTTTAATTGTAGTAAGTCAGTAAAGTCACAGACCAGCGACTGATCATACATACTATATCTAAATAAGATGTATATTAAACAACAAACTCATGTGTTCAAACAGCATATTCACATGTTCAAACAACAGACTCTCGTGTTCAAACAACAGCTTCTCATGTTCAATCATATGTTCAAACAACAGACTCAATATAATAAAAAAGATATGTTCAAACATCAGACTCACATGTTGAAACAACACACTCACGTGTTCAAGTAGCAGATTCACATGTTCAAACAGCAGACTCACACAAGACGCCGTGTCTCGTTGATGGGTTTGGCTATAGTTGTTAACATGAGACGGACGGATGGGGAATAGTTTTAGTCTGCCATCTGTTCGTAAAGTTCCACCAATAAGTTCACACAAAACAAGTATAATTCTGGAATTTAAAACAGGTGTTAGTTTAATGCAGGACAAAAAACTATGCAGAAAGCTTCTATAGGAGCTTTCTCCATTGTTTTACCCTAGTGTCCACCTGTTTTTGCCGGTGCCTGTAAATAAATGATGTGGAAACATTATCGACACTCTAATGTATATTATTGTAAACAAGCCTCTGCTGATATATAAATATAGCAATGGTACACGTATATAACAGAACATCTGCATCTTATTTCCATATTTAAATGAGCTGTCTACTTTTATAGATCAAGCATAGTTCTTAAAGGTCATTTTTTCCGGATTGTATCGGCTATTCATACAGTATAGTCTCGCTATTTCAACCACTCAAAAGAAGTACGTTTGCCGTGCCTTAAGCTATCATCTGCTTTTGCAGACTCCTATATTACTGTATCATGCGACCACAGTAGTGATACCTTACTGGATACTGTTGTCAACAAGCCAATGTTGCAAAATGGCAACAACAAACGTCTGTGATTGAACATCTACATCTTATTTCCATATTTGAAGGAGTTGTGAGCCTCTACAGATCAAACAAAGGTCATAAAAACTTGTTTCGCTTGTTGTATCAGAGCTACAGATAAAGGTGTGTACTCAAATACTAAAATCAGCATTTCTCCATCAAACCCTATGCTGTACCCACCCTTTAGAATCGTCTCTTCGGGATCACAACAATAAAGTAGTTATCCTTGAAAATGTTTTCAAACCATTACCTAATAGGCTATTTTTAGATACAATCTCTTTGAATAAATCTACCGAAAAGGAGCATTAACTAGAGAAAAGGAAAATTTTAGAATTCTGTAGTTTGAAACCACTCTGATAAATAGAGCATTTGCTCCTGTAGGAGCAAATGCTCTGTTTATCACAATGGTTTCACAAAGTGACTTTTACAGAGTCGTCAAAAGTCGTCAATATGAGGGAACGGGTTAATGTACGCATCTTATGTGGACATATGTTGTATAATATTTATTTAAAATGTTCATGCAGTAAAAACTCGCTAATACAATTTCTCGAGAGAAATATAATGCTGGATTTGTTTTAAAGCAGTTGGTAGCTTAATGCAGGACAAAGGTTACGCAAAAAGCTCCTGTAGAAGCTATATGCTCTTTCTGTCCTACATTAAACAACTACATGTTTTGACAAACGCATATGTTAATAAATTATGTGGTAGCATTAGCGAGAGTATATTGTGTAAAATACATGTATACATGTATTTAAAATGTTATATGAGCAGTGTACTTTTCGGCCATGGCAGAAACTGTTACATCTTTATAATGCAATGAGCAAGTCGAGCTGATCCTTATCAGACGGATCGTACATGGACCGTTATATCTGAGTCTACTCTGTTTGCAAAGACGTCAAAAAAGTGTATCTAGGTGAGGAATAACCCATAGTCATGATGTCCATTTTTTACATTAATATTCGCGAGAAAAGGGTTAATAAACATTTACGTTACTGTCATCTCGCAACGACCTAGTATGGTGATATTAAATGTCCACAATGCATTAGCACAATAAAGGTGCGTATTCAAATACATGTACAGTAAAACCTCTCTTAACCGGAATTCTAGTAGAGAAGAATTCAGATACTTAAGTCAGGTGACTGCTTAATGCAGGGTGAAAGTCATGCAGAAAGCTCCTCTAGGAGCTTTCTGCATGACTTCCACCCTGCATTAAGGTGTCACCTGTCTACAAGACCGATGTTTATACTAAATTTAACGTCCGGTTAAGAGAGGTTTTACTGTACCAAACTAGTCATTCCTCCCCCATACACTATGTTGTCATTGTTGTGACCACTCTTCGAGGCGATTCTAAATTCTGGTAACAATATAGGGTTAAGTGGGGGAATAAAGTCTCATTTACTATTCCTGGAAATTGTTTACAGTAAAATTCCGATTATTCAAACACTAAAATACGCATTATTATCGATCTTTAAGACAGGTGGCAGCTTTATGCATAGTTAAAATCATGTAGAAAGCTCCTCTAGGAGCTTTCTGCATGTCTTTCACTGTGCATTAAGTAACCACCTGCTTGAAAGGGTTTAAATTATTCTATATAGAAAACTCAAATAATCGATATTGTACTGTATTTTAAACATCTTATTTAGTTCTGATCATATTTGACTGGGTACGGTACATCTTACAGATCCAGTATGGTCACAGTGAGAAGTATTATAATTGTGTACCTGTATGACCAAGGTCTCTACTTGAATGCCAATGCATCATGAAATAAGCTTCATACAGTTGAACTTCGATAAGTCGAACTTCAGGGGACCGCACAAATTAGTTCGAGATAACAGATGTTCGAGTCATCCGATTTCTAATCTGAACGATTTGTCAAGACCACAGCTTAATACAAGTATAAAGTAATGCTGAAAGCTCCTGTAGGAGCTTTCAGCATTACTTTAGATCTGTATTAAGCTACCACATGTGTTTCTAGATATCTGTAGCGATACATTTTAGAGCAATTCTGTAGTGTTATTTTTGGAAGGACTAGACTTTTTATTCGAGTTATCCCGAAGTTCGAGTTGTCCGAGTTCGAGATATCGAAGTTCAACTGTATAAACAATACCAAGTGTAGCTCTTTGAGGAACCATCATTCGCCTGAAAATAGATCTGAATATTTTATGTAAAACTATATAATTATACGAATATGTGGATGTGTTTATGGTTTTCTTAAACAACATGTATATTTAATGTGTCCTTTTTAATGTTTTCCTCAAATTCCATATTCCTTTATTGCCACTTAGCTTGCTTGTTTAATGACTAGTCTAATGCCATATTAATTCAGATATTTCAAAGAATACGATTCAAGTAAACGGCCGTGCAACCGAAACTGTTAGTATTCAGCTATGTAAATTATTGTATACAAAATATGCATATTTTGTAGATATTTCGAGTTTTCTAGCGTGTATCTAGCTTGCTTATGACTTGTTATTATCGCCATACATTTTAGTTCCATAACCAATGCTTACATTAACCCTTTCGCTGCCAAACTCTGTCGTCTGCTAACTTTGTCGTCTGCTACAAATTTTCATTTTTTTTATATTTTTCATTTTTGTTTCAAAAACATAGTAACAGTAACAAACAGTTTGGATCCTGATGAGACGCCGAGTTACTCGGCGTCTCATCTGGATCCAAACTGTTTGCATAGGTAATCACAGATCCGGCATTGGCATCGAAATGGTTAACCTTGAAATAGTGTCCCGAAAGCAATTTTGATAACCAAAATACACGAATATTCGATTATTTGTCCCATAACTGCTCATTAATATAATTGTTTCAGAGAAAGTACGTTTATATGGTCGCATTTTCAATGCATAGATATGATAACCGTCAGCGATATGGAAGCGTGGTGATCTATCTAGCTATCTGATGTCAATATAAAATTCAGTGTAAATAGATTTCCGGACACATTTGATCTATAGCTTAGATGTATATATGTCTACAAATTCCAGTTCAATCAATTATTGATGTTGCTGTACATTTTTAGATGTCCCATTATTTGCAAATGCTTTTCTTTTTTCAAAGTACAATTTAACTTCGATATCTCGAATTTCAAGGGACCTTAAAATTACTTCGACATATCAGAGGTTTGAGTCACCCTATTTCTAACCTGAACACTTTCTCATGTTCACACCTTAATGCAGGTAAAAAGTAATGTTGGAAGCTCCTTTCGAAAGTATTGCTGAAAGCTCCTGCAGGAACTTTCTGCAATACTGTCGATTTGCATTAAGCTTTTATATGTATATGTGTTTCTAGATATGCGCATTGATACCTTTTAGAACAATTCTATATTTTAAATTTTGGAATGACCAAACATATAGTCGAGTTATCCAGAAGTTCGAGTTATCCGAGTTCGAGATATCACAGTTTAACCGTGTATCTCATTGTCCGTGCAAATGGGATGAATTGCCATGGTTACCGAGCTCAGATCTACAAATAAAGATGCATTACTCAAATACAGTAAAACCCCGCTAATGCGACCACCTAAAAGAGGTATAGTTCTTGGAGCTTTCTGCATTACTTTTTGCCTGCATTAAGCAACAACCTGCTTATAAAGACGCCCATGTTTATTCATTAACTGGTCGCATTAGAGGAGTTCTACTGTACTAAAATCGACATTTCTCCACCATACCCTATGTTATGACTACTCTTTGTAACCGTCTCGAAGAGGGTTTGGTGGAGAAAAATAAGGAGTTATTGTGAAAATGGTTTGTTTTACGCGTCTTATCTGGACCTCTACGAACGTTATATATTCTTAACCTAGTGTATTGATTCCTGAGTTGAACACGAATTGCCAATAAAATATGTTTAAACTAGTATTAAATTATTAATTCCTTGAAAAGTGCTCATACATGTGAACCTTCTTTTCTAAGTGTGACCTAACTGATACAGTAGAATCTGTCCTATAAGCGGTCATTCATGTATTGAACATATGTGAGTCTTTAAAAGCAGATAGTTGCTTAATGCAGGTCAAAAGTAATGTAGAAAGCTCCTCTTGGAGTTTTCTGCATTACTATTGACATGCATTAAGCTACCATATGTCTTGAAGACCTATAATTAGGCATCTTTTTTTTGATGACCGCTTAACCCATTCCCTCATATTGACGACTCTGTAAAGGTCACTTTGTGAAACCATTGTGATAAATAGAGCATTTGCTCCTATAGGAGCAAATGCTCTATTTATCACAATGGTTTCAAACTACACAATTCTAAAAGTTTCCTTTTCTCTAGTTAATGCTCCTTTTCGGTAGATTTATTCAAAGAGGTTGTATCTAAAAATAGCCTATGAGGTAATGGGTTAAGACAGGTTCTACTGAAAACAACCCTGGTTCATACAAGACGCGGAGTTACTCGGTGTGTCATCAGAATAAAAGCTGTTTGACACTTGGTCAATCGTTTTACACACCCGGGCGAATCGGGTGTAAGTAAAACAGGAACACTTTGACAGGGTTATTGCAACCTTTGTTTTGTCAGCATGATAATCAGTAAATATCCACCTGCATTAACCCTTTACACCATGAATATTTATGAAATAAATAATTGCATCATGAATATTAATTAGATTATTTTTTGTAATGGCACACGGACAAAGAAATTCTTGGCAATCGAAGAAAATGTATAATCATATCTATATTATTTCATAAACAAACAGAGCAGACCCTGATCAGACGGCTCCTAAAGGTATACTCTGTTTTCAAAGACGTAGAAAGGCGTATTTGTGGAATAAAGTGTTGCACAGCAACCTGATTCAAAAGCAGTTTTCTGTATGGCTTTCATTCTGCAATAAGCAAACACCTGCTCCCAAGCGAGCTTTCATCGTGCATTATGCAGTCACCTTGTCAAATATGTCATCTTGTAAAGTTCAAACGGGTTTCACTTATAGTTCCATTGACTTTTTTGTTCTCAGCATTCTTTAATCGAAATCTACGATTTCTAGGTGGCTGATAGTTATATATTACAGGCAATAAATAATATGTCAAATATGTCTGGCAGACTATTCAACACCTAGAAGCTCATTGTGTTCTTTAAAAGAACCCCACTTATTCGTCTTCCTCATTTGCATTAACCATTTCAACCTTTAGCCTGATATCCGCGACCTGACTCGCTATTTGCAAACAGCTTGAGTCCTGATGAGACGCCGAGTAACTCGGCGTCTCATCAGGTTTACAATCTGCTTGTCACTCTGCCAGTAGTTTATCAAACACTTGATCGATTCGGCTTATATATGAATCCTGTTGGACAGCGCATCTTTGGGCATTCCCAGCTTGATCAAAACATTTTGTCAGAGCTGTATTATCTCTAATAAACGGGCCGAGCGTGGCATTTTTAAAAGGAGCTTATTGTGTAAAGCAGAATGAAACAATGATTTCAGCCTGCATTAAGCATTGTACCAACATTATTTTAAAAAAAAATATTAACAGTTATCGTATAGTGGTTTAGTTGTTTTATTCATCGTTAACCCCCCCCCCCCCCTCCCCCCCCCCCCACACACATGACTTAGGGGGCTCATTTATTACAGCGGGGCGTTTATTACGAATAATATGTTAGTTCAAAAGTTTGCCAAACAGCATGCTGTACGCTAACCCTTTTCGTCACCGAATACATTTCGTCTGCTAAGATTGTCGTCTGCTACAGAGATTTCAAAGTTGAGTATTCTTCAGTTTCGTTACAAGACATATAATCACAGTGTCAATGCAGGCTGGATCCTGATGAGACGCCGAGATACTCATCTGGATACAAACTGCTTTCAAAATGTTATCACGCCTATGACAGCAAAAAGGAGATAATTAAATATCTAATACAGAAAGTGTGCATTTCCGGAACATAATTGAAATTCTGCCGTGAACCAATTAGTGTCTCCGTTACTTCAATCTACCAGGAGTCTAAAGAGTGGTTCCGGAATTTCCATGCGCTTGTATTAATTAGGTACCAGCTATTCTATGAAATAAGCGACCAATTACATGTAGCCTGTCGGCTTTACACCTTTACCTTATAAATATTTATAATGTCTTTACGATCAATGACATGTTTGACCATGACAGAAACTGTAGAATAGGATCTGTAATTTTTCATAAGCAAACAGAGCAGACCCTGATCAGACGGCTCCTATAGGAGCCGTCTGATCTGGGTCTAGTCTGTTTGCAAATGAGTTGATAGGCGTATCTGTTAAGTAAAGGGTAACACGGTGATTACTACTATGTCCATACTACCAACTTGCAATTATAATAACATACCAATCAACCTGATTGGCAAATTTGCTCGGTTTCTCTAGGTTTAGACATTGTGTTTTTATCTTTGTTTTGGGGTCGATTTTACCATTGACTCCATAGATAACACTTTTGAACGCCTTTGCAAACAGAGTAGACCTAGATCAGATGGTTCCTCTAGGAGCCGTCTGATCAAGATCTGCTCTGTTTTGTTATGGAAAAATATAGAACCGATTCTACAGTTTCTGCCATGGTGCAATGTCTGTGTTCATTATAAAATTTCAACTGATTAATTGTTGATGTTGCTATTATTTCTTACATGAAACATTCAATGTGTACAAGGTTAACCCTTTACCCAATAGCCTGTTTCTAGTTTTGAAGACATATGACCACTTAAAGCAGGTTGAAAGTAAAGCAGAATGCGCCTTAAGGCGCATTCTGCTTTACTTTCAGCCTGCTTTAAGCTACCACCTACTAGGATATAGAAAATATTTATTATGCAATATGTTCATGACTGTATGAATTTGAACTATTTTCTTCAGCGGAGGAATAAATCAAACACGCTAAAAGCCGCTTCTATCAGGTAAAGGGTTAAAGTGCATATTTAGTAAATACCACCTACATTCCTTAAGACGTGAACAGCATTTTGCTGTTTGTTTTTATTCGTGAATGTGGAAAACAAACATTAATTAGCGCAAGATCATACCAGTAATGCAAATTGAAACAGTAAAGGACACTCTTGACACCATGTCCAAAGGAACCTGCAGCTAGATAGATTTCTACTACGTCATGCTCTGATGCTCAACGTCATTGCGGCACAATGTCAATTTGAATGCCGAATATTTAAATGGAATGGTCTGTCAGTGTTTAACTGTACATTCCATGTAAATTCCCTAAAGTATTTCGAATGGTAAAAAGGTCATGATCAGATGGCTGCTCTAAAGCCCACTAATCTTGCCTGGGCCATTTGTTTGCTAATGCCAATGCACTACTTTTCCACATCCAAAAGGGTAAACCGGTTAACATTGAGTACCAGTCACCACTACGCCGCAAATAAACTGAAACTAAATAGTACTCTCTAAATCTCAAGCTCTTCTCCTATTATAGACCAATGCGTCATCACCAGACTAACCATTTTGATGGCAAATAAATTTTATCTGCCGAATTTACCGTCTGTTTCAGGTTTCAAAGCGGCGTTTTCTTCTATTTCTTTCACATAATCATTGTCAAACCGTTCGGATCCTGAGGAGACGCCGAGTTACTCGGCGTCTCCTCTGGATCCAAACGGTTTGCAGAGGTTATCACGAATTCGCCTCCGGCAGCGAAAGAGCTAAGGAACAATTCACTTTCTTGCAAGCTAAACACATCCTGTCTTCCCAAACTGCCATTTGCACCGTCCTCAAAGTCTTCTTAATGCTCTTTGCAGTAAGACAGATACGGTTTACAACTGTTTTGATCCTGATGAGATCTGGTTAAATATGTGTCTCATCTGGGTACAAAATGTTTGGAAATGACAAAGCCACCGCTGGCATACAAGGGTTATGGGATGCCATAATCCATCAACATAAAATGGACACCAGACGTCGTCAGGTCCAGTTGGACTGCAACCATAATGTTCTTTATGCACGTTCAACTGGATATCAAATGGACAAAGTAGTTACAGATAAGTAACAAATATATTGTTTTTGTCTAGAAGGCATGTAGCGTTGTGCATGTAGATGAGTGTCTACGGCATATTTTGTACTGTAGCCCCCTCTAAACCAGAATTCTAATAGAGAAATGGATTTAGATACATTTAGACAGGTGTCTGCTTACTGCAGGGTAAAAGTCATGCAGAAAGCTCCTAGAAGAGCTTTCTGCATAACTTTCACCTTGCATCATGCTGCCACCTGTCTGTAAGACCGATATTTATACTAGATAGAACATCCTGTTTAGAGGGGTTTTACTGTATATAGCTAAAACCTTTTATCGCTGAAATCTTATGGCACATATTGCACTGACACATTTTGGTTTGCAAGTCAATTTGATTTTATACAAATACAAACATGTACGTATGAGGGGTGTTCAGGAAAGTTTTTAGACTGATCAATTTTTCCGTCGTCATTTATAACTGCGCGTATCAACTTTTATAGTAACACATACGCTTTAAGAAATAAATAAATAAAAATAAATCAGAAAGAGTGAAGTCGTCGGAAATCGTTGGTCATGTTAATTTGTTTCTTTTTCTCTCTACATGTTTTTCTTGGGTATAAAGTTTTAGAGTAAACATATACAACGCATGATTCTAATGAGTAACAGAAGGATAGGGTTCAGCAGAGAAATATGAAAAATAGTATCTTATATGTATTTTCTTAATACGCATTTTATCAGCAATTAAGAGAAATGTGGCGTCTGCACCATACATATTTTCAAACCACGCATGTGCGCGATAATTATGCTGCGTAGCAATATTTCCCTTGCAATACCCTCTAAACCGGGCGTTAAATTTAGTATAGATATCGGTCTTAGAGATAGGTTCGTACTTAATGCTGGATGAAAATCATAAATATCGGTCTGTGACATATTAATAAGGGGTGACAGTCGTGCAGAAAGTTCCTATTCAAATTCTTCCCTACTAGAATTCCGGTTTAGAGTGGTTTTACTACATACATGTACTCAGTTTTCGAGTGATACGTCTTCGATTAAGTGCGAGCGTATTAATCCTGTTTATGCTAAGCTCAGTCTTTAAACAACATGGATCCAGATTAGATACCGACTAACTCCGTGACTATTCAAGATCCAAGCTAATTGACATTGCACAATACAGTGAAACCCCGCTAATGCGACCACTTAATAAACAGCCACTGGCGTCGTTTAAAGCAGGTGGTTGCTTAATAGTTTAGTTTAAACATATTTTATTTCCATATTAGAGGAAATTGGGTCGGGTCACAAGTTCTTACAACATTAGATTTGACCCTCCCCATACAAAGCATTCATATATACATGTAATGGCAAACAAAATATGAAACTTAATACAATGTTTGTGAAAGATATAGAGTAAAAGAGATAGTGGATGAAAGAGAGAGAGAGAGAGAGAGAGATAGATAGAGATAGAGAGAGAGAGAGAGAGAGAAGGAGCCATGTGGCGACATATATCCTAACTATAGTAGTACGATCAGAGGACACTTAGACATCTTAGCATAAGAACATACCGTTATAAGTAAGACATCTTAGCATCTTAGAAAAAGTATAATATTAAACTAAGAGTTAGTACATCGATAGTTGCACAATACGTGAGGCTAAAACCTCAGTGATTTCTTTATATAACAATGCACGGCAGCAAATATGATTTTATTGTCTTCATCATTTAGATTTTGTTTGCCAAACAGAAGCATTTCGGTATTTAGAGGATGGTACCTTTGTGTTATACGAAATAGGTTAAGTCTCTGATTTTGAAAAAGACTACATTGAAGAAAGTAATGTTCGGCATTTTCAATTTCATGTGAACATTCGCATAAAGGATTTTGATTAAGGTGGTTTTTAAAAAGATCACCATTCAGATTGCTACAGTTGTTCCTAATTCTGGCGTGTATAGCTGACAAATACATATCTCCAAAATAGTAGTAAGATGGAACGTTATAATTGCTAAAATTGTTCCGCAATGAGTTTTTAAATGAGCTTAATGTATTTAAATTTCTGCTATCTGGGCTAATGTTGTTCCATAGTGCTATTGAAGACGGGATGCATGATTTCTTGGAGACTGACGTACGTGAGAAAGGCACTTCGATATCATTTCTATTTCTTAATGGATAGTGGGTTAGCTCCCTTACGTAGGGTGGCATCAAATCACTAATATATGATGGAACCATGTTATGAGAGGCCTTATAAACGAAACAGAGCTTTTGTAACTTTCGTCGACTGGCTAGTGATTCCCATCCACATTCCTGATATAGATTATCTAGCGATACCGATCTTGTTAAGCCAGTTACATGTACGATACGGGCTGCTTCGTTCTGTAATTTTTCTAATGTATCTGCACCAGTTTCGGAACAACCATCCCAAACAATAGAAGCATACTCTAGTATTGGCCGTACGTAAGAAATGTAAATTTGATTTAAGGCCCTTCTGTTTAAGGTGAATTTAATGTTTTTCATTATTCCAATTGTTTTGGAAGCAGATTTAAGTATGCTATCAATGTGATCATTCCACTGACCATTTGAATTTAGGGTGACACCCAAGTGTTTATGAGAATTAACAAATTGTATAGCCGTGCCTTCAAAAAATAGATTAGGCCGCGTGTCATGATTTCTAAGCGAAAACATCATTGCCTCAGTTTTAGCGGGGTTGAAATTAACAAGCCAGGTCTTAGCCCAAGCGGAAACTAATTTAAGATCGTGGTTTAAAATACCTTCAATGTCATTTAAAGAGGTAGCAGATATGTAAAGAGAGCTATCGTCTGCAAACAATCTTGTTAAGCTCAGTAGCGAGTCAGATATGTCATTAACGTAAATTAAAAATAAAAGAGGTCCCAACACAGATCCCTGTGGAACACCAGCCGATATTGTTCTTACAGCAGAGACAGAAGAACGAAGAACAACTCTTTGGCACCTATTGCTTAGGTAATTAGTCAGCCATATTAAAAGACGCCCATTGATGCCATTTTCCTGTAGTTTAAAAGTAAGACCGTTATGCCATACTCGATCAAAGGCTTTGGAAATATCACAAAACACCATGCAAGAGTGTTGTTTGTTATCAAATGATTGGCAGATGTGATGAACAATATCAATTAACTGATAAACAGTAGAGTGATTAGGAAGAAATCCTGATTGGTACTTGTATATCAAGTTATTTCCTAAGAAAAATTTGTACATATGTTTAAAAACGATTCGTTCGAACAATTTGCCACAGCAACTGCGCAGAGAGACAGGTCTGTAGTTTGACGGTATGGATTTATCCCCCTTTTTAAAAAGTGGTATTACATTTGCAATTTTCCAAGCATTTGGAAAAACGCCTTCATTCAATGATCTATTATAAATAATAGCAAGCGGTTTAGATATTGTTTTGACTGATCCTTTAAGCATTCTATGAGATATACAGTCGGGGCCAGATGCTTTATTCAAGACGAGTGAAATTATTGTTTCTTCTACCTCAGTATCATCAATATTAATGGTGGTCAGACTATTCATTGTTTTTGGAGAGAACGGGGGGAGGGTAGCATCTGTGTCATCTACTGTAGATATAGCTGCAAAGAAATTATTTAAACAATATGATTTTTCGTCGTCTGTATAAAAACAAGAAATATCTCCATCTGAAGAAGTTTCACACAAAGGTGGTATGTTAGCAGTACAGTCATTATTTTTTATGAAGTGACGAATAGTATTCCAGAAGCCTTTTTTATCATTTGTTCTTAGGTCTTCTAAATTATGTTCTAAAGAACTAAAGAATGTTTGTTTTGCATATTTTTTCATGTTATTGACTTTATTCCGCATGTGTTTATATTTATCAAAATCATGTTGTTTTAATGACTTTAAAGCTATGCGTTTAAGTCTATCTCTTATTCTGCAATATTTACGTAGCTCAGAGTCAAACCATGGTTTATCATCATACCGTATGGTAATATTTCTAGACGGAATACACAAATTAACAAAATGAAGAAATGTTTCTGTAAATAGTGTGCAAGCATCGTCTATCGAACCTTCATTTAAACATTGCCAATCAAAAGCCGCTACTTTTGCATTTAACAGATCAAAGTCCGCTCTTTTATATAAATAAACCTTTTTTTCAAAAGTGCCTCTTAGTTCATAAGGAAATGGCAATATAATAAAAGTTGCACAATGGTCACTTATCTCAGGTGGGATTGATAGGATGCCAGCGTCATGGTATTTCATATCGGTGGGTATCAAGATAGGGTCTAACAAAGCATTTAGTCGTGTAGGAGTTGTGATGGTATTAACCATATAATTTGTAATAATAATATCTTTAAGCATTCTGTTATTTGGATTCAATAAATCTTCATTAAAATCTCCAACTAGAATAATGTTCGACGATTTTTCATAAGCTTTTTCAATATTACCGTTAAAATTAGCAAAGAAATCTGCATCCGACGTTTTGGGGCTATAAAATGTTCCAATCAAAAATGTTTTCTTCTTAACTTTAACGCTGATCCAAAGAGATTCAGTACAAAACTGTTCTAAGTCAGCTATTCTTTCGCAAATCAGATTAGAAGATGCATAAACAAGTAACCCCCCTCCGTGATTAGTTCTATCTTTTCTATATGGCGTATCATATAATTCAGACAAATATAATGATTCATCAGAGACAGACATATCCAAGTGAGTTTCAGTAAAACATAAAATGTCAAAATCAGCGAAAGTGTCCCTGATGAAATCCAATTTATGTCTGATGCTCCTTATGTTACTATGCAAAATAGATAGGCAACTTGGTGCAGTTGTATGAACAGTCTCAGGCCCAGGATTAGATTCAATATCTCCAGCTTGTAATAGCAAAAGTAATACAATGAATAAAAAGTGAAAGTCAACATAATATTCTCTAATACAAAGCAACAGCTTCCATAGCAAGATAAATGCATTCCGTAAGATACTGAACAGTTCAAATGAAATATTTAACATGACTTTTGTCTTACTGAAAAAACTATATCTCCCGCTGTGGAACAGACCAATGGAGTATCTCCAAGTCTGTAGGTCGTTACCCATTGGGTAATAAGCTAAATATATAATCCAATATATCCATAAAGTCTGGTCCACAGCTAGGTGAAGTCCTCTGATCATGTACTAAGAAGGAAATATGAGAGACGAAAAAGGGACTGAGAAAGAAAAGAAACGAGATACAGTAAAACCTCTCTTAACCGGCAGTTAAATTTAGTATGAATATCGCTCTTGGAGACAGGTGGCAGCTTAATGCAGGGTGAAAGTCATGCAGAAAGCTCCTAGAGGAGCTTTCTGCATGACTTTCACCCTGCATTAAGCAGCCACCTGCCTAAAAGTATCTAAATTATTATCTACTAGAATTCCGGTTAAGAGAGGTTATACTGTAAAAAGAAAAACAAAAACAAGACAATGAAACATGATTAAATGACGGAATTTTCCTGGGAAAAAGATCATTTGGAATATAACAAGCTACACATAATTATACTATCGGGAATAAATAAAGATAAATGTAAATAAATGTAAATGTAAGCAACAAAAGCATTACTTGTGAGTTTTGTTTACAGGACCACTAGAAATACTCTGCATTTTAAACCAATTGCATATCTGTTCTGTGTTATTTAACCTTCCTTAAAAAACACCAAGGGTTTTCACTAGCAGATTATCTCCCCTGTACCAGTACACAAGTTAACAGTAACTCACAATTAAAAGAAATGAATTGGATTTCCCCGATATTCTACCTGTAGTTAAGTTCAAAAGAACGCTCCTATTAGGAAATGGATATGATTGCACATAAACAGTGCTAAAAAGGGAGGAATTTCGCCGCTATGTCTAATCAGGATCCATTCTGTGCGAAAATCCTACAGGAGCTTTCTGCATAACTTTTGTACTGCATTAAGCAACCACCTGCCTCTGCCACCCAGAATTATGCCCCTTTTTGGTGGTCGCATTAGCGGGGTTTTACTGTAGTTTCAAGAAAACTTGAACGAATCGGAAATAGGTAAATGCAGTAGCACCTGTCTTAAGCGACCATCAACAGAAGGTCTAATTAAGGGTCTGTGTGGCAGGTAGTAGCTTGATACAGTGCTAAAGTAATGCAGAAAGCTCGTGTAGGAGCTTTCTGCATTACTTTTGCCCTGTATCAAGCAATCGCCTGCTGTTCGTGATTCCTGTGTCTAACTAACATAAGGTCGTTTAACACAGGTTCTACTGTTGTTCAGCAGATCAGATAATTTGAGCAGAATGCTTTGGGATCAGGAAGAAAAGGGAATAGCTGGTGTAACATGTGCTCGCTCATATAATTTTAGTCAACCCAGTCTTGATTAACCCTTTACTTCATGAATATGTTTGCAAGAAATAATGACATCATGAATATTATTTTAATTCATACATGTAGTATAGCACTATCAACAAAATAATTATTTATCATGACAGAAACTCAGAAATATCAGATCTATATTGTATCATAAGCAAACAGAGCAGACCCAAAATATACGGGTTCTATAGAAGCCGTCTGATCAGGATCTTCTCTGTTTGCTTATGATATAATATAAATATCTACAGTTTCTGCCAAGGCCAAACTTTCCTGTCTTCTTGTGCTATTATAACAAGTTTATTTAATTAATTTTCATGATGTCATTATTGCTTACATAAATATTCATGGAGTAAATGGTTAAGTCTGTAAACTTAGTCATTAATTGGTTGCTTTAAACAGGTCTGACTGTGTTATGACGTTAAATTAGTAGAAACATTGTTAGACTTTAGATCTTATCATTGACACGTTTTCTTGTTTTATTTTCCGATCAGTACTTTTGCACGTGGAAGATAAATACACCATGCCCCCTAAAA
This sequence comes from Azorinus chamasolen, assembly GCA_963576725.1. Classification (NCBI taxonomy): domain Eukaryota; kingdom Metazoa; phylum Mollusca; class Bivalvia; order Cardiida; family Solecurtidae; genus Azorinus; species Azorinus chamasolen. Next base: position 47,424,959 of record OY755246.1, on the reverse strand, counting down.
AGAGTTCCGAGGATACTCTTGAAACTCTAGTAACCTCCACAACCCATAAATGACACGAACCAAACTTGATTTGCTGTCTACAAACTGTTAAGGTGACGAAATGTAGATGACATTTACATGCACTACACCTGTAACACTTCACTCACACCCCGCTGTACACACAAGGGGGGCAGATTATTGTATATGAAATACACAGCCGATGCACATGACCTTCGTTTAAATTAATCATTTACCTTATGAATATTCATGGTAGACTCCCCAAATACGAACATTGATTGTCTTGCATTGTCATATACACTGGGGGCCAACTACGCATTATTATCAAATGTTTTGCTACGACAATGTGTATGGTAATTATAATATATTTGTTTTCCTACGAAGCCAGTGTATCAATTGGTAAATGTTTTCCTACGAAAACAAAGTTGCCTTCGTAGGAAAACAATCTATTAAAATACTCATATAAATTGTCGTAGCAAAACATTTTGATAATAAAACGTAGTTGGTCCCCAGTGATATAATACAAGTGTATACTTTGGGTCTAACATATTTGTATAAGAAAACAGGGCATACCCTGATCAGGCAGCTCCTACAGGGACTGTCTGATCTGAGTCTACTGTGTTTGCAAATACTCCAGAAAGTGTCTCTATGATGTAAAGGGTTATGTAATTGTGATGTTTTGTTTCTTTTTCAGGTCTTTCCATTTTGTATAGTATTCAACAGTCAGCTGATTATCACGAGCGTTGGACCAAGCATGGTGGCCTTTATAAAGGGAGACAACTTAGTTGGCTCTTGCCTTAGGGAAAAGTTTCTTATTTGCCGACCTCTCATTCCGTGTATATGGTCAAAGGTAAGTCAAGAGCTATGATAACTTATAAGGGTGCGTACCTAAATGCTGAAATTGTCATTTTTCCACCAAACCCTATACTGTGACCACTCTTTAGAATCTTCTCTTCGAGACGATTCTAAAGAGTGGCCACAGTATAGGATTTGGTGGAGAAATAGAGGAGACATTCTTAAAAATATTTAAAGTTACGCATTTTATCTAGACCTTTGTAAGTATGTACATGAATACAATTAACTATTTAACCACTTATCTCATACAAATGCATTTTAACGCATTTGCATTAAGTGGCCGCTTAAACTTTCTGCACCCTAACCAATTTTCGTCTTCAAACTTTAATACTATCGTGTGTTTTAATTCTGAAAGTACTTGTTTCTCCCACCACTTTCCAAACCACACGGTCAGGATGACAAACAGTCTGGACCCAGAAGAGACGCCGAGTTACTCGATGTCTCATCTGGATACAAACTGTTTGCAATGGTTATCACGCATCCACCAGATGAGTTGGTAAGGTTGATAATCCAGGGGTTCTTTAACATTCAATTAGGGGATTTAAAACCCGGATGTTGAAGACATTTTAAGAATGGCTGCACTTTGATAATATATCAACCGGGAGGAAATTCAATGTTACTGAACTCTTCCCTCTGTGTAAAACGTGCTAGCTGCTTAAACTAAGATCTGTTGGGATTTTCTTTTTTCTCGATTCATTCACGCTTTTGAGAACGTACTGACTCTGGGTCTCGTACTGGGTAAAAGCAAATTGGTATTGCCTAGACGGAAACCTGTTACAATAATTAAACACTAAAGTTTACTGTAAATATTTAACATTGATAATAAGCTGTTTGATTTTCATCTATTTCCTCATTCCAATCAGATATGTGCGCAAGAACACTCGCAATTTCATAAAAGAAAAAATCAATTTGTTCCGTACACGGAACACATCTGGGATCTTCCCCCACCTGTAATTAGCTGGCGGCGTGATATGACTGAAATACTGTAAAAGCGACGTATAACCAGATTCAACTAAAATCATAAACGAAATTTAGCGAAATTGATTTAAATCGTAACATTTACATTTTATAATATCGGTCAGGTTAGATCATAACCAGATGGAACAGAATTTTCAGGCAACTGAATTGCATCCTTGACCCCACTCCCCTTTCAGTATACGATTTCCATTCCAACGGATATAAACCTTTGAATTATACCCGTCTGCATGATGTTTAACTTAGAATAATAAACAGGTTGATCGAAAATAACAAGACGATACAATTTATTTTCACATGTTCTTCATAGAAACGCTTTTCCAAGCTTTTGCAAACAGAGCAAATCCAGACTTGACGGCTTCTGTATGGGGCTATCTGATCAGAGTGTGCTTATGATAGTACATGTATAATAGATTTTGGTTTGCAGTTCAAAAAGAACCATGTGTACATACATCACTACAGTAAAACCCCTCTAATGCGACCAGCAAAAGGGACATATTTCACAGTGACAGAGGCAGGTGGTAGCTTAATGCAGGACGAAAGTTATGCAGAAAGCTCATTTAGGAGCATTAAGCAACCACCTGCTTATAAAGACATGTATGTTTATTGATTAAGTGGTCGCATTAGAGGGGTTGTACTGTACAACCATCCAGTTAATAAATATCCACAATGTCATTATTTCTCACATGAATAATCAACAAAAAACGGTTAAATATCAGCCTGTGCTTTCTGGCAAAGTTTCTCCATCAGTAGGGAATTAGCTCAACAGTACTTAATCCTTTGCCTGAAAGAACCGCTTTTTCACGCTTTTGCAAACAGAGTAGATCCCACTCAGAGGGCTCCTACTGGAGCCACCGGTCAGGGTCTCGTCTTTGTGTTAACAGAATGATATAGATGTGGTTCTACAGTTTCTGTCATGGCCTATATTTACATGCCATAATTAAAAGTCCATGGTGGCATGTATTAATTTAAGATAATAATTCACATGGTACTGGGTTAAATATGGGCGGATTGCACTGCATGCATTAGCAGATTCGGCCCTTTTAATTACTACACCGATGAGCTATATTTAGATATATGAGCTATATATTTAACACTGTAGTTAATAATAAGTTTGATGTAAGCATCTGGAGCACAATCATGTTAATCCTTGCTCCGCTGTAAAAAAAATAATATCTGCTCAATTTTTGATCTGATGCAATTTTGACTACTTCCGATTGAATCAATATCTTGAGAACGTATTGAACGTGTATCAAAACTCTTAGAAAATGATAAAGCGCCTTATTTTCTCGGCGTCTGATCTAGATCCAAGCTGCAGAGATCCAGACAAGATGCGTAAATTAAAACGTTTTCAAGAACTTCTTGATTTCTCCACCAAACCCTATGTTGCGACCACTCTTTAGAATCGTCTCGAAGAGACAATTCTAAAGAATGGTCACAACATAGGGTTTGGTGGAGAAATGACGATTTTTGTATTTGAGTACACACCTTTATCTGTTGCTCTGAGCTGATTGAAAATACGGGTCAGGTCGCGAATAGTGGACAAATCAGTGTAACCATTTACTTCATAAACTCATGTTCACGCATTTGCAAACAGAGTAGACCCAAATCAGACGGCTCCTATAGGAACCGTCTGACCAGGGTCTGCTTTGTTTGCCAATGGTATTTGATAGATATGTTTCTTTACTTTCTAAAGCGGCTACACTGTCCCACCTTCCAGGTTTCATTATAAACACTATGTCCATGACTATTCAATAGGTAATTGAAATTTGAAATAAACGTAGCACAGGGAAAAGGTTAAACATATGTAAGTAATTAACGTCAGCATCCAAAGTTCTATGTAAGCCATTTACTTACTCGATAATCATTATTTTCAGCCGTCTATTCGATTCTAATTATCCCTTATCACCATATCCTCGACATTACATACATTTGCAAACAGTTTAAATTCAGATGAGATGCCGAGTAATTCGGCGTCTCGTCAAGATCCAAGCTGTTTGACACTCGGTCAATATTTCAACAACGCTTGATCGATTCGGAAGTGGTAAAAATTGTTCCTGATCCAAATTCAGAAACTATTATTTTCTTCGCAGCAGGGCAATAATTAAATGTTACATTAAGAAGATCTCCTGTGGCAGTTTCGTATTTTAGGTTAAGCTGAATCATTTAGAAACATCGAATGTTTATCTACAAATTAACACTTTTTCATTAAGCAATACAGTTGAACTAGGATATTCGAACTTCAGGATAATTCGAAATAAAAGTTCGATCCTTCAAAAAATTACAATACAGAACTTTGCTAAAAGGTATCACTTCGCATATCTAGAAACACATGACAGCTTAATACAGGTCGAAAGTAATGCCGAAAACTCACACAGGAGCTTCATTACTTTAGACTTGCATTAAGCTGTGGACAAATTATTCTGATTAGAAATCGGATGGCTCGAACTTCTGTTATCTCGAAGTAATGTGTACCTCCCTTGAGGTTTCGACTACACCTAGATTGGCTCAAGTATTATTCTATTTTTGTTCCAGATTTTGCGATTCCAAGGTGTGATATTTGAACTGGAATACATTAATGATGCTGACAGTGATACGGAGACCACGGACTTCGATATTGAGCCAGATATAACTGGGATTCATCCTAGATCAGCCACCAGGTCGGAGAAAAACTTTGAAGAGAGGATTTTGCTTCGAGGGGAGATGAAATACATCACGGAGTGGGATCGAGTGGCCTTTTTATGCACACCGCTGTAAGTCATGTCCAGTGCTGTAGAAAAGAAGCGTACTGATTTATCACAATCTCCTATTTCTCAGCCATTCCCTATCTTGCTGCTACTCATTAGAATCGCCTCTCCGATAGAGGAATGAGTATGTAGTACGAATGAGTAGCAGCAATATAGGGTTTGGCAGAGAAATTTCCAAAACATTTTACGTAAATTTCGTAAATACTAATCTTATCTAAAGTTTAGTATGCCTTCTGAATCGGTTCATTTAGTATTCAATAAATTCACATCAAAGAGGCGATTTGGATCAGTAGCAGCAGGATAGGGAATGGCAGAGAAATATCAATAATAGGTTACCTATATATAATCCGTAAATACATTGTGTATATTGTATATACAGTCTGGTATCCCGTCTAAATCATATTTTATAGAATTCAATTCTTAACTATTTCACGACCCTTATATTCGTGTCCCTTCTTATAGTGACCCAATATTTTCAATTTCTAGCAATGCATACCATAAGGAACTGTTTAGTAGTGTGGAACAATATATAGTAAAACATGTCTATAACGGCCACTAAATTGTGTTAATTAGTTGGTATTTAGGGCAGGTGGCTGCTTAAAGCAAGGTGAAAGTAAAACAGAATGCTCCTATAGGAGCGTTCTGTTTTACTTTCACCTTGCTTTAAACAGCCACCTGCCTTTAACACAAACTACTCGATTTAATTAGTGGCCGTTATAGAGAGGTTTTACTGTATGTAAATTCGTATCTACATGCTGCTAGAGTGTTTTTAAGCCATGACCCTTACTTGTCCATTGTACAGTAGACCCCAGTCTAAAACGACTGCTTTATGAATAAACATAGATGTCTTTCAAACGCAGGTCGTTGCTTAATGCAGAACAAAAATAATGCAGAAAGAAATTTCTGCATAACGTTCGTCCTGCATTGAGCTACTACCTGTTTTAAAGACCCATTTTGTGGTTTCTTAAGACAAGTTTGCTGTATATACATATTATTGTATTACACAATAGAACGTCTCTATTTCGACTATTTAATGAATAAAGGGATAGATTCTACTTGCAACGCGTTTTAAAAATACCTAAACATGCACAAAAGGTATGTTTATTATGCTGTTCATGTGTTTGATATCGAAGACCATGATGTTATACGCCGATTTATTAGTATTTATTCGGACTGCGTTTTAGTTTCGTAAATGTTCGAACTGGGTCAATACTATTTTATCGTTCAACAAATCGGTGTATTTTGTATAACAGGAGCATAATTCGAAATAAGTTCAAATTGACAATCTTCATAAGAATAATTGAAAATAAGCAACACTATGACAACTATTTAACTACTGTATTGTGATTTTATTGAAAATATGCCTGTAATATAAAGATTGTCACTTTAAATTAATACAGAAAGCTTTTAGAGGAGTTTCTGTATCATGGTCGTCATGAACCCTTTCCTTCACATAAACGCGTTTTCAGACATCTGCCAACAGAGTAGACCCAGATCAGACGGCTCCTGATCAGGGTCTGCTTCGTTTGCTAATGGAATTTGAAAGACCTGTTTCTTTACACTTTACATTCTAAAATGGCTACAGTGTTCTACCTTCCATATTTCATTATAACATTTTGTTCATGAATACTCAGTAGGTATTGAAAATTGAAATAACAGAACAGGGAAAGGGTTACAGTAAACCCTCTCTATAACGGCCACTACATTACATCAAGTATTTTGTGTTGAAGGCAGATGGTCGCATAAAGAAAGGTGAAAGTAAAACAGAACGCTCCTATACGAGCGTTCTGTTTTACTTTCATCTTGCTTTAAGCGGCCACCTGTCCTAGATACCAAATAATTAACACAATTTAGTGGCCGTTATAGAGAGGTTGTACTGTATTCCAATCAGCTCCATTGTTAGCAGACATTATATTGTTGACTGTGGGATCAGAGCTAAGTACTATTTTCGTTAGTATAACTACAGTAAAACCTCTACAGAACGGCCACTAAACTGTGTTAATTAGTTGGTATTTAGGGCAGGTGGCTGCTTAAAGCAAGGTGAAAGTAAAACAGAACGCTCCTGTAGGAGCGTTCTGTTTTACTTTCACCTTGCTTTAAGCATCCACCTGCCTTTAACACAAAATACTTTATGTAATTAAGTGGCCGTTATAGAGAGGTTTAACTGTACGTTCTGTTTTATTACAGGCTGAACAACATGAACGATTTATTGTCAAAGGGATTGTTTATCAATGATTTGAACATGTTTGATATGAGTCGGGACATGGTTATGGCTGGCTGGCAGCATGCATCCCAGTTGGAACGCTCCATAGAAAAAGTAAGTGGAAAACAAATCTCGGACTTAAGCAAACCTAATTGTACAGTAAAACCCCTCTAAACAGGAATTTTATTGAACATCGATTTAGGTATTTTAGGAAGGTGGCTGCTTAACCCTTTTGGCGCTAAATTTAAAAGTGTCGTCTGCAATAAGAATTTCATATTAAATATAATTCTAAACTAAATAATAAAGGTACATATATAAGTAAAACATTTGTTTTTAAAAACCTGTATGCTTGGGCTAAAATAATACAGAAAACAGTGAAGTCCCAGGTCAGATGCCGCCTTGAAAAGGCGGCATCTGACCTGGGACTGCACGGTTTTCAATGGTGCCAACAGGAGACATTGGCACCGAAAGAGTTAATGCAGGATGAAAGTCGTGTAGGTGCTATAGGCGCTTTCTACACGACTTTCAACCTGCATTAACCCGCCACCTGTCTGACAGATCGGTAAGATGCTGATTTTAATATTTGGTTTAGAGGAGGTTTACTTTAAATGAATACATACACACTGAAAGGCAATGATGGCGTCTGTGTCACAGGATCTAATAACGGTGTATGTGTCACAGAGTTGAATTTACTTTTATTTGTCTTCAAAAATAGAATCTATCCTTCTAGGTTTAGTTATAAAACCTCTGAGATTGAACCTCTTGGTTCATTTTACTGTTTCTGATTGGTCAGATTTGGGGTTTAAATTCAAAGTCACACCAAATCAAACTCAGGGAAAAAGTTTGATATCGTAGCCTTATTTGGAGGTTTTAGTACATGTACATCTCTAAAATGCTGGCTAATCGGATGCATGAGAATAATTTCAAACTAAAGCAAAATGTTTTCTTTTCAATCTCGACTGCTGGTAAAACAACGAGTTACCCGGCATCCCCTTGTTGAAAACGTCATCATAAAGTCATGTATGGTTGTTGTACTAACCCTGTCTCCACAGATATCTCGAACTTCAATAGGGCAATACAAATACAGTGAAACCCCGCTAATGCGACCACTTAATAAACAGCCACTGATGTCGTCTAAAGCAGGTGGTTGCTTAATGCAGGACGAAAGTTATGCAGAAAGCTCCTTTAGGAGCTTTCTACTTAACTTTCGTCCTGCATTAAGCTACCACCTGCCTCTGCCACCCAGAATTATGCCCCTTTTTGGTGGTCGCATCAGCGGGGCTTTACTGTACTTTGAAATAACAGAGGTTCGAATCAGTCGATTTCTAATCTGAACAATTTCTCAAGCTCACATCTTAATGCAGGTCTAAAATAATGCCGAAAGCTCATACAGAACCTTTCTGCTTTACCTTTGCCCTGCATAAAACAACCACCTGCTTCTTAAGACTCCAATGTTCAATTAATGAATGACCGCTTAAGACAGATATATGTATGCAAAACCTCAAACGGTCTAGAGCAATGATTCGTGAATGTTTTATTTCAAGAAAACAGTGTCCGTTTTCTAAGAAATCGAAGAAATATGTTTCATAAACATAGCAAGTGTCTAGTTGTACATGTATGGTATTACATATATATGCTTCGTTGGTACTCACGGATGAGTATTTATTAACCCTTTCCTCCATAAATACGCATTCATACGCCTCTGTTAAAGTCACTTTATGAAACCATTGTGATCAATAGAGCATTTGCTCCTATAGGAGCAAATGCTCTATTAATCACAATGGTTTCAAAACTACACAAATCTGACTTTTCCTTTTCTCTAGTAAATGCTCCTTTTCGGTAGATTGATTTAAAGAGGTTGGGTCTAAAAATAGCCTATCGAGGAAAGAGTTAAATCAGCAGTCGATGTAATGTCCCGTTGATATATTTCCTTCATGATATATTTCCTACATGATATACACTCGGATAACTCGAACTTCGAGATAACTCGAAGTAAAAGTTCGGTTCTTCCAAACATATTATTTTACTAAAAACAACATTTTGTTTGTTCTAAAACATATCACTATGCATATCTAGGAACACACGTGATAGCTTAATGCAGGTCAAAAGTAATGCATTTCTTTCAGCTTGCATTAAGTTGTGCACTTTAGAAATTGTCCAGATTAGAAATCGGATGAATCGAACTTCTGTTATCTCGAAGAAAATTGTATGGTTCCTTGAAGTTCGAGATATCGAAGTTCATCTGTTCAATAGAACGTCTCTAAATCTGACGTTCAAATTTGTATCAATGCAGCTCAATTCGAAAGTCTCTTGGGAGCTTTCTCCATGAGTTTTACTCTGCCTTAAGCAGTCACCAACCTTAAATATCAAATAAGTTCAGTTTAAAGAGATTTTACCTTATGTTTTGATTTCTTCAGCAACGAGGAGAAAGTGAAATAATCTCCAGCAATATGGCAGAGTTCGAGGAATGGAGGAAAAAGAGCAACAGTCTTCTGTACTCAATGATTCCCCAGTCTATAGCAGACAGACTGAAGTCTGGTGAGCCGCCAATCAGCACGTGCGAGGTAATGATATCAGCCCTCAGATCAATTTATATCTTTCACGTGCTGAGCAAGCTATCGTCTGTAAAATGTTCTTTCAGTCTTGTTGTCTGCCTGAATTCACAAAATATTACATTTATTCCATTTTGCATTTAGAATGGAACCAATTGATAAAGCAAAATACCCCCGGCAGCTTAATTACGAACTCATTTAGCGCTTACCACAGATTAAAACTAGAAGTGCAAAATTGTAAAGTACAAAGAATGGTTTTATCAGCAAACTATTAAGTAAATATTTAGGTTTGTAAGATGGAATTCGGGTAAAAGACGGTAGATGTCAAACTCTTAATATTGGGTACCTAATTACCCTAAGTGTTTGAACATCCAATCTCCCCCTACCATGGGGTTTTAATGATACATATTTCGATACCATTTTGATAACTTTAAATCGGACTAACATATTAGCAAATAGGGGCCGTTTGATCAAGATATGCTTTGTTTGCCGAATACATAGTGTATTAGTCCGAATACATAGTGTATATTGGTACACGTTTAGCTATTATTACAGGACTGCTTATTTGCGCCTAAAGAGGGTAAACATCCTCTTCAAAACCAGTTTGTTTTATTTGTAATTGTTGAAATATTTATAGAATACATTCATCAATACGTGTAAAATATATTCATACGATGTATGAATCTCAATTACTACGGTAGAACTTCTTTAACTCTTTCCTCCATAAATAGGCCTTTCTACGTCTCTGTAAAAATCACCTATTGAAACCATTGTGATAAATAGAGAATTTGCTCCTATAGGAGCAAGTACATGTACTCTATTTATCACAATTGTTTCAAATTACAAAATTCATAAATTTTCATTTTCCTTATTTTCTAGTTAATGCTCCTTTTCAGTAGATTTATTCAAAGCGATTGGATCTAAAAATAGCCTATGAGGTAATGGGTTAAACCGATCACTAAATAAATGAATTTTATTGTACATGTATAACGATGTTATGTTCTTGTGTTTATATCCAAATTGGACACTATGGGATACACAATGTTGATCTTTGGAAACATATCATTTTGATGGCTTATTGTATAAGACTGTTATTTAAGTGATGTTCCGAGTAAACTGGCAACGCATCAGCATCCACTCAGTTCGTATTATTTCGAATATATTTGTGAAAATGTACTTTTTAAAACAAGGTTAAAACTTCAGATGTTTATAGAGTTTAACCCTTCACTTGCTATTCAGGTCAATATACCTACCTGTAAATAGTGAAGACCCAGATGAGACAGATCATGCAGGAGCTGTCTCATCAGGGTCTGCACTATTTAAAAGTTGATTGTGCAACCAGTGCACTCCACTCCACAGCAGTGATTGCACAGCGATACACTTGTACACAGTGAAGAAATATGTAATTATACAACAGGGCATGGGTAAAGAAAGAGAACTGTATTTTAAAATTCAGCAAGAGAAGGGTTAAAGTAGCAGCAATACATTTGCGCTAAGGCTATAACGTGTATATTAGAAATAATATGTTTGCGCTACTTACTTAAGATCTATAAAGTTTACGATAGTAACAACATTTTGCCCTAAGGTCTCTTATTGCATCTACACTTTTTAATTACAATAATATATGTTAAGACAACTATTGACTGGTATTGCAATTTCTTGGAACCAAATCAGACTCAAAATTATTTTACGTTCAGCCTAGGTCCAAACCATCTGCAAACAATGACTTCAAAGTTTCTTACAATACCAGAAAATTCGTGGATGCATACATCATTTTAAAAATTGAGCTAAAACATCCATGATGCCATTATTTCTTGCACCACTATTCAATAGGATAGGGAACTGATTAAACTTAAACAGTCTTTCTGTTCGCTGTTTAGGTGTTCGACAACGTTACGATTATGTTTAACTACATGGTGGGCTTCGCGGATATCTGCGCCAATTCCAGACCCATGGAGATCGTCAAGTGTATCAATGACGTCTTCATCTTGTTTGACAAGATTGTTGACAGGTACAATGTATTCAAAGTAAGCAAAATAGTACAAAACCTATTTATCCTAAGACTTCGGACAGACAAGCTTAACCCTTTCACTGCCAATGCCGGATACGTGATTACCTATGCAAACAGTTTGGATCCAGATGAGACGCCGAGTAACTCGGCGTCTTATCAGAATCCAAACTGTTTGTTGCTGTTACTATGTTTTTGAAACAAAAATGAAGAAAATCAAAAGAATGAAAATTTGTAGCAGACGACAAAGTTAGCAGACGACAAAGTTAGCAGACGACAGAGTTTGGCAGCGAAAGGGTTAAGCAGTTCTGGATGAGCAGTGTTCATTTTATTTGCTTCAGTGTACATAGCATTCTATTTTAAAGTTATCGGAATGGTGTCATATAGACTTATTGGGCTGCGAAAGCGGATTTGAATTTTGACCATGCGTTTCTGCGGTCCTGTGTTTCTATAAAAGCCAATCTTTTTAATAACTATGGTTTACTGTGAGACAAGTTTATATATATATATATATTCATTTGTTTTATTTATTTTCATATATATATTTTTCTCAGCATATTTTTGTCGTTGTTTTTTCTTTCTTTCCTGCCTTGATCCAGTTTCAGTGAAAATGATAGTGAATTAGGTATGACTGATTAAAATCACTTTACCAAACATAGCGGTCAGCGTGGTCTAAGAGTTATAACGATGGACTAGGATATGTGAGGTCGTGGGTTGGATTCTCGATGGAAGCTTAATTGTTGTTTTTTCTCTTATATTTTCTTAGCAACCTTAGTATACGTGCTTTTGGTTTAAAACCTTTTTGTACATAAAATATATAAGTCCTTTGTTTGCATTTTGGCTTTGTTAAAGTTATTTAACTGAGACCTTTTACTCGTGGTTTTGTTGACCGTTTTGCATATTTCACCATTGTGCACGAATTTGCTTCAATTTAAATGCATATCTTATATTAACCTGTTCTTAATTGGGGACAATATAAGTGAAACAATTAATGGGCATTGAGTCAACCTATTCGAACAATTTCATGTAGACTGTAAGTATGGGGGTTTGTATGCCTTGTGAATATCACTTAATGTGATAATGGTTTCTACGTCAGTGTGTATCAGCAAATGAATAACATTGATCTGTGACGTAATGTGTATTTTTGGTGTCATACACAGGTATTATGCATCATGGCTCATTAAAACATCCCCTCGTTTCTGCTATTAGTGTATACATTACAATAATGTTTTCCCAATGTATCTGTTAATTAAAAGTACTAAATATAGTGCTCCCTCTTTTTCTTCTATCCTGCTTAAATACATGTTACGCAGCCATTTTACGCTTGCGTAAAACCTTGCTTGTTTAGCTTTGAGAGGGGAAATACAGTGTCCGAATACATACTAAGAGTTTAAAACATTTGATAAAATACTCTGACTATCAAACAGAAATAGCTTTGCTCTTGCAGAATTCCCTGTTCAGAAATGCATGTGATTATTTCTTTCCAAGTTGTAGGCCTACTCTTTTACAGAACAAACCTCTCTAATGCGACCTGCATACACAGGCATACATCTGAGTCTTTAAGGCAGTTGGTACTTTAACGCAAGACAAACTTTGTGTAGAAACGTCCCATAATTATGTTCTACTGTATATTTTTTGTATTAGTTGTATGTCTTTTAAGTTTGTAATTGTTTTCCTGAACCGAATGCATCCAGTGGTAAACTGAACTATAGGAATCATCCGTGACCAGAGCAGTCAACCCTTTGAGTAAGGGAAATGTATTGGCAATTGCAGGAGTGTAGACCCAGATCAGGGTCCATGCTTATAAGACTTTTTAGTTGAGTCTGAGTTCGTTCTCAAGCTTTTGATTGGTCAGATTTGAGTTCTCAAGCTTTTGATTGGTCAGATTTGAGCCAAAGTCTTTACTTTTTATGTCATGATGTCATTTCTTGCATGGATATTTATGGAGTAAAATGTCAAGCAGTGATTTTTTTCTCGGAGTAAATGACATTTGACTAGAGAGAATTTATATAAGTCTGCACTCACGACCCCATATCATTTCATGCCATCACCTTTGTTCTCCCTCTTCATCTTGTATCTTTCATGGAATGAAGGAAGTTAAACATTTATATATTCACGGTTGCAATCGATTTGAAATAAAGATTATCAATAAATTGTACAATATTTATGATAGGTGGAGACGCTCGGCGACGCTGTGTATATGGTAGCGGGTGGGGTACCAGACCGTAGTCCGGATCATGCCGTCAATGTTGCAGGACTTGCGTTGGAGTTGCAGGAAAAATCCAAGTCTCTCCTTGACCCGATTAGTGTCGCCCTAAATACTCGAATAGGTAAGAACCATCCATTTATTATATATTTCCTTTCAATCTCAATGATGCAGTTAAACTAATTCCTAACCGTTTGCACCATTATATTTATGAAAATCAATTAAATAGTTGTGTACTAGCATATGGACACGAGAAGTTGAGATCGTGACAGATGCTGTAAGATCATATCTTTATTATTTCATACGTATCAGAGCCTACAGGGACCGTCTGATCTGGATCAATACTGTTTGCAAATACGCGAACAGATGTTCATGTATGTATGGGGTAAATGATTAACCAAATTAAGACCAATATCTCTTGCAGGGAACATCTTCTTAATAAGGTCTAAACAGAACAAAACTGTAACTGCAGGGAGCATTTAAACCTTCAACAAGCTATGTGATAATTCAGGTTTCCTTTGCAAACTGTTTGATATCAGTTTAGAAGGCAAACTGTTGGCGTTCAGACCCAAAACAAGTGGCTCCTGTAGTAGCATCTGCTGTGGTTGCTGATGAAATTATATAGATGTGATTCTACAGTGTCTTCAATGACTACAAAAACCCTGTGTTCATATGCCATAAACATATCTAACGAATAATCATGATGTCATTATTTCTTATACGAATATTCATCAGTTAAAGGGTTGCGGTTTACTCCTAGCAATACAATCATATGACAGATACATGTACTTGCTGGCGTTGATATAAATTATGAATAATATTCAATCTGGGTCCCTATATTGACCGAACACTTACTATCATTGATAATAAAAGTATGAAATTTGTTAGACCGATTACGTACATTGTCAAGCTCTTAAAAGGGTGAACCCAACAATACAATTTTGCCTGAGATATTCAACTTGATAACCGTATCAACCGTATATACAGTTGAACTTCGATATCTCGAACTTCAATGGACCATACAAATTACTACGAAATAACAGATGTTCGAGTCATCCGATTTCTAATATAGACAATTTCTCCAGTTCGCTGCTTACTGCAGGTCGAAAATAATGCTGAAAGCTCCCGTAGGAGCTTTCAGCATTACTTTCAACCTGCATTAAGCTATCACACGTGTTTCTAGATATGCATAGTGATGAATTTTAGGATAATTCTATATAATATTTTTTAAACAAACTTTTAGTTCGAGTTATACCGAGGTTTGAGTTATCCGAGTTCGAGATATCGAGATTCCAATGTATTTTATCGGAAAGAAGCCATTCCGTAATACTGATTTGAGGATATGTTGAATGTGGTCAAATGCTTAGATTCGCTTTATCTCTAGCAGCAACAGTGTAAATGTTGGAACCAATATGCTATCAAAATGCGTTTTATTAGTGTCTAAGCCATCTGCTACCACTTTCATGTTACCAAATAGCGGACATAATAAAACTTGATCAGATGCAATAGATGCACACTACACTGAACATTACTGCAGCACTCTTGCAAGACATTGTCTTACCTTTATGCACTCCAGTGGCGAAACTGTGGTTGCCTGTGCAAACCGCTTGCATCCAACCTTTTTGGCACATTGATCATAATTTTTAAAAGAAAATGGAGAAAATTTAGTTTAAGAATTGAATTAGATTACAGTTATTTGTGAGGAAATATTGCAAAGCGTGCAAATAGTTTATAAGATTGAATTTTCCCCATAGCATGCTGAACAAATATTTGTTTATTTGTAAAGCTATTTGTTTGTATATTGTTTCCCATTAAACTTCAAAATACAAGGTAATTCACTTTATGTACAAAATGCAATCAACGTTTCCAGCACTGTGGATCCTAATGGGATGTCAAGTTATTCGTCGTTTCATCTGGATCCAAACTGTTTGAAAATACAATCTTTGATTCGTCCGTTTCTTGGTAAGGTAGATCTCTGAGAGAACAAGTAGAAATCAATGCTAAACGATTAAAATCCCTCGGGCGTTCGATTTTTACACTGATTATTTCAAGTACAAGTTAAGCAATAACATTTTGCATTCGGAAAGTCAAAACTCAATTCAGAATATTTTAAAATGTTATGTCAACTCTTAACCTGTTGAAGAAAATAGTATCTGCTCAAACTCCTACCTTCTACATTTTTACTTACTTCCGGTAGGCTGAAACATTTAACAAACTATTGACCGAGTAGCACACAGCTTGGATCCTGATGAGACGCCACATAAAGTGGCGTCTCATCTGAATCCAAGCTGTTTGCAAATGTGAGTCACGTCTCAATTAGCTGGCAAATAAATATTTGTAGGCGTCGTGCGAAGAACCCGGAGAACATTGCATTACTACCAAAAGCATTCTTGTTTACATGTCTAAATGTTTGTAGCAGAAAGTGCAGACAATATGAAAATACAGTAAAACCCCGCTAATGCGACCACCTAAAAGAGGTATAATTCTGGGTGCTAGATGCAGGCGGTAGCTTAATGCAGGACAAAAGTAATGCAGAAAGCTCCTAGAGGAGCTTTCTGCATTACTTTTGCCCTGCATTAAGCAACCACCTGCTTAAAAGACACCCATGTTAATCCATTAAGTGGTCGCATTAACGGGGTTCTACTGTAGTATTAATGCGAATAGAGAATTTCAAGGAGATAATAATACAGGGTCAATATTCACTAAAATTTTGATTTTGAATTTGATACTTATGTTCAATAGCTGCACATATCAATATTGTTTAAAGTTCACGCTTTCTTAAAGCATTTGTCTAAAACTTGCACATGAATCCATCTGTTCGCGTGTAGATAAAATTTGAGATAGTACACCCTATTACAAAACTTAGATCTGCAACAATATTTAAATGTCACTTCCTAGAACTAAGTCTCAAATTTAGACTCACAACGTTAGTAGTAAATATGAACCTCAGGGCTTCAAACAGAAATGTACCAGCAAGTTAAATTTGATAGGTTACGTCACTCCGCTATTGTTTTTAATGGAATTTCTGTTTTCTGTCAGAATAATATTAACTTTAATGGTAGATAATTGCTTTAACAGAAAAAACTATCTACCTATAAAACATCAATGTAGAAGTGGCCTTGACATTCTGCTGTTGATTTCTCTAAGCCTTGCCCCGATATCCACTCTCAGGTGCAAACAGCTTGGATCCAGATCCAGATCGGCGTCTCATCATGATCTAAACGGCTTGATATTTGATCAATATGTTTTTTTCTAAAGCTTACTTGATCAGAAATTTCTCTAAAGCTTGACTGAATCGGGTGTAGTAAAATACAGTATTAACTCGATACTACGAATGTTTAGTAATGAATAATGTATGTCATTGTAGGCAGGTAGCTACTTAATGCAGGGTGAAAGTCATGCAGAAAGCTCCTAGAGGAGCTTTCTGCATGGCTTTCACCGTGCATTAAGCTATCACCCGTGCTAAAGCTCAATAATAGTACGTATTTTTGTTTGAATACTCGAGTTTTCACTGTGTTAAATATATCAAAATTTGAGCAGAATATCTCTTCACTGTATAATGAGGGTTAAAGTGTAAGAAACAATCCACAAAAAGCATTTCCATTTATGTAGTAACAGAACTGTTTTGTCTTGTTTATTTTATTTGTCTTGTTTGTTTGTTTTCCAAACGCTGCATTACAAACTCCCGTGTATTGCAACTAACGGCCATTCTTTGATGGGTCTTTATATACCTTATACATGTACATTGTTCGATCTTTTGGCACCAAATATAATTTTCATCTGAAAATAATATCGTCTGCTGTAAGTTTCAGAGTGGATTTTCCTTCAGTTTAATTTCTTCTTTAAAACATAATTGGATTGTCAAACAGTTTGGATCCCGATGAGACACCGAGTTACAAATCGTATAATCGACCATTTCAATGTCCTCGGCGGTAAGAGTTATTTACAACCCCGCTACATGTAATGCGACTACCTAAAAGAGGTATAATTCTGGGTGCTAGATGCAGGTGGTAGCTTAATGCAGGACAAAGGTAATGCAGAAAGCTCCTAGAGGAGCTTTCTGCATTACTTTTATCATGCATTAAGCAACCACCTGCTTATAAAGACACCCATGTTTGTTCATTAATCAGTCGCATTAGAGGGGTTTTACTGTACCAAAATCAAAACCATAATATTTCATTACACAATTTAATTCTCAAAGTCCCCCGGTAAATGCCATTTATTATTATTTTATTAGATATAGCAAATTACTAGAATTCTCCGAAAGGTCCATTGAAACCCAGAAGAAATGGTTATGTCTCATACAATCATTACCAAACTCCGATATCCTGATTGAAAAAGTCTCCAAAACACAGACTCGCTTGACGTTGCCAATGGTGCATTTGTATTTGTAATATTTTAAAGTTGTAATCATTTAACCCTTACTGTGTGGCAAACGAGTCACTAATGTCCTTTGCAAACAGTGTAGACCCGGATGAGAGGGTTCCTAGAGGTAGAAGAGCCCTCTCATCAGAGTCTGCATTGTTTGTCATGTTATACTTTTCTTTAAAAAAATAAAGATGGCTTTCTAAAATGGCTACAGTGTTCCACCTTCCATGTTTAATTATAACTATTTTCTCCATGAGTATTCAGTAGGTATTGAAATTTGGAATAAACATAGAACAGGGAAATGGTTAATAAGCCTTACTCCACTGTAAATAAGATCATGTCTTCTCAAAGATGGATCTGGTGCCATTTTGACTACAGTAAAACCTCCCTATAACGGCCACTAAATTGTGTTAATTAGTTAATTTAGGACAGGTGGCTGCTTAAAGCAAGGTAAAAGTAACACAGAACGCTCCAATAGGAGCGTTCTGTTTTACTTTCACCTTGCTTTAAGCAGCCACCTGCCTTTAACACCAATTACTTGATGTAATTTAGTGGCCGTTTAGAGGTTTTACTGTAAACTCCTCTGAAACAAATCTATGTATCTTATCACAACGCAATCTGTTATTTAATAGCTGAGGCAATAGGCAAAGATATTGGTTAACATCTGGTTATATACGTTATATTGACTATAGATATCTTTATAAAACATATACAGTTGAACTTCGACAACTCGAACTTCAAGGGACCATACAATTTAGTTCGAGATAGCAGTAGTTCGAGTCATACGATTTCTAATCTGAACAATTTCTCAAGACCACAACTTAATATAGGTCTTAAGTAATGCGGAAAGCTAGAATTTTGAGCAATTCTGTATTGTAAATTGTTAAAGGACCGAACTTTTTGTTCGAGTTATATCGAAGTTCGAGTTATCCGAGTTCGAGATATCGAAGTTCAACTGTAATAAGTAAACAGTTAATTCGTTCATCGCTGATGTCGCCGGAAAATGCAATGCTCGAATATGTGAGTACCATTGAAAACAGTTTGGATCTAGATGAGATATCGAGTAAATCGGAGTCCCATAAGGATCCAAACTATTTGATACACAATTTATGCTGAAAAGAAAATGAAGTCCATTATAGCACTTAAGGTAGACGGCAATGTATGCAAACGGAATTTGTTTGGCACCAGAAGAATTAAGAAATACAGTAAAACCTCTCTATAACGGCCACTGAATTGTGTTAATTAGTTGGTATTTAGGGCATGTGGCAGCTTAAAGGAAGGTGAAAGTAAAATAGAACGCTCCTATAGGAGCGTTCTGTTTTACTTTCACATTGCTTTAAGCAGCCACCTGCCTTTAACGCATAATACTAGATGTTATTAAGTGGCCGTTATAGAGAGGTTTTACTGTATATTAATTAGTTACAGCTGTACAATTAAACCGCTTGAGGTGGCAACCAAACCATCATTGATATGGACCGCCCTCTGTGAAAAAATGATTTTATTGTTATGCGAATCGTGTTCAACTAGAACAGCAGTCGCATTTTTCCGACACTGCGACTGGTGAGGGTCCGCATTATTCGTCACTCATCAAAATACATGTATGAAGTAATTTATCAATGTTCCATAGAGCGTACAACTTATTTAGATACCTCATCATTGACATGTCATCTGACGAGCTTTCTGCATGACTTTCACCTTGCATTAAGCAGCTTTCTGTCTAAAGTATCTAAATTCGTCTCTACTAGAATTCCGATTTAGAGAGGTTTTAGTTACTGTATAACTATTTTCAAGAAAAGTTCCGTTATTTCTCCACCAAACCCAATGTTGAAGAGACGATTCTAAAGAGTGGTCACAACACAGGGTTTAGTGGAGAAATGAAGACTTTATTTTTTGAATATACACCTTTATCTATTGCTCTAGAATCTCGTATGAAATGCAAACAACGCGACGGAAAATAGAACGTTATTTAGATTTCAAAGAAGAAATCTAGTCGTGTTCCAGTTTCAGTAGACATAGCCTAGTAGGTCAAGAAAAGTGCAGATATAATAGAATATATAAATAGGGAAATATACCTTTATAGCATCGGCAAGTAATTAATCATTTGCCGTAAAAAATCTGACTTGTCATAAATGGAAACATATAAATGACATAGCACTTCCGTTTCAAAGATATCAATTCTGCTATCATGCAAATTGGTATATTTTTTCCTTTGAATCGAAAATGTAGACAAATAGTGGATTGTGGAATTATATATTATATCTTTGCTTGCTATTATCTGCTTAACCCTTACTGTGCGGGACATGTGTCATTAATGTCCTTTGCAAACAGTGTAGACCCAGATGAGAGGGCTCCTAGAGGAGCCCTCTCATCAGGATCTGCACTGTTTGTCATTTTACACTTTTATTTTGAAAAATCCCTAATATTCACCATAAGCTTGACCTGTTTGAAAATTGGAA
This sequence comes from Azorinus chamasolen, assembly GCA_963576725.1. NCBI lineage: Eukaryota > Metazoa > Mollusca > Bivalvia > Cardiida > Solecurtidae > Azorinus > Azorinus chamasolen. The sequence goes on along the minus strand of OY755246.1, from coordinate 47,404,592 downwards.
TAGCCCATTGGAAAATTGAATGTAGTGAGGGTCAAGATCTGTTACAAGTTTGACTACTTCCGATTCGATCAATTTTGAGAAACTATTGACCGAGTGGCAAACAGCTTGGACCCTGACGAGGCGCCGAGTTACTCGGCGTTGTCTTATCTGGAGCCAGACTGTTTGCAAGTGCAAACCATGTCGCTGTTAGCGGAATACGGGTTAACATTTTACTCCATAAAACGCATTTATGTGTCTTTGCGAACAGAGCAGATCTAAATCCTCCAAATGATATAATATAGATATGAGTATGCAGTTTCTGCCAAACATTCCTGTGTCTGTTTGCGATAACAACAATTAACATAATTAATAGAAATAGTGTCTTTAGTTTTACTGCAATATTCACGGAGTAAAGAGTTAACACGTTGCTTCATGCTATTTCTGCTGTTTCTGCTACACATTACTGTGTGCTATTATAACAAGTTAATCTAATTCATATCTATGACGTCGTTATATCGTACATGAATATTCATAGAGGAAAGGGTTAAGGACATTAATTCATATAGGTAAAAAACCTTTTCTCGGTTTATATGTTTGCATACTGTTGATCTACATACCTTATTTTATGTTATCAGTTATTGTAAGTAAAACAACTTACAACAGTTTTAATTTACGTCAACGTAAGTGAATAAATGACGTATTTTTGTGTGTCACTGTTCGTGTACGTTTTCGGCACTTTTGACATAACAATGACGTTCGCTTTGACAAAAAGACACGAGGTGTATCATATTATATATGCGTGGTGTTTGATTTATAAATACTACGCCTCCTCTCAGTAAATCTTTTAACCCTTTCACCGCCACAGTCGAGTAAATCCACCACGACAAATAGTGCAGTCCCAGATCAGACGCCGCCTTTTCAAGGCGGCGTCTGATCAGGGACTTCACTATTTGTTTCAATCTCTAGTTCTATATATGTGCTTTATTCCTTTGAAATTTGCATTTATTTATCTCATTTCCTTATTTTACTGTATGATTTAACAAAGTTGGATTGCAGACGACAATTAGAAATTTGGCGCCGAAAGGGTTAAATATCACACTTTGATGTTTACCCTTACCCCGTTGTGAAAAATGACTGATTTGGGTCTGGTCAAATTATGACTTCTTCTGATATTCGATCAAGCTTTTATAAAACTAATGACCGAGTGTCAAACAGTTTGGTTTCTAATCAGACGCCGAGTTTCTCGGCATCTGATCTGGATGTATAATTATGTTGGTTTCAAATGCGAGTCAAGTGGCGGATAATGGAATAAGATTACATGTTATACATGTATCAGTAAGATCACGATCACCCCCAGTATTAGTATTGGTATTTAAGACAGAATGGCAGCTAAATGCAGGATGAAAGACATTCAGAAATATCCCGTACTCTGTATTTAAAAGCTGCCTGCCTTAAAAGTTCACAATCTTCGTTGCTAAAATTCTAGTTGACGGTGTTCAACTGTATACATACGTTTTCTTTCCAGGGATGCACACAGGAAGCGTTGTGGGTGGGGTAGTTGGTAGACGCATGCCTCAGTATTGTTTGTTCGGTGACACGGTGAATACTGCCTCAAGAATGCAGACCTACAGCATGGTATTACAATTTGCTTTCTAGTATCCTATCCATTTGTATAATCCTATATCTTCTTAATGTTTTGCAAACAGAGTAACCTAGATCAGATAGCCCCTGATTATAAATGATCATGAAATACAGATAAGGATGCGTACCCAAGTACTAAAATCGGTATTTCTCCGCCAAACCCTATATTGTGACCACTCTTTAGAATCGTCTCGAAGAAACGATTCTAAATAGTGGTTACAGTACAGTGCCCCCCCCCCCCCCCCCCTCTACAACGACACCCTTTGGGATACGAATATTGTATGTGTTGTTCAGAGGGAGTTGTTATAGGGAGGGAAAATCAAACATAATTAGCTAGTTTGCAGATCCCCAGATAAGGTGTATTTGGAGAACTAAAACCGCTATGCCTCAAGGAAACCCTATGTTGTGACCACTCTTTAGAATCGTCACAAAGTGACGATTCTAAAGAGTGGTCACAACATAGGGTTTGATGGAGGAATAAAGAACATATGATGGAAAATATTGTTTCTGGAGCCTTGTTGTTTCGGATACAGTGACACGCATTGTTGTAAGGAGGGCATCGTTATTGAGAGGGCCGTTGTAGGGAGGGAGCACTGTATAGGGTTTGGTGGAGAATTAAAGGAGTTATTCTTGAAAAATGTTTTAATTTACCTATCTTATCTGGAGCTCTAATTTATTGGTTGTTAAAGTTCTTATTTCTGTTTGTTTATTTTCCATATTAGTAAAACACAACTTAAAATTGTATCATTTTAAATATATTTTAATCAATAATGTGTTCCCTTTATACTGCCATATACTCCTATTCAATATGAGTCGTATATGTCACAAGAATATGTGCTTGCAGTGCAAAACGTTTCATTCAACACTTGCTTCGCTGTAAAAATGTATGCTAAAATTAGGATCACTGTTTTGATCTACATAAAAACCTCTTTATACAATGTAACGGCAAGTAAATTGTGTTAATTAGTTGTATCTAGGACATGTGGGCATAAAGCAAGGTGAATGTAAAACAGAACGCTCCTATTGGAGCGTTCCGTTTTACTTTCACCATGCTGTAAGCAACCACCTGCCTTTAGCACAAAATACTTGATGTAATTTAGTGGCCGTTATAGAGAGGTTTTACTGTATTGCGGACAACGCCTGATTCAGTTAGCTTTTAAGAAACTGTTGAGCGAGCACCACACAGCTTTGATCCTGATGAGACACCAAGTTAATCGGCGTTTCATTCAGATCCAAGCTGTTTGCAAATGAGTATTTGTTTCGGCTCATATAACTAAATCGCAAGAGCTGCGCCCTGCTACATGTAAATATACAAAAAAAAACATTGAGGTTTTGCAAGGTTTCGAATATGATCTGCTGGTGTGTTTAACCGATTCCCTCATATTGACGACTTTTGACGACTCTGTAAAAGTCACTTTTTGAAACCATTGTGATAAATATACTGCAAATAATAAATTGTGATATTTATCACAATGGTTTCAAGCTACAAACTTCTAAACTTTCCTTTTCTCTAGTTAATGCTCCTTTTCGATAGATTTATTCAAAGAGATTGTATCTAAAAATAGCCTATTAGGTAATGGGTTAAATCATGGCGTCTGATAAAGCTCTGTACTGTCTGTCACGTATCAGCACCTTATCTGTTTTGCTAACTTGTATGACAAACAGCGTAAGGACCAATTAGTCACAGTGACTGATCTTGTTCTACACGGATTGCAACGCCTGGTTGTTGGTTTTCCGTACGGCGAGACTCATTTATATCATATTTCTTTTCAGCCTGGTCGGATTCACCTCAGTGAACCATGCTACGAATGTTTGAAGGACTCGGACTTTGTTACAGTTGTTAGAGGCACAGTCAATATAAAGGTAAACACACAAAGACATAAGTTGAACTTCGATATCTCGAACTCGGATAACTCGAAATTAGGGATAACTCGAACTAAAAATTTGATTCCTTCAAAAATGTACAATACAGGGTTGTTCTAAAAAGTATCACTTTACTTATATAGAAACGCATCTGACAGCTTAATGCAGGAGGAAACTAATGCTGAAAGCTGAATGCCAATGTATTTGCAAATGTTGATATTATTATTGTGTCAAAATTTCACTTAGTCTTTAGACAACGAGTTGTCGACTGTTTCATCCAAGAGTGGTCAGCGGCTATTGAGCGAAGTCCTGTATTAGACGAATATAAACATTTCAAAGAACATTTTACATACGAAGTGTATTTAGATATATTTTCGTATGATTTACGTTTATTTATATCACGCTACAGATTGTCTGTACATTCTTTAAGAATTCATATTGGTAGATTAGGAAGAGTACAAATACCACGAGATGAAAGATATTGTTTGTGTTGTAATATGCATGATCTTGAAGACACATACCATTTCAGAAGTAAGAGAACAATATCTACAAAGATGTTATTATGAAAGACCATCTGTATCTGAATTTAACGGTTTAATGAAAACTGCAAATAAAGAGTTCTTGTGTAAATTAGCATTATATTTAAATTGTGCAACAGACAAAAGAAATAAACATCTTAATGGTTCATTAAACCCAACTCATGACGCTATATGTCGCACAGGAACCTATAGCACAGGCATGTCTAAATCCATGTGCATGGCATAAAAGTAGTAGAGTGTTGCGAGGTATGTAAAGGCATTGGAAAGGCATGCAACGCAATAGGGACATTGCAATGCTAACTAGGATGTAGAATGACATTGCTTAATGCGTTTCGTCCATCTAAAAGGAACACGTTTCCTTTGCGCCCGTCTATGTTTTGGACACAGAGAACTCTTCGTGTTATAACGCCCTTAAGACAAGTATCCCTGTTGGACTATGTACAGTGCTTTCCTTGCGTCTAAGGAGCACACATTGGTATTGTTTCAATTTATGTCCTTCGTGTCTTCCTTAACGTCCTGTCGACGTGTCCTGTGTATCTTTTCCTTGTGTCTTTAGAAAGCGCATCAGCATCTTTTTATGCCCCCAAAGGCGGGCATATAGTAATCGCATTGTCCGTCCTTCCGTCTGTCCGTCTGTCCGTCCGTCCGTCTGTCCGTCTGTCCGTCCGTCCATCTGTCCTTCCGTCCCAAATTCGTGTCCGGTCTGTAACTTCTCCATCTATCAATGGATTTGAATATAACTTGCCACAAATGTTCTCCAGACAGAGACGATGTGTCGCGTTCAACTCCCTGGTCCATGCGTCAAAGGTCAAGGTCACAGGGTACAATTACTTTGTCACAAATTTCGTGTCCGGTCTGTAACTTCTTCATCTATCAATGGATTTCAATATAACTTGGCACAAATGTTCACCACACAAAGACGATGTGTCGCGTTCAACTCCCAGGTCCATGGGTCAAAGGTCAAGGTCACAGGGTACAATTACTTTGTATTAAATTTCGTGTCCGACCTGTAACTTCTTTATCTATCAATGGATTTCAATATAACTTGGCACAAATGTTCACCACACAAAGACGATGTGTCGCTTACAACTCCCAGGTCCATAGGTCAAAGGTCAAGGTCACAGGGTACAATTACTTTGTCACAAATTTTATGTCCGGTCTGTAACTTCTTTATATATCAATGGATTTCAATATGATTTGGCACAAATGTTCACCAGACAAAGATGATGTGTCACTTTCAACTCCCTGGTCCATGGGTCAAAGGTCAAGGTCACAGGGTACAATTACTTTGTCACAAATTTCATGTCCGGTCTGTAACATCTTTATCTATCAATGGATTTCAATATGATTTGGCACAGATGTTCACCAGACAAAGACGATGTGTCGCGTTCAGCTCCCTGGTTCATATGTCAAAGGTCAAGGTCACAGGGTACACTTACTTGTTTATCTGTGAATGGATTTCAAAGGAACCTGGCACAAATGTTCACCACACAAAGACGATGTGTCTGGTCCATGGGTCAAAGGTCAAGGTCACAGGGTACAATTTTTGGGGGCATTTGTCACGTGACTGTGACATCTCATGTTTTTATCTCTTTTCTGTATATTTCCTTATGTTTAACATTTTCCCTCATACAATCTCCTTTTCATACATTTGCAAACAGAGTAGACCCAGATCAGACGGCTCCTATAGGAGTCGGCTGATCGGGGTATGTTGTTTGCTTATGACATCATAAAAATCTGACTCAACAGGTTTTGACTAAACAAACCTTAAGAAGTTTACATTATAATACATTGCTCTTGAAATACTCATGTCTTCGTTATTTCTTATATGAATACTGAACAGGGAAAGGGTTGAGAACGCGCCTAGGCATCTTTCCTATCTGTCCTGCCTATCTTTCCTTACGTCTTAAGAACGCACCATGGCTTCTTTCCTATATGTCCTGCCTATCTTTCCTTACGTCTTAAAATGCACCACGACACCTTTCCTATCTGTCCTGCCTATCTTTTCTTACGTCTTAAAAACGCCCCACGGCATCATTCCTATCTTTTATACCTATCTATTCTACCTATTATTCCTCACGTCATAAGAGGATGCCTTTACAGTTTCCTATCTATACTGCGTATTTCCCATCGTCTAACGATTGTGCCTCGGCATTTTCCTACATGTCCTGCCTATCTCCCCATCATCTAAAGAACGCGCCTCGACACTTTGCTATAATTATGTCCTACCTATATACCAATCCTCTGATGAATGCACCTCGGCATTTTTCGTATATGTTCTGCCTATCTCTCTTTCGACTCAGCATTAGTCATATATATTCTGACTATCTCCCCCATCGTCTAAAGAACTCACCTTGACGTTTTCCTATCTGTCCTGCCTTTCTCCCCATGGTCTAAAGAATGTCCTTCTGCATTTTTCCTGTCTGTTCTGCATATCTCCCTTTTGTCTTAAGAATGTCCATCGGTATTTTCCTATCTGTCTTGTATATCTCCCCATCATCCGAAGAAGTCAACTCAGCATCTTTCCTGTCTGTCCTGCCCATATCCGTATCGTCTGAAGGATTCAACTCAGCATCTTTCAAATTTGTCTTGCCTATCTCCGTATCGTCTGAATAATTCACCTTGTTATTTCCCTATCCTTTCTGCCTTTCTCCACATAGTTTAAAGAAGGCCCCCTGATTTGTTCCTGTATGTCCTGCGTATCTCCCTATCGTCTGAAGAACGCAACTCTACAGTTTCCTGCCTGCCCTGTGCAACCCCTATCGTACAAATCACTCGTTCCTGCATTATTTTCCTGTCTGCCCTGCGTATCTCTCTATCCTCTAAAGTACCCGTTCTTGTATTGTTTCTGTCCGACCTGCGTATTTCCCTACCAGAACGTGTCTCGGCATTTACCTATCTGCCCTGCATCATTCCTATCTGCCTTGCATATTCGTTATCTCTCCGTCGTTTAAAGAACGCGCCTCTGCATTTTGTCCTATATGAATCCGAACCCAGTTAGGAATATAATTGAGAGAAATATACTGGTATAGACCATCGATATCGATTTGTTAAGCAAATGGTACAGACCCTGGTCTGAAGGTTTTATCGGAAGCCCTCTGATCTGGTTCTTCACTCTTCATTGTTTGCATGTGTCCCATTTATGGGACAGATGGAGTTCATGAATTGAATATATTTGTTCTATATTTTTTTGTAGAAACAGTAAACACTCGATTTGTGTTTACTTACTTCGATACCTGTTATGCTATTTGCTTAGTAAATTACTTTTTCAGAATTTTCCAACCACAATTTCAAATCAGCTTACCTACCAAAATGCAATCAGAGTGTCAAATAGTTTGGATCCTGATGAGACGCCGAGTTACTCGGCGTCTCATCTGGATCCAAACTGTTTGCAAAAATAATAATGGATCCGCCTACAGCAGGCTAAAGGCTAATTGAACAGCTTTGTTAAGGTTTTATAAAATGCATCTCTATCAATGGGCTTAATAGCGTATACGCTGAGCTCACGTTTGGTTTGACGTCAGTGGATTGGTTTTTAAAAAAGAGATCACAAGATGTTTTCTTAGCAATAAATTGTTTGCGTTCATCACTGCATTTATGTAAATATCGCAATTATTTGAAAATGTTCAGAGCCACGATTAGTCGACCTCGCCTGGTCGACCTCGCCTGATTTATAGCCATTAAGCAAACACATTAGCCAATTCTGATTACTCTTAGTATTTAGACGCACTATCTCCCCTCTCCATTGATTTGAAAAGTTGAATACAGCAAAACACCTCTAAACCAATCGTTCAATTTAGTATACATATCGGTCTTGGAGATAGGTGGCTGCTTAATGCAGGGTGAAAATCTTGCAGAAAGCTCCTCTAGGAGCTTTATACACGACTTTTACTCTGCATTAAGCATCATCTTTCTAAAACTAGAATCTTCTCTACCAGATTTTCGGTTTAGAGGGTTTCTACTGTAAATCAATTCAGAATCATTTTGATAACTTTAATTTAAACTGAAGTATATATAGTAGCATTAAATATGTGTAGACCCTGATAAAATGCCCCCTCACCAGCAACATGATCCGGGTCTACACTAGTTGTCTAACTTTGTCTGAATAATTATGGTAATTAGGGTGCAAATAACCTAAGTATTTAGACAAAACATTACATGGGCAAATAGTAGAGTAGGTGCTAAGTTTCAATCACTACAACACAAAGAAATTTACATTAGCGCAAATACGCTCGTATGTTGTATATTTCTTTTAACTCTATGCACACTGGACATCTGTAACGATTGTCGTCTGCTTCTGTTCTTCGAAATGTTTTGTTGGTGTTTTTTTTTTCATTTATTTGCAAACAATATAGTCAGAGTGTCAAACAGGTTGGATCCTGATTAGACGCCTTAATTATGCATCGTCTCATCCGGACCCAAAATGTTTTCACGGTTTCGTCGCTAGTTTGCAGAGTTAATTTCAACAATGAATCATTTTAATCCATAATTTAGGAAATCATTGTTGAATATCAATCATATACTTATTTACTTAGCTACCTTTTTTGGATAAAACTATTTGGAAATAACATGTTCAAATTAACCCTCACTGTGCGGGACACGAGTCACTAATGTATTTTGCAAACAGTGTAAACCCATATGAGATGGCTCCTTGAGGAACCCTCTCATCAGGGTCTGCACTGTTTGTCATGTTACACTTTTCTTTAGAAGAATACCTAAATATTCACCATAAGCTTGACTTGTTTGAATTTTGGAATAGTCCATTTGAAAATTCAGCGTTGTAAGGGTAAATATGGCAACATGGGTTTGTAGAAACAAATGTCCCTGATAACAGACACATCATTTCCAGTTGTTTGTGTGATATATCTGCGAATTGAACTGAAAGTTGCAGGACTAGAAAGCATGCCATTGCTAGACAGGAAGCGATGCTCCCTTGTAGATTAGTTCTCTCTCTGTGATTGATTCTTTGTCTCCTGATATTATTGTTCAGATTTTAATGGTTTATCTGTGAGTAACATCACGTAGATGCTGTTGCCATACACACCGGTTGTCCTCGTGCTGTATTCCAATCATTTGAACGCTTAACCCATTACCTCATAGGCTATATTTAGAGCCAACCTCTTTGTATAAATCTACCGAAAAGGAGCATCAGCTAGAGAAAAGGAAAATTTTAGAAATTTGTAGTTTGAAACCATTGTGATAAATAGAGCATTTGCTCCCATAGGAGCAAATGCTCTATTTATCACAATGGTTTTACAAAGTGACTTTTACAGAGTCGTCAAAAGTCGTCAATATGAGGGAATGGGTTAAAAGGGTGTACTGGCATCTGCAAACAGTGTAGGGGCCGTGTGACCAGGGTGTGCAACGTTTGTATATCATAAAATTAATCTCTAGCAAATTTAAGTTGTTCATAGCGAATGGACTTCATAGTTAACAGTGTACGCAATAAATACGCGTGTCTACGCCTTTGCAAACAGTATAGATCCAGATCAGTCTGTTGTATTTACTTATAATATAGATATGCAGTAAAACCTCTCCATAACGGCCACTAAATTGTGTTAATTAATTGGTATTTAGGGCAGATGACTGCTTAAAGCAAGGTGAAAGTAAAACAGAACGCTCCTATAGGAGCGTTCTGTTTTACTTTCACCTTGCTTTAAGCAGCCACCTGCCTTTAACACAAAATACTTGATGTGATTTAGTGGCCGTTGTAGAGAGGTTTTACTGTGATTCTAAAATTTCTTCAATGGCCAAAAATTCCTGTTTCCATGTGCTATGTATAACAATCTAATCTAATTAATAACCACGATGTCATTTCTTACATAAATACTCACGGATGGGATTAAACAATGATTGACCATTCCAATTGGTATATACATCATTCCAAGGATTAACAATGATCATGTTAATTGGCATTTAGTAATCTTTGACATCTGTGAGAATAGAAGATGTATGAAACTAGATAGTATGCAAACATTAAAGAAATTATAGTGAGAACAAACCCATGCTTTAATAACGATAAATTAAAGAAAACATTATCTAATTTAAGATCATGTACCATATTATAAGTGAATCCTATAGAAATCCTAGTTTTTTCATAACATCAACCCTATTTCAACATGTATGCCACAGTCAAAACTTCCATTGCAAATGTGTGATTATAAAACATAGTCAGTCCACGGACATTCATACAGTAATAAATTCTTCAAGTAATATCTATGAAAAAAAGGTTAAGAAACAGATTTAATGGAGGTGTTTAATATAATATGTTTAGATGATGTATAAAACCTTTTCTTACAGACAAAAATTGTGTCAGCTCAATTTCTGTTATGCTGCCTAGTTTTTGCTTGCTTTCTATTCGTTAAAGCGTTTGAAAAAATATTAGCTCATTACATCATTGGCTAATTTTAGGCCAAACCACTCTTTGAATAACGTTACCGAAAAGGAACATTTACTAGAAAAAAGGAAACGTGTTAGATTGTGTAGTTTTGAAACCATTGGGATAAATAGAGTATTTGCTCCTATGGAACAAATGCTGAATTTATCACAATATTTCCAAAACGTGACTTTTACAGAGGCGTCAAATGGCGCCAGTATAAGGGAATGGGTTAACCGGGAATAAAACAGCTAGGATCCTCGGCATCTCATCTGGAGTCAAGCTACTTGCAAGTGCCAATCAGGGTCCATGCTTATAAAGCTTTTAGTTGAGTATGAGATCGTTCTCAAGCTTTTGATTCTGACCAATCAAAAGCTTGAGAACTCAAATCTGACCAATCAAAAGCCTGAGAACGAAACTCAGACTCAACTAAAAGCGTTATAAGCATAGACCCAGATAGCACTGGGCAAACTAAAGTTTAAGTATACAGTTGAACTTTGAAATCTCGAACTTCAGGGGACAGAGGTTCGAGGTATACTATTTCTAATCTGAGCAATTTCTCTAGCTCTCAGCTTAATGCAGGTTTGAAAGTAAATAGTGAAACATTTTAGAACAATTCTGTATTGTAAAATTTGGAAAGACCGATAATTTAGGACCGAGTTATTCCAAAATTCGAGTTATCCGAGTTCGAGATATCGAAGTTCAGCTGTATTCAAGATGCTCTCATTAAACTATTTATCTCTATTACGTTAAATACATGTCTACAATTATCCACTCGCGTGATGTGGCTAATTAAGAGCATTTTCTACATTCTACGAAAAGTGTCCATTCTGCAAAATGCAATTACGTATAAATATTCTTAATGCTTAACCAGCTCCACAAATTATCGTGTCTGCTCATATTATTGATCTGATGCAACTTTTAATACTTTCAATTCGATCAAGCTTTGGGGGAACTGTTGGTCGACTGTCAAACAGTTTGGATCCTGATGAGAAGTCAAGTTACCCGGTGTCTAAACCGGCTTTAAGCTGTTTGCAAAGGCGAGACATGTCGCGGATAGGGGTTAAACGATACCTTGCGTTTCTAAGTCAGAAACTATGATCATATCGGTTTTCTTGTTCAGTTATGTGTTTATTTATTCGATTTTTGTTGGTTGATTCACTTTTGGCTCTTCATTCGGTCATGTTTTCCACGTGCATTGATTGTTTTCTTTTCTGGCGATTCCGTTGTATGTGGTCATTGTGATTATTGCCATTGTTAATGCTATTTCAGGAATTCTGTATAAGTCTGGTCATATAGTCAACTATTACACATACGTGTGCTGTGCATTTACCATTGTACATGAGGATGTATTTACCATTGCACATGAGTTTGAATTTTCCCGTTATACATGAATGTGCATTTAACATTGCATATCAAGGTGTATTTAACATTGCACATAAAAATACATTTAACATTGTACATAAATGTTCATTTAACATTACACATGTGGGCGCATTTACCATTGTACACGAGGATGGATTAACTGGTTGGATGGGGCATTTACCATTGTACCGGAGTGTGCATTACCCTGTTGCACATGAGGGTGCATTTTCCGTTGCACATGTAGGTGCATTTAACATTGCACATGAGGGTGCATTTAACATTGCACATGCGGGTGTACATACATGTGTGTTGACCATTACACGTGTGGATGCATTTACCGTTGCACCTGTGAGTGTATGTACTGTTACAAAGAAGGATGCATTTAAAACGGGCTGCAATAGACAGACGACTTACATGTACATCTAGTTAACCAGAGACTGCTCATGTCAGAAATGATGACATCGTGAATATTTATTAGCTGAAATCTTATGTTTGGCCTTAACAGAAACTGTTGAGTCAGATCTATATAGTTCCATAAACAAACAGAGCAAACCCTGATCACACTGCAGCTACAAAATATGACCTAGGTCTACTCTGTTTGCAAAGTCCTTATCAGGTAAATAGTTAAATAGCAGAATGCACATTATTCCCAAGTCAATTATTAACCATTGGAATGCTGAATAATCAAAAAGGTATGACCCATCCCTGCTTAATGGTAGTATCAAAGTATATTTTGTAGAAGGCCCAGGACAGAAGGTTCCTCTATAAGTCCTCTTATCTGGGTCTACATTGTTTTCAAATGACATAACATTCGTTTCCTGCATTAGGAGAGTTACATGTGTACAAATACAGTTATAATACAGTTAATGTTTGATCGTATTATTTATTTTTTAATATCTAAAAACAGTCTACGCAGAAAATCTAAAATAACTCTTGAAACTCTACATGTATGTGTAACCCTTTCCCTTAAACGTGTATAAACACCCTTTCTCGCCTTTCCAAACTGAGTAGTCAAAGAACAGACGGCTCCTGCAACAGCCATCTTATCAGGATATGTGCTATTTGCTTACTGAGTGATAATAGAATGTACGTATTCTACCTATACCAAGCATTCCTATTTACAAATGTCGTTATAAATATTCAGCTTATATTCATAAAGTCATACTTTCTTGCTTGAATATGCAACAGGAAAAAAGGGTCCAATACCTTAATTATCATAAATAGTTGGCCAGACAAACGTAGGCGAATGGTACACACCCAGTCCCAGAGTATATACTACTTTCTACAACATCAGTCTTATCTAAAGTTATCAAAATTCTGGCAATCCACTCACGAGCTTTAGAAACCCATGGAGAGGGGGAAATTGGATACAGTAAACGCTAATGCTACCACCTAAAAGAGGTATAATTATCAGTGCTTGATGCATGTGGTAGCTTAATGCAGGATAAAAGTAATGCAGAAAGCTCCTGTAGGAGCTTTCTGTATTACTTTTGTCCTGCATTAAGCAAACACCTGCTTATAAAGACACACATGTGTATTCATTAAATGGTTCCATTAGAGGGGTTCTACTGTACTTAGGATACTAAGGATATGTCAAATTAGCCCTTTATTCCATAAATACGCCTTTCTACGCCTTTTGCAAAAAGAGAAAATCCAGTTCAGACGGCTCCTATCTGATCAAGGTCAGCTCTGTTTGATAATGATAAAATATAGATACGATTCTGCCATGGCCAACACGACGTTTTCCATTTGTTGTTACCTAATTAGTATTCACAACGTGATTTTTTTCTTTCATAAATATTCCTGGAGTAAAGGATTAAGCATTACCAGGCTCAAATTCCTCAATGTTCTCAACATTGACTGCTTTGTTTCCAACTGTGCATGTACCATTCTGGACTGTTCGAATTTGTTGCAAAATATCAATCCAGATCTTTGTGATATAGATCTACACTGGGCAACCATTTTCAGTATTTATTGGATGTTGTCTTTCGATCTACATCGACATTTTTACCCTTTCCCTGTTCTATATTTATTCCAAAGTTTAATACCTACTGAATATTCGTAGACAAAAAAAGGTGTAATGAAATATGCAAGGTGGAGTATTGTAGCCATTTTAGAAACTAAGGAAACAGGTGTATCAAATTCCATAAGCAAACAGAGCAGACCCAGATCAGACGGCTCCTCTAGGAGCCGTCTGATCTGGGTCTTCTCTGTTTGCAAATGCGTAAAAGCACGTTTATATGAGGGAAAGGGTAAATAACTGCTATCTGAGAAAGCATGCAAATTTGACGTCATGAACTGTTTAAAAACTAGAGACTGGAGACATTATTGACACCGTAGATCTCGTATCTTCTTGTAAATGGCATTCGTAGTTGTGATGTTGAAATATTAGCCCTTATCCCGCTATCCGCAAATTGACTTTCATTTGCAAAGAAATTGGATACAGAGGAGAAGTCGAGTAACTCGATGTCTCATCAGGATCCATGCTGTTTGACACTCGGGAAATAGTTTCCTAAAAGCCTGTTTTGGTTGGAAAATAATCAAATGCATCAGATCTAAATTTAAGCAGACATTATTTGTTTTACGTCAGGGTAAGGGTTAAGAAAAGAACATCACGTTGAAGTCCTTTAGATTCTTTAGATAAATTATATCGTGCACGTCAACTCGTTTATTCACCGTGTGTGTTTTATAAAAACGGTATATTGCGTAGACTTTTAAAAGTATATTCAAAAAAATAGCGATTACAATCTAACTAAATGTCTTGTATCAGCATTTATTTTAAATGTCGAATAAACTGGATTGTTTGGTAATTTTGCAAATCACTTAACCGTTTCTATGTGAATATTCATTTAAGAAATAATGGCATCGTGAATATTAGTTAGATTATTTGTGTAATCGCATATAGACCCCAAAGTTTGGTTATGACAGACTCAGCTTTATATCATACTATAAGCAAACAAAGCAGACCCTGACCAGACGACTCCCTTATGCCCGGGTCTACTCTGTTTGCAAAGACGTGAAAACACGGCTATATGCAGGAAAGGGTACAATGTCTTGTACATGTATTTGTATAAAAATCAGAATAAACTTTTTCAGATGTATCAAATATCTACATCTATATACTCAAGCTGGTGATATGCAGAATCAAATCTATTATAATTCCAGAAGCAAACACAGCAGACCCAGATCAGACAGCTTCTATAGGAGCCGTCTTATCTGTGTCTACCCTGTTTGTAACGGCGTAAAATGGCGTTAATACAGTAAACCCCCTCTAATGAGACCACTTAATAATTAAACAATGGTGTCTTTATAAGCAGGTGGTTGCTTAATGCAGGACAAAAGTAATGCAAAAAGCTCCTGTAGGAGCTTTCTGCATTACCTTTTACCTGCATTAAGCTACCACCTGCCTCTACCACCAAAAAGTATACCTTTTTTAGATGGTCGCAATAGAGGGGGTTTACTGTATAAAGGAAACTGTAAACTATATTGTACCTGTATTTGGATAAAATTGAGAATAAACTGGAAGTTTTGTGGCCAGGTTGTGAATCACTTCAGGTGATTAAGAACTACAAGAGGATATCAAGGCTTCTGAGGTTGCTCCATCGTACTGTCACAATATTGGCCGATCGCATGTCTCGACCAATATATAGTCATGTTCTGTATGACAATGTGAATCTTGTGTCTCTTTATGACTTTCTCCTGAGACAGGCATTGAAATGCAGACGTATTAACCTTTAGCCTGCTGAGCGAATTATGTTTACCCACTATATGTTCTACAGTAAAACCTCTCTATAACGGCCACTTAATTGTGTTAATTATTTTGTATTTAGGGAAGGTGGCTGCTTAAAGCAAGGTGAAAGTAAAACAGAACGCTCCTATAGGAGCGTTCTGTTTTACTTTCACCTTGCTTCCTATAGGAGCGTTCTGTTTTACTTTCACCTTGCTTTAAGCAGCCACCTGCCTTCAACACATATAAATTACCTCGAGATAACAGAAGTTCGAGTCATCCAATTTCTAATCTGGACTATTTCTGACGTTAACAGCTGAATGCAGGGCAAATTTAATACTGAAAACTTCAGTAGGAGCTTTCAGCATTACTTTCGACCTACATTAAGCGATAAAATACGTTTCTGTGATATATTAAAACAATTCAGTATTGTTAATTTCAGAAGGACCGAACTTTTAGTTCGAGTTATCCGTTAATTCGAGATATCGAGGTTCCATTGTACAATGAAGTTTGTGATTTCTAGAAAGCAGTTGTTTACCTTAAACACATGTACATACACTGTTGAGTGAGCTATTACTCCATAGATATATATACAGTACAACCCCGCTAATGCGAGCACTTAATGAATAAATATGGGTGTCTTTATAAGCAGGTGGTTGCTTAATGCAGGACAAAAGTAATGCAGAAAGCTCCTCTAGGAGCTTTCTGCATTACTTTTGTCCTGCATTAAGCTGCCACCTGCATCTAGCACCCATAATTATACCTCTTTTAGGTGGTCGTATTAGCGGGGTTTTACTGTATACGGTCTTGCAAACAGAGAAGGGCCATATCAGAGGGTGCATATGGGAGCCGTCTTGTCTTTGTCTGCTCCGTTTGCTTATGAACTTATATAGACGCATTTTACAACATTTTGGTCAGTATTTGTATTTGTTCTTAGATATGATTCTGTTCTGTTTTTCATGGTTATATGTTTGCTTGTCATTTAGAAATATATATTATATAATAATTATACAGTAAAATCTCGATTTTTCGATTTTTTTGTACAGAAGTATTTAGATTCTTTAACCCTTTCCGTCATAAATTCGCCTTTTTACGCCTCTGTAAAAGTCACTTTATGAAACCATTGTGATAAATACAGCATTTGCTCCTAGGGGCAAATGCTCTATTTATCACAATGGTTTCAAACTACAAAATTCTAAAATTTTCCTTTTCTCTAGTTAATGCTCCTTTTCGATTGTTTTTTATTAAAAGTGGTTGGATCTAAAAATAGCCTATGGAGGAAAGGGTAAGGTATGTGGCTACTTAAAGCATGTTGAAAGTAATTCAGAAAGCTCCTACAGGAGTTTTCTGCACGACTTTCATCATGCATTAAGCTGTCACCTATCTTAAAGATCGATAATGGTACGTATTTTAGTGTTCGAATAATCATTAATATTCAAAATGGGTACTCTAGAGTTGACCATGTATTTTCATTGGGTAAAGGGTAAAAACAGCAATGATGAATTCGTACGGTATAAGACAATGACGACTCGTTTTTCATTGTAAAACAAATAATAATAATAATGTTCTTGATATCTATCACCATATTACCAACCAAATTGTTTTAGACAATTCATACATAATTATATACATTCATTTATACTTTTTGTACAATACAAGTGGTGTTTGTGTCTCTCTGTATTAACATTTTACCCGATAAAGACTGTTTGGCAAACAATTAGACCTAGATTTAGATGACTCCTGTAGGAACCATCTGATCAAGTTATTCTCTGTTTGCGTATGGAATTACATGTATATGAATCTTATTCTACGGTTTCTGCCTTGGCCAAACAATCCTGTTGTATTGATTAAGCATTATAAATACTTAGCTAATTACTATTCATGATGTCACTATTTCTTATATGTATGTTTATTAGGCATACGCATTGTATACCGTAAAACCCCGCTAATGCGACCACCTAAAAGAGGTATAATTATGGGTGCTAGATGCAGGTGGTAGCTTAATGCAGGTCAAAAGTAATGCAGAAAGCTCCTACTTTTGGCCTGCATTAAGCAACCACCTGCTTATAACGACACCCATGTTTATTCTTAAGTGGTCGCATTAGAGGGTTCTACATTGAAGTTAATTGAAGTACAGTAAAACCCCTCTAATGCGACCACCTAAAAGAGGTATAACTCTAGGTGGTAGAGGCAGTTGGTAGCTTAATTCAGGACATCAGAAATGCAGAAAGCTCCTAGGGGAGCTTTCTGCATTACTTTTGTCCTGCATTAAGCAACCACCTGCTTATAAGGACACCCATGTTTATTCATTAAGTAGTCGCATCAGAGGGGTTATACTGTATATCTCATGACACGTGTTGTATTATCTCCAGTAAACGCCCACGGTGGACCTAACAATTTTGAAAATCAGCTTCTTGGATCTAGTACACAATTAATTTCTTAAAGCAGAATGAAAGCAATGCAGAAAGCTCCTATGGGAAATTTCTACAATGCTTCCAGTCTGTATTTAAACTACCACCTGTATTTTGATAAACCTGTATTTCTTTATTTAATTGCTATTTTATAGAGTTTACTCTTGGGGCCGTCTGGCCAGGATTTGTTCTGTTCGCTTGTTGTATAATATAGATGCTGCCATGGCCAAAACTGCATGCGTCCATGTGCTATATTACAGATTATCTAACTGATTTTGATGATGTCCTTATTTCTTACATGAATATTCATAGAGTAAAGAGTTAATAAACCCAAGAGGTATTGAATAGCGGTTTGCCTAATATCCAAGTTAATCCGTACTAAACAAGTCTTCGTAGCCATAAAAATAAGGGATTGTGTTGTCCTCTGCGACTGTTATAGTGGTTTGTGTCGTCGCCGGTGTTGTTGTTGTTGTAGTTGATGGGGTTGTTGTAGTTGATGGGGTTTTTGTTGTTGTTGCCGTCGTCATCATCGTGGTTGTAGTTGGAGGGGTTGTTGTTGTAGTTGCCTTCGTCGTCGTCATGGTTGTAGTTGGAGGGGTAGTTTTGGTTTCCTCAGTTGTAGTCTTACCCACAAATGACCCTACATTTTCCTCTTCATCTGTCACGTCCGCCATCATTGATTTAGCTTCTTCATTAAGTTTATCTAGTTCCTTGTCATAATTAACCGATGCGCGCGGCTTAAGCTTGATTTCCATCCTTTTCATCGAATACGTAAAATCCTTTTTCCACTGATACCACGTTATGCCTTTAATGACTCCGTCTGGAGACATTTCAGTCTTGCCGTTCTGTACGTATTGACCATTTGGTGAAGCATACCCACACGCTCTAAACCACCAACCAGACTGATCTTTCTTTGCACAACTGAGATTCCATTCATCATTGTCACGGTCTATTGTACTAAACCTCATGGTGTTATGATAGCGGCCCATAGCATCTCCTGCTGTCCCTGAATACCCAGTAATTTTAAGTTGAAATTGTTGTTGTTCCCCTTCAATGCGGAAATCATCGTATAAAGCGTAAGCATGGTTGTCGTCCCAGTCCCACATGTCGAATCGTACACTATATTTCTTATTGTTTGTTATGCGGTAGATATTCTCATTGCCTATCCAGTACTCTGAATTTGGATTGCCAAAGCCAAATGCGTAATCGTCCCAGTTTCTTGCAAAATTTATGGATCCGTCTACACGTTTTTGCACGAGTGTCCATCCCCCATGCGATGTTTCCATGTCACACCAAATATTAACGATGTTCCTATCAGGAAGGCGTATTGGATATACCCCTGATGTTTGGATGCCATTCTGTTGAAGTTCATTGCAGTCTGAAATATAGCACCAAGGTATTGAACCATTTACTGTATTATATAAAAAGAAGTTTCCTTTTAACCCATTTGTGCTCAATGTCCCTTATCTAAATAAGTAAATCCTCTATTATCCGAACACTCAAATAGGTGTCATTATCGATCTTTAACCCTTTCGGCGCCAAATTTCTAATTGTCGTCTGCAATCGAAGTTTGTTAAATTATTCAGTTAAATAAGGAAATGAGATAAATACATGCAAATTTCAAAGGAATGAAGCACATACATGTATATAGAAATGGAGATTGAGACAAATAGTGAAATCCCTGATCAGACTTCGCCTTGAAAAGACGGCGTCTGATCTGGGACTGCACTATTTGTCGTGGTGCATTTATGCGACTGTGGCGGTGAAAGGGTTAAGACAGGTAGCAGCTTAATGCAGAGTGAAGGTCATGTACAAAGTTCATCCGGGGGTGGGCTTGTTGCGTGACTTTCATCCTGAATTAAGAAGTCATCTGCCGAAAAAGGCTAAATTGTTTTATATTTAAACTTTATTGATCTTCCTAATCCGTTGGTGACATTTTGATGTTGATAGTGTCTAGGTCACATAACCACAGAATGTTTACACACCAAATGTTTCCAATCAAAACCCGGACTAAAGTGTTTGAAATCCACATTCTTCCTTTAGGTTATGATCAAAAGATGAGCTCAGTTAGTTAATTGAAAGTCAAAATATCTACTGTGATAGTTACACTTATGGGTTTCCGTTTAATAACCATTACTGGACATATGGTATTCAGCCTAGAGAATGATTCGTTATTTCGGTTTGAGTTCAAGCGGATCTGCACTTGTTGCCATTCAAAATCCTATAATAAAAGTTCATATCATTTCATAGTGAATTAACTCTGTAGGTAAATAACTTATACCTTGAACTTCAGAATTCAAAGGCACACTTTGCAATACAATAGGCATACATGTATACTAACCCTTTACTGCATTAACGTTCGTGTAAGAACTAATGACACAATTAACCCATTACCTCATAGGCTATTTTTAGATACAACCTCTTTGAATAAATCTACCGAAAAGGAGCATTAACTAGAGAAAAGGATTTTTTTTAATTTTGTAGTTTGAAACCATTGTGATAAATAGAGCATTTGCTCCTATAGGAGCAAGTGCTCTATTTATCACAATGGTTTCATAAAGTGACATCTACAGAGTCGTCAAAACTCGTCAATATGAGGGAATGTGTTAATACTAATTAGATGAATTGTTACATTATAAAAGCACATGGACACAGGTAGTTTTGATCATGGCAGAAACTGTAGAATCATATCTATATCGCATGTATATCATAAGCAAACAGAGACTACCCTGATCTGACGGCGGCTACAGGAGCGGTCTGGTATGGATCTATTCTACTCTATTGCCAAGGTGGAGAAATGCGTATTTATAGAGTAATAAAGGGATAACCAGTATAATCAAGAAATAATGGTATGTGTCATTTGTTCTTATAGGGTCACACCATGATGATTTGGTTTCATTTTAAAAAAAAATATTCTGACTGTTCAAAGTAGAATTGTCCATCGTTGTTTTCTTCACAACAGCAGGTGTTAAGTGCTCGTGTGGCGGCTGTAAATGTCATCCCATACTTCATTCGCAGTTTTGTTATATTTTCTGGTCCTTCGATATCATCACTTTCAATGTTTTTAGTTATTAGAATTGAATACAACTTAAGCCGATGCTAGGGGGCGTTAGTAGTGTTACACTGTTACATGTAATAACACTCATGAACAGACTCAATAAAACAGAATCTACATTTTTCTCTTTTCGCGTTGCTGCTTTATCTTTCGGAATTTATTAACGATATAGTCCATTCATTATGAACGGGAGTGATTTGCTAGAGGAAGTTAAATGACAAACAGAACCCTGTGGTCTAGATCTACACTGTTTGCAAATGCAAGTTTACTCGTTTCATCTATAGAAAATATCTCCTTATTCAGATTTTAAATTAGAAATTCTTCCATTGGTTTTCAAAGACGTAGTTAGTAAGTGAAACAATTTCGACCCTTATAAGTCATCGAGTAGCTCGGGATTTACCGTTTGTAAAACTAGTCACTGTTAAAAATAGCATGCCTTCATTTTTTACCATACAATGAACCCTGATTTAATGTGGTAGTCCCTACAATAAACGTATATTTTGAATAACATCATAAACGTTTGCGATGTTTTACAACAAAATAGTATCGGCCTATGAAACTCCGAACATTTAAGAAACTTAAAACACGACCTGAATCTCTGCAATAAAACTTATTTATAACGAATTTCCGCTTATAGCGAACTTAATTTCGTTCACCAGGGCTGTTCTCATGAAATTATAATTGATATGACTACAGTTTCAACCAATACCAAAATAGTTTTATCGTGTATATTTAAGCGAATATAAAATTTCAGATGATAAATATTTATGATGCCATTGCGCCATATATGTATATTCAATAAGGAAATGCTTAAGACAAGTTTTACTGTACAGTAAAACCTCTCTATAACGGCCACTAAATTGTATTAATTAGTTGGTATTTAGGGCAGGTGGCTGCTTAAAGCAAGGTGAAAGTAAAACAGAACGCTCCTATAGGAGCGTTCTGTTTTACTTTAACCTTGCTTTAAGCAGCCACATGCCTTTAACACAAAATACTTGATGTAATTTAGGGACCGTTATACGATAGAGGTTTTACTGTATTTTGAGCAGTGTACATTACCTCTCACGAGTGGCACTCCATGTAGATTCGGTATGGTTTTACCACTGTCTCGACTTGGAGCTGACATACTCTGTAGGGTTTTGAAGAGGGATTCTTGAAACTTCGATATCATTCTATAACATATTGTCACATTTTACCCTTTGCTCCATAGGTACGCCTTAACGCCTTTGCAAACAGAGTAGATCCAGATCAGACGGCTCCTCTAGGAGCCGTCTGGTCAGTGTCTGCTCTGTTTGCTTATTAATTTATATAGATATGAATCTACAATATTGGCTAACCGTTCCCGCGCTCTTATGTCATAATAAATTTCGTGCATTAATGTTCATTCTATCATTATTCCTTACATGAATACCAATGAAGTATAGGGTAAAAATGGCAGAAAGCATAGTGCAGACCCACATACTAGGAGCTGCAGCGGCTTAAAGAGTATGTCTATTGTTATATGATATCATTGTTCTTTTAAGCAAGGATTAACCCATTACCGCATAGGCTTTTTTAATAATTCTACTGAAAAGGAGCATTTACTATAAAAAAAAAAGGGAAAGTTTTAGAATTGAGTAGTTTTGGAACCATAATTCTGGAACCATTGTGATAAATAGGGCATTTGCTCTTCATATGAACCAAGTGCTCTTTTTATCACAATGGTTTCAAAAAGTAACTCTTACAGAGTCTTTAAAAGGCGTTGATATAAGGGAATGGGTTAACTGAAAATGATTCATATATGGCAATTTCGACAGTTGAATTTCGATATCTAGAACTTCAAAGGACCATAAAATTACTTCGAAATAACAGAAATTCGAGTTATCCGATTTCTAATCTGGACACAGCTTAATGCAGATCTAAAGTAATGCTGAACGCTCTTATGTGAAGTTTCAGCAATACTTTAGCCCTGCATTAAGCTGTCACGTGTGTTTATAGCTATACATAGGGATATATTATAGAGCAATTCTATATTGTAAATTTTTGAAGGAGCAATCGTTAAGTTAGAATTACCGGTATCCCGTTGTTGAGTTATCCGAGTTACGCTTGAACAGAGAAATCCAAACCAGGCAGGTGCTCATGCTCGCTTATGAAATTAAATTATTCTGGTTCTACAGTTTATGACATGGCCAAACATCCCCTTGTTCTGGGGTCATTATAAAAATAAGGTAACGAATATACATGTAGATGGCATCGTTAATCCTTGTACAGTAAAACCTCTCTATAACGACCACAAAATTACATTAAGTATTTTGTTTTAAATGCAGGTGGCTGCTTAAAGCAAGGTGAAAGTAAAACAGAACGCTCCTATAGGAGCGTTCTGTTTTACTTTCACCTTGCTTTAAGCAGCCACCTGCCCTAAATATCAACTAATTAACACAATTTAGTGGCCGTTATAGAGAGGTTTTACTGTACTCCAATAAAACCCCTCTATGTCGGACGTTAAATTTAGAATAACTATCAGTGTTGGAGACAGGTGACAGCTTAATGCAGGGTGAAAGTCATGCAGAAATATCGGAGCTTTCTGCATGACTTTTACCCTGCATTAAGTAACCACCTATCCAAATAAATCTAAATTATGCTCTACTAGAATTCCGGTTTAGAGGGTTTTTACTGTATAAAATAAATACTGCCGAGTTACTCGGCATCTCATCTGGATCCAAACTAATTACAAAGGTTATCACAAGGTTACCAAGGGAAGTCCTGAAAGTAAACTTTTCACCTCATATAAACGCCTATCGATGCCTTTGCAAACACAGTAGACCCAGATCAGACGGCTCCTATAGGAACCGTCTGTTTAGGGTCTGCTGTGCTTGCTTATGTAATTATATAGATCTGAATCCACAGTTTCTGCAAATGTCAAATAATTATGTATCCGTATGCCAAAAAATAAATACAGCTAATAAGTATTCATGGTATCATTATTTTTACATGAATATTAAACAGGTAAATGGTTAATGATTTAATTAATATACCTATGCAAGTTGTCGTATTGGCCTTTTATCAATCGTTTCTCTTCCTCAAAATCCTGTTGGAGTTTTTCAATAATCATACATTGGTGCTCGTTCTGAAGCTCAGCTGTCAAGGATCTGTACTGTGCTGTCAGGCATATGCTTCCTGTCTGAGCAGACACGCCCCCTAGGCACAGAAAGGCCAGGATCAGGGAGATAATTCGGTACCTTGCCATGATCATGGCAAAGAAGGAATCTAAAATTAAAGCAAAATAAATTACGTTTCCCTGTGCATTCACAGCCCCCTAGTACGCGCGAAAGTGTGAATACGTATGATACAAGGAAACAATATAAAATACTGTAAAACTCGATACTACGAACACTCAAATACGTACCATTATTGATTTTAATACATATGGCAGCTTAATGCAGTGTGAAAATCATGCAAAAATCCTCTAGGAGCTTTCTACATGACGTTCACCCAGCATTAACCCTTTCCCTCTTATAAATGTGTTTACACATGAGTTGACACAGACACAAACGGCTCCTATATAATCCGTCTGATCAGGGTCTGCTCTGTTTGCAGATGGAATTTGATAGACCTGTTTCTGTACTTTCTAAAATGCCAACAATGTTCCGCCTTCCGTATTTCATGATAACTATTTGTCTATGAATATTCAGTAGGGTGTGAAATTTGGAATAAACTTAAAACAGGGAACGGGTTAAGCAGCCACCTGTTTTCATTACTGAAATTTCATAATTTTGAGTTTATTTACTGTAGAAATCTACATCAAAGTTCAAGTCGTGTTCAACTCGTGTATCATAGTATATTTAGCTCTTTTGTATTATTGTCGTCTGCAAAACATGTCGTCTGCTGACATTTTATTTCACCGCTTTCTCTCCAAATGCATAATCACAGTAGCAAACAGTTTGGATCCAAATGGGACATCGAATATTATTTTGCGTCTCATCTGGATCTAAACTGTCTGCAATGACAATCAAAGAGCTGTCATTGTAAGTGACAGCGTTAATAAACATTTCCAGCATTTATGAACATTCATGTGAGAAAGAATGGCGTCATGAATATTTAGTGGATTGATTTCTTAAAATAGCACATGGACACTAGAATCTTTGGCCATGGCAGAAACTGTATAATCATATCTATAATATATCATAAGCAAACAGAGCAGACCCTGATCAGATGGCTTCTATAGGAGCCGTCTGGTCTGGGTCTACTCTGTTTGCAAAGGCGTAGAATGTCGTATTTATGAAGTAACTGGTTAATGTAATCAAGCAGTGATTTTTACAAGAATAATTATACTAATAATTCGTAACCCTTTACTCCATGAATACTCGTGAAAGAAACAATGACATCATGAACATTAAATAAAGCATGTTTCATAATGACACATGAACACATTATTTTTTGGCCATGGTAGAAACGGTAGAATCGTACCTATATATTATTTTATAACCAAACGGGCAGACCCTGGTCAGACAGGAGCCGTCTGATCTAGATCTACTCTGTTTGCAAATGCGTATAAAGGAGCATTTATTGAATGAAAGGTTAAACACTCCCATTACCTGAAGTCCGTGCCAGTTCAACTTGTAAACGTACAAACTGTTCGAATATATCTGAGGCACCTATATTGTTAAAATGATGTTACATGTATATACTTTCGTTGACTTTGTTTATATACGAAAGATGCTACGTGTAAAATGCACGCGCGCTGTAATTCTGTAAACTCAGGAAATCGTGACATTAAGAAACTTAATCACATCCGGTATTCAAATTTTCTATTTTTGCAATCCATATTTTAGTATCAAAGTTGCATATATTCTATACACACAGTAAGACCTCTCTAAACTTGAATTCTAGTAGAGAAAAAGTTCGACACTTTTAGGCGGGTGGCTGCTTAATGCAGAGTGAAAGTCATGCAGAAAGCACCCTGCATTAAACTGCCACCTGTCTTCAAGCCCGATATTTATACTAAATTTAACGTCCGAATTATAGAGGTTTAACTATACATGCATAATGTTAAAAGCGTGGTACAGCACTTGGTTTTTATGTGCTTTGCGTGACCCGCCATGCCAAGCGTACATCTTAATGTGCTGAATAATCATAACTGCCTGCCCCTTTCTGAATATTACTGAAATGAAAATATAGCACTGATGAAAATGAGTTTTATAACGAACAGTACAGATCCTGATCAAAGGGTTTCCCAGGGGCCCTGGTGATATTGGTCTACAAAGTTCTTATATACATTGTACATAGTCGGTCCCTGCACATATTGACGTCTTTTGACGCCCTGTAAATGTCACTTTTTGACACCATTGTGATAGGTAGAGCATTTGCTCCTATGGAGAAAAATGCTCTATTTATCACACTGATCTCAAAACTACACCATTTTAAAAGTTTCATTTTCTCTAATAAATGATCCTTTTCGGTAGATTTATTCAAAGAGGTTTGGTCTGAAAATATAGGACTGGGTTGTGGGTTAAGTGAATTTTCCCGTTAAACATACCTTTTTCATATCTACAATGACATAATATTGCAATTCCACTAGTTTTTAAACTCTGTAAATGCCGGGGAATGGTGGTACTAGTATTTGCAAACAGTGAATACCAAGATCCCAGAGGAGTCCTCTTATCAGGGCATGCTCTGTTTGTCATTAAAACTCTTTCAAACCCTTTCATACTGAAGTGACTGTATTGTTGGACATGATATAACATTCAGCAGTTAACCATTTACTCCATTAACACGCCTTTCTATGCATTTGCAAACAGAGTAGATCCAGATCAGACGGCTCCTATAGCAGCCATCTGATCAGGGTATGCTCTGTTTGCTTATGATATAATATAGATATGATTCTACAGTTTCAAATTTGGTAAAAAAACGCATGTGTTAATAAGTCATTTTAAAAATTAACCTAGATAATTATTCATGATGTCATCACGTGAATATTCATGGAGTAAGGGGTTAAATGGGTAATTCTTCAAATGAATAATAAACAAAAATGTACATGTACATAAACCATTTGTATCTAAACCGAAAGTCCTACTGTATATGTCGGTATTTTGTTATAAATAAACATATTTGAATGGGAAGCAAATGGTCAGTTATACCAGAGCAACAGCTAAATATGCGTGATCAGATATCAAAATCGTTATTTTTCCATCAAACCCTATGTTGTGACCACTCTTTAGAACCGTCTCTTGGAGACCATTCTAAAGAGTGGTCACACCATAGGGTTTGGTGGGGGAAATAAAAGAGCTACTCTTGAAAATGTTTTACTTTACGCATCTTGTCTAGACCTCTATTTATACATTAAGGCAATATGAATGACTAAGAATATTAACCCGTTACCTGTTCAATTTTCATCTACGAAAAATGGCATCATCAATAATTTTAGCTGAACGTTTATAATGTAACCTTTTTGAGAGAATGCTGTGCTTAATTAACTCTACATCATGACAAAAGCGAACGAGATAGACCTTGATCAGAGGAGCCGTCTGATCTGGGAATACTCTGTTTGCAAATGCGTGAAAAGACGTTTATACATATATGATGGAAAGGGTTAATTTTAATTATCTGATTTTAATAGTAATTCAGTAAACAATAGAATCATTCCAGAAACAGTAGAATCGGACTTATATGATTCCAAAAGCAAAAAGATAAGGGTCATGCTTATAAAGCGTTTTAGTTGAGTCTGAATTTGTTCTCAAGCTTTTGATTGGTCAGATGTGAGTCAAAGGATCAAATCTTACCAATCAAAAACTTGAGAACGAACTCGGACTCAACTAAAAAGTTGATCAGACGGCTCTTAGTGCCTGAAAATATCCTTGAATATTTATTAAAACATAATTAATTAATACATTATACATAGCTGTAGTTTTATAATGGCAGTAAATAACAAGGGATTTTCTTAACCATCTACTCCATAAATATGCCTTTCTATGCCTCAAACAGAGTAGACCCAGACCAGATGGTTCCTATAGGAGTTGTCTGATCTGGGTTTGCTCTGCTTACTTATGCTGTAATATAGATATGATTCTACAATTTCTGCTATGGCAAAGAACTCATGTGTCCATGTCTTACATCAATCGAATCAAAATTTAAAAATCAATCGAATAATTATGCATGGTGTCATTATTTCTTCCATGAATATTCATGGAGTAAAGGGTTAAGCAAACAGAGTAGACTCTTTTCACATGGACTATTCCGAAATTCAAACATGCCAAGGTTATAGTGAATATTTAGGCAGTTTTGTTTAAAGAAAAGTTTAACATGACAAACAGTACAGACCTGATGAGAGGGCTCCTCTAGGAGCCATTTCGTATGGGTCTGCACTGTTTGCAAAGGACATTAATGACTCTTGTCCCACACTGTAAGGTGTATCCTAACTTTAAGTAAAGAAGGATTGACAACGTGTGTGGCACGTGGCTTCCCTGAGAAGCTGTCTACATGACCTTCTTTACCTTGCATTAAGCTGCCACGCGAAAAACTCCAAGAGGAACACAACTTTCAAATCCCCCCCCCCCCGAAAACAAAATCTATCCTAACCCTGTAATTAATAAAGACGCCCTTTTACGCCCTTGCAAACAGAGTAGACCCAGATCAGATGGCTCCTATGCGCCGTCTTAATCAGGGTCTGCTCTGTTTGCATATTGAATAATATAGATTTGATTCTAAAGCAGCGAAAAGAGTCAAGTGATTGGACAGGCGGTGTTTGGCTGTATAGCCATTACTATATTACAAGCATTACGCTCTTGTTTAATTCGAAAACATCCAAAGTGTTAATGTTCGTTTGAACTAAAAAACTACAAAAACATGGAGACTTAAAATTATCAAATACCACTTGCCTTTCATTTTATTCCATCACTTGTATCATAGAACAGATCTTGATATCAGGTTCCTGCGGAAGTAGACGCATGTGTTTTGAATGTATTAAGGTTACGCTAACTTACAAGATTTAAGTTTATCTCTTTCAAACAGACATTCTAGATTAAAGCACAGTGCAAAAACGCAGGAATTAGTTGGCTGCAACATGTATGTGTAGGAAAATCACGTGACCATCCGAGCAGACACGTACACTGCCAATGGCCAATGTGTGATACCACTGGTATCCCTTTACTCCATGAATATTCATGTACATGTGAGAAATGATGAAACCATGAATATTAATTAATTAGATTAGTTTTTTTTAAAAAATGGCATGTCAACACATGAAGGTTTTTCCAAAGTAGAATCTATAGAATCCGATCTATATTATTCCATAAGCAAACAGAGCAGACCCTGGTCAGACGGCTCCTATAGGAGCCGGCTGATCAGGGTCTACTCTGTTTGCAAAGGCGTAGAAAGGTGTATTTATGGAGTAAAGGGTTATGCAAATAGTTTAGATCAAGATGATATGCCGGGTAACTCGGGGTCTCATGAGTGTCCAAACTGATTGATGTATCAAATACGGTTTATTTAGAGAAAAAGGAATAGTTAAACGTAACGTCGAAGACGATAATACGTGGCAGGGAAAAGTGTTAATTGTTTTGGCGGCAAATGATTTTTGTCTGCAAACAATGGCGCCTGCTATTAGTTTCAGAGGGGACATTCCTTTACTTTCCTACTAAAGCGCACGTAAGTGGTGTGCCAAAATAGTTTTGATCCTGATGAAACGCCGAGTTATTCAGTGTCTCATCTGGATCCAAACTGTTTGTATAGGTAATCACAGATTCGCCAATTGCACAAAGTCCTGTTAGTTGCATTATGGCAATTGTTAGCCCTGTCCTTATTCTAAATTTACAGTAAAACCTCTCTATAATGACCACTGAATCACATCAAGTAGTGTGTGTTAAAGAAAGGTGACTGATAAATGCAAGGTGAAAAGTAAAACAGAACGCTCCTATAGGAGCGTTCTGTTTTACTTTCACCTTGCTTTTAGCAGTCACCGGCCCTAAATATCAACTAATTAACACAATTAAGTGGCCGTTATAGAGAGGTTTTACTGTATTCTAAATTTCAATACCTACTAAATAGTAATGAACGAAATAGTTATAATGAAATACGGAAGATCTAACATTGTAGCCATTTTAGAAACTAAAGAACCAGGTCTATCAAATTTCATAAGCAAATAGAAAATTCTGACCCTGATCAGACGGCTCCTATTGGAGCCGTCTGATCTGGGTCTAATCTGTTTGCAGATGCGTGAAAACACGGTTTATATGAAGGACGGGTTAAATCTTTAACGAGCTGCGTAACGACCCGTCCGCTCAATTTTAGCCTGATTCATTTATTATAAGACCCTTTCGGTGCCAAATATTTCGTCTGCAACACAATTGTGTTAAAATAGTTCTGTAAAATGGAGAACTGAGATAGATCAATGCAAGGTTCAAGGAAATAAACCGCAAACAGTACTAGAGGGCGATACAAATAGTGAATTGTATGATCTAAAGACAAACAGTGAAGATCTAGATCAGACGCCGCCTTGAAATACCGATGGTAAAAGAGTGAGCTGTTTTGCTTCCCCATATTACAACTGGTGTCTGCTTTCAATTTTCAGCGTTGAATTCTCTTCCTGTTTTATTGAGTTACCTTTCGGCGCCAAATTTCTAATTGTCGTCTGCAATCCAATTTTTTTTAAATCATTCGGTACAATAAGGAACTGAGATAAATAAATCCAAATTTCAAACAAGTAAAGCACATATTATATAGAAATAGAGAATGAGACAAAAGGTGAAGTCCTTGAAAAGGCGGCGTCTGATCTGGGACTGCACTATTTGTATTTTTTTATGCGACTTCGGCGGTAAAAGGGTTAAAACACGTAAAGCTTCAAACAGTTTGGATCCAAATGAGACTCGGAAAAGCTCGGCGTCCAGTCTGGATCCAAATGTATTGCAAAGATTGTGCATTTAACAGATTCCCAAGCGAAATAGTAAAAATACCTTGGCGGTGTTGCTGTTTTTTCTGCAAATTTGCAATCTGACAAACAGATTGAATCCTGATGGCATCTTATGAGGGTCCAAATAACAGTAAAACCCTCTGAACCCCTGACGTTAAATTTAGCATAGATATCGGTC
This sequence comes from Azorinus chamasolen, assembly GCA_963576725.1. Lineage (NCBI taxonomy): Eukaryota > Metazoa > Mollusca > Bivalvia > Cardiida > Solecurtidae > Azorinus > Azorinus chamasolen. The sequence continues at coordinate 47,373,575 of OY755246.1, read as the reverse complement.
TTAGAAACAGGTGGCAGCTTAACGCAGGGTGAAAGTCATCATGAAAGCTCCTCTTGTAGATTTCGGCATGACTTTCATCCTGCTTTAACCCTTTCCCTGTTCTGTATTTAGGCCAATTCTCAGTACCTACTGAATATTCATTAACAAAATATTTATAAAGAATTCTTGAAAGTGGAACATAGTAGACATTTAAGAAAGTAAAGAAACATATCTATTAAATTCTATTAGCAAACAGAGTAGACCCTGATCAGACGGCTCCTCTAGGAGCTGTCTGATCTGGGTCTTCTCTGTTCGAATATGCATGAAAACACGTTTATATGAGGGAAAGGGTTAAGCAGCCACCTGCCCAGACGTCTCTAAATTCTTCTCTACTAGAATTCCGGTTTAAAGGGGGCTTCCCTGCACCGGTTTCACTCGTAACGTGCTTATGGTGGTAAACGTCATCATGAGCTGTAAAAGTGCACAAGTTGCTCGATACAAATATTTATCTTCCACTCCAATTAAGATTAGCTCAGTCATTAATTCCCTTCCGTTTCCTCGTGTGTGTGTGTTTTTCGGTCATTAACCTTTTTCCTTATGTAAGTGCATTTTGACGCATAGGAGCCGTCTGATCAGGGTCTGCTCTGTTTGCTTATGGTGTAATATATATATCTGTTTCAACAGCTTCTGCTATAGCCAAAATGGCATGTGTTCATAAAAAGTATGTCATTATAAAAATAATTTTATTAATATTCATGACGTCATTATTTCCTACATAAATATTCATCAGGGAAAGGGTTTACTGCAACTGAAAGGGAGTAACGTTATACAGTAACGTCTTGCTAATGCGATAACATGACTTATAAACATTAGAGTCGTTAAAAGCAGGTGATTGCTTGATGCAGGGCAAAGGTAATTAAGAACGCTCCCTTTGGAGCATTTTTTTTGACATGCGTTAAGCTGCCACTGGTTTCATAAATCCAAAATTAGAATTGTTTTTGAATGGTCGTATTAATGAAACTTTACTATAAGTCAAAGCTGCGCTTTTCAACTGATTAATGAAGTGTACACCTTTACAGTTATATTCCGCTAACCGGATTTTCGATCTAGTATAAATATAGGTCTTGGAGACAGGTGACAGCTTAATGCCGGCAGCAAGTAATGCAGAAAGCTCCTGGAGGAGCTTCCTGCATGACTTTTACCCTGCATTAAGCAACCGCCTGCTTAAATGTATCTAAATTCATCTCTACTAGAATTCTGGTTTAGAGGGTGTTACTGTACCTGATAAAGACGCCAGGTACAGGCCTTCGCAAACAGAGTCGACCAAGGCTCAAATCTGACTAATCAAAAACTTGAGAACGAACTCAACCAAAAGGTTTTATAAGCATGGATGATACATGTATAACTTAGATGAATATTTAATTAATTATAGATTTGCTGGCCAAAATACATTTTTTTCAAGTCATAACAATACATTTTTTTCAAGTTATAACATAAAACAATGCACTCTACTAAGCAGTGTCATTGTAATTTGTTTGTGTTTTAACCCTTCTCTTGCTGGATTTTAAAATACATTTCTCCTTCTTTACCCATGCCCTGTTGTATAATTACATACATATTCACTGTGTACAAGTATTTCGCTGTGCAATCACTGCTGTGGGGTGCACTGGTTGCACAATCAACTTGTAAATAGTGCAGACCCTGATGAGACAGCTCCTGCAGGAGCTGTCTCATCTGGGCCTTCACTATTTACAGGTAGGTATATTGACGTGAATAGCAAGCGAAGGGTTAAAGAGGAGGTCCCTACAATGATCGCATATTTTCAATAATACCATAAAACTTGGTATTTGTTATGCTCTATCATTATTATGAAGGTTCCCATTTTGAACTTATATCGAAAAATGCCCATGTGATACAAATAAACCGATTTCATCAATAACTGATAATTTTTGTTCTACAACACAATATTATCGGCCTTTTCCGTAGATTCTTCCGCGTTTTGCCGATGATCACCCGATCCCTCCATTGTTTACGTAATAGCTTTCTCGGAAGTGGTCGGAGAACCGCGAATAGGGCGAACATTTGCGAAACTAAAACTCAACCCGAATAAAACTGAAACATCGGGGTGTAAAACCGGGATCGGCGATATCAAACACATGGATGTTTTGTCATTATAAACGGTAATTGGATGGGGCTTTTTGTGATATACTACTTTTCAGCATATAAACAAATGAGTTTTGTATATTTTAAGTGTTTATGAAACGCGTCAAATGTAGGGACATCCCCTTTAAGCAATGTAGGCATTGCCCTGTCGCCGCACAGGCTTCGGAATTGTAAAACTCCTGAATCTGAGTCTATGTTCATTCTCAAACATCTGATTAGTCCGGTTTTGAGCAAGCTCCAAATTTGACCAATCACGTGCTTGAGAATGGGCTCAGACTCAAGTAAAACAAATATTATAACCTCGGAGTCTAGTGTTGCGGTATCTGATTTAGATCTACACTGCAATGGTACATAATGAAATACAGCAGAACTTCTCTTAACCCTTCTCTTGCTGAATTTTAAAATACATTTCTCCTTCTTTACCCATGCCCTGTTGTATAATTACATACATCTTCACTGTGTACAAGTATTTCGCTGTGCAATCACTGCTGTGGAGTGCACTGTTTGCACAATCAACTTGTGTATAGTGCAGACCCTGATGAGACAGCTCCTGCAGGAGCTGTCTCATCTGGGTCTTCACTATTTACAGGTAGGTATATTGACGTGAACAGCGAGCGAAGGGTTAAGCGACCACTCAAGCGATGTCTAATTCCGTAACTTTAAGAACAGGCGGTAGCTTAACGCAGGACAAAAGTTATACAGAAAGCATAATTCGGGATAAAATTTATACAGATAGCTCTTGTAGGAGCTTTTTGCACTACGTTTGTCCTGTATCAAGCAACCTGTATCAATACTCCTTTATCAATAAATTAAGTGCTCACTTTAACTATATTCTACTGTACTGACAATACTTATAGTGTGTCACAGATTTAAGACACTGATCATCTGATCCTGTTTGAGACATACAGTAAAACCTCTCTATAACGAACACTATAGGAACGTTCTGTTTTACTTTAACCTTGCTTTAAGCAGCCACCTGCCTTTTACACAAAATACTTGATGTAATCTAGTGGTCGTTATAGAGAGGTTTTACTGTATATATGTAATCTGCAGTCCGGACACCCTTTATCGTGTCTTGGATCAAGCGTTCAGAGTAAAAAGTGTAAAACTTGCAATTCGATACATGTCGTAATAAGATTTCAAATAAACCACGATAAAACAAATCCATCAACTAAACGGGCTACTTAGAACATGCTGAGCATGCGGTTATTTAGATCAATCTAATCGACTGCATTAAAGCTATCCGAAATTAAATTGATTCTGTCAAATAAGACACAGCTGTTTCTATTGCATTGCCTTGTGCACTTGAAATCTTTAATCCTTTACTCAATAGATATATATATATACGCCTTTTAACGACCTTCGCAAACAGGGTAGACCCGGATCAGACGGCTCCTGTAGGAGCCGTCTGATCCCGGTCTTCTCTGTTTGCTTATGGATCTGTATAGATCTTGCCCTACAGTTTCTACTAAAGCCAACAAATCCTGTTTTCAAAAACAATACCATTATTAAAAGACAGATAAGAAATAGCCATGACGCCAGTGTTTCTTACATAAATAACCATGACGCCAGTGTTTCTCACATAAATAGCCATGACGCCAGTGTTTCTCACATGAATAGCCATGACGCCAGTGTTTCTCACATGAATAGCAATGACGCCAGTGTTTCTCACATAAATAGCCACGACACCAGTGTTTCTCACATAAATAGCCATGACGCCAGTGTTTCTCACATGAATAGCCATGACGCCAGTGTTTCTCACATAAATAGCCATGACGCCAGTGTTTCTCACATGTAAAGGGTTAAATAAAGAACACAAACGATAACAGAATCGTGAGAAATAACTTAACCCATTCCCTCATAGTCTATTTTTAGATACAACCTCATTGAATAAATCTACCGAAAAGGAGCATTAACTAGAGAAAATGATTTTTTTAGAATTTTGTAGTTTGAAACCATTGTGATAAATAGAGCATTTGCTCCTATAGGAACAAATGCTCTATTTATCACAATGGTTTCACAAAGTTACTTTTACAGAGTCGTCAATATCAGGGATGGGGTTAATCCTTAACTCTATAGCTATTTATGTAAGAAACAATGCCATCATGAATATTAATTAGATTGAATTTTGTATTAGCTCATGGATATAGAAAAAGTTCGGCATCGGCACAACCTGTATAGAAACAGATCTATATTATTCCATAAACAAACAAATCAGACCCTAATCAGGCGGCTCCTAGATGATCTGTCTGATCTGGGTCTGCTGTGTTTGCAAAGACGTAGGTTAATCATTTACTCAATTTTCAAGTCAGAAATAATTATATTATGAATAATAATTAGCTAAATGTTTATAATGGAAGTTGTAAAATCAGATTTATATCATTTCAAAAGCAAACAAAGCATAACCTATCCAGGCGGTACCGAGTCTACTCTGTTTGCAAAGGCGTATCTATGGAGTAATGGGTTAAATAAATAAAGAAGGATAGACATGCGAATGTTAGAATTTCTAAAGCACACTGTACTGGTACAACTGGGTTTTCAAATGTATTAACCCTTTCCCTCATATAAAAGCATTTTCATGCATTTGCAAATAGAGTAGATCTAGTTGAGACGGCTCCTGTAAGCGGAAAGCAATTTTTAACCTTTAGCCTGCTGAGCAAATTATTTTTACAGAATTTTTCACTTACTACATTTTTAAATTTCAAGCTATAATCAATTTGTCTACCAAAATTCAATCAGGGTGTCAAATAGTTTGGATCCTAATGAGACGCCGAGTTTCTCGGCGTCTCATCTGGATCCAAACTGTTTGCATAGGTATTCATTCATCCGTCCATAGCAGGCTAAAGGTCAAGAACTGTGTTGTTTTTAGACCAGTATGATAAATTATGAATTTGCTCCTCTAATCATCACAATGGCTTCGAAAGGTGATTTTCACAGAGGTGTCAATATGACGGAATGGGTTAAAGATGGCATGACAGGACAGAACGTCGTCAACGTACCCCCCCCCCCCCCCCCCAATACACACACACACACAAAGTTTTATGCATATGTAATCGTCCTTATGTGTATGTAGGTAGTCGAGCTTCGCTGTTTCAAAATTATTTTCATTTCAACTTGTACCTACCATTTCAGGGAAAAGGCGAAATGAAGACATACTGGCTAGCTGGGAAAGCTGGTGAAGCGAGTACAAATGCGTTCCTCGAGGAAATAAAGAAGGAAAATGCTGTGCTGAAGCAAAGGTAATTACCGTCTCTGTCTCAATATCTGTATCCATCTCTGTACTTCATTTCCAGTTCTTGGGCCCGTCTTACTGACCAAATTATGGTAAGCCCCCCCCCCCCACACACACCTCCCTTCCAATCTCTCTGTTTCTCTCTCTGTCTCTTTCTCTGTCTCTTTCTCTCTGTCTCTCCATTCATTTATTAAGCATAGGAGTCTTAAAAAGCAGGTGGTTACTTAATGCAGGACATAGTTAAGGCAGCATCCTAGGAGCTTTCTGCATTACATTTGACCTGCAATAACCTACCGCCGGCCTTACAGACCCATAATTACACCTCAGTTTGATGACCGCTTAAGACACGTTCTGCTATATCCAAATTTCGTATTTTTGCTAACTCGTGTCCTGTTGGTACTTTTTAGAATCACATCGAAGATACGACTTAAATTAAAACCAGTAAGATAACTTAGGCGGAGAAATATAATTACAGTGTATCTATAATTCCCATATATATCTACTGCTGTTATCTAAAACTGTAAGCTGGAGTGTCATTGTCGTTTCAGTTCGTATGAAACTGCTCTGGATTTGCACGGGATGCATGCCTCCACCAGCTCTGCACAGTTCTCTGTTGACTTTGGTCTTCGAAAGACGAGAACAGTAAATACGTTTCAAAAACATTTGCCCGTTCAAAGATTCCGGCAGTCTTCCATCAGTGATAGCATGGAGGTTACAAATAAAGAACAAGAGGAAATCAATGATGACATAAAAGCTTATCTAGATGTTCCAACAATCAGCATTTGTGAATCGCCTTCATTCGAAATTGTCCACAATGCAGATGACAATGCTAGCGAAAACAGTGTTAGTTTCTTTTTAAACACTGACGACTGTTTCACAAAAGTTGAGACAAAGACTGAAGATCCCGTAGCTGCAGATGACATAACGTTAGAGGAGCCAGCTGTTCCAGAAGTGCCTACTGAATGTTTACATGCCAGTGATCCAGAGCCTGATAGTTCAGCTGCATGTCCAGATTTCCCAAGCGATAGTTTTGTTTCTGATGAAACAGGCATATCCGATGAAAATATCTGTGTAAAGTTTCCCGGGTGCCCTTTGTTCTCCAGTTTATTTAATGGCAATGCTCTTAGGTGCACAAGCTGTACCTATTCTAAAGCAAAGAGCGACGACATTGAAACGTATGAAAGATCAGAGCAGAATAAACAGAACTGCAACCCGAGTACCAGTGCTGATTTACATTCTCCACAGATTAATCAGGTAATAACAAACTATGTCAAACAACCGTCTGTTTCAAATGCATTGAGTTCAGTTATGCGATTAAAGTCAGATATAGACTTACCAGAGACTGTAAATACTTACTCATCGAACGATATTACAAATGTGATCAAAACATCACGTCCAAGCAATTCCTGTGCTGATACTGCTGATAGCCCTGGTAATGAACACATCACTAAGGAAGACAGGCATTGTGCAATGCGGAATACAACTGATCTAATAGATGCTAATTCAAATGACATACGCGAAACAGAGGTGACTGATCATATATCTTTGTCAGATTTTAAAACTATTTCACTCAATAGTATTGCAAATCCAGATTCCTGCATTAATACAGTGCCTTCAGATGAAACTGGTGATGGTTCTGACAGAAAGTTGTGTTCGAATGAATGCCAAGTGGTAATGTCTTGTCCTGCGACTAGTTCATATCAAACACACACAAATGAGTTTATGTCTTCGCAATCAAGTTCTGAAATGTCAGAATGTCCAGTGACCATGGTCAGTCAGACCACCTGTCCACATAGCCACACCAATAAAATGCTCACTTTAAATCCTCCACAGACTGAAACAGTTCCACGAAACCAGACCAAAGAAATCGACCCAGCCTGTACACAGGCAGTATTATCAAAAGAAGTAAAATTTCAGCCTGAATTTATAAGTTGTCAAAACGGTAGGTGTCTGGTAAATGGAAACCCTCTGTCCAAGCTGGCAACCAATAAGTTGAATTGTCGGCCCAGTTCAAAGGAGACAAAGCTTTGCCCGGTGTCGTTTTATTTAGAATCGGCAGAAATGGATCTAACCAAGACTGTGAATAATGCTGGAGCATGTGCGAAAAAGGCATCTTCACTTGAAAATGATGAAAAAGAAATATTTACAAACGGTATTGATCACCACCCAGACATTCCAAACGGTAGTCCGCATGAATACGACATGCATAATTGCATCGAATCGCAGTGTGTTGGACATCCTGGCTCTGTTGTTCATGATAAAAACTGCAACACGTTCAACAAATCGTTGTCTGCACCTTATAGACATATTCAGACGCAATATGAATGTCCAAACAATACTCACAGGTGCAGTAGTGATCCGGGTTTATTGAGTGACAAGGACAAGTCCAAACACGTTGGAAAAGTTGAATCAAAAGTTTGATAACAATTTATTTAGGCTTCAATCTTCTTGACCGAAGTGCTTTAAACGTTCGGAAATATTCTGTTATCATTAAGTAGGTGTACTGTCAGATCATTTATTCCGTTAACTTCATTTCACTTCATTCAGCACTTCTTGTTCTCTTCGACAAAGGTCATTAACCTCGGCATAGAAACGAACAGACTCTTCGAAATAAAGAGAAATACAATAGAGTCTGTCTTAAGCGACTTTATATTGATTGGACACAGGAATCTTAAAAACCAGATGGCTGCTTAATTGGAGGGCAAAAGTAATGCAGATAGCTCCTATAGGAGCTTTCTGCATTACTTGTGACCTGCATTTAGCACCCACCTACCTAACATACCCTTAATATGACCTCTTTTAACCCATTCCCTCATATTGACGACTTTTGACGACTCTGTAAAGTCACTTTGTGAAATCATTGTGATAAATAGAGCATTTGCTCCTATAGGAGCAAATGCTCTATTTATCACAATGGTTTCAAACTACAAAATTCTAAAAAAAAATCCTTTTCTCTAGTTCATGCTCCTTTTCGGTAGATATATTCAAAGAGGTTGTATATAAAAATAGCCTATGAGGTGATGGGTTAAACGGTCGCTTAAGAGTGGTTCTACTGTATCCATTTTGAAAGAAAGTTTTGAATATTGCGACTACACGAATGGTGCAGACACTGTCAAACTAGGCATTCGTACATGGAAAGAATTACCGGAAAGGTTTCTGTGTGTCTCAGTCTTTCACGTGTCTGTAAATGAATGGTGACAAATAAAATACTCATTAACTGACAACGCTGACTGTTTTCAAATGGAATATTTCAAGATTCAAATAGGTCAAGCTTATGGTGAATATTTAGGGATGTACAGAGTGGACCCAGATCAGACTGCTCCTACAGGAGTCGTCTGATCTGGGCAAGCTTTGATTGCTTATGGAATAATATAGAAATAATTCTATTGTTTCTGCCATGGCCAAACATTCCCGTGGCATGTGCTATTGTAACAATTAATCTAATTAATAGTCATTACGTCATTATTTCTTACATGAATATTCATGGAGTTAAAGGGTTACAAACCAGACGACTGCTTTGGGAGTTTTCTGCATATCTTTTACCTGCATAAGTTACCACTAGCTCTGGTCATGACAGAAGCTGTATAATCATATCTGTACTCGTATTATATCATAAGCAAAAAGAACAGATCCTGATTTGACGGCCTCAACAAAAGCTGTCTGATACGGTATACTCTGTTTGCAAGGTTAGAAAGGCGTTGTTATGGGATAAGAGGCTAAACAAACACGTCTTGAATTTGCACATGGTTTATACCCAGACTCGCCACCAAGGTAAAACACAAACATATGCTTATGTCTTGAATAAATTAATAGAACCGCTGTAAAATGGCACATGATTAATTAGCATTAAAGTGTTGAAAAGAAGGTGGCTGCTTAATGCAGTATAAAAGTAATGCAAAATTCCAGATTTAGGCATCTTGTTGGTGTTGCCTTTTATATAGAGTTTACTGCAGTGTAGATGCTGACGAATCTATTAGTACATTAGCATTTGTACGCTTTGAAATTAGGTCAGTATGCAATGACCTTGATCTTAGCGAGGTCATTACATGGGATATTAATACTTGCAGTGATATCTCTAGATTGAATATGTAACGTGTGTTGTTTGAAGTAGGCAGAGCTACAGATAAAGGTACATGTGTGTACGTACCTCAAATACTAATATTGTCATTTCTGCATCAAATCCTATACTGTGACCACTCTTTAGAATCGTCCCTTCGAGACGATTCTAAATAGAGGTCACAATATAGGATTTGGTAGAGAAATAAAAAAAAAAAGCTATTCTTAACCCTACTGATGCCAATTTTCTATTTGTCGTCTGCAAACCAATTTTGTTAAATCATTCGGTAAAATAAGAAAATGAGATAAATTAATGCAAATTTCAAAGGAATAAAGCACAGATATAGAAATAGAGTTTGAGACAAAAAGTGAAATCCCTGACCAGACGCCGCCATGGAAAGACGGCGTCTGATCTGGTACTGTCCTATTTTTCGTGGTGCATTTTTGCGACAATGGTGGTGAAAGGGTTAACTACTTTTAAATTTACGCATCTTATCTGGAACTCTGAGTAGGGACTAACTCTGTTTCGAATTGTTACTCGGTCACTGTTTAAAATGGCATATTAGCATTACGGTTCATGTTAATATACTGTTTATTGGGGGCATATTGTTTTTGCCCTGTCTGTTTGTCTGTTTGTTTGTCAGCAACTTCAACATTGGTCATACCTTTTGAGCCAGTATAGATAGAGACTTGATAGTTGGCATGCATATGTATATCATGAAGCCGAATATTTTGAGGGCTGACATATTAAGGTCACGGTCATCCTTCTAGGTCAGAGTTCAAATATATAGGTCAAATCACCGACTTTAACATTGGCCATGACTGTTGAACCAGTATAAATAGAGACTTGATATTTGGCATGCATGTATATCCCATGAAGCTGCACAATAAAGGGGTGACATGTCAAGGTCAAGGTAATCCTTCAGGGTCAAAGGTCAAATTGGCCGGGGGCATAGTGTTTCACAAACACATCTTGTTTATATAAACTGTTACTTCTTTATCTAAAATGTTATTCTTAGTTCGTCTGGGTATTTTTTTTTTCAAAGAAAAAACCCGAGCTACTGTTCAAACCCCGCTGTCGGCGTTGTCATTGTCGTCATCGTTGTCGCCTTTGCTGTCATCCTTAACGATAGCGTGAACTGTAATGTTAACGGCCAGAATCGAACAGACGAGCGTTGGCATCCGCGTGCGGTGATTTTGTTATTATTTAAACTGTTACTTCGTTCTTTGCAGCTTGTTAATTAACTGGTTCTTGCAATTGCAGGAAACTAACCGATCACGTTGATTTACTGAGAAAGATATATAATGTATAGGTAGAATGAGAGGCGTACACCAGGCTCTGTCATACATGTATTTTCCTTGTAGAGCTACAGATAAAGGTGCGTACCCAATACTAAAATCGTCATTTCTCCCCAAACCCTATACTTCGAGAGGGGTCACAGTACAGGGTTTGGTGGAGAACTAAAGGAGCTATTCTTGAAAACGTTCAAATTGAAGCACCTTATCTGGACCTCTAATACTAATCAACCCTTATCAACCATTATCCGAAGCCGGACTCAAATGTGCAAAGAGCGTGGGTCCAGATGAGACGCCGTGTAACTCGGCGGCTCATTAGGATCCAAACTGTTTGACACTCGTTCAACAGTTTCTCGAACACTTGATCGAATCGGATGTAGTCAGCATTGCGCCAGATCCAAATTTTAGCAGACATTAGTCCATCGGCCTAGATACATGTAAGATGCGTAAGTTAAAATATTTTTTCAAGAATGTCGCCTTTATTTCTCCACCAAAACCCATGTTGTGACCACTCTTTAGAATCGTCTCTTCGAGACGGTGCCAAAGAGTGGTCACAACATAAGTTTTATGGAGAATTTAAGTATTTGAATACACACGTTTATTTGTTTCTCTATTTTACTTTTGTTTTTGTATTTTATTGTGCAGCTTTACATACAACGGTGCGTACATGTAATCAAATACTAAAATTGTCATTTCTCTACCAAACCCTATGTTGTGACCACTCTTTAGAATCGTCTCGAAGAGACGATTCTAAAGAGTGGTCACAACATAGGGTTTGGTAGAGAAATAAAGAAGTTATTCTTGACAATGTTTTAATTTAGGCATCTTATCTGGACCTCTGCTTTCGTTTATGTATATTACTTTGTCACAGCAAGATATAGGTTGATATGTTATATTGATGATAGTTTATAGCTGTCAGATGTAGAGGTCCATGTTTTAAAATACTCTCAATGTACAGTAAAACCCCTCTAAACTTGAATTCTAGTAGAGAAGAACTTAAATACGTTTAGGCAGGTGACTGCTTAATGCAGGGTGAAAGTCATGCAGAAAGCTCCTCTAGGAGCTGTGATTTTAACACTGCATTAAGCTGCCACCTGTTTCCAAGACCAATACGTATGCTGAATTTAACGTCCGGCTTAGAGGGGGTTTATTATAATTTGATTAGCTGAATCTGTTTCTGCTAATGTGCATTATTATATTTTGCAATTTATATTTTGCAATATATATTTTGCATTTTTTTATTTTGCAAATTATATTTTGCAATTTATTTCTTGTAATTTATATTTTAAATTTTACATGAATCGCGTCATAATGTTAGACTAACATATTTTGTATCTGTGATTTCATTTATACACACTTAAGGTGATATTAACTTAATACGTTCAGTTATATGTGTGTTTCGTTATTCATGAAGTTATGTAAGTTATGACTATTACTTAGCCTAATACAGTAAACTCTGTCTTAGCGACCTTATATTGATTGGACACAGGAATCTTAAAAAGCAGGTGATTGCTTAATGCATGACAAATGTAATGCAGAAAGCTCCTATAGGAGCTTTCTGCATTACTTTTGATCAACATTAAGCAACCACCTGCTTAGCATACCCTTAATACGACCTTATTTTAGTGATCGCTATAGACAGGTTCTACTGTATATATAATAACCTATGAACCAGACAAGTGTTGGTCCTGGTTAAAACTGTAAAATAAGATCTGTATAAGCCCATAAGCAAACAGAACAGATCCCAATTAAACGGCTCCTAATCTGGGTCGACTCTGTTTGCAAATGCGTAAAAAGGCGTATCTATATTGAAAAGGGTTTAATGCATTCAGTAATGTATTATATATTATGTATATGAGATTTGACAATCAACAGCCAGGCATTAATGTGTTTATATTCATATTAAGCTTGTTATACACGACATTGTATTTTCTATTATAGTTTTACCATAATCGCAGTTTTAGATAAGAGGCGTATTGGTATAGCTAAATATTTAATACCCAAGTTAACTGACATTATTTGACGGAGACCTTGACAGCTACCGAGAATATCCAAGTTAACTGACAGTATTTGACGGAGACCTACACAGCTGCCGAGAATACCCAAATTAACTGACAATTGACTACCCAAGTTACATGTAACTGACGGTATTTGACGGAGACCTACACAGCTACCGCGAATATCCAAGTTAACTGACAGTGTTTTACGGAAACCTACACAGCTGCCGAGAATACCCAAATTAACTGACAGTATTTGACGGAGATCTACACAGCTGATGAGAATACCCAAGCTACATGTAACTGACAGTATTTGACGGAGACCTACACAGCTGATGAGAATACCCAAGTTAACTGACAGTATTTGACGGTGACCTACACAGCTGATGAGAATACTTAAGTTAACTGACAGTATTTGACGGAGACCTACACAGCTGATAAGAATACCCAAGTTAACTGACAGTATTTGACGGAGACCTACACAGCTACCGAGAATACCCAAGTTAACTGACAGTATTTGACGGAGACCTACACAGCTACCGAGAATACCTAAGTTAACTGACAGTATTTGACGGAGACCTACACAGCTAACGAGAATACCCAAGTTAACTGACAGTATTTGACGGAGACCTACACAGCTACCGAGAATACCCAAGTTAACTGACAGTGTTTGACGGAGACCTACACAGCTACCGAGAATACACAAGTTACCTAGTAGTATTTGACAGACACATACAAAGCTACAGCGAATACCCAAGTTACCTAGTGGTATTTGATGGAGACATACCTACGTATTTGACGGAGATCCACACAGGTATCGCACCATGTATTTGACAGAGATAAACAGAGATACAGAGAATACCCAAGTTACCAAGAGATCATAATTATTCTTCTTGTCTACTGCTCAGTTTAATGGTATTAAGTTGGGTCCATGCTTATAAAGCTTGTTAATTGAGTCTGAGTCCGTTCTCAAGCTTGTGATTGGTCAGATTTGAGTTCTCAAGCTTTTGATTGGTCAGAGTTGAGCCAAAGTCAGAACGAATTCAGACTCTACTAAAAGTTTTATAAGCATGGACCCTGATGGGGACTTTTCTTTAGTTCGAAGTTTATTTCATGTGCATTTTTGTACGGGATTGGCATACATGTGTTTATTTCATGAGGTTAAATCTTTATTCCATCAATATTTATGTAAGAAATAATGACAGCATGAATATTAATTAACACTATTTTTAAAATGTCACTGTGAAAGATGTTTATTATGACAGAAACTGTAGCATCAGATATTCATTATTCAATAAGCAAACAGAGCCGACCCTATTACTGGGAAATATGATTCTATAGTATACCTTATTCAAATACGCTCCTTCTTTAGTTATGTAAACTGTACCGGTCACTAAATTACGATAGTGCCCGCTGGAACATTATAGTGCCCGCTACGCTCGGTAAGTTCCGGTAGTTTCCGCGCACACGGAAACGCACATACCGGTAAATGAATTGTATAAATAGTATACCTTATCCCAGAGACATATAAATGCATATACATATGGCTCTACCTATCCACATACGCTCCTTCTTTACTTATGTTAAACGTACCGATCCCTAAATTGCAACTGTGCCCACTGGGACACTATATATGGACCGCTGCGCTCGGTAATTTCCGGTGATCGGTAATTTCCGCGCATACGGAAACGCACGTTGATGTATTACGTCATTCTAAATTATATATTAATTAATACATAAATACTTGAATAGCATGATCTAATATTTCGATCACTAAGGGTCCTTTTCAAAGATTATCGTGTCGAAATACACGTCACATTCTTGTTACATGCATTCAGCTACAAAGAAAATAATGTTGATCCAGCGTCGTGGTGTTTTTACAGATGTCATGACGCCATCAAATGACGTCATTAGCGCAACGACATCATGCATGCATTATCGCATTATCCTCCTTGATGTTAACTACTGTCTGTAAGTTCTCCATATCCAATCAGTTTGATGGATCTGTCTTTCAATTCTACATGCATTGAACATCGGTTTCAAAACTATAAATCTAACATCATCACTGCTATGACCACCGACTCCAGTGATGAGTTAGCTACCCGACCACGCTCTAGATTGAAAAGATAGATCTACTGGGTTTTGCACATTTCAATCCAAGAAATGTATTTAAACAATGCATTTTTCGAAAATAAATTCTGTGTAAAATAATGATTATTATTCAGCTTGAATAAATTGATACTAAAATGTTTTTTAACTTTAGTAAAGGAAATAGATCTAATTGTAATTTGATTTGCAGATTAATACGGCTGAAGGAAAAACTTATTAAACTGAGGTAATCACGGAGCGACACAGAACTGCTAAACTACTTACGTGAACAAAGGAATGCGGTATACTATAAGAAATAGTACAGCCCACTTCGGGCCTAATTGCATTATAAAATTAGCCTACGTGGGAATGGGTTATTAATCGAATCGTTTTATAGGAAAAGAAGAGTGGTCAGTGGTACCAGCTTGTGAGGTCTAGGAAACCATGGGATATACACTACAAAATCAATAGCCTATTGATAACAATAGACTTACAGAAAAACCCCTGTATATACCGGATGTTACATTTAGCGTAAATATCCGTCTAGGAGCGTGCTGCACGACTTTCATCCTGCTTTAAGCAGCCACCTGCCTAAAAGTAACTAAATTCTTCTCTACTAATTCCAGTTAAGAGGGGGGTTTATTGTATAACCTTGTCAGTGATAACAAAATAAAACAATATGAAAAGTGTGATATATATATATACTAGTACAGATGATATTAAGTTAACCTTTCTTGATGAATATTTATGTAAGTTACGGTGATCTTATGAATATTAATAAGCTGGTCATTTATAAAACCATAGATAGTATTTGGTTATGACAATAGCTGTAGAATCGGATCATTATTATTCCATTAGAAGACCCTTAATACGACCTCTGGAGCAAACAGGATAGTCCCTGGTCACACAGCTCCTACAGGAGCCGTCCGATATGAGTCTACCAACTGTTTGCAATAGCGTAAAATGCATAGGCTACATATGGAGTATAATGGTGAGATACTAGACATATACAGTGTATATTTAGAAGAGGCATTTAACCCGGTTCCTGTTCTATATGTATTCCAACTTTCAATACCTACTGAATATTCACGGACAAAACAGTTACAATGAAATATAGAAGGTGTACCATAATTGTAGCCGTTTTAGAAACTAAAAATACAGATATAGAGGATCTGTTGCGAGTTGTCTTTTAAGATCACATGTTCCTAAACGAGCCTTAGAAAATGTCATTAAGCGAGCCTTTGGCGAGCTTAATGACATTTTCTTGGTGAGTTTAGGAACATGTGATCTTAAAAGACAACGAGCATCAGATTATTTTTCTCACATATCAAAAAAAGTGCATTTTCGCCGTTTAAATGACATGTAAACATCGGTTTCTATGGTTTAACGTCATATATATGACGTATGACGTCATATATGTTTAAGGAAATCTTAACCCGTTGTTCTAACTCGGAGATAAGGGAAGGTATGTGAGAAATGTCAAATTCCATTAGCAAACAAAACAGACCCTGATCAGACGGCTCCTATAGGAGCCGTCTGATCTAGGTCTTCTCTGTTAGACAATGCGTAAAACTAGTTTATTTGAGGGAAATGGTTAACACACATAACCCTACGAACCCATTTGCATACAGTTCAATTCCGATGTAACCCCGTTGTCTCTTATAGGAAAAAACTAAATGACATCATTGACACTGGGGGCCAACTACATGTACGTATTATCATCAAAAGTTTTGCTACGACAATTTATACGGGTATTTTATACCAATTGTTTTCCTACGAAGCCAGTGTATATATTAGGAAATGTTTTCCTACGAAACCAAGGTTGCCTTCGTAGAAAAACAAATCTATTATAATACCTATATAAATTCTCGTAGCAAAACATTTGATAACAATACGTAGTTAGCCCCCAGTGATTGAGACATTGTTCTTTGAAAATAAATGACAGAAAATGTAGAGTAAAACCTTTCTAAATAGGATTTTTAATGAAGAAGAATGTATGTCTTATTAGGCAACTTTGATGATTATTGAAGGGTGAAATTCATACAGAAAGCTACATTTGAACCTATCTACATGCCTTTGGTCATTTCACACGGACCCTTTACCAGTAGTATAAAGTCTATGTAAACTGAAATTTTAGTCTAAATTTGGTTTATACCAAACCATGCTGAATACATATGTCATTATGAATGTATGTAAACAGTTGAACTTCGATATCTCGAACTCGGATAATTCGAACTTCGGGATAACTCGAACAAAAAGTTCAGTCCTTCCAAAACTTACAATACATAATTGCTCTAAAATGTATCGCTACGGATATCTGGAAGAACATGTCACAGCTTAATACAGGTCTAAAGTAATGCTGAAAGCTCCTACAGGAGCTTTCAGCATCACTTTAGACCTGTATTAAGCTGTGGCATTGAGAAATTGTTCAGATTAGTAATCGAATGACTCGAACTTCTGTTATCTCGAACTAATGTGTATGGTCCCTTCAAGTTCGAGTTATCGAAGTTCAACTGTACTTGAACACAAATGCCGACCTCTGTCATTGCAATACAGTGTCTTACCAGGGTCCGTACGTTTAGTTATTAACCATTTCCCTCATACAAATGCCTTTTCACGTATTTGCAAACATATAAGACCCAGATCAGGCGGCTTCTGTAGGAGCCATCTGATCAGGATCTGCAAAATGTGTTTAAGGACTTACATAGATCTAATCCTACAGTGTTTGTCAAAGCAAAAAAAGATCCCTGAAAGTTTTTTACATTGTAAAACTTAAGTTATATTGAATATTCGTGAAATGAACAATTCGCGCATAAATATTCATCAGGGAAAGAGTTAATAAGTCGCTTCTGTGTGTGCGCACTACATCTACAAGGAAGAAAAAGTAAATCTTCACCTGACAACTCATACTGACGTTGTTTTTAAAATGGCATATGCACGCAGAAATGTCTGGCCATGGCAGAAACTGTAAAAGCAGATCAATATAAGGCCATACGAAAAAAGAGAAGACCTTGATCTGGGTCTACTCTGTTTACAAAGGAGTTGTCCCGGTTCTACATCGTAACTGTCATAGTGTCATTTAGTTGTACACCAACTGTACCATTTCCTTGAATTAGCTGGGTTATTCGCCTTAACCTTCTTTCATGAATATTCATGTAAAAATATACTGTATGGATATTACTTAGATGCTGTTTTATCATGTCATATGCACGCAGAAATGTCTGGGCATGGCAGAAACTGTAAAATCAGATCTATATAAGTCCATAAGCAAACAGAGTAGACCCTGATCTGAGTCTGCTCTGTTTGCAAAGGAGTCAAAGAGCGTTTCTGTGGGGTAAGGGGTATGAACCATTTACCCCCCAAAAATACGCATTATATCACATTTGCAAATAGGGTAGATCCAGATCATACAACTCATGCAGGAACAGTCTGAACAGTCTGCTCTTGGTCCATACTTATAAAGCGTTTTAGTTGAGTCTGAGTTCGTTCTCAAGCTTTTGATTGGTCAGATTTGAGCCAAAGGCTCAAATCTGACCAATCAAAAGCTTGAGAACGAACCCAGACTCAACTAAAAGTTTTATAAGCATGGGTACTGGTTGCTTTTGGGATAATACAGGTCTGATTCCGCAGATTCTGCCATGGCCGAAGTTGCCTATGATTATAATGTAATTAATATCCATTATATGATTTTTTTTACATAAATATTCATGAAGTTAAGGTAAACAAGCGCATGGTATGCTAATACATGTATTTACCGACTGTTAACCTGACTTAGGACACTATTAGAAAGTGGCTGTTATTATTTATATTTGTTGCCTTAATTGCAATATATCATAATAGTATGTGATTAAGCCACTGCTTGTTTTACTACTTTTGTCATAGATGATTAAATACATATTGATGGAAATCAATAGACTTGTTCTTCTCTATGCACCACTTAATCCTTTCTCCACTGTCAACAAAAAAATGTCTGTTCAAATTTGAATATTGTGCATGTTGACTTCTTCCGACACGATCACGCTTTTAACAAAAAAACTATTGATCAAGTGTTAAACAGCTTGGATCCTGATGAGACGCCGAGTTACACGGCATCTCATCAGGATCACAACAGTGTGTCATTCAGGTTATATCTGTGTACAGAAGTGCAAGATAGATAAGTAAAGTTCGAAGCCTAAAGAAGATGGTATTTCCACTGTTGAGCATTTGCTTAACAGGTTAAATATGAACCCTTACAGTGTGGAACACAAGTAACTAACGTCCTTGCCAAACAGTGTAGACCCAGATGAAAAGGCTCCTAGAGGAGCTCTCTCATCAGGGTCTGCACTGTTTGTCATGTTACACTTTTCATTAGAAATCTCCCTAAACATTCAACATTAGCTTGACATGTTTGAACGTTGGAATAATCCATTTGACAAGTCAGCGTTGTAAGGGTAAAAGAGTTTAAAAAAGCATCAACAGTTTGATAAAGTGGTCTATTCACATCTCTTTCATAATCAACATTGCTCGAATGGTTTTGCATTTTCTATAAAATGAATAAAAATTGAAGATTGGTTGGTTGGTTGGTTGGTTTTGTTGATTAACATCCATTATGCCAACTATGGTCTAATTGAACACTCCACAGAGGGTGGAGCGGATTGAATTGAATTGAATACGTTTCAATAATAAAATATCCCTCCGACGACTACCAAAAAGAGTTTACTTCGGGGGGGGGGGGTATAGACAGGTGGTTGCTCAATGCTGGGGAAAGGTAAGGTAAACATTTCCAGGGGACCTTTATAAATTGTTTTTGTTCAACACTATGCAGCCATCTGGTTTAATTCCTTAACTAATGACTACGCCTTTATAAAGCCTTGCAAACAGAGTAGGCTCTGGTCAGGTGGCAACTACGGATCAGGATCTGCACTGTTTACTTATGAAAAATATAGATCCTACAGTTTCCGTCAAGATAAAAATGTTTCTGTGTTCAAATGACATTGTAAAACTGGCAAGCATTCGCTAAGCAGGCTACGGATTAAAGAGTATGAAAACAATATCAATTCTATGACGGAGTGGTCCACTGGTCTGTTGACATGCATTTTACAGAGGTCCAGAGAAGATGATTAACCCTTCGCTTGCTATTCACGTCAATATACCTACAATGTACCTGTAAATAGTGAAGACCCAGCAGGAGCTGTCTCATCAGGGTCTGCACTATTTACAAATTGATTGTGCAACCAGTGCATTCCACAGCAGTGTAATTGTAGACAGTGAATATATATGTAATTATACAACAGGGCATGAGTAAAGAAGAAGAAATGTATTTTAAAATTCAGCAAGAAAGGGGTTAAATTTAAACATTTTCAAGAATAACTCCTTTATTTTTCCAACAAACCCTATACTCTGATCATTCTTTCGAATCGTCTCTTCGACAGGATTCTAAAGAGTGATTACAGTATAGGGTTTGGTGGGGGGCGATTTTAATATTTAGGTACGCACTTTTATTTGCATCGCTGTCTTTTAGAATTAAATTACTGCATCGCTTTTGTGTTTTCTAAGAATGTTGAACATTAATGAAAAATAAAATCTTAGGTAGTAGTCATATACAAAAATAATATACACATACGACCAGTCCTCAAAGGAGTCTATTATTAAGGTTTTATAGACAGCTGGTAGCTAAATGCAGGACAAAAGTAATGCAGAAAGGTCAATGTAAGCTTTATGCATTACTTGTGTCAGCCCTATGCAGCCAGTTGCGTTAAACATTTACCCCATAGATACACCCATGCAAATAGAGTACGCCCAGATCAGACGGCTGTAACTGGAGCTGTCTGATCAAGGTCTGCTCTGTTTGCTTATAGGACAATACAGATATAATTCTGCAGTTTCTGCCACGGTAAAAACATGTATGTTCATATGATATTGTAAAACTTCAGATAATCAGTATTAATGATTTCATAATGTATTCCAAGAATGTAAATAGTGTAAAAGAGTACCGGACACAAATGTTCTATTCCGCTCGCTGTAAAGAGATGCTACTATTATCCGTTTTATATTGAAGAAAAAAGGTTCCAAAAATAACATGCACAGACTATTTATCAAATTTTGTACAATTACGCTTGTCTATTTCAAAAGAAGTTTATCGTTTTACAAAATAGCTCTAAAAATGTATGAGGCACCGGAAAGGTTTCCAATTCGAGGCGAATGTCACATTACATAAGCTCATATATCACAATCAATTGAAGCATGTTGGGTTATGTGTTGCATCAGTAACACTGCTTAGTAATATTTCAACCCTAATCCTTATGATGCTAATAGCTACAATGCTGGCATTTACAAACAGCTTGGATCCAGATGAGACGCCGAGTAACTCGGCGCCTCATCAGGATCCAAGCTGTTTGACACTAGGTCAATCTTTTCTCAAAAGTTTGTGCCATGACACATGGTCAATAGTTTTTCAAAAGCTTGGTCGCATCGAAAGTAGACAAAGTTGAATCGGACAAAATTGATTTTATAGCTAGACAAGGGGCTAATAAGTTAATAACCTTAGAGCTAAATTATGATTCTAAGCACATTTAAGACGACCTAGTTTTGAATTTTAAACTGAGAATTTCATACTATTAAAACCATGCGTGATGCCAGGAAGTCTTCGGGATTTGAATATAATATCGTATTATCATGTCAAATATATAACAATAAAATATATCATTTGAATTCGGGAAACGAGTGCAGTGCCGTTTGCAAATATTGGAGGAGGGCTCCTGGAGGGGACCCTACAGGCTCTGTGCAGCTTGTCATTCAAATTCCTCTCACGCATTTCACCCGTTATTGTATGAAGTCTATGGATCCTACAAAAAACATTGATGACTTATTCAGCGTTGAAAGGGTTAACCCATTCCCTCATATTGACGACTTTTGACGGCTCTGTAAAAGTAACTTTGTGAAACCATTGTGATAAATAGAGCATTTGCTCCTATAGGAGCAAATGCTCTATTTATCACAATGGTTTCAAACTGCAAAATTCTAAATTTTTCCTTTTCTCTAATTAATGCTCCTTTTCGGTCGATCTAAAAATAATCTTTTCGGTATCTAAAAATAACCTATGTGTTAAGCAGTATACATTTATTATATAATAGCTGTATTATTTTTATATAAAGCAACACATATCATTACGTGTAACCTAGTTATGTTTCATATCAATACCGCATCTGTTTGTTTGTTTTTTGTGTGTTGATTAACGTTCGTTTCTGTCAACAAGGGGCTAATTGGACGCCCCAGAGAGAGAGAAGAGCGGATACAGAGAACCCCGGACAAGATGCCCTACTCTTATTATCGAAAGAGTTTCCCTGGTTCTTTTAGATGCCAAGTGTAAAGCAATGATACATCGATTCTCGGTTCTATAAAGTCTAATCTGAAGGAATTGTCCCTGCGGGGGTCGAACCCGGCACTTAATACTCGCCCCGTTGTGAAAATGATAATTTCTGGTCAAATTTAGAGTTGATGCAATTTTGACTGCTTCCGATTTGATCAAGTTTTCGAGAAAATATTGCACAGACGTTTGACAAGTACCGAATAGTTTGGATCGTGGGGAGACGCCGAGTTACTCGAGTTACTCGGCGTCTCATCTGGATCCGCGTTGTCTGCACACGCTGGATAAGGGTTGATAAATTTAACCAAATACCTGTTCAATATCCATGTAAGAAATAATAACAGCATGAATAATTAACTTACGTTTTATACTGGCATATGCACACATGACCTTTTGGCTCAGCCTGAGCCAAAAGGTCATGTGTGCATATGCCAGTATAAAACGTAAGTAGAATCAAAACGGTATTATACCATGAGTAAACAGCAGACCCTAATCAGACGGATCCTACAATAGGAGTCTGATCTTGGTCTACTCTGTTTACAAATGCGTGAAAAGGTATTTATATGGAGGAAAGTGTTCGTAGATAACTGCTATTTGCACACCTGACGTCCTGCACTAACTATTATCCAATTGGAGTCATCGTTGTAGAAATGTTTCAATATGGTTTGGGCATGGAAATTACTGTGACATCCCAGCTTAATAAAACCAATTTCTAAACGTTAATGGGAAAATAAATGTAGTTGTTAATTGTTTCTTATCTATAAAATTACTTGCTCAGACAAATTTCTATTTCTTGCTGTCTCGAAATATACGTTATTTATTTGATCAAACTTGAATAATTTGATTACTAAATAGTAAATCCAGTACTTCGGATAAGGGTAATTCCGATGTATCCATAATCCTGCCAATTATGATCCAAATATAATTTCCAAACTCCTTAGATACACATCTGGGTCCATGCTTATAAAGCTTTTTAGTTGAGTCTGAGTTCGTTCTCAAGCTTTTGATTGGCCAGATTTGAGCCCTTTAGTCTGAGTTCGTTCGCAAGCTTTTGATTGGCCAGATTTGAGCCAAAGGGCTCAAATCTGACCAATCAAAAGCTTGAGAACGAACTCAGACTCAACTAAAAAGCTTTATAAGCATGGAACCAGCAGGTCCGAATAAATCGGTATCTCGTAAGGATCCACCCTGTCTGTATTGACACTATGTCTGTAATTCTGACAAAGTTTGTATGTTTCGAAAACAAGTAAAAAATGCTGACGATCAGAGATGTTATACAGCAGTGTAAGGGGTGAGAAACAATTTGGAAATAGTTCGTAATCTAGGAGTAATCATCTCTAGTAACCCCTTCCCCCATATTGACGCCACAATGCTCCACGACAAATGCAGCAGAACTTGTCTTAAGCGGCCATCAAAACGGAGTCTTATTATGGGTCTGTAAGGCAGGTTGTAGCTTAACGCAGGTAAAAAGTAAGCTCCTATAGGATTAATCAACCATCTGCTCTTTAACGCTCCTATGTTCAATAAATGGATGGCCGCTTAAGACGTGATCTATGTTTAGTGCAGTCCCAGATCAGACACCGTCTATTCAAGGCGGTGTCTGATCAGGGACTTTATTGTTTGTCTATGTATACGGTTTATTAATTTTTTTTAAAAAATCATTTATTTATCTCAATTCTTCATATTTCCGAAATGTTATAACAAAACTGGGTTGCAGACGACTGTTAGAAAAGTGGTGCCAAAAGAGTTCAATCCCACTACTCCTCTTCGTACATGTACGGGTTTACGAGATTGTATTAGCCTATTATATCCCATGATAATATATATACTTAAACTCGTGTAACGTGACATTTGCAACATGCTCGTTTTTTTAGTGTTAGATATTGCTACAGAGCGCATAAGCATGTATGCTAGTGAAAATCTCTGACATTTTCTGATATATCTAACAGAGCAGATCCTGACAATAATGCTCCCCAGTGACCCTGTGATCTGTTGGCATGTTACAGTGAACCCTCATTATACCGGCATTCGTTACAATGACACCCTCGTTATACCGGCAGTATGCATTGAAACAAATTACCGTTAAGTCTTTGAAACAACCACTGAAAAATTTAGGTGCAATGCCAATAAGACAGGTGATCGCTTAATGCAGAACACAAGACGTGCAGAAAGCACCCAAAGGGAGCTGTTCGCACTTCTTGTGTTCTGCATTAAGCGTTCACCTGTTGGCACTAGTTTAAAACTGACCATATGGTTCCTTTCATATTTAAACTCGTTATAACAGCAACCTCGTTATGCCAGCAAAATATCTGGAAACCAACACCTCTGTTGTAACGAGGGTTCACTGTATAATCTAATTTTAACCCTTCCTCCTAGCGGAGACGACTTTTTGTTCTTACAAGAGCTTTCTGATCAGGGTCTGCTCTGTTTGCTAATGGAATTTGATAGATCTGTTTCTATACCTTCTAAAATAGCAACAATGTTCCACCTTATACGTGCTATTATGGCATTTTGTCAATGAATATTCAGTAAGTATTGACATTTGTAATACGCATAGAACAGGGAAAGGGTTAAGCAAATAGAGCAGACCCAAATCAGACGGCTCCTAATAGAGCCGTCTGATCTGGGTGTACTCTTTTTACAAAGGCGCGAAAGGGAGAGTCGAATAGATTGTTTCAATATTTTAACTTGATCACATTGAGAACCAACAGGTAAATTGATGTATTCAAAAGTCTAGAAAATATTACCTCCCCTGCTTTTGTTATTATTCATTCATCCATTGAAAAACTTTACTTCTAATCCTATTGTTCTATCGTGAAACATTTTTGGCACTAAATTTTCCGGCAGGAGTGGTCTCTCTTTGTTCTTGTAACAGTTGTCTCGCTTCATACAAATCATCTAGTGCGTTAATAAAAGAAATCAAATTATTTTGATCAAAGACATGCGATGAGTGTAAAAAAAAAAATAGTCACGAATATGCTTTGGAAATAAGGCACCTATACACCAATTGAGTATTAACAAAGGTAACAAGAAAAGCATTGATGAAAACATTATAATAACTACAGTCTGCCATTGTAAAATATCGTTTCTTCGTCATTCCATTATAAGAATTAAGTTATTAACATTCAGTGAAATCTCTCTATAACGGCCACTAAATTGTGTTAATTACACGTAGTTCATATTTAGGGCAGGTGTCTGCTTAAAGCAAGGTGAAAGTAAAACAGAACGCTCCTATAGGAGCGTTCTGTTTTATTTTCACCTTGCTTTAAGCAGCCACCTGACTTTAACACAAAATACTTGATGTAATTTAGTAGTCGTTATAGAGAGGTTTTTACAGTACATTGTGTCATTATTTCTCACATGGATATTCATGAGATGGAGTGTTAAGACTCGAGACTATGTGAGAAAGTGTATATTTCCCTGTTCTATTTTTATTCCAAATTTCAATACCTACTGAATATTCATGGGGAAAATAGTTACGACAAAATATGGAAAGTAGAACACTGAATCCGTTTTAGAAACAAAAGAAAGAAATCTTTCAAAAAATACATTAGCAAATGGAGCAGATCCTGATCAGACGACTCCTATATAGGATCCGTCTGAGCTGGGTCTACTCTGTTTGCAAATGCGTCAAAACGGGTTCATATGAAGGAAAGTGTTAATGAAATAAAATTGTTCTACAAAAATGTATCTACGATCATTCTGTATTGTCATAAATGGTATGCCATAAATTACAATTTAAGAATAAACATTGTCTTCTTGGTAATAAAAACAAGTAAATAATACAGTTTTGCTGTATGATCATTTTGTTTTTATTTAAATAATCATCATTTACAGGAAACCTGACGGATGCGAGCAATTTTATCCCATTTGTAGAAGCACTAAAAGGTTTTTGTAGTAAAACTTTCCTGAAACGACTTCTCAACGAGTAACCACGAGTGACTTTAAAAACACGTGGCTGCTTAACCCATTCCCTCATAGGCTATTTTTGGACCCAGCCTCTGAATAAATCTACCGAAAGGGAGCATTTACTAGAGAAAAGGAAACTTTTATAATTGTGTAGCTTTGAAACAAAAACACTTCACCACATGAATATTCATGTAAGAAAATATGTAACATAAAAGGAGCAAATGCTCTTTTTATCACATTGGTTTCAAAAAGTGACTTTCACAGACGTGCCAAAAGGCGTCAATATAAGGGAATGGGTTACTGCGGAACGTTAGCAAAGTAGAAACTCCTGTAGGTGCTTACTGTATAACTTTCGTACTGCATTAAGCTCCCATCAGCCTCTACGATCCAAACGTAGACAATATATGTGGTGCTTTAGAGGATGTTTACTTACTTACTTACTTACTTACTTACTGTAAATACAATGTTGGTGTTTCCCTTTCGCCTAGTCAGTTGATAAAGTGTGGGGGGGATATATCAAAATCGAGTTGCTTTATTCTTTTTATTGTCGGAAAGGGAATGTATATACAGGAAATAAAATTAGAAACATGTATACCTTGATAAATGGTTTCTAATCTCAAACAGTTTTGATTGAAAAATTTACTACAAAGTTTGGCGAATCCTTTGTTACATTGCGTGTACTTTTGTTTTAAGTACATTTCGTTGTTAGATGAAGTGTCTTTTTTTTACTATACATGTACAACTGTAGTTATATTTTTCCCAGTAAATATAAACAAAACCAGTATGGTTGTTTGTTTAGTGGCACCCTTTAATGTTTTCATAAATGCTTTTCTTTTTACTCTTGTAAATACTGAATTGGTGTATATGTGCCTTATTTCAAAAACATATTCGTGACTAAATGTTTTTTACACACATCGCATGTATTTTATCAAAATAATTTTGATTTCTTTTATTAACGCACTAGATGATTTGTATGAAGCGAGACAACTGTTACAAGAACAAAGAGAGACCACTCCTGTCGGAAAATTTAGTGCCAAAAATGTTTCACGATAGAACAATAGGATTAGGGGTAAAGTTTTTCAATGGATGAATGAATAATAACAAAAGCAGGGGAGGTAATATTTTCTAGACTTTTGAATACATCAATTTACCTGTTGG
Organism: Azorinus chamasolen; assembly: GCA_963576725.1. Classification (NCBI taxonomy): domain Eukaryota; kingdom Metazoa; phylum Mollusca; class Bivalvia; order Cardiida; family Solecurtidae; genus Azorinus; species Azorinus chamasolen. The sequence goes on along the minus strand of OY755246.1, from coordinate 47,346,352 downwards.
TTCTCATTTTGATTCAGTTAAAATATTGAAACAGTCTCTTTAACCCTCCCTTCTCGGCTTTGCAAACAGAGTATACCCAGATCAGATTGCTCCGTTAGGAGCCGCCTGATCAAGGGCTGCTCTATTAGCTTAAAGGCATTTCGAAAGGAATGTTGGCCCATTAACCCCACGCTGTGTATTTTGGGAGTTGACTGTCAGGAATCTGATACACAAATTGATAAGGCGGGCTACCATCACAGAGGATCAATGTAAAATTGCATAACTTTATCTCTTATGGCTATGGACCCTGACTGGACACTGCAGGAGCACAGCTGGATACTGTGTATATAAGGTGGGGATCACTTATATAAGGAG